>LR880968.1:698487318-698564885 GCA_904067115.1 Aegilops sharonensis | reverse complement strand
CAGAAAGGGACATGACACATATTTGTATTGTTGCCATTAAGGATAAAAAGATGGGGTTTATTTATATTGCTTGAGTTTACTTTATCTACACCATGTCATCTTGCTTAAGGCATTACTACGTTCTTTATGAACTTAATACTCTAGATGCATGCTGGAAAGCGGTTGATGGGTGGAGTAATAGTAGTAGATGCAGGCAGGAGTCGGTCTACTTGTCTCGGACATGATGCCTATATACATGATCATTGCCTTGAATATCGTCATAACTATGTGTTCTTCTATCAATTTTCCAACGGTAATTTGTTTACCCAGCGTATGTTATGTTCAAGAGAGAAGCCTCTAGTGAAAACTATGGCCCATGGGTCTATCTTTATCATATATTAAAAACCAAAAATACCTTGCTGAAATTTATTTACCATTATTTTTATTTGTATTTTTGTTTATCTATCTACCATTACCAGACTTGATCCTTGCAATTAACCGCCGAGGGGATTGACAACCCCCTTGATCGCGTTGGGTGCATGTATTTATTCTTTTGTGTGTAGGTGTTGTTCACGAGGTCTTGTGTGGTTCTTCTACTGGATTGATAACCTTGGTTCTTAACTGAGGGAAATATTTATCTCTACTATACCGCATCATCCTCTCCTCTGCGAGGAAATTCGAAACAAGTAGCATTGTTGTATTTAGTTTCGTTTTGTTTTCCTATAGAAATTTATTTGTTTTTTGAGTCATATGTTCAGCCATGCAATCACTTGTGATTGCGTAAAATGCCATCATTGGCTCTATATTGTTGGGTGGCTCGGGTAATGGACCAAACGACCAGCCATGCGATTGCACTATGGTTGTATGGAAGGTCGTTGATGGCTCTATCACCCAGAACTAACATTTATCTTCTTGAAAAAAACAAAAAAAAACTCTCACAGGGCGGAGGAAGGTGAACGAGCGCCCATGCGGGCTTCGTCGAATGTTCTATATGAAAGGAACTCGATCAAAGGAATCCATGCGACCCCACGTGCGAGCGTCCGCGGTCGTATGGAAGGTTACCGGTCGTTATTTCTTTTTGATCCTTAACAAAATTTCACCCAATTATGTGTGGTTAGTTTCTGATTCTTTTTAACTTCCTTATCTTGTTAAGACCTGCGCCCCTAACCTCTTAGATACAGTGCCCTTGCCTGCTTCATCAAAGCTAACAAACCAATCTAGTCAAAGTCTTTTTCTAGTTTTGAAGTGCGGGAAGCAATGGCTCATTCGTGGATGAGAGGCAAACCTCCTCTCAAGAATAGGATGATTTAGAGCAAGAAGGCCATGACTCTCCGACAGGCAAGAGGGAGAGGACCTGTCATGTTCAAGATGGGTCCTCCGAGGAGGAGGAGGAACCTGAAGGGGAAGAGCCCTTTGAGGTAGAGGAGGAGGAACAAGAGAAGAAGCCGGAGGCCGCCCCCATTGGATCCCTCGTGGTCATCACCACTAGGAACCGACTCGACTTTGTTAAAGACACTTCAATCATCATAGGTAAGTGTGGTTTCAGCAATTGCACTATCCATGAGCCGGTAGGAGAGTCCGAGTAGATCGACCCCAAGGCACGCAAGATGCACACCATCAGTGCACGCATTCAGGTGGGACCCCCAAGGAAGAAGCGCACAACCAATCCTGGACCATCTGCACAACCCGAGGTACAAGTCAATACTTCTAGATTGAAACTAAAATTATGACTGAGAAGATCAGGGAGATGGAAATAGCATTGTCTACTAAGAATCATGAGGCTTTGAACACGAGCTTGAGGATCATCGCCAACCAAGATGAGACGCTACGCATGTACCGTTCTTGTATAACGGACTTGGAGGTCACCAACAAGCTTCTGATTAACACCCTTACCGGCATCACCACTTCGCCTCCAGATAAGAACACTTGTATCAATAAAAAGTATACTAAATGAATCCAACCGGCTTAGCATGTTAAGCTTGGGGGGTTGAAGACCTTTGTATCCCTTATCACTCTCTAGTTAAATTTCAGTTGAAGTTTTTGCTTACTTGAATAAATGCGGACAATCTTGTTTTTATTGATAGAGGGAGAAGTCTTATCCAACAAGTCACGGACGTTTAAATGGGTATGCTGTTATGGTGTTTTGTCTGAAATTTCGTTGAATGATAGGTCTTGTTGTATGCTAAATAAATCTGCTTAAAGAGGATGGTTATAAGTCTTCCACATCTTTAGTATCGATAGGAAAGAAGAGGTTAACAACTTGATGGGATAAATCACCTTTATTTCAGTTTTTCTTATAGTTGCTTGGTGAAGTCGAAAAACTCATGATCCGAGCATGTAAAAGAATAAATTGCTTTTATGGTAAAAAATAACAATAGAAACAAAATCTGAATGACTTATGCTAACACCCATTGGCAATGCAAAGAATCAATCATATCTCTACATTTCATGCCCAAAATAAGGGAAAAGAAAATTGCAATGACATGGGATAGGCTTGGTTCTTCAAGAAAAACGGGAAGAAGGGAATTGTCTTTACTAAACAAAAACCGAGGTAACTTGTTCGGCTGAAAGAATGAAGAAATTATCGCTTAGAGTTGAAGCATGTCTTCTTAATGATAGATAGTAAGGTGTGGAAGCCTTCATGTTCATCTAATTAATGCAAAGATGGATCTTTCATATAATGCAAATTCTAAAATCTCATGATGGACTCATTCATTTTCGATATCCACGGCTTATAAAAAAGATGACTTCTCTTCTTACAAGCTGTATTTTCTCGGGGACGAGCAAACCTTACAGCCTGGGGGAGTTGATGAGTCCAATTTGTGTGGTAATTTTGGTTGTTATTTTGTGCCTTTATAATAGGCCTTGCGGGATTTTACTGCGTACGCGCACTTCTTTTGTTATTTTCGATATCAAAATCTCATGATGGACTCATTTCTTTTCGATATCCACAGCTTATGAAAAGGATTAAATAGGAAGCGCTGGCGGCAGCTCCAGAGAAAAAGAAGGCCAACCATAAGACCGAAGCGCTCGTATGAGCGGTCGTATCACGTGCCAGGAGAACCGCCTCGTCAACTATTTCCACCCTGTGAAATCAGGTCGGGGATAAGATGCCCAAAGACGGCAGAAACTCGTCCAGAAGGAGGAACCCTAGCCTCCAGATTGATACGGAGGGGGAGCTTCCCGGGGAGGATATCACCATCCACAAGGAGCGCTTCAACATCATCAGTGTTTTCATCATCATCATCCACTTCCTCTTCATTGTAACCCATCAAGAACCCTAGAGGGTCGACTTGAGTCTTACATGTGTAATCCCTCCATGTTCACCATTACCACTTGATGATCTGTGTTGCCTCCATGTGTGAGTAGTTCATGTAGTTCTCGGGGATAGGGATGAATCCTAGCGTGTAATAGATCATTTGATACTAGGATTTAATATCCTCTTTGCATGTTTATGTTGACCTTCTTGATATTGGGTGAAGTCAACCATACAATGTATGCCAATTTTGGACAAAAGGTTATTACTATTGGCGGATCGGCTGGTCGCAAAGGTAGGTGGTGTGATAGGCCCTATCTCTCTTTGTCCCGGACCGTTGCGGCAGCGGGTAAAACAGAGACCACTTATAGGCTACGTCCATGGGGACCCTTTTCCCCTTAATCACCGTTTGGTAAACGGAGTGAGCAAGAACGGTGATGGCGTATATGATATGGGGTTATCGAGTGTATGCACGTATCTATACCGACTCTACCCACAAATAGAAATATGCAAAGTGGCTTAGGAATCTGATGTAGAATTGTGTTTAGGCACCGCTATAGATTCACGCTAGTGGGGAATCCGGACTCCTTGGGAACGCCTTAATATTATTGATTTCAACGCTCTTTTGTGCTACCTTTATTTCTCACTTTTCTCGCACTTTTTACTATTACACTCGCTACACCATTATCTTTACTACTGCTTTGGATAACTTACAACTTGCATGCATAGTCTTTAAATCTTTGAAGAGATAAAAGATTAATTCATGTGCTCCCAGTGGGATCAATACTCTTACTTCAAAAAAGCTACAATTAAACCTTGTGCACTTGCGGGTCATCAGCAAGCATATAATATTAACACATAGTCTTACTCGAAAGTAAACAAAGTAGCTCACAACCAAAGTATAGAAGTATGAAACGAGAAATAAAAGCTTTTACAAGCCCATAGAATAATCAAAGATAACACGAGGGCTTGCAGTGTCTCCAAGCACAGGAATCCTGATAGAACACTCCTCCCCCATTAGCATCGAGACACCAAAAAGAGAAAGATGATGCTAACATGAGGATCCAAGCTCGAGGAGGGCACTGGCAGCATAATCATCCTCATCCTCAGGGATATAGCGAAGGCGGGGGTTGGAGTAGTCCGTCGCAATACTGTCAACATCCTCGCGACCAGGTGGTCGACCCTCTCTCCAATGTTCTCTGCCTTAATTACCTTCAGCTCTCTCCACATCTTCTTCCTGCAGTTAACATCCCTGATGTGAGGCCTGGCACTGGACTGACACATCTTGAACAAGTTGTTGAACCCACGGAAAAGCATGTTCTTCTCCTTCTTGTTGAACGAAGGTGAAGAAGCAATGGTGTGAGCAAAGCCAGTGGGATCCTGTGCGGTGGCACCTCATGATGAGGAACCACCCACCTCAGTAGCAGCAGACGCCTTCCTAGGATTGGGCTTCTTACGCACTAAGTGTAGCATATCATCATGCACCTGAGGTCTGAAGTTGGTGAATCTCCTGTCATGATTAGATCTCCTACCAAATACACAGTGGCATAGAACTATAGTATAAAGAACCTCATTGTAAGCCTTGTTGAACTACAGAAAGTGAAGCAAATCCATGCTTCACAGAACATGATACACATCAGGAAAAAGATCAGTGCGAGTGCTGATGTACTCCATATCCAGACTGCGGTGGGGAGCTACCTTGTGCTTCTTCACTCTTAGAACCTCCTCAAAAGTGCGGTGTTGAAACACTTTGGTCGTGTACCTGTAATATATGTTGGTTTGGTATTCATGTTATCAAGTGAATGTGTGTCGTGAGATATGATCTCTCGGCTGGTGCACATCACAGTCAATGGAATGAATTTGTGTGTGACAGTGTTGATGCCAAAGATGATGTTGTCGAAGCTATAAAAGTTAGTGTGTCCGAACAGGTTTGCTAGGCCCATGGACATGTCGGGACAAAGGCACGCATCAGTGTTGTTAGTACCAAGCGTACGTAGATGGGGACCATCATGAACTTTACACCATGTCGGATGGACTAGCAGAAGAGGCCTCTGAAACAGTTGTGATGCAAAATGCCATGTGGGGTAGAAGGTGATGATGTTTCTCATGGTTCTCCAAGTAGAAGAACTAGTCGGTGAAGAGACGGTGACGCTAGCGAGGAGAGTGTATTGGAAAAATAAGGTGTTTTCCAGTGAACTCGAGGTAGCCTGAAGGGCCACATTGGTCGCATATAGAAGCACGATGGCGGAGCGTGGGGATGGGGATGTAGACTATGTGCGGCAACACTACGAACCGAGGGAACAATGTAGCTGCGGCTCATGATTCGGTGCTTCAATTTGTGATAAGCTCCTTACTCCTTCACCCAATCCTTTTCAATCTACAGAATTGTGCTTCGATTCATGATAAGCTTTACACAAAAACAATGCACGTCGATGTTGTGATTCCACTCTCGTGATCGGTTACTAGTTTCACTGACTGTAATTCTTTAATTTTGTGTTCATGTTTGAATCTTTACAGTATGCCGTTTGAAATTTTCTTTGAGTGGCTTCCTCTCACCATTCCACATAACTTTTTTGTTGTAAGTTTTTTTTTCCGGCAATTATAAACTAATCTCTACTCTCTACTCCTATAAAAATGGGAGTTGGTGACGACGGTGTGTCTGCCTTTGTGCCATCTGCACCATCCGATCCGGAAGGTACGGCTGATCTTGAGACCAAGTGCCCCCTTGCACTTTTGCAAAAAACACCCCACACACCGGAACTGTTCTTTAGATGAAAAAAGAGCTGGAAGTTCTTCGTCTCTCGCGATAGAAACGGAGTCTTCGAGAACTCCCAAACTCCCCACCGCGGCAACGCCGGTCCCTCTACTCTCTTTGCCGCCCAAACTCCGGCCACGCCGCCCCAACTCTGGGCGCTCCCCTTCCCGGCCCCGCATCCCTCGCATCCATCCAGGCTCCAATTCTGACATCTGACACCGATTCAACCACGCTAGGATACAGCTTCACGGTGACGGCGGAGCCACCGATGGACGCGCAGGAAACTAGCACAACAGAGCGCACAAGGTAATTTCCTTTCTTTCAATAAATTTCACCTCACATCTTCGTCTCAACTTCACGGCCGCAGCAAACCTGCAGCTCGTGAACGCCTTCTCATGCAATGGCGTCTGGTTGTATTGAGATGATTAATATGTGGCCAAATTTCTATGAAAAGTTTGTATGGATGTTCTAAAGTACTGCAGCAAATTTGGAATACATTAACGCTGAATCATATATGTATGTTCAGTTTCTTTATTATGCTATTGTTCAGATTATTAACCTTATACTCCCACGGTTCCTAAATATAAGTCTTTCTAGATATTTCACTATGAACTACATACAAATGTATATAGATGTAGTTTAGAGTGTAGATTCACTCATTTTGCTCCCTATGTAGTCTCTTATTGGAATCTCTAAAAAGACTTATATTTAGGAACGGAGGGAGTAACTTAAAAGTGGAGTATTTGTTTCTTTCTATAATGGTCATTTATTTGTCAATCCGTTTATAGATCGTTGTTTTACGATCAAGTAGCACATAAACATTTTCCCGGAGCTTCAGGACATTACAGACAATTTCTATCAAAAGCGCAGTTTCACGGTTGCTCAACTTTCAGCTTTTTCACAGTTACCAGCTCACGGCTGCTTTCTGACAGCTCACGGCAGCTTTTCTGAAATCCACAGCTCAACCAAACACCGCCTCGATAATTAGGGTCTCAATAAATCAGATTTTGCTTTGAGCATGCCCGAGTAGCTCTCCTTCTAGATCCGGTTGTGCAGTCAATTGGAGACAGAGAGGATAGCAGTGGTTGCTGGCTTGCTGCCATGTCCAAGTATGTTCTCTATAGTAAGTTGCTCCATTTTTCGTTGTTTGCTTGAGTCTCTGTTGTGCAGGCCTTGGTTCTCGACCTAGACCCTTTTTTCATATAGCCTACCAGCGGCAGGAACGCCATGATTGGCCCAGGCATTGTAGACACGGAGGATTTGTGCCGGTGGCGAACTACTCATTCCTGGTGGCACTGATGCCAATTACCACGAGCCACTGTGTCCGTTCCCAGCGACGATCATCCCTTCGTAATTTATGTATTTCTCCTATCAGACCCGAGAAATTGGTCAATTTTTTTAGTAGAGATGTGTATCAGATCTGTGTGTGATTGAAACTGTAGTCTCTCCTAAACATGTGATTTGTTAAATGTTTAGAACGAATCGGTTGTGGATCCGCTCAGTACCTTGTGAGCTGCAGATTTAGATTTCCTACTTGATTCTTTGCGGAAGCTTGCAGTTCATCCTTGGTGAAATTCACTGTACTCCATCCTCGGGCTGGTACCAGATTTGCTATTCAGTATCTAGACTGTTTTTTCATTTTGGCTTGTGACAAATTTTTGTACTTGGCATGGTTTGGTGCCAGATAAATAGAGGATCATGATCAAGGACGACTAAATGTATTATTAAGTAGATAAGTTCTCGAGTCACACACTTTGTATCTAGTAATTTAGCTTCCCAGCTCGCTATATGTTATTCTGTGTTGAACATGATCTGAAATAATCGCTTTTCCAAAAAGCATATACATACTCTGTAGTTGTGTGAGATCGACTTGGAACTGTTATATTATATGATACTCCCTAGTGTTTTTACACTAGTGTAGTGTCAAAAACGTTCTTATATTTTGGGACAGAAGGAGTAAAAGATATGTAGCACTAATAATAGCCTTCTGACATTTTGTCTGATATGTGCCAATGAGTGCAGTGTTGCTTGTAGCTAGATAGATTTTTTATGACTTCAACACGTCCCTTCCATCTCCTAGATGATGTGTTATCCCAAACTCCTTGAGTTCATATATCAGTTTTAATCTCTCAAGTAAATTTTGATATTGTGTAAGTTATATATACTTGAAATCCCATGGGAAATGGTGCTATTCTTTTCTAAGACACTCTTCATGACTGTATACTCATATACCAAAATGAACCGACATAATTGTTGGAAATGTTTTAAAAGAAGTACTCCCTCTGTTCGGAATTACTTGTCGCAGAAATGGATGTATCTAGATCTATTTTAATTCTAGATACATCCATTTCCGAGACAAGTAATTCCGAACGGAGGGAGTATCTCTTAATTAGTTTAGTTCCATGGTGGAGAAAATCCTATCTGACTCTCATTTTGCAGATAGTCGCTCAAACACACCATGTCGTGGGCTGGCATACCATGGCTGGAGACGAGACGGAGCGCTCGAAGTGTAGTCCCTTGGCAGATTTAGATTCCCCTAAAAAAATGATACCATTGTGTTCATATTGAATACTATTTCAGGTTCGTGAGGCAACAACTACTAGAAGGGATCGTGAGGCAACAACAACTACGGAGGGTGAGGAGGTTCGTGCCCCTCTCGTGACGGACGCGGCGATCATCTCGGCGGAGCCCGGCAAGCTGTCAATCCCCATCTTGGAGGCGGAGCTCCCTCATCTCTTCGAAGGGGAGTGGGATTGGCAGGTGTCGGCCATCGGCGTCGATCAGTTCTCGGTCGTCTTCCCCGACAAGGCCATGCTGCGGATGGCGACCCGCAGCGGCAAGCTCTACTTCTCCCTCCACGACATCATGGCGGACATCAAGGAATCTCGCCCGGAGGAGCCCAAGGCCGAGATCATGCCGGACACTTGGGTCAAGCTGTGGGGTGTGCTGCCCAAGCATCGTCATGTGGACCGCCTCATGGCCGCCACGGTGATGATCGGGCGTCCAATGGAGGTGGATCAGGCGTCGCTGTCGGGCCTTGGGCCGGTGCGGATGCGCTTTGCGTGTCGTGCCCCGGCCAAGCTCAAGGGCTACGTGCAAGTTTGGTTCAACAGTGAGGGATTCACCTTCCACCTGGAGGCCGAGACGGGCGTTCTGCAGGGTGCGGCTCCCACTCCCCCTCCTCCTCCACCAGCCAATGCTGACAAGGGCCCGGAAGACAAGGATAAGGACCACGACATGAGCATGGGGGATGACTCCATTGACACGGCGACTTGGGACAAGCTTGGTCTCAAGGACACGGACGTGCAGGCTGCGCCTCCGGCGGCGGGCGCGGCACAGGACCAGGAGGAGTGCCAAGTGGTGGTGGGCAGCAACGAGTTGGGGTTCAACCAATATGGATCCAACATGACCATGGGCCTTGACATCGACAAGGGAGTCTCGGCGTCCTGTGACTCGGAGGGACGCTCGATGCTGGTCTCCCCGGTGGTTGCGGTGGTGGGCGAGCCTCGGGCCGCGGCGCGCTCTCCCAAGGTGGCGTCCAGCCTCGGCAATGGCGGGACGAAGCTCCAGAAGAAGACGGCGGGCCACAAGCCCCCCGCGGTGGCGCCGGCGAGCCCCCCATCGGTCCGTGCGAGCACGCCTGCTCTGCTGCGACCGGTGGTGATGGCGCTGGCCTCCCCTGGGGGTCCGGCTGGGGGCACCTCGTCGTTCATCTCCCCTCCTGCCTCTGATGCTCTTCGTGCGGAGGTGTCCAAGGTGGTGGGTGCGTCCCCGGCGACGCAGGATAGGGTGAGCTCTCGTCCGAAGGGTGCCAAGGGCAACATGCCATCCCTCCAGCGGGCCCAGCTCCTGCAGGCTCAGAAGAATCTCGAAATCGAAGGTAACCCCATGCCCCGCTTTACGATCTTTGATGATTATTCAGATGAGTGCTTGGGTGGTATCTTAGCGGATAGTGGAGTGGCGATGACCGACGCGGGGGAAGCGCACAAGGTGTTGTCTCTTATTCGTGCTAAGGAAATTGCGCAGGCCGCGCTTGCTCAGGCAGCGCTGTCCCGCGTTGCGCTAGCAGCAGACGAAGCAGGGGCTTCTCTGGTGCCTGTCGCGCGGCCCGATCAGGAGGACATAGTAGCAGGGGCTGCGCTGTCCTCCTCCAACCGTCGTCTTGCTAAGACACGGCGTGTGGCCAAAGCGGTTACCACTCGCGGTATCCGTCTCCGCAATTGCATCATATAATGCGTTTCATTTTCTGGAACATCCGAGGCTTCGGCCACGCTGGGAGGCGGACCCAGTTAAAAGAGTTCATTAGGAACGAAGAAATCGACGTGGTCGGCTTGCAGGAGACTATCAAGGCCGATTTCAATCATCGGGACCTTCTAGCCGTTGACCCGTTGGAGCGTTTTGTTTGGCATTGGGTGCCTGCAGTAGGGCACTCGGGGGGCTTGCTGCTAGGCGCTAACCTAGTTTGCTTGGAGGTGGTGACTTGGGACGCCGGCCGGTTCTTCCTGGCGGCCCACGTGCGCCATCGTGCCACTCTCCAAGAATGGGAGGTGATCGTCGTATATGGCCCGGCGGATCACTCGCTTTCGCTCGAGTTCTTGGGAGAACTCCAGACCAAGGTGATGTCTTTGAGCGCGCGCAACCTTCCTCTGCTCGTGGGCGGAGATTTCAACTTGATCCGTTCGGGAGCGGACAAAAATAACGGTATTATTAACTGGACAAGGGTGTCCATGTTTAATAATGCAATCGCATCCATGGCCCTTAGGGAAGTGGCTCGCGTGGGGGCTCGATACACCTGGACCAACAAACAGCTAACGCCGGTGTGATCAGTCTTGGACAGGGTTTTCATGTCCTCGGAGTGGGAGGTGTTGTTTCCCTTGTGCTCTCTGCACGCCGAAACAAGGATTGGGTCGGACCACGTCCCCCTCATTCTTTCCTCGGGGGAGGAAAGGTTAAAACGCAGCCCGCGCTTTTTCTTTGAAACCGCGTGGCTTGAGTCTCCGGACTTTGAGAAAATCTTCCTTTCGAAATGGGAGAATTGCGTCGCTCGGGTCGGGCGTGCGCGCGGACCGATGGAGTTCTGGATTGCCGCTGGGGCGGGTTTGCGTGCGGCTCTCAAAGGGTGGGGAGCTAACCAGGGACGTGAGGATAAGCTGTTACGATCGCGCCTGACCGAGGAGCTCGCCCAGTTGGACGCAGCGGCGGACGTGCAGGTCTTCTCCGAGCATGACTGGGCTCAGCGCTACGCGCTTGAAGCCCAAGTCGAGTCCCTCCTTAAAGCCGAGGAGGAGTACTAGCGCAAGCGTGGTGGTATTAAGTGCACGCTCAAGGGCGACGCGAATACTAAGTATTTCCACGCCTACGCTAATGGCAGACGTCGTAAGTGCGCCATCGTGAGACTGCAATCGGAGCAGGGGCTCCTATTGCTACAACAGGATATCGTCCGGCACATTTATGAGTTTTACATCCAACTTATGGGTTCCAGGGAGGAATCCCGGGCTCGGCTTGGGGCGGATGTGTGGGACCCTGCGTTGCGGGTCTCGGACGAGGAAAATGAGGGCCTGGGAATGGCCTTCCTCCCTGAGGACATTGACAAGGCGACGCTGGGTATGAAATCCGATACTGCGCCCGGGCCGGACGGATGGCCGGTGGCGATGTTTAAGCGGTTTTGGCAAGTGCTTAAAGGTCCTATTTTCAACGTTTGCAACGGTTTTATGCGAGGTACGGTAGATATCTCTCGCCTGAACTTTGGGGTTCTCTCTCTGATCCCCAAGGTCCCGGGCGCGGATCACATTAGTCTTTTCCGCCCTATCGCTTTGATTAATGTTCCGTTTAAAATTTGTGCTAAGGCGTGTTCGACTCGTTTGTCTCCGATAGCTCATCGCATTATTAGTAGGAACAAGTCGGCTTTCATTCATGGCCGTAACATCTTGGAGGGGCCGTTGGTCCTCCAAGAAATAGTCCACTCCCTAAAACGCGCTTGACAGCCTGCGATTCTCCTCAAACTCGATTTTGAGAAGGCGTACGACCGTGTGAACTGGGAGTTTCTCCGACAAGTCCTCCTGGATCGAGGATTCTCGTCGGTTTGGGTTCATCGCATGATGCAGTTGGTCTCGGGAGGCCAAACGGCGATTGCGGTGAACGGAGAAGTAGGGAACTTCTTCCGCAACAAGCGTGGGCTGCGTCAAGGGGACCCAGCCTCGCCGTTGTTATTTAACTTTGTGGCGGACGCCTTAGGCGCCATGCTCGACAGAGCCCGTTTGGCCGGCCACATCAGGGGAGTGGTGGACAATCTGATCCCGGGGGGAGTGTCTCACCTGCAATATGCAGACGACACACTTATCCTTTTCGAGCCCGATACACACAGTATCGCTTCGGTCAAGGCAATACTGCTGTGTTTTGAACTCATGTCGGGACTTAAAATAAACTTCCACAAAAGTGAAGTGGTGTCCATAGGGATGGACGCGACCGAAAGTCAACGGGTCGCCAACTTGCTTAACTGCAAACTTGGACAGTTCCCGTTCACCTACCTCGGTCTCCCCATTGCGGCGAAGAAGTGTTCTATCTCCGATTGGGAACCTCTCTCCTCCAAGGTTGCAGACAGGGTTTGCCCGTGGAGGGGTCGTTTTATGTCTTCAGGGGCTAGACTAATCCTAACTAACTACAGCCTCTCTTCTCTTCCCATGTTTGCCATGGGCTTGTTCTTGCTGGCGGATGGGGTACACTCTAAGTTTGATACCCCGCGGTCCCGCTTCTTTTGGGAAGGAGCGGGACCGAAACGGAAATACCATATGGTTAAATGGCAGGCCATGTGCCGTCCTAAAGCCCAGGGGGGCCTTGGGATCATCAATTCCAAGTTGATGAACATCGCACTAATGTGCAAGTGGATCTGGAAAATGTCTCAGGGAGAGACTGGCCTTTGGATCAACCTCCTCCGTGCGAAATATTTCCCGCATGGGAACTTCTTTGACGCGGCTTCTCGAGGGTCACCTTTTTGGAACTCCATTCAATCCCTCAAACCCTTCTTTGCCAGGGGTGCGAAGTTTGGGGTTAACAATGGGCGCTCCACGCGCTTCTGGCTTGATCTTTGGATTGGCCAGCGGCCTCGCCAACTCTACTCCATAGCAGTCGAGCCCGATCAACGGGTTGCTTCGGCTCTTAGCGCCTCCCCTCCCTGCATTAACTTCAGGCGCGAACTAACGGGACCGGAGTTGGCGGATTGGGATCGCCTTCGGGCTCTGCTTGCGGACGTACGTTTGTCGGACTCCGCGGACACGATCTCGTGGAGGCTTTCGGGCTCTGGCAAATTCTCTGTCAACTCCCTATACAGAGAGCTTTCCCGCGGCCAGATCTCGTCGGCGGCCACGGGGCTTTGGAAGGCTAAAATCCCCCTCAAGATCAAGGTCTTCCTCTGGCAACTTTGCCAAGATCGCCTTCCTACCTCTGTTAACCTTGCTAAACGCAATGGCCCCGCCTCCGGCCCCTGTGCGCTGTGTGGGGTCCCGGAAGACGCTGACGACGCTTTCTTCCGGTGCTCTTTGGCTCGTTTTGCCTGGAGCGGTCCGTGCGGCCGCGGGAGTGGATTGGGATCCACGTTCCCGATCTGAGCTCGTGTCTTCCTTGTCTCTGGTTCAAGGCATGTCTCGTAGGGTCATGTGGACTTGTGCGGCGGCTATGTTATGGGCAATTTGGAATATCCGTAACAAGTTTACTATTGAGGGTGTGTTTCCCTCTCATCCCGCTGACGTTATCTTCAAATGCATCGTGTTCTTGCAGCAATGGGCTCCGTTGGGAAGACAACAGGACACTGATCTTCACCGCCAAGCTATCTGTCGTCTGCGCTCCGTCTACTCCGAGTCCCGAGCCCCGTCGTCCGATCCGGTGGCTGACGCATAGGGATGGGCAGCCCCTTTTGGTCCCCGCACCCCCCGAGCCTGCGTGCTCTTTGTTTGGGCTGTTATCGCCTTGTACCGCACCTTATTCGCTCGTCCTGCGGTCGATCTCTTAACTTATTTGCCTCATATGGCGCCGTCTGTTGGTCTTGTGGTTGTGATACTCTGCCTAAGTTGTAGGCTTTATTAATTTAAAGCCGGACGTCCCTGACGTCTATGTTCTAAAAAAAACAACTACTAAAAGAAATTTTGCAATTTAGCATTTCTAGCGCATTCTGGTTGTGAGTAGATGTATTCTAGTTTAAGGAATATGTATGCTTGTGGCCAGTTGCAGTTTAACATTTTGTCAATTTTTGCTAAGATTTTCTCCTGTAATTATTTGATTACTATTTGACCAACATCGTTTGCAAATATTTATTTTTGATGATTTTCCTTTTTTTGTAGGTTCGACAAGAATTTGGTATTTGTTCTAAATGTTTGAAGAAGCGTTTTATCGGATGGGAACCGTATGGTTGATTGTGCTATGTGTACCTATCAACTTTACGACATCGATTTGATTAATGTCTCAGTATATTCTTGTGTTGTTCCTTATCTTTCCTCATTCCGTAGCGTAGCACGGAGTAGCACAGGCATGTTACTAGTAGATCTATGGGGGTGTTTGGTTTAGAAGTTCTAGGACTTTTTCTAGTCCCAGGGACTAATAAAAAAAACTCTCTAGTAAAGTCTTTTTCTAGTCCCTGTAAAAAAAGTCTCTCCCGTTTGGTTCCTAGAGACTTTTTAGGGACTTTTTCTAGTCCCTGGGACTAAAAAGTCCTTGAACCAAACATCCCCTATATCTCCAACTATATTGTGCTACCTGTGAATCAACATGTGGTTAATGGTTAGGAGGCTGGCTAGTATTCCCAGTCCATCAAAGTTCAAATCTGATGCTCGCATTTTTTCGAACACCCAAGCCGCCGCGACTGCATCTAGCAGACGGCCGGGTGACCATCGCGATTGAAACAAAGGACGAAGGATTCCTTTTGCGAGTGTAGGTGAAGGATTTCTGTGGATTCCTTCAGTGCACTCGTGAGCTCTGACATGAACATGCAGTGACGGCCCCCTGTCTGGCCATTTAGCGTCCTAATTCGCATCCATCTATTTTATCTGGGTACCCCGAGCTCTCAATCTCCAATATACAAGAGCGGAACGAGTACTTCAGTTGAACGCCTGCAAAGACGGGTGACTAGTGGTAGTGGCAAGCAGAACAGGATTGTGAAATCATCAAGCCAAAGCTAACAGCCATGACACTAAGCCAGCAATGGCACTGTGATAGAATAAATTTAATGTTATCAGGCTTGGCACCAATGGTATCTGGGCTTGTTGAGGGAATCCAAAGAGTGTAAGTGCCAATAACAGCAAATGTTTTCTAAGCGCTCAAACCAAAATAGTACTACCAAGAGAACTGTAGGTCAGAGCAGAGATAACAGTAAAATAACAGCAAGCTAGTTCAAGATTATCATGAAAACAAGATTCAGAACAGAGCATCCACATTCCACAGGTTTTAATCAGAAGCTACACAAGCATATAACAAGCCCCACATCTAATGCTCATACAGAAGTTCCCGGAGGCTGTTAATCAACATCAGCAGTATGCACTAACAACTAACAAGGGTAGACTCAAGTTCGAGCTGCTACACCTACCACAGATGTCCTAAAGCTACAGCATTTACCAACAATCCTCTCCATGAGGATTATTTTCCTTCTTGGCCCAAGCAGAAAAGATCACAGATCAGCACGAACAAATTGACTATCGCTTTGATGGAGGCTTCTCATCATCATCACCATCATCATCACCGTCATCATCATCTTCATCCTCCCCACCAGACCTCTTCCTCTTCGATGAGGATTGCGGCTTGACAGAATCCTCACCATCCTCAGCATCGTCATCCTCAATCTCCTCGTCCTCAGCACCATCACCATTTTCTTCTGGCTCAAAGTCACTGGAATGCTCTTCGTCTTCAGCACGGCCAAGGGGCTGCACCAGATATTCAGTTCCTAGCTCCTCCTGCCAAACAACAGTGCAAGGGTCCAAATTAGTCTCACAACGATGCAAGTTGACTATTATAGGAATGTTCATCACAGATGAGATGGGCAAACCAAGTATTCGGCAGGCAATCATCAACATAAATCAACTAATGACAGATAAATATAAAATAACAGTTTAACTACAGTTTGGGATCAGACTGACGTGCAATTTCTCATCATTCTGAATAATCCATAAAGGACATCTGAGATGAAATAATCATCATTTCCCAAATAAAAGTGGATACTACTAACAAATAGTTAAAACCATAGGGGATCAGACTGACGTGCAATTTGTCACCATTCTTTTAAAAGCCCGTTTAGGACATATCTGATGAATTAATCATCATTTCCCCAATAAAGGTAAAACAAATTTTGACACAACAGCCAAGATAGCAAGCATAGAGCCTACATACAGCCTCTCACCAGTAGCCCAAAAAAAACTTCTACCTAGTAGTGCTTTGGATCAGATAGGCAAATCAGTTATTTTGCAACATATGGAGAGCTCTAGGCTCATCCTCAGAAACAGCCTCTGATATTCATCATCTCCTCGGCAAAATAAAGAAAAGAAAATGAAAGTGTTTGAATAGTACTTTGGATCAGATAGGTAAATCAGTTACTTTGCAACATAGTAGAGCTCTGGGCTCAACCTCAGAAACAGCCTCTGATATTCATCATCTCCTTGGCAAAATAAAAAAAGAAATAGAAAGCGTTTGACTAGTGCTTTGGATCAGATAGGTAAATCAGTTATTTTGCAGCACATGAAGAGCTCAAGGCTCATCCTCAGAAACAGCCTCTGATATTCATCATCTCCTCAGCAAAATAAAGAAAAGAAAATGAAAGTGTTTGACTAGTGCTTTGGATCAGATAGGCAAATCAGTTATTTTGCAACATAGGAAGAGCTCTAGGCTCATCCTCAGAAACAGCCTCTGATATTCACCACCTCCTCAGCAAAATAAAGAAATGAAAATGGAAGCGTTTGACTAGTGCTTTGGATCAGATAGGCAAATCAGTCAATGTGCAACATAGGACGAGCTCTAGGCACGTCCTCAGAAACAGCCTCTGATGATCCTCATCTCCAATCACACATGGACAGAGCTGCAAAGAAGGCCTACTATCAAATCTGACAGATCTACACTAAATACTTTGCATATATAGGTGTATTTGGATCTGAGTGAGAAACGAAAACTAGGACTACTATCGAACCTGACAGATCTGCACCAAATTGGTTGCATATCTAGGTGGCTTTGGATCTGAGTGGGAAATAGTGAGATTTCCTGCAGACAAGATACCTTGGAAGACCGCAAGGCAGATCTAGTGCAGTAAGATAATTCATAGATGGCATATCACAGCCCCATCTCTATTGTGTGGCTTAAAGGTTAACAGCTCAGATGGAAAACCATCCCTAAACAAGGATTATTTTTTCTTTTAACAACTAAATATAGCAAGTATATCAAAGGGGACATATGCTTTGTCCTTGACTATTCTCGGAAAAGGGACATGGTTCCGATCTGATGGGCTACACTGAAGACCACACAACAACGGACGGCCGGTGGATATGCCAATTGAATGTCAACTACCACACAATGGAAGGACAGGTAAAGCTTGAACGGTATAGCAGAGGACACTCGACAAGATCTAAACGAACACAGAGCAGAAAAGGCTGCAGGTTGAGCAAAAGAAAAAATCACAATCTCTAAATCTATCTAACTAGATAGATGCAACTGTCCTGCCTACTTTTTTCCAGATCTAAACACATTATTCGACAGCCACGAGAAATCCGGTTTCTTTGAGGAAAGCATGTATCGACAAGATCTGAAGACGGATCTGGAACTTCTCTAACATAACGGAAGTATATGTTCATAGAGTAAACGTAAAGGAAAGTACTGAGACGGCATATATTTGAGATGGCAAAAAAAAAATACAAGATGATGATTGATGAGAAATTTATACCTCGGGCTCTTCCTCCTCGTCGACTTCGTCGTCCTCCTCCTCGTCATCGTCGTCGTCGTCGTCGTCATCATCATCGTCACCGCCCTCCTCTTCATCGCCGCCGTCGTCGTCCTCGTCGGAGATGTCGACCACCTGCTGCGCCGCCGACCCCTTTTCCTCACCCTCCACCCCCTCGTCCTCGTCCTCTTCCCCATCGTCGTCGACTTCGTCGTCGTCGTCGTCGTCGTCGCCGTCAACCGCCTCCTCCTCTTCATCTCCCTCGTCGTCCTCACCCTCATCGTCCACATCCACCACCTCGTCCGCCGCCTTTTTGGCGGCGGCCGCGGCAGCCTTGATGCGGGCGATCTCCGCCGCACGCTCGTCGCCTTCAACCGCCGGCTTCATCTCCTCAACTCCTCTACTACACACGAACTCTCGCGAGAAAATTTCTCCTCTGGTTTAAGTTGGTGTTGTGGTTGTGGAAAAATCAGGGGAAATTTTGGGCGATTTGTAGCCGGCGGGGAAGAACAAGAGGGCCGAGAGGCCTCTAGGTTTGGGCGGATGGGCCAGCACAGATCCTGGTCGTTGGGTACAAGAACAGGCACGCGGATCCATGACGTGGCGGAGGATCGGACGGCTGTGAGGGATTTGTTCGTGGGTGGTGAGAGCTCGTGAGGTGGGGGGAAACGGCTAGGGCTGACGGCAGCGTGAGGATTTGGACGCGACTAACGCCAGAGCGACACTAGTGTGCTTTGGGCCAAAACCCGCCGTTCTTTAGGCCCATTCCCCAGATGGTTGCGTTAAACACATATGTAACCAGAAGTTAGCCCACGCAGCAAAGGAAATTCCATCGCAGCTCCCACCAAACAGGACCTCCTGGGAACAAAATTTTGAAATTCTGAACATTTTTTAAAAGTAAACTATTTTGAAAAACATGAAAAAAATTACAAAAAGCCAATAAATTTTGAAATTGAGAACAACAATTGAAGATTTTGACCACTTTTTGGGAAAAGTGAACAAAATTTGAAATTCCAAACACTTTTTTAAACGGAAAGTGTTTTTGAAAACATGAACAAAAAAAGGAAATTCTTGACCATTTTATGAACAAAATTTGAATACTTATGGGTAAATTTTCAAACAAAAAATGAAAAACACAAACATTTTTTAAATTTAAATTTTTAAAAATATTCCATACATTTTTTGCAAATTGAGATTTCAAGAAAAAAATAAAAATAGAAATAAAAAATGATAAATAGAAAACCAACAAAAACTAGAAAAGCTGTTAAAAAGAAACCTAACATTAAAAACACCATTCAAGAACCTTCTAGAAGGTCCCCAAAACCGATAGAAAGAACTTGCACGAAACCTACCGTTGTGCTAGCTAATGGGTTGACCATCTGTCGCTCGTTCACTCCTCTCCATATGAAGGGTCGACACTTTGTCGCAACCAAATAGGGTTCTCCCACCAAACTTCATCTCCCTTTTTTGACACCTTAGGGTTTCTTGTTCCTCTCGCTCACCGTTGATCGATGTTAAGACCTTTCTTTCCCCCTTATCTAGATCCTTCTCTATTTGTTTCGCTCGGGCTGACTAAAGGGGGATCCGGTACCCCCTATCGCCTTAATGGTCTCGGTTGCGAAGGATTAGCATGGGGTGTCTCGGTCTGGTCTCCTTTCCGCCAGCAACCCCCATGCATGGACCATCCGAAGTTCTTGAGCCGGCACATGAGCCTGACGTGCAAAATTCTGACATCCATCACATCTACGAACTATGTCCTCTACATCCGCATGAGTTGTGAGCCAGTAAAAGCCATGTCGAAAAGCCTTCGCGACCAGAGACGTTGAGCCGGCATGATGACCACAATTGCCAGAATGAATTTCATTGAGAATCTCATGGCCTTCCGCAGGAGAAACACGACGCTGAAAAACGCATGTAATACTTCTCCTGTGTAACTCGCCATTGACTATAGTCATAAACTTAGACCTCTTGATAACCTGACGGGCGATGGTTTCCTCTTCAGGGAGCTCGCCACGAGTAAGATAAGCCAGGTAAGGTATTGTCCAATCTGGTGTCGTAGGGACAAATGCAACAAGAGCTGCCTCCGGGTCAGTAATAGCAATATCTTCCTCCGTCGGTAGTTTAACGGACGGGTTATGCAAAACATCCAGGAAAAAACTGGTGGAACAGGTTGCGCTGAGATCCCAGGCAAGACACCGCATCTGCTGCCTCATTGAGCTGGCGGTCAATGTGATCAACTTGGTATCCTTTGAAATGACCTGTGATGACTGTAATAGCGTGTTTGTAAGCCGCCACGAGATGATCTTTAGAGCCCCAAGTCCTAGAGACATGTTGAGCAACTAAATCCGAGTCATCCAGACACCTGGCCCCGGTTGAGGTTCATTTCCTTAGCCATACGAAGCCCATGAAGCAAAGCCTCATACTCAGCCGCATTGTTAGTACAGGGAAACATGAGTCTCAAAACATAACAAAATTCATCACCTCGTGGCAAAGTTAAGACAACTCCAGCCCCCGAGCCTTCCAATTGTCTGGAACCATCAAAGTGTATTGTCCAGCACGTATTGTCCGGGTTCTCTTTGGTGACTTGTAACTCAGCCAGTCGTTGATGAAATCCACTAAAGCCTGAGATTTGATAGATGTCCGAGGCGCATACTTCAGATGATGTGGACCAAGCTCGATAGCCCACTTGGCAACCCGGCATGTAGCCTCCATGTTCTGGATGATATCTCCCAGAGGTGCTGAACTGATCACAATGATAGGGTGCTCCTAGAAATAGTGCTTCAATCTGTGACTGGCCATGTAAACACCAAAACCAGTTTCTGCCAATGTGGATACCGATGTTTTGACTCGGTCGGAACTTCACTTACATAATAAACTGGCTTTGAACTGGATATTCCTTTCCCTCTTCCTTGTGTTCCACGACGACTGGCACACTTACCACTTTATTATTGGCAGCAATGTACAGGAGCATCGAATCTTTGTCATGAGGAGCAACAAGGATAGGTGGTTCTCACAATTTTTTCTTAAGGAGCTCAAAAGCTTTATCTGTTGCATCTCCCCAAACAAAATTGTTTGTTTTCTTGAGCAGCTGGTACGAAGGAATCGCCCTCACCCCAAGTCGGCTCATAAACCGACTAAAAGCCACCACACAGCCCGTCAACTTTTGGACGGCATTGATGTTCGCCGGTTTGGCGAGTGTTGTGATGGCTTTGATTTTGTCCGGGTTGGCTTCAATACCTCGCTCTTGGAGGAAATATGCCCTAGAGGCAATAATAAAGTTGTTATTTATATGTCCTTATATCATGATAAATGTTTATTATTCATGCTAGAATTTTATTAACCGGAAACTTGGTACATGTGTGAATACATAGACAAACAGAGTGTCCCTAGTATGCCTCTACTTGACTAGCTCGTCAATCAAAGATGGTTAAGTTTCCTGACCATAGTCATGTGTTGTCATTTGATGAACGGGATGATGTGATGGACAAGACCTGTCGTGGAATTGTCACGGCAGATGTCCTCGTGCAAGGACTTAATCGTGGAGCCATCGCAACTAGGAAGCTTAAAGGGGTTAATCGGGACAAAGGACACGAGAGGTTTTATACTAGTTTGGCCCCTTGCGGAGAAGGAAAGCCTACGTCTAGTTGGGTTGGTATTGCTTGATGTTTCGATGACCAGGGAGCGGAATACGCTCTGCCCGGCTCTCGATGGGTTGTTTCTTACCCTAAGCCGCCAGCAGGTCGTCCCCTTATATACACGGGTTGACGCCCTGTGGCCTACAGAGTCCCGGCCGGCTTATAAACAATGTCCGGCTCGGTGACTAGTTAAATCTACCTTATGATACAAGTCATGCCATTATGGCGGCTTACTACAATGGGCCTTAAGTCGCCTGTGGGCCTTAGGCCCTTTGTTGAACCGCCACCTTCATGCTTGGTCTTGGGCTTCTTTCTGGTGAATCTTCCTTGCGTAACCTGGCCCCTCCTGGGCGGCTTACACAAATAGTTATATCCCCAACATTAGGCCCCAGATTGATTTGAACCTGTTCATGTCAATCTTAAAATACTTTAAAACATAAATCTTCAGTCTTCTGACTATTCGAAAAAGACTTTCTTTAACCTGCCATGACGTCATTTTTTGGATCCATATTAACCCGCCGTGACGTCATGTTTTCTTAAAGTCCTTTTTTATTCCACCATATCCTCCAACGGATCTCTGTCTTTATTGACTGTTCCGAAAACCGAGGCGTCGGGGCCGCTGGATAATAACTCTTATCTCCTCGTTTCCCGTGCCGACTCAGTTATCCTCTCCTTATAAATAGGCGCGACCTAGGTCTCCCATTCTCACCCTTCCAGTCATCTTCTTCCTCTTGCCTCCTCTCGAGCTCCGCCGCCGCCACCATCGAGCTTCTTGTCTTCACCGTCCCAGGCCGCTGCTGAAGGAAATATGCCCTGGAGGCAATAATAAAGTTATTATTTATTTCCTTATTTCATGATAAATGTTTATTATTCATGCTAGAATTGTATTAACCGGAAACATAATACATGTGTGAATACATAGACAAACATATAGTCACTAGTATGCCTCTACTTGACTAGCTCATTAATCAAAGATGGTTATGTTTCCTAACCATAGACATGTGTTGTTATTTGATTAATGGGATCACATCATTAGGAGAATGATGTGATTGACATGACCCATTCCGTTAGCCTAGCACTTGATGGTTTAGTATATTGCTATTGCTTTCTTCATGACTTATACATGTTCCTGTAACTATGAGATTATGCAACCCCCGTTTAACGGAGGAACACTTTGGGTGCTACCAAACGTCACAACGTAACTGGGTGATTATAAAGGAGTACTACAGGTGTCTCCAAAGGTACATGTTGGGTTGGCGTATTTCGAGATTAGGTTTTGTCACTCCGATTGTCGGAGAGGTATCTCTGGGCCCTCTCGGCAATGCACATCACATAAGCCTTGCAAGCATTGCAACTAATAAGTTAGTTGCGAGATGATGTATTACGGAACGAGTAAAGAGACTTGCCGGTAACGAGATTGAACTAGGTATTGGATACCGACGATCTAATCTCGGGCAAGTAACATACCGATGACAAAGGGAACAACGTATGTCGTTATGCGGTTTGACCGATAAAGATCTTCGTAGAATATGTAGGAATCAATATGGGCATCCAGGTTCCGCTATTGGTTATTGACCGAGAATAGTTCTAGGTCATGTCTACATAGTTCTCGAACCCGTAGGGTCCGCACGCTTAAGGTTTCGATGACAGCTATATTATGAGTTTATGAGTTTTGATGTACCGAAGGAGTTCGGAGTCCCAGATGAGATCGGGGACATGACGAGGAGTCTCGAAATGGTCGAGACGTAAAGATCGATATATTGGACGACTATATTCGGAGTTCGGAAAGGTTCCGAGTGATTCAGGTATTTTTCGGAGTACCGGAGAGTTACGGGAATTCGCCGGGGAGTATATGGGCCTTATTGGGCCATACGGGAATAGAGGAGAGAGGCCAAAAGGAAGGAGGCCTGCGCCCCCCCTCTGGTCCGAATTGGACAAGGGGCGCGGCCCCCTTTTCCTTATTCCTCTCCCCCTCTTTCCCCTTCTCCTACTCCAACAAGGGAGGTGGAATCCTACTAGGACTAGGGAGTCCTAGTAGGACTCCACACTTGGCGCGCCCCCTCCTAGGGCCGGCCTCCTCCCCCCTTGCTCCTTTATATACGGGGGCAGGGGGGCACCCCATGACACACAAGTTGATCTACAGATTGTTCCTTAGCCGTGTGCGGTGCCCCCCTCCACCATATTCCACCTCGGTCATATCGTCGCGGAGTTTAGGCGAAGCCCTGCGCCGGTAGAGCATCATCATCGTCACCATGCCGTCGTGCTGACGGAACTCATCCCCGACACTTTGCTGGATCGGAGTCCGGGGATCGTCATCGAGCTGAACGTGTGCTGAACTCGGAGGTGCCGTACGTTTGGTACTTGGATCGGTCGGATCATGAAGACGTACGACTACATCAACCGCGTTGTCATAACGCTTCCGCTTTCGGTCTACGAGGGTATGTAGACAACACTCTCCCCTCTCGTTGCTATGCCATCACCATGATCTTGCGTGTGCGTAGGAAATTTTTGAAATTACTACGTTCCCCAACAGCTGCATCAACCTGAATCGGATCAGAAAACGACGACGAACTTCTGCAGCCCCTCCAGATCCGTAAGTTCCCTTCCCTTCCTTGCTTAGATCCGCATTAGAGCTTCCTCGAGTTCGCCGGAGTTCATCACCATTGGAGCCAAATCCTTGTTAGCTTTCCTCCTAGATACCTCTTCCGATCTGAGAATGATATAAAATAGCCGCGGTAGTTGTTTTCGCACTTGTCTTGGATAACAAACATATCCCTTTCTCTGTATAAAAGCCTCATTCGAGCCTATGAACACATCTCCGACAGTTTTTAGGTCTAGAAAACTTTCTTATCAGAACGGACCTTTGATCTCAAATTTTAGCAGAAGATTATGAAACCTGTTTTTATCACCCGGAAAACTTCTTCTGTTAAATGCCCCAAAACATAACTGTCCAGGTGTCCGGTTTAAATGCATACCACTGATCTGTGAACCTTGCCTACTTCTCATATCTTTAAGAATTTTGAACTGCTCTTAATGCTTGTAGCGGCTTAAATATTGTTGCCTAGTTATCCTTACATCATTAGGCCCTTCGCAAGCCGCTACCTTCATTAATTTGGATATTTTCTCCCGGGTTAAAATTTGAACCGGAACTTCTTATTTTGTAATAGGCCAACTGTTGTCATGGCACCTAAGGCAACCAAAGCTCCTGTAACCTGCAACTGGGTCCCATCCATAGTCACTAAGAGTAAACTGGCTGAGTTTGTGAAGTCTGGCCATCTGCCAAAAAAGGAGGTCATGTCTTATCGTGTTCCTGACCCATCTGAAGAAAAGCCTCAACCCAAAGAAGGGGAGGTGATAGTTTTCACGGATCACATGAGCCGCGGATTTGCCCCTCCCGGCTCAAAGTTCTTCAGAGAAGTTTTGAATTTCTTTGATCTTAGACCTCAAGACATTGGACCCAATTCCGTGTCAAATCTTTGCAATTTCCAAGTCTTCTGCGAGGTGTACCTGGGAGAGGAGCCAAGTATGCTTTTGTTCAGAGAACTGTTTTACTTGAACCGGCAGAATGAACGTGCCAACGGGCCTAGTCTTGAGCTTGGCGGTATCTCGATCCAGCGACGGAGAGACTGCATGTTTCCTTATGCTGAGTTGCCGAGTCACCCCAAAGATTGGAACCAGACATGGTTGTACTATCAGGACACTTCTCCGCTGATGAGAAGCCTCTGCCCGGCTTTCGCGCCCTGCGCCTTGAGTCCAACCATCCGCTGGCGGATAAACTGACCGCCGTTGAACGTGTGCCTCTTAATCCCACCATCAAGAAGATTAAAGCTCTTTTGGGAAATGGTTTAAATGGCATCGATCTGGTCCGAGTCTCGGTCACTTGGCGAATACTCCCATTAAGGCGCCGCTCCGGCTTATTGTGTACTTATACAGGCGAAAAGAACGACCCAATGTGCCATAGTCCTGACGACCTACCAGACGATGTGGTGGATGCTACAACCCAGTCACTGCTGAAGGAGGGCAGTGTTATTAGCAATGCCTTCGGCTTACTTGCCTTCTGCAAAAAGAACCCGGCCCCTGCAGTAAGTTACCAATCTTAATAAATATTCCTTAACATGTTTACCTCCTTTGCACTTATAATTTTTTATCTTTTTCCACAGGCCGGTGATAATTTCTGGAAGGTCAAATATGACCATGAGGCTGCCAAACAAGCCAGGTCAGCCAAGAAAACTGAAAGGAAAGCCGCCAAGACAGGCACTTCAAAGAAGAAGAAACCCAGTGCCTCCGATTTGCTCGAATTGGATGACTCTTCTTCAGATGAGGAAGAGGTAATCCCTTACTCTCTTAACTCCTTTGTTATTATTTTATTGACATTTCCGTCTTTCAGGAGGATACAGGGAACAGCAAAGCTCCTGGTGAAGAGGTAACTATAATCTCCTCCGACTCAGAGCCTTTGCCAAAGCACAAAACCCGACGGGTGACCCGGAAAGTAAGATTTTCACATCCTCTAGCTTATCAAGATCCTCAATTTCTTTTGAAGAAACAATAGCTTCAAAGTCGTAGGCAGACCCGGACCAGCAAGGATGCAGAACTCTCTTCTAGCTTACCCGACATAAGCAGGAAGCGTCGGGATGAGGTCATCTCCGAATTACGTTCTATTTATCCTTTGGCCGGGTTAATTCGTCAACCTCTCAATTCATCTGACTCCAATTATCAGGATACCTCTCCTTCCTCCGGCGAATCTATGCAATCCAATATGCCGGCCTTCAAGACTGCCCCTGGGTAATATACCTTTTGTTATCCTTATACTTTGCCTTACTCATATTTTGAACTCACCCTTCTGTTTTGTCCACAACGTGCAGGTGAAGCCCAGTAAGAGGGCAAAAAAGAATAAACCATCCGAAGATCCGGTCACAACTGAGCCGGAAAAAGGAACAGTTGCCCCTGATGCTTCTACTCATCAACCACCTCCTGAACCGGCATATGAAATTCCAGCGCCATCTTCTGACCCGCCTGCCGAAGATACTTTCAACAGCTCCGATAATCCGGAAATTCCTAGCCCGGCCAAGACGACTGGCCCGGAGGTTGAGATTCTGAAAAGCCAGTTTGTTGAACCGGGGCGACCTACTGTCCTTGCCAGATGTACTGCCAAGGAAGAATTTGTCGACCGCCGGAAGACCAAACAGGACATCGCTGATTATTCCCACTTAAGCATTGGTGATATAGTCTCAGGCTATCTGAATCAAGTGCATAACAGTCGCGACGTGGAAATTGACATGGTGAAACAAATACAACACAAATCTGAGGTATAACTCATATTATTCTCCTGAATCTTACTTACTGTACCAGCCCCCAAGTCTACTACTTATGAATAAATATGTTGTAGACTTAGATACCTGCTTACTGTTAGTTCGTCTGGTTTAAAAGAAAATATATTTAACCCGGTCACAATATGATAACTTAGAACATGCGATACACATTAGCCCCCAAGTGTCAAGTATCTTTACTTGTAAAGTACTTGAGACTTTAATATGCATAATCTAGCATTATAAAGTAAAAAATTTCTTCAGCATACATTAGCCCCCAAGTGCCAAATGTCTTTGCTTGCAAAGTGCTTGGGACTTAATGATATCTTACCATAACCTTAATTATAACCCGGCATCGACGCATGCCTCCACCAGTCAATTTGAGTCGGAGATTGCTGATCTGAAGACTCGGCTGGCAGCCCACGAACTTGAGATTCAAAAAGCCAACTCCAAATTTGCATTCAACATCTCTGAACAAGAGAAGTTGAAGAAGAATTTTGACGCGGAGAAGAAAACCTAGGCAGATGAAAAGGCCTCACTTGTGACCCGGGCCGAGACAGCAGAAGCAACTCTTGCCGAAGCAACTTCCGAGCTGTCCGGCTTAAAACGCCAGATATCTCAAATGGTCTCAGCAATCTTCGGTAAGTTACTATGTATAATCATGAACATTACCATGGTTTCTTTGATGACTATCTCAATAATTATCTCCGGCTTACCTTATATGTATAAATGCAGGCCCTAGGAGCACAAACCTCAAGCAGAATATGCTGATCAAGCTTAAGGCGGTGTACACTCTGGTGGAACATCTATACTCCGGGTCACAACGTGCTCTGGCCGTTGTGGCTTTATCAAATGATGCTCCTTATCTCCTGCAGGATGTGCTCAAACGGCTTGCCGTGTTACCCCAACGGATTCAGGAACTAAGGCGGGCATCTGTGAGAGCCGGGGCCATAGCTGCCTTAAGCCGGGCCAAGGCGTTGCTTCGAGAGTTAGACCTGGCAGACGTTGCTCTTGGATATCCCAGCTTGAAGGAGGATGGCTCTGTATTCAGTGAATCCGACTTCACCACCTGTGTGAGAGTCGTACGTCCTGTGGCCACCATCATTGGCAATGATATTGATCTTACCAAGTATCAGCCGGGTTACGACAACGAGAACCGGAGGATTCCAACTCCTCATTATGACGACGTCAGCCTGATTCCTCCAACTCGTAAGCATACCTTTGCTCCTGAAGTTGACCCAACCGGTTTAATAGATGATGAAGCTGAATTTGAAGTCTTAAGCGGCATTGAATGGACCTCGTCAACCTTCCAGGACAAAACAGCAGACGAAGAGGCGGAGAAAGATAACCCGGAATCTTCAAGCCCACCAAAGGAGTAACCCGCCTGGTGTTATGTCTTTGAAAAAATGATGCTTCATTATTCAGACTCGGGGAGTCTTGTAATAGGGTAGAAAAAACCTCTTACTCTGTCATGCCTTCGCGCATGTTTGTGGTGCTTAATATTGTCATAAGCCGCTACCGTTGTATACTGCTGGCTTATGTGAATTGTTCCTTGACGTCCAAAACTTTCTTGCTTTATCCTGTGTATAAAACAAAAAACAGAATTCCTTTGGCATCTTATCACATCCGGGGTCATATAGAATAGTGATAACCCGGAGTATGAACTAAAACATCATAAAAACAGCCGATTTATGATCATGACCATAATAATATACCTGCTATCTTATTTGAAGCATACCTTACCGGCTTATGTGATCCCAAAAAGCAGACAGTTAAATTTAACTTCTGAAAGTTGGCACATATAATGTTTACCTGGCCCTTAATATTATTTACCCTTACAAAGTAAAATAGACTTAATTTTCAAAGGCCTCTGATTCGAATACGATCAGTAGAACCGTTTCAAAGGGGTTAAGCTAAGATTCGGATACGATCATATAGCCCCCAATGGCTTTGGCGATGCCGATCAAGTGGGTATCGACAACTATGTTCTCTTTGGTTCGAATACGACCTATGTTTGAACAGGAAGCCCCCAAGTGACCATGAGAGTTGTTTAATGACGCTGATTCGAATACGACCCACGTCAGACCCAAAGGGGTTAAGCTATGATTCAAATATGATCAAAAAGCCCCCAAGTAGGTTTGGCAGTATTCCGATCAATTGGGTATCGACAGCTATGTTCTCTTTGGTTCGAATACGACTTATGTTTGAACAGGAAGCCCCCAAGTGAATATGGCTAGATTCAGATATGATCATAAGCCGGACCAAAGGGAAAGCCGGATTCAGATATGATCCGCTCCCTGTTGGTTGTTTCCACCACCTGGTAAAGAAGATACATAAACCTTGAAGGGTGGAAAGAAAAGAGGTCCCGATTTATTGCTTTACATAATATATACATTGCTAAAAAAGAAAAACAAATATACTCTGAGAGCCGGTGGCTTAAGTATAGTAGGGCCGGAGATGCGCTATGTTCCACGGCCGGCGGGTCTCTTCCTCCGACTTACGTGAGTCTTTGTGCTCTCAAACATAGATGAGGTAATATGACCCGTTGTTGAGATTCTTGCTGATCACAAAGGGTCCTTCCCAAGGAGGGGACAACTTGTGCATATCAGATTGATCCTGAATGAGCTGAAGCACTAAATCGCCTTCCTGAAAAGTTCTGCTTCTAACCCGGCGGCTGTGATAACGGCGCAGGTCTTGCTGATAAATCGCCGAGCGGGCTATTGCCAAGTCTCGCTCCTCATCCAACAAGTCAAGTGCATCCTGACGAGCTTTTTCATTATCAGCCTCAACGTAAGCCGCCACCCGGGGTGAATCATGCCGGATATCACTTGGCAGAACCGCCTCTGCTCCGTACACCATGAAGAAAGGTGTATAACCTGTAGATCTGTTAGGCGTTGTGTTGATGCTCCATAGCACAGAGGGTAACTCCTCCACCCAACAACCCGGAGTTCGCTGTAAGGGAACTAAGAGCCGGGGTTTGATACCTTTCAAGATCTCTTGATTAGCTCTTTCTGCTTGACCATTAGACTGAGGGTGAGCAACAGCCGAAACATCAAGCCGGATGTGCTCCTGTTGACAGAACTCTTCCATGGCACCCTTGAAGAGATTAGTACCATTATCAGTTATAATGCTGTGTGGAAAGCCAAAACGAAAGATCACCTTTTTCATGAACTGAACCGCCGTGGCTGCATCACACTTACTGACCGGCTCTGCTTCAACCCACTTGGTGAATTTATCCACTGCCACCAACAGGTGTGTCTTCTTATCTTTAGACCTTTTGGAAGGTCCAACCATGTCAAGCCCCCAGACTGCAAACGGCCAAGTAATTGGAATCATCCTCAATTCTTGAGCCGGCACATGAGCCCGTCGTGAGAATTTTTGACATCCGTCACATTTGCTGACCAGATCCTCCGCATCAGCATGAGCCGTCAGCCAATAGAAACCATGACGAAAAGCCTTGGCCACCAGAGATTTGGAACCGGCATGATGACCGAATCTCCTTCATGAATCTCACGAAGTATCTCCTGACCCTCCGCAGGCGATACGCAACGTTGAAACGCCCCAGTGACGCTGCGGTGATGCAATTCGCCATGAACAATTGTCATGGATTTGGACCGCCTGATGATTTGTCTTGCCAAGGTCTAATCCTCAGGCAACTCTCCCCGGGTCATATAGGCCAAATATGGGACTGTCCAATCTGGGATGGCGTGGGGGGCCGCCACCAGCTGTGCCTCCGGGTCTGGCACTGCTAGCTCTTCCTCTGTAGGCACTCTGACAGAAGGGTTATGCAAAACGTCAAGAAAGGTGTTAGGCGGCACCGGCTTACACTGAGACCCCAGTCGGCTCAAAGCATCAGCCGCCTCATTCTTCCTTCGATCAATGTGCTCTACTTGATAACCTTTGAAGTGCCCGACCACCGCATCAACTTCACGATGATAAGCCACCATAAGGGGATCCTTGGAGTACCACGTGCCTGACACCTGTTGAGCGACGAGGTCTGAATCGCCCAAGCACCTTACCCGACTCAAATTCATCTCTTTGGCCATCCGGAGACCATGGAGTAAAGCCTCGTATTCAGCTGCATTGTTGGTACAGGGAAACATAAGCCAGAGCACATAGCAAAATTTGTCACCTCGGGGGGAAGTTAAAACGACTCCAGCCCCCGAGCCTTCCAACTGCCTGGACCCATCGAAGTGAATAGTCCAATACGTGTTATCTGGCTTCTCCTCTGGTGCCTGCAACTCCGTCGAATCATTGATAAAGTCCACCAAGGCTTGAGACTTGATAGCTGTACGTGGCATATACTTCAAACCGTGAGGCCCAAGCTCAATGGCCCACTTGGCGACTCGTCATGTGGCTTCCCTGTTCTGGATGATGTCCCCCAAGGGGGCAGAACTTACCACAGTTATAGGATGACCCTGGAAGTACTGCTTTAGCTTCCGGCTTGCCATGAACACCCCATAAACAAGTTTCTGCCAATGCGGATATCTTTGCTTGGACTCTATGAGCACCTCACTGATGTAATAAACCGGCCGTTGAACCGGATGCTCCTTGCCAGCCTCCTTACGCTCCACCACGATAGCAACACTAACAGCTCGTGAGTTAGCAGCAACATACAACAGCAACGGCTCTTTATCAATGGGAGCCGCGAGAACCGGCGGCTCAGACAATTGTCTCTTTAAATCTTCAAAGGTAGTATCAGCAGCCTCACTCCAGACAAAAGTGTCTGTTTTCTTCATCATCTGATACAGTGGTAGAGCCTTCTCACCTAACCGGCTTATGAACCGGCTTAAAGCAGCAACGCGACCCGCCAGGCGCTGAACATCATTGATGCACGCCGGTTTAGCCAGAGAGGTAATCGCCTTGATCTTCTCCGGGTTAGCTTCAATGCCCTGTTTGAGACCAGGAATCCCAAAAGTTTGCCTGCAGGTACACCAAACACACACTTGTCCGGGTTAAGCATCATCTTATAGACCCGGGGATTATCAAAGGTTTCCTTTAAATCAGATATCAAGGTTTCCTTCTCTCTGGACTTCACCACAATGTCATCTACATAAGCATGAACATTGCGTCCAATCTGATTGTGGAGACAATTCTGTACACACCGCTGATAAGTCGCCTGGGCACTCTTGAGCCCAAATGGCATAGATACATAGCAGAAGGCTCCAAACGGAGTAATGAAAGCCGTCTTCTCCTGGTCCTTAACTGCCATTTTGATCTGATGATAACCAGAGTAAGCATCCAAAAAACTCAAAGGCTCGCAACCCGCTGTAGCATCAATGATTTGATCAATGCGGGGTAGAGCAAAGGGATCAGCCGAACAAGCTTTATTTAAGTCCGTGTAATCTACACACATCCGCCAGGTGCCGTTCTTCTTGAGCACAAGCATCGGGTTAGCCAACCACTCCGGGTGAAAGACTTCCACGATGAACCCGGCCGCTAAGAGCCGAGCGACCTCCTCCCGAATAGCTTTTCGTCTTTCCTCATTGAATCGCCGAAGAAACTGCCTGACCGGCTTATACTTCGGATCAATATTAAGAGTGTGCTCAGCGAGTTCTCTCGGGACACCCGGCATGTCGGAAGGTTTCCATGCAAAGATGTCCCGGTTCTCACGGATGAACTCGATGAGCGCGCTTTCCTATTTGGGATCCAAATTGGTACTGATGCTGAACTGCTTGGAAGAGTCGCCTGGAGTGAAGTCGACCAGTTTTGTCTCGGCGGCCGACTTAAATTTCAACGCCGAGTCTTGCTCTGTGGTTGGCTTCTTCAAAGAGGTCATATCCGCCGGGTCAACATTAGTTTGATAAAACTTCAGCTCCTCTTCAGCACAAACAAATTCAGCATAAGCCGCATCGCCTTCTTCGCATTCCAAGGCTACCTTTCGACTCCCATGCACAGTGATGGTGCCCTTGTAACCCGGCATCTTGAGGTGCAGATAAACATAACACGGTCGTGCCATGAACTTGGCATAAGCCGGCCATCCAAACAGAGCGTGATACGGGCTCCTGATTTTGACTACCTCAAAGGTCAGTTTCTCAGCCCTGGAATCATATTCATCTCCAAAGGCTACTTCCAGCTCGATCTTACCAACTGGATATGCCGATTTACCAGGTACCACCCCATGAAAGACAGTGTTGGACGTCCTCAAGTCCTTATCAGTCAACCCCATGTGGCGAAAGGTCTCATAATAGAGAATATTGATGCTGTTTCCTCCGTCCATGAGTACCTTAGTGAATTTATATCCACCAACCTGAGGGGCCACCACCAAGGCCAACTGACCCGGGTTATCAACCCGGAGGGGGTGATCTTCCCTGCTCCATATGATGGGTTGCTCTGACCACCTCAAGTAACGAGGAACCGCCGGCTCAACCGAATTCACAGCCCTCTTATGAACCTTCTGGTCACGTTTGCACAAGTTAGTGGTAAACACATGGTATTGCCCACCATTCAGCTGTTTTGGATGGCTCTGATAACCTGACTGCTGCTGCTGTTGTCCCCCTTGACCGGGCTGCTGCTGATTATAGCCACCTTGACCTCCCTGAAAGCCGGAACTTGAACCGTCACCCGGGCCATGAAAGCCACCGGCCCCTGAGCCGCCGCCTGATCCATGATTGCCATCAAACATGTTGGAATTCTTGAAAGCCTTCATGGTCGTGCAGTCTTTCCATAAGTGGGTGGCGGGACGCTCCCGAGTACCGTGTCTCGGGCAAGGCTCATTCAGAAGCTGCTCAAGAGATGGGCCTGAGCCACCAGATCGAGGGGGTGGTCTCCCCTTACGTTTCTGGTTGTTACCTTGTGCATTAGCATTGGCCACAAACTCCGGGTTACCCTCCGCCTTACGCTTGTTGCCTCCTTGACTTATCGGGTTATGCTGCTGACCCTTTCCATTGCCGTTCTTCTTTCCCTTCCCTGTCTTTTCCTCCTCAGACGCGAGATCATTGGTAGTATCAGAATCGGCGCATTTGACCAAGGCTGCCATCAGCGTACCCATATCATTGCAATCACGCTTAAGGCGCCCCAGCTTCTGTTTCAGCGGCTCAAAGCGACAATTCTTATGGAGCATAAGTACTGCAGAGCCGGCATCCATCTTATCAGATGAGTGTATTATTTCCTTGACCCGGCGCACCCGATGAGTTGTGGATTCACCCTCCTCCTGCTTGCAATTGGTCAAGTCCACAATTGACATAGACTGCTTGCAAGTGTCCTTGAAGTTCTGGATAAACCGGGCCTTTAGCTCTGCCCATGAACTGATGGAATTGGGAGGCAAACTTTTCAACCAAGATCGGGCCGTTCCATCTAACATCATGGTGGAAATACTTAGCCATTGCTGCGTCACTGACCTCCAATAGCTCCATGGACATCTCGTAACTTTCGATCCATGCCCCAGGCTGTAAGTCGGCCGTATAATTCGGCACCTTTCGAGGTCCCTTAAAATCCTTGGGCAGACGTACATCCCGCAGAGCCGGGACCAAACAAGGGACACCACCGGTTCTAGTGGCCACTCCTGCTCCAACGGAAGTCGTCGAATACTCTGGGAGACCTTCATATGCCGTCTGCTGAGCCGCTAACTGAGCCGCCCATTCGTCCTCCTGACGTATTCGGCCCTGGACCGGGTTATAGCCACCGGGCTGGTTACGACGCTGGGCATTGCTTGATAAAGCTTCTGACTCCATGTGCCTGCTGTAACTCGGGCTCCAGTTTTGACGAGGTGCGAGCCAAGGCTGAGGAGTTGAATGAATCCTGTCCCTGCTGTAAGAATAGGTCTCCTGCTGCGCCAAGGCCGTCTGAATAAGATCTCTGACCCTCCGGGTTTCCACCGCCGTCGGGTCATCACCGTCCACTGGAAGAGCCGCCAGACGCGCCGATGCTGCTATCAAGTTCTCCATGGGGTTGGAGAAGTGGCCCGGTGGTATTGGTATGTATCGGGGCGGGGCCATACTCCCGTGAGGAGGTGCCATCTCTCGGGGCTGAACCGGCCCTCCAGCTCCGGGTGTCATAAACTGATTGGCTTCGGGCGGGTTGCTGGGACCAGCTCCGGGTGTCGTGAAAAGATTTCGAGGATCGTAAAACGGAGGCAGACGGGACTGGGTTTTCTGATGTCTCCTTCTCATTACCTCATTGGATGCGTTCAGACTCATATTAAGCTGGAAAGCCTCTGACTAGAGTCACTGCGCCCGTGCGTCCAAAGCCGCCCGCTCCGTAGCTAACCTGGTGTCCTCAGCCGCCAAGGCCTCCTTGGCCAGGGCTATCTCCTCACGCACCTTGGCCACCTCCGCGTTATGTTCATCTGGATTTGCCAGAATAACCGTGGTGGTTAACAGGGCCGTCAACTTGTCCATAAGATCCATCAGCACCTGAGCCCGCGGGCGCACAAGGCCTCCTGCCCCGGCCACTCCTGACCCGGATGTTATTGTTGTTGCAGCCGTCGAGTTTTGACCGGGTTGAGTACCAGCCATGAAGACTCCTGCCCAGCTCAGCGGTTCATAGAAATCCGGAATGCTAGAGTCGTCAGAACAGCCCCCAAGCATGCCCTCTTGGACCTGATACAAAGAATCTGTTGAACCGGATGACGAATCATCATCCGATGGGACGACCGTCTCTCCGCCATCTTTAGATCCTTCAGGAAGTTTCTCTCCGTGGACACAGCCCACGAAGGCACGCTTCATGACGGGTTGAAATCGGGCGGGTTTCGCACGCTGAGCCGTCTCGACGAGGTCGGTGCAGTTGTCCGGCTCAGGGCCCGGCTCACCAATCCGGCCGATGAAGACGTGGATTCCGCCAAAGGGGACCCGGTACCCGTACTCAATTGAGTCGGCCTCGGGGCCCCAGCCTTCGTTGTCGATGTAGATCTTGCCGCGACGACTCTTGGTCATCCGGCTCACTGCGTATCCCTTGAGCCCTTCGAAGCTGCCCTTCAAGAACTCAAATCCACCGTGCGCTGGCCCCATGGTGGGCGCCAACTGTCGTGGAATTGTCACGGCAGATGTCCTCGTGCAAGGACTTAATCGTGGAGCCATTGCAACTAGGAAGCTTAAAGGGGTTAATCGGGACAAAGGACACGAGAGGTTTTATACTAGTTCGGCCCCTTGCGGAGAAGGAAAGCCTATGTCTAGTTGGGTTGGTATTGCTTGATGTTTCGATGACCAGGGAGCGGAATATGCTCTGCCGGCTCTCGATGGGTTGTTTCTTACCCTAAGCCGCCAGCAGGTCGTCCCCTTATATACACGGGTTGACGCCCTGTGGCCTACAGAGTCCCGGCCGGCTTATAAACAATGTCCGGCTCGGTGACTAGTTAAATCTACCTTATGATACAAGTCATGCCATTATGGCGGCTTACTACAACGGGCCTTAAGTCGCCTGTGGGCCTTAGCCCTTTATTGAACCGCCATCTTCATGCTTGGTCTTGGGCTTCTTTCTGGTGAATCTTCCTTGCGTAACCCGGCCCCTCCTGGGCGGCTTACACAAATTGTTATATCCCCAACAAGACCCATCCGTTAGCTTAGCATTATGATCGTTTAGTTTTTTTGCTTTTGATTTCTTCATGACTTATACATGTTCCTCTGACTATGAGATTATGCAACTCCCAAATACTGGAGGAACACTTTGTGTGCTATCAAACATCACAACGTAACTGGGTGATTATAAAGATGCTCTATAGGTGTCTCTGATGGTGTTTGTTGAGTTTGGCATAGATCGAGATTAGGACTTGTCACTCCGAGTATCGAAGAGGTATCTCTGGGCCCTCTCGGTAATGATCATCACTATAAGCCTTGCAAGCAATGTGACTAATGAGTTAGTTGCAGGATGATGCATTACAGAACGAGTAAAGAGACTTGCCGGTAACGAGGTTGAACTAGGTATGATGATACCGACGATCGAATCTCGGGCAAGTAACATACCGATGACAAAGGGAACAACGTAAGTTGTTATGCGGTTTGTCCGATAAATATCTTCGTAGGATATGTAGGAACCGATATGAGCATCCAGGTTCCACTATTGGTTATTGACCGAAGATGTGTCTCGGTCATGTCTACATAGTTCTCGAACCTGTAGGGTCCGCACGCTTAACATTCAATGACGATTTGTATTATGAGTTATGTGATTTGATGACCGAAGTTTGTTCGGAGTCCCGGATGAGATCACGGACATGACGAGGAGTCTCGAAATGGTCGAGAGGTAAAGATTCATATATTGAAAGGTTACATTCAGACACCAGAATGGTTCGGGTTGTTTCGGATAAGTTTCGGAGTACTGGGGGTTACCGGACCCCCCCCCCCCGCGGAAGTTCATGGGCCTTAGTGGAAAGGAGAGGAGGGCCATAAGGGAGACCACGCTCCCCCATGGCCAGTCCGAATTGGACTAGGGAGGGGGGTGGCGCCCCCTCTTTCCTTCTCCCCTCTTCCTCCTTCCCTCTCTCTCCCTCTCTTGGAAAGGAAGGGGACTCCAACTAGGATTGGGAATCCTAGTTGGACTCCCCTATGGCGCGCGCCCTCCTATGGCCGGCCTCCTCTCCTCCCCCTAATACGTCTCCAACGTATCTACTTTTCCAAACACTTTTGCCCTTGTTTAGGACTCTAAGTTGCATGATTTGAATGGAACTAACTCGGACTGACGCTGTTTTCAGCAGAATTGCCATGGTGTTATTTTTGTGCAGAAATAAAAGTTCTCGGAATGACCTGAAACTTCATGAAGAATATTTTTGGAATTAATAAAAAATACTGGCGAAAGAATCAACACCAGGGGCCCCACACCCTATCCACAAGGGTGGAGGGCGCGCCCACCCCCCTGGGGCGCGCCCCCTGCTGGGCCCCCTGAGGCTCCACCGACCTCAACTCCAACTGTATATATTCACATTCGGGGAGAAAAAAATCAGAGAGAAGGATTCATCGCGTTTTACGATACGGAGCCGCCGCCAAGCCCTAATCTCTCTCGGGAGGGCTGATCTGGAGTCCGTTCGGGGCTCAGGAGAGGGGAATCCATCGCCATCATCATCATCAACCTTCCTCCATCACCAATTTCATGATGCTCACCGCCGTGCGTGAGTAATTTGATCGTAGGCTTGCTGGACGGTGATGGGTTGGATGAGAATTATCATCTAATCAAGTTAGTTTTGTTAGGGTTTGATCCCTAGTATCCATTATGTTTTGAGATTGATGTTGCTATGACTTTGCTATGCTTAATGCTTGTCAATAGGGCCTGAGTCCCATGATTTCAGATCTAAACCTATTATGTTTTCGTGAATATATATGAGTTCTCGATCCTATCTTGCAAGTCAATAGTCACCTACTATGTGTTATGATCCGGTAACCCCGAAGTGACAATAATCGGGACCACTTCCGGTGATGACCGTAGTTTGAGGAGTTCATGTATTCACTAAGTGTCAATGCTTTGGTCCGGTACTCTATTAAAAGGAGGCCTTAATATCCCTTAGTTTCCAATAGGACCCCGCTTCCATGGGAGGGTAGGACAAAAGATGTCATGCAAGTTCTTTTCCATAAGCACGTATGACTATATTCGGAATACATGCCTACATTACATTGATGAACTGGAGCTAGTTCTGTGTCACCCTATGTTATAACTATTGCATGAGGAACCACATCCGACATAATTATCCATCATTGATCCAATGCCTACGAGCTTTTCACATATTGATCTTTGCTTAGTTACTTTTCCGTTGCCACTGTTACAAGCACTACAAAAACTACTATTGTTACTTTTGCCACCGTTACCGTTACTTCCATACTACTTTGCTACTAAATATTTTGCTGCAGATATTAAGTCTTCTAGGTGTGGTTGAATTGACAACTCAGCTGCTAATACTTGAGAATATTCTTTGGCTCCCCTTGTGTCGAATCAATAAATTTGGGTTGAATACTCTATCCTCAAAAACTGTTGCGATCCCCTATACTTGTGGGTTATCAAGACTATTTTCTGGCGCCGTTGCCGGGGAGCATAGCTCTATTCTTTGAGTCCTTGGGATTTATCTATTGATCACTATGAGGAACCTGAAAGACGAAAATACCAAGATTTATCCCTCAACTACGAGGGGAGGTAAGGAACTGCCATCTAGCTCTGCACTTGATTCACCTTCTGTTTTGAGTAAACTTGTGACGCCTAAACCTACTCCTGCTATTGATTCTGATATGTCGGATGTTATTGATGATGCCACTTCTGCTATGCATGATACTAATGATGAAACTACTTCTATGCTTGATAATACTGTGCCATTGGGTGAATTTCTTGATGAACAACTTGCTAGGGTTAGAGAGAATGAAATTATTGAAACTGATAATATTGACGAAAGTGATGATGAAGATTCTCCCCCTAGATATGAATTGCCTGATGTGCCTGAGGGTTTTGTTATGGATGAAGAAACTGCTAGAGACTTTTTTGCTTGCAAAGATAGACATGATCTTAAGAAACTGTTAACTAAGCTGAAAGAAAAGTCTTTGAATGCTAGAATGAAATATGACCCTACTATTGCTACTTCACCTATCTGTATTTCTGATAAGGAATATGATTTCTCTGTCGATCCTGAGTTGATTACTTTGGTTGAATCTGATCCTTTTTATGGCTATGAATCTGAAATTGTTGTGGCACGTCTTACTAAATTGAATGATATAGCCACCCTATTTACTCATGAGGAAAAAATTCGTTACTACTATATCCTTAAGTTATTTCTGTTCTCATTCAAGGGTGATGCTAAGACATGGTTTAATTCTCTTACTCCTGGTTGTGTGCGTAGTCCCCAGGATATGATTTATTACTTCTCTGCTAAATATTTCTCCGCTCATAAGAAACAAGCTGCCTTAAGGGAAATATATAATTTTGTGCAAATTGAAGAAGAGAGTCTCCCACAAGCTTGGGGGAGGCTTCTCCAATTACTTAATGCTTTGCCTGATCATCTTCTCAAGAAAAATGAAATACTTTATATCTTTTATAGTGGACTAACCGATGCTTCCACAGACCACCTGGATAGTTGTGCTGGTTGTGTTTTCAGGGAAAGAATTGTTGATCAAGCTGAATTGCTATTGAATAATATGTTGAGTAATGATAATGATTGGACACTTCCTGAACCAACTCCTAAACCAACTCCGAAGAAAAGGGGTGTTCTATTTCTCAGTCCTGAAGATATGCAAGAGGCAAAGAAATCTATGAAAGAAAAGGGTATTAAAGCTGAAGATGTTAAGAATTTACCACCTATTGAAGAAATACATGGTCTTGATAACCCGACACAGGTAGTAAAGGTAAATTCTCTCTATAGATTTGATGAAGGTGATATTCCTCGTTATAAGTCTGCTAGCCAATGCTTGGATGAGTTTGATAATTTTATTGTTAAACAAGAAAACTTCAATGCTTATGTTGGTAGACATTTGAAATGTAATGCTTATATGATTGAACACTTGAGTGATTATATGTCTAGAGTTAAAGGTGAACTTAAACTCATTAGTAAACATGCTTCTATGGTTACCACTCAAGTAGAACAAGTGCTTAATGCTCAAAATGATTTGCTCAATGAATTAAATAATAAGAAAAATGATAATGTTGTTAGAGTTGTGACTAGAGGGGGTAGAATGACTCAGGAACCTTTGTATCCTGAGGGCTACCCTAAGAGAATTGAGCAAGATTCTCAGCAAACTAATGTTGATGCACCTAGTCCTTCTAAGAAGAAGAAAAAGAAAAATGATAGGACCTTGCATGCTTCTAGTAAACCTGTTGTTGACACACCTGAGAATACCAATGATATTTCTATTCTGATGATGAAACACAATCTGGTAATGAAAATGAACCTAATGATGTTAATGATGATGTTCACGTTGATGCTTAACCTAGTAATAACAATGATGTAGAGATTGAACCTGTTGTTGATCTTGATAACCCACAATCAAAGAATCAACGTTATGATAAGCGAGACTTCGTTGCTAGGAAGCACGGTAAAGAAAGAGAGCCATGGGTTCAGAAACCCATGTCCTTTCCTCCCAAACCATCCAAGAAAAAGGATGATGAGGATTTTGAGCGCTTTGCTGAAATGATTAGACCTATCTTTTTGCGTATGCGTTTGACTGATATGCTTAAAATGAATCCTTATGCTAAGTATATGAAAGATATTGTGACAAATAAAAGAAAGATACCGGAAGCTGAAATTTCCACCATGCTTGCTAATTACACTTTTAAAGGTGGAATACCTAAGAAATTAGGAGATCCAGGAGTACCAACTATACCATGCTCCATTAAAAGAAACTATGTTAAAACTGCTTTACGTGATCTTGGAGCCGGTGTTAGTGTTATGCCTCTCTCTTTATATCGTAGACTTGATTTGAATAAGTTGACACCTACTGAAATATCTTTGCAATTGGCTGATAAATCAACCGCTATACCGGTCAGTATTTGTGAGGATGTGCCTGTTGTGGTTGCAAACGTTACTATTTTAACGGACTTTGTTATTCTTGATATTCCCGAGGACGATAGTATGTCTATTATTCTTGGTAGACCCTTTTTGAATACTGCAGGGGCTGTTATTGATTGCAACAAAGGCAATGTCACTTTTCATGTTAATGGTAATGAGCATACGGTACACTTTCCGAGGAAACAACCTAAAGTCCATAGTATCAATTCTATTGGAAAAATTTCAACTATTACTATTGGAGGTTTTGAATTCCCTCTTCCTACTGTCAAGAAGAAATATGATATTCTTATTGTTGGGGATGTGCATATCCCCGTTGAGGTAACCTAGTGTTATTCGAAAATTCTCCGGTTCCATGTTATTCGGAAAGAGTTTGTTAACAAGACTTGATCAACCTTGTTAATGGATTCCTTTTGATGAGCATGAGATGGATGAAGTTAGAAAGCACAACTCTCTGAACCCTCTTTTTACTTGTTGTTATTTAGATTAAATAAAGCAAATATAGTATTTTCTGTTTGTTTTCTGAATTATCCTTGCAATAAAAATACCCCAAAAATAAAAGTTCTCCAAATGTCCTGGAAATTATATATGATTTTTTGTAGAATACTTAAGAATATATGGCACTGAGAACACACCAGGGGGAGCCACCACCTGGCCACGAGGGTCCAGGGCGCGCCCACCCCCTGGGACACGCCCCCTGCCTCGTGGACCCCACGTGGACCCTCTCCACTTATTCCGGCACCCACTCACTTTGTCTTCCTCCAGAAAAAAATCCTCCCATAGCTCAAAGTCGTGTTCTAGCTCATCTTGCTACCATTTTTGATCTCCTTGCTCAAAGCTTCATTCACAAAACTGTTTTAGGGGATTGTTCTTCGAGGAAGAAAATGTTGAAGAGATTGTTGAGAGGCTCTTCGAGTCGAAGCTCGAAGGATAAACAGAATGAGGAAAATAAAAAGCCCAAATACAATCTTCCTCGCACGGCGGAGGTTCGGCCGTGCGAATGGCCTTGCGAAGAATTCTTGAGAGCCGCCGGAATTTATGATGATTTTTATTACTTGGCTGAGAATGCAGGCCTCACTGATTTCCTCCATGACACGCGCGAACAGTGTCTCCTACTCACTAATATTTCCGTGCAAAAATTTTATTTTCATGCTAAGAAATCACCACCTTGAGTGGAGTTTCATTTATATGATGAAGTTAAGGAGATGTCACTCCATGATTTTTGTCGGGTCTGCAAGATACCCTTTGTAGGCAGGATCGAGGAACCACACCGTAATAATGTGGAGGAATTTATTGATAAAATTGTTGTAGGGGAAACGAGGAAAGTTTCAGATGCTAGAATTACTAGTATACATTTTCCTGTTTTATGTTACTTTGCAATATTTGCTAGTAGATGCTTAATTGGTCGCGGGAACAGTACAAATCTCAGTGCTCTTGATATTGTTATTTTGCGCCATGCTTTGTTTCGTGATACAACTTTCAGTTTAGGCGCTATTATTGCTAAACGATTAAGTCTGAATCGTACAAAGGGCCCCATCTCGGCGGCATCTTTACTTCACGCCATGCTGCACACTTTGAGATACCTATTAGGCATTATGAGAAAGAAGAAAAGTTGTTGCCGGTTTTTCTAGATTATAAGAGTATGGTAGCACATGACTTTATTGTTAAAAATAAGAAGAAACTGCTTAAGTACAATTTGGTTTTTGGCAAAACTCACTATGAGATTATTACCTTGCCAGTGCCCTCTTTGTTTAACATATTTTCAGGAACGTACCTCATCTTGCCGGAGGCCGTTTATGCATACTGGAGCCTGACACCAGTTCCAGAGCCTGAGCCGGAGCCACCCCTTGACCCTTACCGACAGTCTGTTTATCAGTGGGATCCAGAGGAGATCGCCAACCAGTAGAACCCAGAGGACACTCCTCCGTACACCGGAGAAGGCAGCTTTGAGCCGTGGCCATAGACCAACTTAGGCCAAAAGCCTAAGCTTGGGGGAGTACGTATTTCTCACCGATGTTACATTCATGTTCACACACTCATTCTAGTTGTCGGTGCTCATACTTTTTCATTGTACTATCCATGCTAGTTTATTTTCTTTTCTAGCCTTCTTCTTGTGTGTTTTAAAAACCTTAAGAAAAATAAAAAATAGTTGTAACTTTTAGCTAGTTTTCTTTCCATGCCTGTAGTAGTAATAACTAAAATAAAACCCAAAAAGATTTCTCATTCTTCTTTGCTTGTTGGGAGCTTTCCCGTTTAAATAGTTGTATTTCTTTTCTTTTCTTTGGGGGTCGAGAGGAGAAGACCATGATGAAAATGTTGAAGTGGCTCTTATATGCATTATTGTTGATTTAACCAAGAGCCTTTATTACCTTGTCTTCTCCCTTGTATTAAATGCTTGCAGATTCCAGCTTAGTCCAATGCATGTGCACTATTATTATTATCCACACCGCTCGGTCGTGCGAGTGAAAGGCAATAATGACGATATATGATGGACTAACTGAGATAAGAGAAGCTGGCATGAACTCGACCTATCTTGTTTTTGTAAATATGATTAGTTCATCGTTCCTGATTCAGCCTATTATGAATGAAACATGTTTGCAATGACAATTAGAGATTATAGTTACTCATGCCATGCTTAATTAGCTAGGAGTTTATAATGGTTTACCTTGCGTGCCAACATGTTATTAAAATGGTTGTGATGTGGTATGATAGGGTGGTATCCTCCTTTGGACGATTCGAGTGGCTTGACTTGGCACATGTTCTCGCATGTAGCTGAAACAAAATCAACATAGCCTCCACGATATTTATGTTCATGGTGAATTATATCACTCATGCTTGCACTCGATGTTGATTAATTTTAATGCATGTTCATGACTGTTGTCGCTCTCTAGTTGGTCGCTTCCCAGTCTCTTTCTAGCCTTCACTTGTACTAAGCGGGAATACTGCTTGTGCATCCACTTCCATAAACCCCAAATTTATTCCATATGAGTCCACCGTACCCTCCTATATGCGGTAATTACCTGCCATTCCAAGTAAATTTGTATGTGCCAAACTCTAAACCTTCAAATCAAATTATGTTTTGTATGCTCGAATAGCTCATGTATCAACTAGGGATGTCTATATCTTCCATGCTAGGTGGGTTATTCTCAGAAGGAGTGGACTCCGCTCCTCATTCACGAGAAAATGGCTGGTAACCAAGATGCCCAGTCCCATGCTCAAATCAAAATAATTGCAAACAAAACTCCCCCGGGATTGTTGTTAGTTGGAGGCACCCGTTGTTTCGGGCAAGCCATGGATTGATGTTTGTTGGTGGTGGGGGAGTATAAACTTTACCATTCTGCTTGGCAACCGCCTATAATGTGTGTAGCATGGAAGATATCGAGATCTCTTGGTTGTTATGTTGACAATGAAAGTATGCCATTCAAAATATTATTTATCTCTATTTCAAAATTTGAGCTCTGGCACATCTGCAAATCCCTGCTTCCCTCTGCGAAGGGCCTATCTATTTACTTTTATGTCGAGTCATCATCCTCTCATTAAAAAGCACCAGCTGGAGAGCACCGCTGTCATTTGCATGCATTACTATTAGTTTACATTGAGTATGACTGTGACTGGATCTCTTTTACCATGAATTACAATGTCTAGTCAATCCTTGATCTTCAGAGGTGCTCTGCATTTATGTTTTGCGGTCTCAGAAAGGGCTAGCGAGATACCATCTTGTTATATCATATTATGATTGTTTTGAGAAAGTGTTGTCATCCGAGATTTATTATTATTGCTCGCTAGTTGATTATGCCATTGATATGAGTAAATATGAGACCTAAATGTTATTGTGAATATGGTTAGTTCATAATCTTTGCTGAAAACTTGAATGGTTTACATATTTACAACAACAAGAGCAAACAGAGTTTGTAAAAGTTTTTCTTTATCACTTTCAGTTTGTCAACTGAATTGCTTGAGGACAAGCAAAGGTTTAAGCTTGGGGGAGTTGATACGTCTCCAACGTATCTACTTTTCCAAACACTTTTTCCCTTGTTTTGGACTCTAACTTGCATGATTTGAATGGAACTAACCCGGACTGACGTTGTTTTCAGCAGAATTGCCATGGTGTTATTTTTGTGCAGAAATAAAAGTTCTCAGAATGACCTGAAACTTCACGGAGAATATTTTTGGTATTAATAAAAAATACTGGTGAAAGAATCAACACCAGGGGGCCCACACCTTGTCCACGAGGGTGGAGGGCGCGCCCACCCCCCTGGGGCGCGCCCCCTGCCTTGTGGGCCCCTTGAGGCTCCACCGACCTCAACTCCAACTCTATATATTCACGTTCGGGGAGAAAAAAATCTGAGAGAAGGATTCATCGCGTTTTACGATACGGAGCTGCCGCCAAGACCTAATCTCTCTCGGGAGGGCTGATCTGGAGTCCGTTCGGGGCTCAGGAGAGGGGAATCCGTCGCCATCGTCATCATCAACCTTCCTCCATCACCAATTTCATTATGCTCACCGCCGTGCATGAGTAATACCATCGTAGGCTTGCTGGACGGTGATGGGTTGGATGAGATTTATCATGTAATCGAGTTAGTTTTGTTAGGGTTTGATCCCTAGTATCCATTATGTTCTGAGATTGATGTTGCTATGACTTTACTATGCTTAATGCTTGTCACTAGGGCCCGAGTGCCATGATTTCAGATCTGAACCTATTATGTTTTCATGAATATATGTGAGTTCTCGATCCTATCTTGCAAGTCAATAGTCACCTACTATGTGTTATGATCTGGTAACCCCGAAGTGACAATAATCGGGATCACTCCCAGTCATGACCGTAGTTTGAGGAGTTCATGTATTCACTAAGTGTTAATGCTTTGGACCGATACTCTATTAAAAGGAGGCCTTAATATCCCTTAGTTTCCAATAGGACCCCGCTACCACGGGAGGGTAGGACAAAACATGTCATGCAAGTTCTTTTCCATAAGCACGTATGACTATATTCGGAACACATGCCTACATTACATTGATGAACTGGAGCTAGTTCCGTGTCACCCTATGTTATAACTGTTGCATGAGGAATCGCATCCGACATAATTATCCATCAGTGATCCAATGCCTACGATCTTTTCACATATTGATCTTTGCTTAGTTACTTTTTCGTTGCCACCGTTACAATCACTACAAAAACTACTACTGTTACTTTTGCCACTGTTACCGTTACTTCCATATTACTTTGCTACTAAATATTTTGCTGCAGATATTAAGTCTTCCAGGTGTGGTTGAATTGACAACTTAGCTGCTAATACTTGAGAATATTCTTTGGCTCCCCTTGTGTCGAATCAATAAATTTGGGTTGAATACTCTACCCTCGAAAACTGTTGCGATCCCTTATGCTTGTGGGTTATCACCCCCCTTTATATACGTGGGAGGGGGCACCCCAAAGGCACACCAAGTCTTCTCTTAGCCATGTGCGGTGCCCCCCTCCACAGTTACACACCTCGGTCATATCGTTGTAGTGCTTAGGCGAAGCCCTGCGTCGGTAACTTCATCATCACCGTCGCCACGCCGTCGTGTTGACGAAACTCTCCCTTGTCCTCAATTGGATCAAGAGCTCGAGGGATGGCATCGTGCTGAACGTGTGCTGAACACAGAGGTGCCGTACGTTCGGTGCTTGGATCGGTTGGATCATGAAGACGTTCGACTACATCAACCGCATTACTAAACGCTTCCGCTTTCGGTCTATGAGGGTACGTGGACACACTCTCCCCGCTCGTTGCTATGAATCTCCTAGATAGATCTTGCGTGATCGTAGGTAAATTTTTTGAAATACCGCGTTCCCCAACAGCTCTGACACCAGAAAGCCCAGTAGGTTACCTGCAGGAACACCAAACACACATTTTGCCGGGTTAAGCTTCATTTGGTAAACTCAAAGATTGTCTAACGTCTGCTTTAGATCGTAAAGCACGGTTTCTTTCTTCTGAGACTTGACCATGATATCATTAGTGTAAGCGTGAACATCGCATCCAATCTGGTTGTGGAAACAATTGTGCACACATCGCTGATAAGTGGCTCCAGCACTCTTCAGTCCAAATGGCATGGATGTATAAAAAAATGCTCCAAAGGGTGTGATAAAGGATGTCTTCTCCTGGTCTTTTTCTGCCATCTTAATCTAATGATATCCAGAGTAAGCGTCCAGGAAACAGAAACACTCACAGCCAACGGTAGAGTCGCCTAATCATTAATTAGGCTAATCACATATTAAGTTAATCGCATATTAGCCTAATCACATATTTGCCTAAGCGCTTACTAACCTAATTATAATCTAATATCTAATAAAATCTAATATATATATATATATATAATAATAATAATAATAATAATAATAATAATAATCCCTATATTGTTGGTATGCGAGGAAGAGCAAGCGGATCCTCGGGACAAGCCTTGTTCAAGTCAGTGTAATCAAAACTCATTTGCCAAGTACCATTTTTCTCCAGAACAAGCACTGGGTTAGCCAACCACTCTGGGTGAAAAACCTCAATGATGAACCCGACAGCTAGGAGCCGAGCCACCTCTTCACCAATAGCTTTGCGTCTCTCCTCATTAAAAAAATGGAGGTATTGCCGGACAGGCTTCATCTTTGGATCAACATTTAGGCAGTGCTCAACGATTTCTCTCTGTACACCAGGCATTTCAGAAGGTTTCCATGCAAAAATGTCCCGATTCTCATGGATGAACTCGAAGAGAATGCTTTCCTATTTGGGGTCCATATTTTCCCCACGGCTGAGATGAATCGCTAGGGGTGAAGTCGACCTACTTTGTATCCTCAGCTAACTTGAACTTGAGCAGGGGGTCAGGCTCGGTAGTCGGCTTTTTCAGGGAAGTCACGTCAGCCAGGTCAACGTTGTCCTTGTAAAACTTCAAGTCTATAGCTGCACAGGCTGACTCAGCATAATCAACGTCTCCTTCTTCACACTCAAGCGCAATTTTCCTGTCACCATTGTCCATGATAGTACCCTCAGGCCCTGGCATCTTCAGTTTCAGATACACATAGCAAGGACGTCCATGAAGCGTGCGTAAGCCGGCCGACCGAACAAGGCATGGTAAGGACTTCTAATCTTGACCACCTCAAACTTGAGATATTCAGTCCCAACTCGATTCCAAAAGCGACCTCCAAAGAAAATTTCCCAATAGGATATGCTGACTTGCCGGGAACTATCCCATGAAACACCATAGACAACGGTTTGAGCTGTTTTTCTGATAAATTCACCCGCTCGAGGGTATCATAATAGAGGATGTTTATGCTACTGATACGTCTCCAATGTATCTATACTTTTATATTGTTCCATGCTATTATAGTATCAATCTTGGATGTTTTATATGCAATATTATATAATTTTCTTGGATTAACCTATTAACTTAGTGCCAAGTGCCAGTTGTTGTTTGCCAATTATTGGTTTTCCAGGAATTTTGTACCAAACTAAGTCCAAATGCCACGAAACTTTTTGATGATTTTTTTCTGGACATAAGAGACCCTAGAAGCTTCAGGAGGAGGCCAGAAGGCAAAGGAGTAGGCTGTTGGGAATCGTTGCATGGAAAAAAAAAATCTACGCACACGTAATAATCTATCCATGGAGATGCATAGCAATGAGGGGGAGATTGTGTCTACGTACCCTCGTAGACCGTAAGTGGAAGCGTTTCTCAACGCGGTTGATGTAGTCGAACTTCTTCGCGCTTCAACCGATCAAGTACCGAACACACGACACCTCCGCGTTCTGCACACGTTTAGCTCGGTGACGTCCCTAGCCTTCTTGATCCAGCAAGACATCGAGGTAGTAGATGAGTTTTGTCAGCACGACGGTGTGGTGACGGTGATGGTGAAGTGATCCTCATAGGGGCTTCGCCTAAGCACTATGAAAATATGACCAGGGGTGTAAACTGTGGAGGGGGGCGCCGCACACGGCTAAACAATTGTCTGGGATTTGCTAGGCGCCCCCCACATATATATATATACGTGGGAGGGAAGGGGAGAGGCCAGGAGGCGCCCCAAGTAGGACCGAATCCTACTTGGGCTCCTCCCAAGCCGCGCACCCCCCTGCCATATTTGTCGGAGGGGGAAGGAAAGAGGGGGAGAGAGAAGGAAGGGGGAATCCTATTCCACTCTTTCCTTTCCCTTCCCCTCTTTCCTTCTCCTCTTAGGCCGACCCATATGGGGGGCGCACCAGCCCCTTGTGGCCGGTGCATTTCCCCTCTTGGCCCATAAGGCCCACCCCCTCTTGGCATCACCATCCACTACCTTGTTCTTCTTATTCTCATGAGCACCCTCTCCCTCCTTGACAAATACCTCCTTGAGAGGGAGAGGTTAATTGGTCTTGCTCTTCTTCGTCGTCTTCTTTACGTTGGGCCTACAAACCCAAGTCCCTCCTTTGCCACAACCTCCATTTGATTACTCAAAAGGTCATTTAGGTTCTTATCGCCTTGTATTGAAGCCACAAGGCCCTTCTCAAGTTGCTCTTTCAACTTAGCATATTCATCCACAAGATGCACATGCTCACAACAAGGGTTAGTAGCATGGGCATTATCAATTAATACAAAAGGAGGACAAGTGGATATATCCTTGGTTAGATTCACTTGGAGTTGATCATGAGACTCCTTGAGGCATCATGAGAACTCTTGTGAGCCTTGTCGACTAGCTCAAACTCCTCCTTGAGTCTAGCATGCCAATCCAAGTTCAACTTTAACGGATTTGAGTGCACGAGCAAGAACAAGAGCACATGATCATGATATTTATTGAATTTAGCAAGATCAACATTTGTGATTCCTCAAGAGCCAAACAGAGACCTCATTCTTCCTCAAGAGCAATAGAAAGATTCTCTATATCCTCGGCATAGTCACGACTATGCCCTTCCATCTTAGTGACGGTCTCTTCATGAGACTCAGTGATATCATTGGCCTCACCTAGTTGTTCCAAGAGAGCAACAAAGTGCTTCTTGGTCTCACCTTTAAGCTTACCCAAGAACTTGTCAAACTCATTCTCATCCACCTTTACCTCCTCATTTTCATCCACACAATCCAACAACGAGGGATTAGTAGTGACAGAAGTTCTGATGTTAGTAGTTACCTTGTTGATGCCTTTTGCCATGAGGCACTTGGGGATGAGGTTCTCGTTGGGGGCATTGAAGAGAGACACCGAGTTTGGGGAAGAGGAGGCAGTGGCCACAGAGGACGTCGCCATCACCTTCTGGCTTGCATCATCATCATCATCATTGGAGACATACTCTTTGTGCTCCACCAATCCATTTTGTGGCACCTTCTTTGTGAAGTTGTTCTTGTTGGGGAAGGACTTGGCCTTGTCTTTGCGGATTAGCTTGCCACCATTGTCTTCCTTCTTCTCGTAGACACAATCCACCAAAAAGTGACTCACATTGCGAAAATTGTAGCAAGTCCTCACACGTTGCTTGCCCTTGTATTCACTTGAGTTGTTCTTGGAGAAGTTGGGCCTTGAGTTTCTCTTGTTGCCCCAAAATTTCCTTGACACAAGAGCCATGTACTCATGGTAAGCATATTTGGTGTCTTCGGGGCAACCGAATGGCCTTCGCCTTAAAAGCAAGGTAGGTCTTCTTTGACCGTTGAGATCGCGCAAGGGCATTGTCGGCGGTCTTGTTGATATTCATAGCAATGAAATCATCCAACACATCACTTGAGGACAAGGTGTGGAAGTCCCGTCTTTGACGGATCATGGAGGACATAGACTTGTTGCGAGGCTTTATGGCCTTGAGGAACTTGCGCTTGATCCAAATATCACATGTACAATTGCTCCCATGGTCTAGGAGTGAAACCACGAGAGTAGTAAATCTCCGGTAAAGCTCACGAGGATCTTCAACATCATTCATCACAAACTCATCGGCCTCATCAAGGACCATCTCAAAGTTGGAGCGTTGAATGCTCGATCTCCCCTTATACAAGGAGACTATGTGTTCCCATGCATCTTTTAAAAGAGTGAACGGGTGCAAGTGAGCAAGCTCTTCGGGTGGCATTGCGGCTTGAAAAATGAACAAGGCAGAGTGGTTGTATTGATTGCCCACTTCTTCTCTTGGAGTGAAGTTGTTTGGATCATGTGGGTAGAAGCCTTGCTCAATGATTCTCCAGAGATGTGTTGAGTTGCGATTCAAATGGCACTTGATACGAAAAAACCTATTAGGAAAATAATTTAGCACAAGCTTAGGAGGTGGACCAAAGTGGTTTAAATGAGGTGAAAGGACCGATCCTCCATAGACCCGGGGAGGGGCAACCGAGGCATGGATGCTCGACCCATTTCTTCCAAGAGGGGCAGAAGTTCGTGTACCTTTAGCTGCCTCCTTAGCGGAGTTGGCCTCGGACTCCGATGCGGTTGGATTAAGCACTTGCAACGGGCCGGTAGAAGTTTTCACCCCCTCAAGGAGTTATTTAAGCATGGACTTGACCTTGTCCGTCATAGACGTCTTAAGTGAAGAAATAGCTTCATTTAAATCATCTTGGGTGACCGCAGTCAATTCCACATCCGCGGGTATCTCTTCACCCATTTCTCCCTCGTCAACCATACTCTTTAGGCGTTAGGGTTAGGGTTTAGGATCGATATGGTTGACTAGGGGGGGGGGGATAGGTAACTACCAATTTTTAGCCTTTCTTAGCAAATTAGGTTTAACAACTAATAGGTTCTCTAGATATGCAACTAAGTGAGGAACCTATATGATACTAACAACAACAACACCACAAGCAAGCAAAGGATACAACACAATAAAAGCTTGCGCAAAGTAAAGGTAAGTGATAACCACAAGTGGAGTCCATGGAGATGAGGATGTGTTACCGAAGTTCCTTCCCTTTAAGGGAAATTATGTCTGCGTTGGAGAGATGTGGAGGCACAATGCTGCCCAAGAAGACACTAGGGCCACCGTATTCTCCTCACGCCCTCGCACAATGCAAGAAGCCGTGATTCCACTACCGGTGCCCTAGAAGGCGGCAACCGTACCTTTACAAACAAGGCTGGGGCTCTTCCCACAACTTAATTGGAGGCTCCCAACACCACCATGAAGCTTCACCAAACACCCAAGAGTAACAAGATCCGCAAGGGATTAGTGGGGAGAATCAAATTTCTCTCATTGGAAGTGTAGATCGAGGCCTTCCCAAGCAAACCCTAGAAAATCAACAAGATTTGATGGCTAGGGAGAGAGATCGGGCGAAAATGAGCTTTGGGCAACAATGGAGCTTTGAGTAAAAGAGGTAAGTCTTCTTGGGGAAGAAGACCTCCTTATATAGTGAGGGGGAAAATCTAACTTTTTTTTGCCCATAAGTCCTGCACAAGCGGTATTACCGCTCGGGTGAGCGGTACTACCACTGCACATGGTAGTTCCAGCCATAACATCTAACTGACATAGTCATGTACGTCGTAGTGCCGCCGGAGCGGTACTACCGCTCCCACTAGCGGTTCTTCCGCTTAGTATTGCACATAGAGGTGGAACCGCAATAGTAGAGGCAGGTAGTGTGGCAGTACCACACAGGGTGGTACTAGCGCTAGCTACTACCACTCTACTTCCACTGGAGTGGAGAGCGGTGACAAAAGCATAAAACTAAGCGGTACTCTAGGCAGTTGAAGATGCCAGTAGTACCACATAAGCGGTACTACAAATCTGAGTAGCAGTACTACCGCTTAGTCCTTTAGGGCCCAGTGGATCCGCGGTAGTGGGGTAGTAGCATGAGCCGCAGTACCGCACAAGCGGTACTACCGCCCTAGTACCATCACAAGTTCGTACAACACTCAATTTTCTCTTACACTAAATGATCTCACACTTTTAGAAGCAATTTTTATTGCCTTATTACACCGATGACAACTTACTTGAGGGATCTTGCTCAATCCCTAGGTAGGTATGGTGGACTCTTGAAAATAAGATTTGGGTTTAAGGGTTTTTGGATGCACAAGTAGTATCTCTACTTGGTGCATAATTTTTGGCTAGCAAAGATAGGGGCAAGCACCACATGTTAAAGGATCTATGACAATATAACTTCTATGTGAATATGAACAAACATAAATCATTACGTTGTCTTCCTTGTCCAACGTCAACAATTTTGGCATATAATATTTTGATGGGGGCTCACAATCACAAAAGATTTCCAGGATAGTGTATTTATATGTGAATCTTCTCTTCCCTTATTAATTCTTTCATGAATTGCATCATTGACCAATGCTATGTTTGTCAATCTCTAACAAAATTTCCTACTTATACTTTTCCTTATGTGGTGTCATCACCTACCATAAGATTAGCATATGATTTTTTAAACTTATTTCCTTTCTTTTTATTGCAACATGAAAGTAAAGAAAGCAAAAACTCGAACTAAACTTTATTATATATATTGCACATGATTACAAGGATAGATCACTAAGCAAGCTCTCGAAAAGAAAGGATCGAACTAAACTTTTATTCATCTAAAGCAAAAGAGCGAACTAAAATAAGTAAAGACAAAATATAGTGGGGGTGATACGATACCGGGGCACCTCCCCCAAGCTTGGCGGAAGCCAAGGGGAGTGCCCATACCCGATACTCAATTTTATTTTGGTGATGAAGAAGAAGGTGGTGGTGATGAAGTAGAGATCTTGTCCTCGGGTTTCCATGGCAGAGGTCCACCATCATAAGAGGAGGAGTGAGTCTCACGGGTCCTGCAACCGGCAGCCAAACTCATACCTTTAAACCTCGCCTCATATTCAAAGACTTGGTTTTGGAGATCGTAGATCTAGCTTTGGAGGAAGTTGATTTGCTCGTTGAGGGTTAAGACGATGTCCTTCATGGACTTGCCGTCCACCTTGAGATCACGGGTAAGGTCCGTCATCATGAGGTGATTGGCATGCATTGGGTCCACGCTCCACCATCCCCTTGCACCGGAAGACCTCCTGCTCCATAGCTTCAAGCCTGGCCTCCACGGTTACCGTCCCCTTGGGACCTTGCACATCGCGGATGTGAAGCACCCCCTCATGCAACTGGATGACCTAAGGGTGCTGCACCACCTCCCGCAAATATGGGTTGATGACATTCTTGAAGAACTTGTCCTTGGAGGAGCTTGAAGCGACCATGGTAGATGGGATCTGACAAAGCACAGCAAGGAAAATAAAACATAAGATTTCTCTGTGATACGGTGGTCAATAGGTTCAGGGGTATATAAATATTTTTTTATCTTGGGAAACAAGCAAACGGTAGAAAAAGGAGTCGGAAGGTACCAGAGGTGGGCACAACCCACCTGGGCGCGCCTGGCAAGCCACCAGGGTCACTTTCCCGGTAGTTTCTTATTTTCCTATTTTTTTTATATTCCAAAACTGAGAAAAAATATTTTTGTGGATTTTTCGGAGTCCGTTTACTTATCGTATCACGTACCTCCTTTTTTCACGATTCTGGAGTGTTCCGGAAGGACTCTTTTATGTGTTCTTCCGGTGTCAAAGTTTGGATAATATTTCTTTCAACATTAATGGGCGTACCTAAGATATAATGTTTTATTCGTTGCCCATTAACAACCTTTGGGTTAGTACCTTTGACATTATTTATTTTGATAGCTCCATACTGATAAAACTCCTCATCATAAAAACATAGGGTCCTTCCCATTTTGAGAGGAGTTTTCCTGCAAAGAATCTAAAATGAGAGTTGTACAAAAGAACGTATTCTCCACTTTGAACTCACGCTTTTGGAATCTTTTATCATGCCATCTTTTAACTTTTTCTTTAAATAACTTGGCATTTTCATAAGCTTGGGTTCTCCATTCATCTAATGAGCTAATATCAAATAACCTCTTTTCACCGGCAAGTTTTAAATCATAGTTGAGTTCTTTAATTGCCCAATATGCTTTATGTTCTAACTCAAGAGGTAAATGACAAGCTTTTCCATAAACCATTTTATAAGGAGACATACCCATAGGATTTTGTATGCTGTTCTATAATCCCAAAGTGCATCATCTAATTTCTTAGACCAATTCTTCCGGGACCTACTGACAACCTTTTGCAAAATTAATTTTATTTCTCTATTGCTAAGTTCAACTTGACCACTAGACTGACGATGATAAGGTGATGCAATTCTATGGTTAACATCATACTTGGCAAGCATTTTACGGAAAGCACCATGAATAACGTGTGAACCACCAGTAGTCATTAAATATCTAGGGACTCCAAACCTTGGGAAATAACATTTCTAAGCATTTTAATAGAGGTGTTGTGATCAACACTACTGGTTGGAATAGCTTCTACCCATTTAGTAACATAATCAACAACAACCAAAATATGTGTATACCCATTGGAGGAAGGAAAAGGTCCCATGTAATCGAATCCCCAAACATCAAATGGTTCGACAACAAGTGAATAATTCATATGCATTTATTGACGCTTACCGATATTACCTATTCTTTAGCATTAATCACAAGATAAGAAGAACTTACGAGCATCCTTGAAGAGAGTAGGCCAATAAAATCCAGATTGCAATACCTTGTGAGCAGTTCTGTCTCCAGCATGATGCCCTCCATAAGCTTCGAAGTGACATTTCCGTAGGATTTGTCCCTGTTCATGCTCAGGTACACAACGTCTAATAATACAATCTACTCCTACTTTATAAAGATGTGGGTCATCCCAAAGTAATGTCTTAAATCATAGAAGATTTTTTTTTCTTGGTATGTAAAGCTAGGTGGTAAATATTTAGCAACAATATAATTAGCATAGTCAGCATACCAAGGAGTGTTATGAGAAACATTTATTGCAGCTAACTGCTCATCAGGAAAACTATCATCAATAGGTAGTGGGTCATCAAGCACATTTTCAAGGCTAGACAAGTTATCAGCTACAGGGTTCTCAACTGGTTTTCTATCAGTGATATGTAAATCAAATTCTTGTAGCAAGAGAACCCATCGAATAAGTCTAGGTTTAGCATCTTTCTTTTCCATAAGATATTTTATAGCAGCATGATCAGTGTGAACAATTACTTTTGAATCAATAATGTAAGATCTAAATTTATCAAAAGCAAACACCAATGCTAAGAATTCTTTTTCAGTAGTTGCATAATTTTGTTGAGCACTGTCTAGAGTTTTACTAGCATAATGAATAACATTCAGTTTCTTATCAACTCTTTGTCCTAGAATAACACCAACAGCATAATCACTAGCATCACACATAATTTCAAAAGGCAAGTTCCAATCAGGTGGTTGAACTACATTGCAGAAATTAAGGCTTTCTTGAGTGTTTCAAAGGCTTCTAATCAACCATCATAAAAAACTAAAGGAACATCCTTTTGCATAAATTTGTAAGAGGCCTATAAATTTTAGAAAAGTCTTTGATAAATCTCCTATAGAAACCAGCATGACCTAGGAAACTATGAATACCTTTGATATCTTTAGGACATGGCATTTTCTCAATTGCATCAACCTTAGCTTTGTCCACCTCAATACCTCTTTTAGAAATTTTATGGTTCAAAACGATACCTTCATTAACCATAAAGTGGCACTTCTCCCAATTCAAGACAAGATTTGTTTGCTTGCATCTCTGCAAAACTCGATCAAGATTGCTTAAACAATCATCAAAAGACTTCCAATAAACAGAAAATTCATCCATGAAAACCTCAACAATCTTTTCACAGAAGTTAGAGAATATAGCAGTCATACATCTTTGAAAGGTAGCAGGTGCATTGCATAAACCGAAAGGCATACGTCTATAAGCATAAGTTCCAAAGGGACAAGTGAAAGTGGTCTTTTCTTGATTAGGTTGAGAAACGGGTATTTGTGAAAAACCAGAGTATTCATCAAGGAAGCAAAAATGTGTGTGCTTAGATAATCTTTCTAGCATTTGATCAGTAAAAGGCAGAGGGTAATGATCTTTCCTAGTTGCTTTGTTTAATTTTCTAAAATACCATTCTATAACCTGTAACAATTCTTTGTGGAATAAGTTCATTCTTATCATTAGGAACAACAGTAATACCTCCTTTTTTAGGGACACAATGAACATGACTTACCCATCTACTATCAGCTATAGGATAGATTATACCTGCTTCCAGAAGTTTTAATATTTCCATTCTTACCACTCCCTTAATTTTTGGATTTAACCGACATTGGTGATCGAATCAGGTTCCATATTAATCTTGTGTTGACATAGAGTGGGACTAATGCCCTCTAAATCATCAAGAGTATATCCAATGGCAGCTCGGTGCTTCCTTAGAACTTTCAATAATCTCTCTTCTTCATGTTCTGAAAGGTTAGCACTAATAATAACATGATATATCTTCTTTTCATCAAGATAAGCGTATTTCAAAGTGTCTGGCAATTGTTTTAATTCAAACATAGGATCACCTTTAGGTGGAGGAGGACCTCGTAGAGTTTCAATAGGCAAATTGTGTTTAAGCAGAGGACGTTGTTCAAAGAAAATCTGATCTATTTCATTTCTTTCATGCATATGTAAATCATTTTCATGGTCTAGGAAATATTGTTCTAGTGGATCAGTAGGAGGCACCTCAATAGAAGCAAGACCAATTATTTCATCCTTACTAGGTAATTCTTTTTCATGAAGCTTTCTACTAAACTTGGAAAAATTAAGCTCATGAGACTCATCACCAAAACTAACACCGACAGTTTGTTTCTCACAACCTATTTTAGCATTAACGATGTTCAAGAAAGGTCTACCAAAGATAATGGGAAAAAAGTCATCTTGTGGGGAACCAAGAACAAGAAAATCAGTAGGGTATTTTATTTTCCCACACAAGACTTCAACATCTCTAACAATCCCAAGTGGTGTGATGGTGTCTCTATTAGCAAGTTTAATAGTGGCATCTATTTCTTCTATTTCAGCGGGTGCTATGTCATTCATAATTTCTTGATATAAGGTAAAGGGAATAGCACTCACGCTAGCACCTATTTCACATAAACCATGATAATAGTGATCTCCTATTTTAACTGAGATAATGGGCATGCCAACAACGAGTCTATGATTATCTGTTTTATCGGGTTTGGCAATTCTAGTAGCTTCATTACATAAGTAAATAACATGCCCATCTATATTTTCTTCCAAGAGATCCTTAACCATAGCAACACTAGGCTCTACTTTAATTTGTTCATCAAGTTTAAGTGTTCTAATATAACTTTTGTTGACCACGGTTGAAACTTTAGCATGTTCCTTTATCCTAACAGGGAAAGGTGGCTTCTCAATATAAGCAGTAGGAACAATTGGATCAACATTATAAATTATGGTTTCCTCTTTAGCTGGTACCGTTTCTTTAATTTCTTCTTTAATAGGTGGTGATATTTAAACCACTTTTCTTTAGGGAGATCAACATGAGTAGCAAAAGATTCACAAAAGGAGGCTACTATCCCAGAGTCAAGTCCATATTTAGTGCTAAACTTTTGAAAATCATTGGTATTCATAAAAGATTTAACACAATCATACTTAAGCTTAATAACTGACTCTTTACCTCCCTCGAGTTCCCAATCTTCAGAGTTGCGTTTAATTCTTTGCAAAAGATCCCACCGGAATTCAATAGTCTTCTTTATAAAAGAACTAGCACAAGAAGTATCAAGCATGGATCGATCATTATGAGAAAGCCGAGCATAAAAATTCTGGATAATAATTTCTCTTGATATCTCATGATTGGGCCATGAATATAGCATTGACTTAAGCCTCCCCCAAGCTAGAGCTATACTTTCTCCTTCATGAGGCCAAAAAATATACATGTAATTCCGATCACGATAAACTAGATGCATGGGATATTTTTTTGGTGAAACTCCAATTTCAATCGATTCCAGTTCCAAGATCCAATATCATCGCATAGCCTATACCATGCCAATGCTTTTCCCTTCAAAGATGAAGGGAAAACCTTCTTCTTGACTTCATCTCCGGGTAAACCTGCAAGCTTAAACAATCCACAAATTTGTTCCACATATATCAAGTGCATCTCAGGATGTTCGGTTCCATATCCTGCAAGCGGATTAGCTAGCGGTTGTTCTATCATACCAGAAGGAATTTCATATTCAATATTTTCAGTAGGTGCAGTAGGTTTAGGGGTAGATAATTGTGGTTCCAGTCGAGGTGAAGATACCCCGAACAAACCCCTCAAAGGATTGTTTTCCATAGTAACAAGTGACAGTAAATTTCAGCACACTATATAAATGTTTCCTTACCAAATTCCACTTACCAAAGGCGCTTCACTCCCTGGCAACAAGGAGTAGAAGGAAATGACAAGTGGTTTTCAGCAAGGTAATGTCTGCAAGTGCTGAAATTATAAGTAATAGAGTAGTTTGATAGCAAGATAATTTGTAAGGAGCAAGTAACGATAATAGTAACAAAAGTGCAGCAAGGTAGCCCAATCCTTTTGAGGCAAAGGACATGCCAAAACAGTATCTTATAGTAAGCAAAGTGTTCTTGAGGGTACACAGGAATTTCATCTAGTCACTTTCATCATGTTGGTTCGATTCGTGTTCGCTACTTTGATAATTTGATATGTGGGTGGACCGGTGCTTAGGTGATGTTCTTACTTGAACAAGCCTCCTACTTATGATTAACACTCTCGCAAGCATCCACAACTACGAGAAAAGTATTAATAATAAATTCTAACCATAGCATTAAACTTTTGCATCCAATTTGTCCCTTACGGAATAGCGCATAAACTAGGGTTTAAGCTTCTGTCACTCTCACAACCCATCATCTAATAACTACTTCACAATGCATTCCCTTAGGCCCAAATATGGTGAAGTGTCATGTAGTCGACGTTTACATGACACCACTAAGGGAATCACAACATACATACTATCAAAATATTGAACACACATCAAGTTCACATGATTACTTGCAACATGATTTCTCCCGTGATCTCAAGAACAAAAGTAACTACTCACAAATGATAATCATGCTCAATATTAGAGGGTCATTAAGTAGCATATTGGATCTGAACATATAATCTTCCACCAAATAAACCATATAGTAATCAACTACAAGATGTAATCAACACTACTAGTCACCCACAAGCACCAATTTATTGTTCTAGTACAAAGATTGAACACAAGAGATGAACTAGTGTTTGAGATGAGATGGTGATGTTGAAGATGTTGATGGAGATTGCCCTCCCTAAGATGGGAGATTTGTTGGTGATGATGTTGACGATGATTTCCCCCCTCCGGGAGGGAATTTCCACCGGCGGAATCGCTCCGCCAGAGGGCAAAACTGCTCATGCCCAAGTTCCGCCTCGAGACGGCGGTGCTCCGTCCCGAAAGTCCTCTCCTTATTTTTTCTAGGTCAAAATGACTTATATAACAGAAGATGGGCACCAGAGGTGAGCCGAGGGGAGCACAACCCACCAGGGCGCTCCTGGGCTCCCTAGCGCGGCCAGGTGGGTTGTGCCCACCTGGTGGGCCCCCTCTGGTACTTATTGGCTCCAATATTCCTCATATAATCCATAAAAAATCTTCGTAAAGTTTCAGCTTGTTTGTAGTTGTGCAGAATAGGTGGCCAGACGTAGCTTTTCCAGGTCCAGATTTCCAGCTGCCGGAATTCTCCCTCTTTGTGTGTACCTTGCATATTATGAGAGAAAAGGCATTACAATTACTCCAAAAAGCATTATTATGCATAAAAACATCATAAATAACAGTAGGAAAACATGATGCAAAATGGACGTATCAAGAAGTACTATCCTTGCCATCAACAGAAGATTTCTTTCGCTTTGGACCCCTCTTGGCTGGAGGACTAACACAAGAAGAGCCAAGGGGAATGATTGCTAAATAAACACCAGGCGCAATAATAGGGCTCCATGCATTTTTCTTTACTAAATCACCAAGAGCGACACCGTCGAGTACAATACTTTTAGTTGGGATGCTTCTCTTTCTCCTTGGGTCCAGTATGTCTACATCAACAGAAGGTGCTTCAAGTTCATCACCGCTACTTCTTGAGCTTGCATTTGTTTTTCCCTTGAAGAGGAATGGGTGATGCAACAAAGTAGAGATAAGTATTTCCCTCATTTAAGAACCAAGGTATCAAATCCAGTAGGAGATACACGCTGGTCACCAATCTATGCACCTGCACAAACAATCAAACACTTGCACCCAACCGATAAAGGGGTTGTCAATCCCTTCACGATCACTTGCAAAGGTGAGATCTAATAGAGATAAATATAAAAGCTTACTAAAACGTAAAACAAAATAAAATTAAATAAATTACAACAAGGTATTTTTGGGTTTTTTGGTTTATAGATTTGAAATATATGATGGAAAATAGACCCGGGGCCCATAGGTTTCACTAGAGGCTTGTCTCTTGAAGGAAAATAATACGGTGGGTGAACAAATTACTGTCGAGCAATTGATAGAACGCAAAGTTATGACGATATCCAAGGCAATGATTATGCATATAGGCATCACGTCTGTGTCAAGTAGACTAACTCCTGCCTGCATCTACTACTATTATTCCACACATCGACCGCTATCCAGCATGCATCTAGAGTATTAAGTTCATAAGAACGGAGTAACTCCTTAAGTAAGATGACATGATGTAGAGGGATAAACTCAAGCAATATGATGAAAACCCCATCTTTTTACCCTTGATGGTTGCTACTTCTTGAGCTTGCGTTGGGTTTTCCCTTGAAGAGGAAAGGGTGATGCAGCACAGTAGAGATAAGTATTTCCCTTAGTTAAGAACCAAGGTATCAATCTAGTAGGAGAAAAGCAAGTCCCCAATAGATGCACCTGCACAAACAATCAAACACTTGCACCCAACGCTATAAAGGGGTTGTCAATCCCTTCCCGGTCACTTGCAAAGGTGAGATCTGATAGAGATAAATAAAACTAAACAAAAGATAAAATATTTTTGGGTTTTTGGTTTATAGATCTGAAAATAAAGATTGCAAAATAGTAGACCGTAAACTAATATGATGGAAAATAGACCCGATGGCCATATGTTTCACTATAGGCTTCTCTCATGAAGGCAAATAATACAACGGGTGAACAAATTACTATCGAGCAATTGACAGAGAAGCGCAAAGTTATGACGATATCCAAGGCAACGATTATGTAATATAGGCATCACGTCCGTGGGGAGAATATCAGGTGCTCCCGGAGCACCTAAGCTTAGGTGCTCCGATGCAACCTCGGTCGTTGGATTGTGATCCAATGGGCAACATCATGGGGATGTGGACCAAAGCAATATTTCAGGAATGTTTGGGGCTTTTTCTGCAAAACATTCATGCTGGATTTGTCTTTTTTGTTTCTCAATGTGTATTTCGAATTTTGATTCGAAATTTTTAGGGAGTGTACACTCATGTGATGTGAACATCCATATATTTTTTCAGAATTTTTTGAAACATTTTGATACACATTTTGAAAATTTGGAGCATGGGAGCACCAAAATGGTGGGAGCACTAGATATTCTCCCCACGTCCGTGTCAAGTAGACCGACTCCTGCCTGCATCTACTACTATTACTCCACACATTAGCCGCTATCCAGCATGCATCTAGAGTATTAAGTTCATAAAGAACGGAGTAACGCCTTAAGTAAGATGACATGATGTAGAGGAATAAACTCAAGCAATATGATGAAAACCACATCTTTTTGTCCTCAATGGCAACAATTCAATACGTGTCTCGCTACCCCTACTTTGTCACTGGGTGAAATCATGCAAGATTGAACCCAAAGCTAAGCACCTCTCCCATTGCAAAAAGCCCAATCTAGTTGGCCAAACCAAACCAATAATTCATAGAGAAATACAAAGATATCAAATCATGCATATAAGAATTCAGAGAAGATTCAAATAATATTCATAGATAAGCTGATCATAAATCCACAATTCATCGGATCTCGACAAACACACCGCAAAAGAAGATTACATCGGATAGATCTCCAAGAACATCGAGGAGAATGTGGTATTGAGAATCAAAGAGAGAGAAGAAGCCATCTAGCTACTAGCTATCGACCCGTAGGTCTATGGTAAACTACTCACGCTTCATCGAAAGGGCAATAGAGTTGATGTAGATGCCCTCCTTGATCGAATCCCCCTCCTGCGGGATGTCGGAAAAGGCCCCAAGATGGTATCTCACGGGAACAGAAGGTTGCGGCGGTGAAAAAGTGTTTTTGTGGATGCTTCTGGTGGTTTTGGAATATATGTGCATATATAGGAGGAAGAGCTAGGCCAGGGGGTCACCGAGGGGCCCACAAGGTAGGGGACGTGCCCTCCACCCTTGCCGCCGCCTCGTGGCTCTTCTGACTTGCACTCCTAGTCCCCTGGGTGTCTTCTGGTCCAAGAAAAATCATCGTGAAGTTTTATTCCATTTGGACTCCGTTTAGTATTCTTTGTCCGCGAAGCTCAAAAACAAGGAAAAAACAGAAACTAGCACTGGGCTCTAGGTTAATAGGTCAGTCCAAAAAATAATTTAAAATAGCATATCGATGCATATAAAACATCCAAAACAGATAATATAGCATGGAACAATAAAAAATTATAGATACGTTGGAGACGTATCGATGGCAACAATACAAATACGTGCCTCGCTACCCCTACTTTGTCACTAGGTGAGGACACCGCAAGATTGAACCAAAAACTAAGCACCTCTCCCATTGCGAGAAAAAACAATCTAGTTGGCCAAACCAAACCGCTAATTCGAAGAGAAATACAAAGATATCAAATCATGCATATAGGAATTCAGAGAAGATTCAAATAATATTCATAGATAAACTGATAAAAAATCCAGAATTTATCGGATCTCGACAAACACACCGCAAAAGAAGATTACATTGGATAGATCTCCAAGAACATCGAGGAGAACATGGTATTAAGAATCAAAGAGAGAGAAGAAGCCATCTAGCTACTATCTATGGACCCGTAGGTTTGTGGTAAACTACCCACGCTTCATCGCTAGGGTAATAGAGTTGATGTAGATGCCCTCTATGATCGAATCCCCCTCAGCAGGATGCCGGAAAAGGCCCCAAGATGGGATCTCACGGAAACAGAGGCTTGTAGCGGCGGAAAAGTATTTTGGTGGACGCTTCTGGTGGTTTGGGAATATTTGGGAATATATAGAGGAAAAATTAGGGTTAGGGGAGCTCCAAGGGGCCCAAAAGCCCTCAGGGTGCGCCCCCCCTACGGCGCGCCCTTGGCTTGTGGCCCCCTCGGGACTCCTTGATACGTCCATTTTGCATCGTGTTTCCTTACTGTTATTTATGATGTTTTTATCCATAATAATGCTTTTTGGAGTAATTCTAAGGCCTTTTCTCTCATAATATGCAAGGTATACACAAAGAGGGAGAATTCTGGCAGCTGGAAATCTGGACCCGGAAAAGCTACGTCAGGCCACCTATTCTGCACAACTCCAAAAAAGCTGAAACTTCACGGAGATTTTTTATGGAATATTTGAAGAATATTGGAGCAAATAACTACCAGAGGGGCCCACAAAGTGGGCACAACCCACCTGGGCGTGCCAGGGAGCCCAGGCGCGCCCTGGTGGGTTGTGCTCACCCAGGCACACCTCCGGTGCCCATCTTTTGGTATATAGGTCGTTTTGACCTAGAAAAAAAATAAGGGAAGGACTTTCGGGACGGAGCACCGCCGTCTCGAGGCGGAACTTGGGCAGGAGCACTTTTGCCCTTCGGCGGAGCGATTCCGCAGGGGAACTTCCCTCCCGGAGGGGGAAACCATAGTCATCATCATCACCAACAACTCTCCCATCTTGGGGAGGGCAATCCCCATCAACATCTTTAACAGCACCATCTCATCTCCAACCCTAGTTCATCTCTTGTGTTCAATCTTGTTACGGGAAGTATAGATTGGTGCTTGTGGGTGACTAGTAGTGTTGATTACATCTTGTAGTTGATTACTATATGGTTTATTTGGTGGAAGATTATATGTTCAGATCCAATATGCTATTTAAAACCCCTCTGATCTTGAGCATGATTATCATTTATGAGTAGTTACTTTTGTTCTTGAGGTCACGGGAGAAATCATGTTGTAAGTAATCATGTGAATTTGATATGTGTTCGATATTTTGATAGTATGTATGTTGTGATTCCCTTAGTGGTGTCATGTGTACGTCGACTACATGACACTTCACCATATCTGGGCCTAAGGGAATGCATTGTGGAGTAGCAATTAGATGATGGGTTGCGAGAGTGACAGAAGCTTAAACCACAGTTTATGCGCTATTCTGTAAGGGACCGATTTGATCCAAAAGTTTAATGATATGGTTAGAATTTATTCTTAATACTTTTCTCGTAGTGCGGATGCTTGCGGGAGGGTTAACCATAAGTAGGAGGTTTGTTCAAGTAAGAACATCACCTAAGCACCGGTCCACCCACCTATCAAATTATCAAAGTACCGGACATGAATTAAACCAACATGATGAAAGTGTCTAGATGAAAACCCCGTGTATCCTTAAGAATGCTTTGCTTATCATAAGAGACTGTTTTGGCCTGTCATGTGCCTCAAAAGGATTGGGCTACCTTGCTGCACTTTTTTTACTACTATTGTTACTTGCTCGTTACAAATTACCTTGCTGTCAAACTACTCTGTTACTTATAATTTCAGTACTTGCAGACATTACCTTGCTGAAAACCACTTGTCATTTCCTTCTACTCCTCGTTGGGTTCGACACTCTTACTTATCGAAAAGAGCTACAATTGATCACTTGTGGGTCATCAAGGCTATTTTCTGGCGCCGTTGCCGGGGAGTGAAGCGCCTTTGGTAAGGAATTATTTATATAGTGTGCTGAAATTTATTGTCACTTGTTACTATGGAAAACAATCCTTTGAGGGGTCTATTAGGGGTATCTTCACCTCGGCCGGAACCACAATTAGCTACCCCTTAACCTACCGCACCTACTGAAAATATTGAATATGAGATTCCTTCGGGTATGATAGAACAACTGCTAGCTAATCCTTATGCAGGAGATGGAACCGAACATCCTGATATGCACTTGATATATGTAGAACAAATTTGTGGATTGTTCAAGCTTGCAGGTTTACCCGGATACGAAGTTATGAAAAAGGTTTTCCTTTTATCTTTGATGGGAAAATCATTGGCATGGTATAGGCTATGCGATGATATTGGATCTTGGAATTGGAATCTATTGAAATTGGAGTTCCATCAAAAAAATTATCCTATTCATCTAGTTCATCGTGATCAGAATTACATATATAATTTTTGGCCTCGTGAAGGATAAAGTATCGCTCTAGCTTGGGGGAGGCTTAAGTCAACGTTATATTCATGCCCCAATCATGAGCTCTCAAGAGAAATTATTATCCAAAATTTTTATGCTTGGCTTTCTCGTAATGATCAAACCATGCTTGATACTTCTTGTGCTGGTTCTTTTATGAAGAAGACTATTGAATTCCGGTGGGATCTTTTGGAAAGAATTAAATGCAACTCTGAAGATTGGGAACTCGACGAAGGTAAAGAGTCAGGTATTAAGCTTAAGTATGATTGTGTTAAATCTTTTATGGATACCGATGCTTTTCAAAAGTTTAGCACTAAATATGGACTTGACTCTGAGATAGTAGCCTCCTTCTGTGAATCATTTGCTACTCATGTTGAACTCCCTAAAGAGAAGTGGTTTAAATATCACCCACCTATTAAAGAAGAAATTAAAGAACCAGTACCAGCTAAAGAAAAAACTATACTTTACAATGTTGATCCAGTTGTTCCTTCTACTTATATTGAGAAACCACCTTTCCCTGTTAGGATAAAGGAACATGCTAAAGTTTCAACTGTTGTCAACAAAAGCTATATTAGAACACCTAAACCTGATGAACAAATTAAAGTAGAACCTAGTATTGCTATGGTTAAATATCTCTTGGAAGAAAATGTAGATGGGCATGTTATTTAATTTTGTGAAGAAGCTGCTAGAATTGCCAAACCTGATAAAAAGGATAAACATAGACCTGTTGTCGGCATGCCAGTCATCTCAGTTAAAATAGGAGATCACTGTTATCATGGTTTATGTGACATAGGTGCTAGTGTGAGTGCTATTCCTTACACCTTATATCAAGAAATTATGAATGATATAGCACCCGCAGAGATAGAAGACATAGATGTTACTATTAAACCTGCTAATAGAGACACTATATCACCAATTGGGATTGTTAGAGATGTTGAAGTCTTGTGTGGGAAAATAAAATACCCTATTGATTTTCTTGTTGTTGGTTCCCCACAAGATGACTTCTGTCCCATTATCTTTGGTAGACCTTTCTTGAACACCGTTAATGCTAGAATAGACTGTGAGAAACAAACTGTCGGTGTTAGTTTTGGTGATGAGTCTCATGAGTTTGATTTTTCCAAGTTTAGTAGAAAGCTTCATGAAAAAGATTTGCCTAGTGAAGATGAAATAATTGGTCTTGCTTCTATTGCTGTACCACCTACTGATCCTTTAGAACAATATTTGCTAGACCATGAAAATGATTTTCATATGCATGAAAGAAATGAAATAGATAAGATTTTCTTTGAACAACGTCCTCTGCTTACACACAATTTGCCTATTGAAACTCCAGGAGGTCCTCCTCCACCTAAAGGTGATCCTGTGTTTGAATTAAAATAATTGCCAGACACTTTGAAATATGCTTATCTTGATGAAAAGAAGATATATCATGTTATTATTAGTGCTAACCTTTCAGAGCATGAAGAAGAAAAATTATTGAAAGTTCTAAGGAAGCACCGAGCTGCTATTGGATATACTCTTGATGATTTAAAGGGAATTAGTCCCACTCTATGTCAGCATAAAATTAATATGGAACCTGATGCTAAACCCGTTGTTGATCACCAACGTCGGTTAAATCCAAAAATGAAGGAAGTGGCAAGAACGGAGATATTGAAACTTCTGGAAGCAGGTATAATCTATCCTATAGCTGACAGTAGATGGGTAAGTCATGTTCATTGTGTCCCTAAAATAGGAGGTATAACTGTTGTACCTAATGATAAGAATGAACTTATTCCACAAAGAATTGTTATAGGCTATATAATGGTAATTGATTTTAGAAAATTAAACAAAGCAACAAGAAAAGATCATTACCCTCTGCCTTTTATTGATCAAATGCTTGAAAGATTATCTAAGCACACACACTTTTGCTTCCTTGATGGATATTCTGGTTTGTCAAAAATACCCGTTCTCAACCTGATCAAGAAAATACCACTTTTACTTGTCCCTTTGGAACCTATGCTTATAGACGTATGCCTTTTGGTTTATGTAATGCACCTGCTACCTTTCAAAGATGTATGACTGCTATATTCTCTGACTTCTGTGAAAAGATTGTTGAGGTTTTCATGGATGACTTCTCTGTTTATGGGAAGTATTTTGAAGATTTTTTAAGCAATTTTGATCGTGTTTTGTAGAGTTGTGAACAAACAAATCTTGTCTTGAATTGGGAGAAGTGCCACTTTATGGTTAATGAAGGCATTGTCTTGGGTCAGAAAATTTCTGAAAGAGGTATTGAAGTGGACAAAGCTAAGGTTGATGCAATTGAGAAAATGCCTTGTCCTAAAGATATAAAAGGTATTCATAGTTTCTTAGGTCATGCTGGTTTCTATAGGAGATTTATCAAAGACTTTTCTAAAATTTCTAGGCCTCTTACGAATCTTTTGCAAAATGATATTCCTTTTGTTTTTGATGATGATTGTTTAGAAGCCTTTGAAACACTCAAGAAAGCCTTAATTTCTGCACCTATTGTTCAACCACCTGATTGGAACTTTCCTTTTGAAATTATGTGTGATGCTAGTGATTATGCTGTTGGTGCTATTCTAGGACAACGAGTTGATACGAAACTGAATGTTATTCATTATGATAGTAAAACTCTAGACAGTGCTCAACGAAACTATGCTACTACTGAAAAAGAATTTTTAGAAGTGGTATTTTCTTGTGATAAATTTAGACCTTATATTGCTGATTCAAAAGTTACTATTCACACCGACCATGCTACTATTAAATATCTTATGGAAAAGAAAGATGCTAAACCTAGACTTATTCGATGGGTTCTCTTGTTACGAGAATTTGATTTACATATCATTGATAGAAAAGGAGTTGAGAATCCCGTAGCTGATAATTTATCTAGGCTTGAAAATTTGCCTGATGACCCACTACCTATTGATGATAGTTTTCGTGATGAGCAGTTAGCTGCAATAAATGTTGCTCATAGTACTCCTTGGTATGCTGATTATGCTAATTACATTGTTGCTAAATATTTACCACCTAGCTTTACATACCAACAAAAGAAAAAATTCTTCTATGATTTACGATATTACTTTTGGGATGACCCACATCTTTATAAAGAAGGAGTAGATGGTATTATTAGACATTGTGTACCTGAGCATGAACAGGGACAAATCCTATGGAAGTGTCACTCCGAAGCTTATGGAGGGCATCATGCTTGAGATAGAACTGCTCACAAGGTATTGCAATCTGGATTTTATTGGCCTACTCTCTTCAAGGATGCCCGTAAGTTCGTCCTATCTTGTGATGAATGTCAAAGAATAGGTAATATCGGTAAGCGTCAAGAAATGCCTATGAACTATTCACTTGCGGTAGAACCATTTGATGTTTGGGGATTTGATTACGAGGGACCTTTTCCTTCCTCTAATGGGTATACAAATATTTTGGTTGCTGTTGATTATGTTACTAAATGGGTAGAAGCTATTCCAACCAGTAGTGCTGATCACAACACCTATATTAAAATGCTTAAGGAAGTTATTTTCTCAAGGTTTGGAGTCCCTAGATATTTAATGACTGATGGTGGTTCACACTTTATTCATGGTGCTTTCCATAAAATGCTTGCAAAGTATGATGTTAACCATAGAATTGCATCACCTTATCATCCTCAGTCTAGTGGTCAAGTTGAACTTAGCAATAGAGAAATAAAATTAATTTTGCAAAAGACTGTCAATAGGTCCAGGAAGAATTGGTCTAAGAAATTAGATGATGCACTTTGGGTTTATAGAACAACATATAAAAATCCTATGGGTATGTCTCCTTATAAAATGGTTTATGGAAAAGCTTGTCATTTGCCTCTTGAGTTAGAACATAAAGCATATTGGGCCATCAAAGAACTCAATTATGATTTCAAACTCGCTGGTGAAAAGAGGTTATTTGATATTAGTTCTTTATATGAATGGAGAACCCAAGCTTATGAAAATGCAAAATTATTCAAAGAAAAAGTTAAAAGATGGCTTGACAAAAGAATCCAAAAGCGCGAGTTTAAAGTTGGAGAATATATTTTTTGTACAACTCTCGTTTCAGAATTTTTTTTGCAGGAAAACTCCTCTCAAAATGGGAAGGCCCCTACGTTATCGAGGAGGTTTATCGGTCTGGAGCTATCAAAATAAATAATGCTGAAGGTACTAACCCGAAGGTTGTCAATGGGCAATGAATAAAATATTATATCTCAGGTACACCCATTAATGTTGAAAGTAATATTATCCAAACATAAAAGAGTCCTTCTGGAATACTCCAGAATTGTGAAAATAAGGAGGTACGTGATACGGTAAGTAAACAGACTCCAAAAAATCTGCAAAAATATTTTTTGACAGTTTTGGAATATTTAGAAAATTATGAAAATAAGAAACTTCCAGGAAGCATACCTGGTGGGCACAAGACACCAGGGCGCGCCAGGCTTGCCTGGCGCCCACAGGTGGGTTGTGCCCACCTGGGACACCTTACGGATTTCGTTTTTCTACAACTTGCTTGTTTCCCAAGATAAAAAATCTATATATACTTCCCGAACCTGTTAATCACCGTATCATGGAGAAATCCTCTGTTCTCTTTTCTTGCTGTTTTTGGTCAGATCTATCAAGCTAGGCATCATGTCTTCCTCCTTCTCCAACAACATGGAAGAAGATGCTTGGTTGATGAAGATCGAGCTGAAGAGGGAGGAGCCTACGGACACCGTCAGGGCCTCAGGGGAGACAAGGGCAAGGAGGCTACCGCAGATCCACCCTCGGTGGGAGAACAAGCACTGCTGGCCGAGGAGGAAGAAGAAGATATCCTTAAGCACTACCTTGCTCATCTTACCCCTACTGAGATTGAAGCCTTTCGTGTCATTGAAACAGTTCGCGTGTAAAATAAGTATCTTACTCGCGAAAATATTCTACATCAAGAGCATATCATCCATCTCCGAAGCGTCATCCGTCGATTGGAAAATCTCTTGATCCTTAAGGACATGCTTGCTTCATCACCACCATCATCTTCTTCACCACCAAAAGAGAACTGAGTATTGGGTATGGCCGTATGGGCACTCCCCTTGGCTTCTGCCAAGCTTGGGGGAGGTGCCCCGGTATCGTATCATCCCACTATCTTTTTGCCTTTACTTATTTTAGTTTGATCTTTTGCTTTAGATGAATAAAAGTTAGTTCGATCCTTTCTTCTTTGAGAGTTTGCTTAGTGATTTATCCTTGTAATCGTGTGCAAGACATATAATAAAGTTTAGTTCGAGTTTTTCTTTCTTTACTTTCATGTTGCAAATAAAAGATAAGAAATTAGAAAGAAAAAGAGAAAGGAAATAAATAAAAGAAAGGAAATAAATCAAAAAGATCATATACTAATCTTATGGTAGGTGATGACACCACATAAGGAAAAGTATAAGTAGAAAATTTTATTAGAGATTGACAAACATAGCATTAGTCAATGATGCAACTCATGAAAGAATTAATAAGGGAAGAGAAGATTCACATATAAATATGCTATCCTAGAAATCTTTTATGATTGTGATCCCTCATCAAAATATTATATGCCAAAATTGTTGACGTTGGACAAGGAAGACAACTTAATGGTTTATGTTTGTTTATATTCACATATAAGTCATGTTGTCATGGATATTTTAACATGTGGTGCTTTCCCCCTATCTTTGCTAGCCAAAAATTCCACACTAAGTAAAGATACTACTTGTGCATCCAAAAACCCTTAAACCCAAATCTTATTTTCAAGTGTCCACCATGCCTACCTAGGGATTGAGCAAGATCCCTGAAGTAAGTTGTTATCGCTGCAAAAAGGCAATAAAAATTGCTTCTAAATGTGTGAGATCATTTAGTGTAAAATAAAATTGAGCGTTGCACGAACTTGTGATGGTGAAGAATAAAAGCGACAGACTGCATAATAAAGGTCGCTATCACAAGGGGCAATGCAACATGACGTTCTTTTGCACTAAGGGGTTGAGCATACAAACAAATAAGCGCATGTCAACCTCTGCTTCCCTCTGCGAATGACCTATCTTTTACTTTTATGTATTTACTTTTATGCAAAGAGTCAAAGTTTACCCTCTATTACTTTTTATTTTTCTCCTTTGGCAAGCATATATCATGTGGCGAGGAAAGATCTAGGAAACATCGAGTAGAACATGGTATTAAGAATCAAAGAGAGAGAAGAAGCCATCTAGCTACTAGCTATTGACCCGTAGGTTTGTGGTAAACTACTCACGCTTCATCGGTAGGGAAATAGAGTTGATGTAGATGCCCTCCGTGATCGAATCCCCCTCCGACAGGATGCCGGAAAAGGCCCCAAGATGGGATCTCGCGGAAATAGAGGCTTGCGGCGATGAATTTTTTTGGTGGACGCTTCTGGTGGTTTGGGAATATACAGAGGAAGAATTAGGGTTAGGGGAGCTTCGAGGGGCCCATAAGCCGCCCCTAGGGCGCGCCCCTGGCTTGTTGCTTCCTCAGGACTCCTCTCACTTCATCTCCAAGTCTGCTGGGTGTCTTCTGGTCCAAGAAAAATCATCGCGAAAGTTTTATTCTATTTGGACTCCGTTTGATATTTCTTTTCTGTAAAACTCAAAAACAAGGAAAAGACAGAAACTGGCACTGGGCCCTAGGTTAATAAGTTAGTCCCCAAAATAATATAAAATATTATATGAATGCATATAAAACATCAAAACAGATAATATAATAGCATGGAACAATAAAAAATTATAGATACGTTGGAGACGTATCAATCAACTCCATATTCCTTCCCGTTCGTTCCATTGCCCGTTCCGCCTGCACTGGACCAGCCTCCCGAACGACCACCATGGCGGCCACCACGATGACCTTGGCCCCCTGCTGGGCCCCTTCCATTCTGCATGAACCAAGTGGCACGAAGGCCTTGCCCCGTTAATGAGCATGGCCAGATTGGGCCGACCGCACAGGGTCCCCAAAATTTGGCGTTTCCTATACGACGAATGTTGTGCTTGTTATAGACATCGACGCAAACGGCGCACCCCCTCCTTCTATCGATGCTGCATGGGTCGACTCATTTACCTTTTTTCTTCCTTTTCTGCTACATTCCGAAAAAGTGCGAGTGGTGGATTCAAACTCGAGACCTCTTCCTTCGACAAGAAACCTTGTAACCACTAGGACAACTCTAACGCTTGTGACTACTTAGTCTATTTTTACCTCTTATTCTTTCTTCAATTCGCAAAAACCCCAGAATTTTTTGATTTTGTTTTTTCTGGACTAGTTTTTGTTCGGTTCTTTTTTATTTTCTTTATATTAATATTTCCTTTTCTTTTCAAATCATGATTTTCTTTCAAAGAAGATGAACTTTTAAAAAAATTGTGATTTCTTTCCAAATTGATGATTTTTTTCAAAATTGATGATTTTTTATTTTCTAAGATTATTTTTCAAATTTGATGATTTTTTCAAAATGGATAGCATTTTTTGCATATTTGATGATTTTTTGTCAAATCTAAAGATTTTTGAAATTCTATGATTTTCTTAAATTTGATGAACTTTTTTTGAATGAATGATATTTTCCAAAATCTGTGAACATTTTTAGTTCACATTATATATTTTGTTTTTTGTTTTTAAAAGAAGTCAACGGTTGACAGGTCAACCACGATCGGTCAAACACGAATGACCAGACCAGTCGATCACTTGTGCTTCTTCTTGGGCCGGCCTACCAACGGAGAAACATGAGTGCCAGGGAGTAGTTCCGGCGGGCCGGTTCGTCGTACTGGCGCCCGAAGGCGATCTCACTGGGCCGGCCCAGCAAAATTCAATCCATACAGCTCGGGCTTATAAAAGGGCGAATGAGTAGGGCTTACCACCTCACCTGCAACGTGCTAGTGATCAATTACAGGGCGAACTTTTGACGTACATTTGTATCAGCGTAACATGTTACACATGTAAAATATTTACTGTAGCGATTTCATTTTCAATTTTTTTAAAACATTTTCGAAAAAGTTAATGAATTACAGAAAATTTCATTTGATTAGTAAAAATGTTCACGATTTTGAGAAAATGTCTATCGATTTTTAAAAAGGTTCACTGGTTTGAAAAATAGTTCGGAAATCTTAAAAAAAAGCTCAGAAATTTAAAAAAAGTTCACAAAATGGAAAAAAGGTTCATAGATTTTAAAAAAGTTCATCAAATATTAAAAATTTCTTCAATCTTGAAAAAGAGTTCATCAAATTTAAGAAAAGTTCATCGAATTTGAAAAAATAAAAAAGTTCATCGATTTTGAAAGAAAGTTCATTGAATTTTTAAAAAGTTCACCGAATTTGAAAAAAAGTTCATCAATTTTTAAAAAAGTTCGTAGAATTTTGAAAAAGTTAACCGATTTTTAAAGAAAGTTCATTGAATTTGAAAAAAGTTCAATGAATTTGAAAAAAAGTTCAAAGAATATGAAAAAAAGTTATCAATTTTGAAAAAAAGTTCATCGATTTAAAAAAATGTACATTGAATTTTAAAAAAGTTCATGTTATTCCAAAAAAATTCTTCATGTTAATAACATCAGTTTGAAAAAAATTCACGATTTTTAAAAAAGATTCAAAAAATTGACAAAACATTCAACAATTTTGAAGAAAAACTCGTTAGATTGATAAAAGAATGAAAAAAAAAGAAAAACAAAGAACAAATGGAAAAAAACAAAGGTGAGGGACAAATAAGGGAAGAATGTGCAACTGATCAAATAATGTCAAGAGGGTCAGTTGGTTTTCGCCTTTTTAGTTAACCTCTGCGCTTATAGTGCCGTTTAGGAAATGCCAGTTCCGGCGCCTGAAGCGCCGAATAGGAGCACCCCAAAAATTTGGCGCCTAGTCTAGCAAGTATATAGTATGTATACATATATATGTAAAAAGGAAGGCCCAGTACACAATGCACACGCAGGCAGCCCATTCTAGCACTTGCGGTTCAAAATTATCCAAATACACACATACGCACACTGCTAAAAAAAGTACGCACCACCTGCAGCCCGTCGGTTCACAATTCTAACTCCCGATCTATTAGCACCCAAATCCCGATCGCACGCACATGTTCTTAGGCCAACTCCACCGTACGACTCTAACTTGTCCGGGTTTGTGCCCTAGTTGCACTCTCTCTCGGTGCGGGGCGCCATATTTGGTTGATTAACCCCTACAATCCGATTTGTATCCCACTCCATGTGGATTATCTAGCTTTGCCCTAAAAAAAAACTTGTCCGGGTTTGTCCGTTTGAAGTTAAACGGACATATGAGCCAGCCTAACACACGACCCCATTCGTAAAAAACGTCCGTCTTTAGTCCGTCTCGCCCCATCCTGTATGCAAGTTTGAGCTGGGTTTGCGTCCAAAGCGGACACAAGCGGACGCTTTCTGGGTCGTCCTCGTCCAACCGTGTCCCTTTTGCATGTGACACAGGCCCGCCTGTCATCATCTCTCCTCTTCTGTCTCACATGGCCCACCATGCCCACCTACCATCCTTTCTCTCCACCTTTTCCTCTCCCATGCCGGTGCACACCATTGTGCTGCAGCCGTGGGCGAGCGCGGCGGAGCGCAGGCGCGGGAGAGCGGCGAGCCCCGGGCATGGGCGGGCGCGGCAAGCGCAGCGCGCGGCGGAGTGCGGGCGCGGGAGAGCGGCGAGCGCGTTGGAGCAGCCATGGGCGCGGGTGGGCGCGCAGGGGAGCGCCGGGCGGGGCGGGGCGCGACGCGGCACGTAGGCGGGACGAGGCGGGCGGGAGCGCTCGCGCGCGGGCAGATGCGCAGGCGGCAATGGCTGACCCGGGGCGCGGGCGGCAGTGCACGGGCGCGGCGGCCGAGCGCGCGGGGCGGCCAAGCGCGTGGTGGTGCACGTGTCAGGCGCGTCAGGGCGCGCGCGCTGCGTAGCAGGGCGCAGGTGGGGCAGGGCGCGCGCGGCAGGACGCGCAGTAGGGCGCGTGACGGGCGCAGAGTGCGGCGGCAGGCATGCCCGGGCGGGCGCAGGAGGGTGCGAGGCGGCCGCGTGCCGGGCGAGCGTGCGGGGGCGTGCGGGCGAGCGCGCGCGTCGGCCGGCGGGGGCGCGCGGGCGACGGTGCTTGCTGCAGCGGCGGGCGCGACGGTGCGCGGCGGTGGGCGGCGAGGTGCGGGTGCACGGGGCGAGCGGCGACGACTACGGGTGCAGCTGCGGCAATCGGGGCGGCGAGCGAGTGCGAGCGGCCGCGGCGGGCCGCTCCAGGGCGCGGGAGCGGGCACGACGAGTGCGCGGGGGCGAGCGAGCGAGGCGGGCGAGCGACCGAAGTGCAGGTGGACATTTTGGGTTCGGTTGGCCGCGTTGGGCGACTCCAACAGCAAGCGGACGCGCATGTCTATTTTGATACTCATAGCCACCCCAAAAGGACGAAATCCGGATAAAACGGACGTCTATTTGGGGTCGTGCGGTGGAGTTGGCCTTAGAGCTAGAGAGGGCAGCGGTGCGACGGCGGCTGGGCGCTTGGGCGACGGCGACAGAGGCCTCGAGGAGGGCCACGACGGCAAAGGGAGGACGCCAGTTTATCCGTGCGTAGGTGGCCCGGCCACATCCCATGGTGTACCAAACCGTATACATTTCAAGTCGGGTTTTAATTAATCAGACGAAATTTTATGTAAACATGATGAATTTTATCAAAATGTTGGGGATGTAACTATTGAGTGTAAACCGCCCAGGAGGGGCCGGTTCACCCTCAACTATATTGAAGTCCACGAAGACTCAGAAGATGGCGCTTTACTATGAAATTTAGAGGCCCGGAGCCCAAAGGCGGATTAGGGCCCATAATGGTAAAACCGCCATAGTCATGTAACTTGTGTTGTAAGATAAGGGAAGGAGAGACCGAGCCGAACACTTGTTCGAGTCGGCCTCGGGACTCTGTAGACCGGCCGGGCGTCAACCCATGTATATAAGGGGACGACCCGGCGGCGGTTTAGGGACAGACAACAACAACTCGAGGCCTAGGCGAAGCTGTTTGCTCCCTAGTCATCGAGACCACATCAATCCCATCACAAACTAGACGTAGGCTTTTACCTTCATCGAAGGGGCCGAACTAGTATAACTCTCGTGTCTTTGCGTCCGCTTTAACCCCTCTAAGTTAACCCGTAGCGATGGCTCCGCGACTAAGTCCTTTCATGAGGACATCTGCCGTGACAAAACCACGACAGTTGGCGCCCACCGTG
>LR880968.1:698475429-698487031 GCA_904067115.1 Aegilops sharonensis | reverse complement strand
AACAACTCGAGGCCTAGGCGAAGCTGTTTGCTCCCTAGTCATCGAGACCACATCAATCCCATCACAAACTAGACGTAGGCTTTTACCTTCATCGAAGGGGCCGAACTAGTATAACTCTCGTGTCTTTGCGTCCGCTTTAACCCCTCTAAGTTAACCCGTAGCGATGGCTCCGCGACTAAGTCCTTTCATGAGGACATCTGCCGTGACAAAACCACGACAGTTGGCGCCCACCGTGGGGCTATCGCACGATGGTTTGATGATCTTGGAGGGCAAGCTCGAAGGACTCGAAGGCTACGCTGTGGGCCGGATGACCAAGAGTCGTCGCGGCAAGCTCTACATCGACGATGCAGGCTGGGGCCCCGAGGACGGCTCGATTGAGTACGGGTACCGGGTCCCCTTTGGTGGCATACACGTTTTCATCGGCAAGATCGGTGAGCCAGGGCCTGAGCCGGACATCTGCACCGACCTCGTCGAGACGGCTTAGCGCGCGAAACCTGCCCAGGCTAAACCGGCTGTCAAGCGTGCTTTCGTGGGAGTCATCCACGGAGGAAATTATGAGGACGGATCAGCATCTGGTGGCGAAACCGTCGTCTACTCTGATGACGAGTCGCCGACCGGAGAAATTGAGTCTCTGTATCAGCTGCAAGATGGCCAGATTGGGGGCTGTTCCGACGGTGACAGTATTCCGGACCCCTTTGATCTGCCCAACCGGGTTGGAATATTCATGGCCGGTACACAAGCGATGCTTCACTCTTCGACCGCTGCAACAATGGTCGCCGGTTCAACAGCGGCGATGGCAGCCGGGGCAGGAGGCCCTGTGCGCCCGTCGGCTCAAGTTTTATCAGAACTATTCGATGCGTTGGCTGTGCTCATGGCAGAGGCTAACCCGGCGGACCAAGACATTCATAATGCGGAGATTGCAAAGGTGAAGGAACAAATCACTCTGGCTAAAGCGGATCTGGCAGCTGCAGACGCCAGGATGGCGGCAGAGCGGGCCGCTTTGGATGCGCAAGCTTATAGGCTCATGCTGGATGAGAACGCGTCGCATGAAGTCATGAAGAGGAAATACAGATCCCGTTTGCCTTCAGTTTTCGAGGGAAGAGATCTCTTCAACACCCCAGGAGCAGGGACCAGTAATCCGCCGGTGGTAAACCAGGCGGAAGCACCCGGGACGGGCGCGCCGGTTCAGCCCCGCGTAATAGATCTACCTCGCCATCATACCGGCACGCCTCAGGCTGTGCAAACACCTCCAGGTCACTACTCCAACCCGATGGATAACCTTGTTGCACCTGCGGCACGGTTGGAGGCGATTCCAATTGAAGGCGATTCACCACAGGCGGTAGAGACGCGCTGGGTCAAGGAAATCCTTAGGACAGCTCTGGTCCAACAGGAAGCGTATTCGTACAGCCGCGATCGGATGCACTCTACCCCCCTCCCAAGCCGGAGCTATAGCAGGCGCGTGGATGAACCGGCTGTATCAAGTAATGCACGGCGCGGTGCGCCCCGTGGCAACAACCGGGCGGGTGGTTTCGACAACGCTCAGGAGGTGGTGGACCGGGCTCGGGCACGTAGGGAGGCCGAGTTAGCAGCACAACATCAGGATTATCAGCTTACGCCGGTTCGCCCGACCATCTTTGAGCCTGGAGTTACCTCTAGCTCTTTGGGGGTGCCTTGCCTCGTCCCCGCTTTACGCAATGTACGCTTGCCCAAGGATTTCAAGGGACCGCGCAAGGTGCCAAATTACACCGCCGATCTGGCTCCAGAAGCATGGATAGAGAGTTATGAGATGGCCATGGAGATGCTGGATGTGGATGAAGCCGCGTGTGCAAAGTACTTCACCATGATGCTCGAGGGCACGGCCCGTACTTGGTTGAAAGGCTTGCCACCCAATTCCATCAGTTCATGGGCCCAGTTGCGGACCCGGTTCATTCAGAATTTCAAGGATACCTGTAAGCAACCTATGTCCATGGTGGACTTGGCGGCTTGTGTCCAGGGTGAAGGGGAGTCAACAACCCATTGGGTACGCCGCTTTCGGAAGTCTTACATTCTTCAGACCGGATCAACACTGATTCTGCGATCTTGACCCTAGAGGGCAACTGCCGGTTTAAACCTTTAAAGTTGAAGCTGGGACGCATGAAGCGGTTTTGCAATGACATGGGCACTCTCATGGGCGTTTTAGTGAAGTATGCTGATTCTGATAGTACCAAGGATCCCAAGTCTGATGATGATGATGAGACAGGGAAGGGAAAGAAGAACAACAACTCCAAAGGCCAGCAGCATCACTCGGCAGGTAATGGTGGAAGTAAACGTAAAGCAAACGGCAACATGGACTTCGTAGCCAACACCAACGCGCAGGACAAGGGCCATCGGCGCAAGGGTAAACAGGCGAATCGAGGTGGAGCGCCTAATCCCAATCTGGACCACTTGAACTATCTGTTGAATCAACCCTGTCTGAAGCATGGGACGAAGGAGGCGCCAGCAAATCACCTCTGAAAGGATTGTTACATTATGCAGGAGTTCAAAAGTTCTAATGCTTTCCGGTATGATCAAGGTTCCGGCGGCGGTTCAGGGTCTGGCCCGGGTTACGGTGGAGGAAATTCCGGTCCAGGGTTTAATGGTAATCCGGGCGGACATAACAATCAGAACAATCAGAATAACCAGGGTGGTTACAATCAGCAGCAGCAGCAGTCGGGTTATCAGAGCAACCCAAAGCAGTTGAATGGTGGGCAGTACCACGTCTTCACCACCAGCTTGGACAAGCGAGACCGGAAGCTTCAGAAGCGGGCAGTCAATGTTGTTGAACCGGCCGTGCCTCATTACCTACGCTGGTCAGAGCAGCCCATTGTGTGGAGTAGAGAGGATCATCCTCCCCGGGTTGACAATCCGGGTCAGCTAGCCCTGGTGGTGGCACCTTAGGTGGGAGGTTATAAGTTCACCAAGGTGCTTATGGACGGATGGAGCATCATCAACATCCTGTACTACGAGACCTTCCGTCGTATGGGGTTAACAGATAAACATCTCAAACCGTCCAATACAGTGTTCCATGGTGTGGTGCCTGGCAAGTCAGCATATCCGGTTGGTAAAATAGCTCTGGAGGTGGCCTTCGGGGATGAACATGACTCCAGATCAGAAACATTGACGTTTGAAGTGGTGAAAATTCAAAGTCCATATCACGCCCTGTTTGGGCGGCCGGCTTATGCCAAATTCATGGCACGACCTTGTTATATCTATTTGCAGCTCAAGATGCCGGGTCACAAGGGGACAATAACGGTTCATGGGAGCCGCAAGATCACTTTGGAGTGTGAGGAAGGTGATGCGTCTTACGCAGAGTCGGTTTGTGCCACCGAGGAGCTGAAGTATTATAAGGACAATGTTGATCCGACGGACATGACTCCATTGAAGAAGCCAACTATAGAGCACGATCCGGCCCTGAAGTTTAAATCGGCAGCTGAGACTAAGCTTGTTGACTTCGTACCTGGCGATTCGTCCAAGCAGTTCAACATCAGTGCCAACTTGGATCCAAAATAGGAAAGCGCGCTCATCGAGTTCATCCGTGAGAATCGGGACATTTTTGCATGGAAGCCTTCTGACATGCCAGGTGTACCGAGGGAGCTCGCTGAGCACACTCTTAATGTTGATCCCAAGTACAAACCGGTAAAGCAGTTTCTCCGCCGGTTTAACGAGGAGAGGCGTAAGGCCATTGGAGAGGAGGTTGCCAGGCTCTTAGCAGCGGGCTTTATCGTTGAAGTTTTCCATCCAGAGTGGCTTGCTAATCTGGTGTTGGTCCTTAAGAAAAACGGCACTTGGCGCATGTGTGTGGATTACACAGATCTTAACAAGGCTTGTCCAGCAGATCCTTTTGCCCTCCCCCGCATTGACCAGATTATTGATGCCACTGCGGGTTGTGAGCGTTTGAGCTTTTTGGATGCGTATTCTGGATATCATCAGATCAAGATGGCGGTTAAGGACTAGGAGAAGACATCGTTTATCACTCCCTTTGGAGCCTTCTGCTATGTGTCTATGCCTTTTGGGTTCAAGAGCGCCCAAGCAACTTATCAGCGTTGTGTGCAGAATTGCTTCCATAAGCAGATCGGCCGTAATGTGCATGCCTATGTGGATGATATTGTGGTTAAGTCAACGAAGAAGGAAACACTGATTGATGACTTGAAAGAAACCTTTGACAATCTGCGGGTTTACAAGATGATGCTCAACCCGGCCAAATGTGTTTTTGGTGTTCTGGCAGGCAAGTTATTGGGTTTTCTTGTGTCCAACAGGGGGATTGAAGCTAATCCGGAGAAGATTACGGCTATCACCTCCTTGGCTAAACCAAAGTGTATTAATGATGTCCAGCGTTTGGCGGGCCGGATTGCCGCGCTGAGCCGGTTTATCAGCCGCCTCGGAGAGAAGGCCATCCCTTTGTACCAGATGCTGAAGAAGACAGATCAGTTTGTCTGGAGTTCAGCCGCTGATGAAGCGTTGGAGGACTTAAAGCGGCAATTGGCCAACCCGCCTGTGCTCGCCGCTCCCATCGACAAGGAGCCGCTTCTGCTGTATGTTGCTGCTAACGCCAGGGCAGTTAGCGTGGCCATTGTGGTAGAGCGGAAGGAGGCAGGGAAGGAGCATCCGGTTCAACATCCGGTTTATTATATTAGCGAGGTGCTTATTGAGTCTAAGCAAAGATATCCGCATTGGCAGAAGCTGGTGTATGGAGTTTTTATGGCAAGACGGAAGCTGAAGCAGTATTTCCAGGGGCACCCCATCACGGTGGTCAGTTCAGCTCCCTTAGGTGATATCATACAAAACCGGGAGGCGACTGGCCGGATTGCCAAGTGGGCTATAGAGCTTGGGCCGCACGGTTTGAAGTATGTACCTCGGACGGCGGTGAAGTCTCAAGCACTTGTGGATTTCATTAATGATTGGACGGAGTTGCAAGCGCCTGAAGAAAAGCCGGATCATACCTATTGGACCATCCATTTTGACGGATCCAGGCAGTTGGAGGGCTCGGGGGCTGGAGTCGTATTAACTTCCCCACGAGGTGACAAGTTTTGTTACGTCCTCCGCTTAATGTTCCCTTGTACTAACAATGCAGCTGAGTATGAAGCCTTGCTCCATGGTCTTCGGATGGCTAAGGAGATGAATCTAAGCCGGGTTAAGTGCTTCGGTGACTCGGACCTAGTGACTCAACAGGTGTCTGGCACTTGGGATTCAAAGGACCCTCTCATGGCTGCATATCGTCGTGAGGTGGATGTTGTCGCAGGTCATTTCAAGGGCTACCAGGTGGACCACGTGGACCGCCGGAAGAATGAAGCGGCGGACGCTTTGAGCCGGTTGGGCTCTCAACGCAAACCGGTCCCGCCCAATGCTTTTCTTGACGTACTGCACAACCCGTCAGTCAAACTCCCTGGTGAAGCGGATTTGGCTATTCCTGATCCGGAGGCTCAGTTGGTGGCGGCTCTGCACGTCATTCCGGATTGGACGCTTCCTTATCTGGCGTATATGAATCGGGGCGAGCTACCAGAAGATGAGACGTTGGCCCGACAGATAATTTGGCGGTCTAAGTCTATGACCATTGTTAATGGCGAGTTGCATCATTGCAGTGTGTCAGGGGCGTTTCAACGCTGTGTGTCCCCTGAGGAAGGCTGTGAAATATTGCGTGAGATCCACGAAGGAGATTGTGGTCACCACGCCGGTTCAAAATCCTTGGTGGCTAAGGCGTTCCGCCACGGTTTCTATTGGTTGACTGCCCATGCTGATGCGGAAGATCTGGTCAGACGATGTGATGGTTGCCAAAAGTTTTCCAGACGTGCTCACGTACCGGCCCAAGAATTGAGGATGATTCCAATTACTTGGCCGTTTGCGACTTGGGGGCTGGATATGGTTGGACCTTTCAAAAGGTCCAAGGACAAGAAGACACACCTGTTGGTGGCGGTTGACAAATTTACAAAGTGGGTAGAGGCAGAACCTGTTAGCAAGTGTGATGCGGCCACAGCGGTTCAGTTCATCAAAAGGGTGATTTTCCGGTTTGGTTTTCCACACAGTATCATTACAGATAATGGTACCAATTTGTCCAAAGGTGCCATGAAGGAGTTCTGCGAACGTGAGCACATCCGGCTTGACGTTTCTTCAGTAGCTCACCCACAGTCCAATGGTCAAGCGGAAAGAGCCAATCAAGAGATCCTGAGAGGCATCAAGCCCCGACTTATGGTCCCTTTGCAGAGGACGCCGGGTTGTTGGGTAGAAGAGCTACCGTATGTGTTACGGAGTATAAATACTACACCTAACAGATCCACTGGATACACGCCATTCTTTATGGTTTATGGAGCGGAGGCGGTTCTCCCCAGCGACGTCCGTCATGGCTCACCTCGTGTGGCAGCCTATGTTGAAGCAGATAACGAGACAACATGACAGGACGCTTTGGATCGGCTGGATGAAGAGCGAGACATAGTAGCTGCTCGCTCGGTGATTTACCAGCAGGATCTTCGTCGTTACCATAGTCGCCGGGTCAGAACCAGAACCTTTCAAGAAGGAGATTTGGTGCTTCGGCTCATTCAAGACCAGACGGATATGCACAAGCTATCCCCACCTTGGGAGGGACCTTTCGTGGTCAGCAAGAATCTGCACAACGGGTCGTACTATCTGATCGATGTTCGAGAGCATAAAGACTCACGCACATCAGAAGAGGAGACCAACAGGCCGTGGAACATAGCTCATCTTTGGCCTTATTATACCTGAGCCATCGGCTCTACTTATGTACATATTATGACAGTGTATATATTATGAATAAAGCAATAAACCGGAGCCTCGACTAAAGCGGGGTATCTGTTCTGTTACATCATGCGTGGTTACATGGAGTTGTTCTGTCTTAAAGCAGCCTCTGGTTTACCCCTTGAGTTTGCTTTCTAAAAAGCTTTATGATATCACTTGGGGGCTTGGTCGTATCCGAACCAATGCAACACCTTTTGATAGGCGAACGCCACCAGATCACTTGGGGACATGGTCAAATCTGAACCAGTCACGCTTCTTGATCGGCCTAAGGCCATAAAGTCACTTGGGGGCTTGGTCGAAACCGAACCATTGCCACGCCACTTGATTGGCATAATGCCACGGTTTCAGTTGGGGACCTGGCTGACTCGAACCATGGCTACACCTTATAGGGAGCTTGGTCGTGTCCGACCATGGTAACACCATCTGATCGGCTCAGTACATCGTTATCTTTTGCAAACGGTTTATCATTGACTTTGCTCCCATGTTTGTCAACTGTTATTTGATTTTTGTTGCGTTTCTTAAACCGACAACATTATTAAATCGTTTTTCAAAGCTGTCAGTTAATGGAATTCGGTCAATTTTTCTTAATCCGGTGATAGTTTCACCAGTTTGATGTTTTTTCTGTTAACATCCTATTATGGAGTAACAGGGGGCTTATTCTAACCCGGGACGGTGTACGTGGTAAACCGGCAGTATAAACACATGAGCTGTTCTCTCCTTTGATAGTAATGGTTTATACAACCTCCGCTTCAAGATTGGCTAAGCCAACTGCATGCTCAGCGACGGCAGGTATTTTGTGTCACAAAATTTTGATTATATACCTCCATATTTCATATATGTATGCATGTCACAAACCGACTGGCGGCACAGACCGCTGGGGCGGTTTAAGATTTTGCAACTACAGGCAATTTAAATTGAAGGTTTCGATCATTCAATCAAAGGAGTCCGCACCAGGGAACGAAGGCATATTAAAAACAAAAGTGATGGCTATCCTATTACAAGGCATTCAGAGGCCCAAATTTTGGAATGGCGTCATGACATGCAGCTTCTGATGCATCAACCGGCTTGACGGATTAAGCTTCATTGCCGGGTTGACGTGAAGAAGATGGGTCGTCTGGCGTCGGTTCAACTTCTTCCTCCTCACCACCCAATGGCCGGAAGTCATTGGTGGTCCAGTCAATCCGGGTTAAAGCCTGAAAGACAGCCTCTTCACTTATAAGCTCAGCCGGATCAACGTCAGGGGCATAAGTGTGCTTACGGGTTGGTGGAACAAGGTTCTGCACTTCCGGAATAACAGCTTCAACCCGTCTGTTGTTTGCATCATAGAAGGAGCGGTGAACCGTCAGGTTGGCCTCTGCTGCCAGTTGACTCGCCAGAGGACGCATCTCCCTTGTTACCCGTTTGAGAGCATCATTATCAAATGCTTCGCCATTTTCTTGAGCACTGGGGAAGCCTTTGGCTATGTCAGCCGGATCAAGATCAGCTATCCATGCTTTGGCACGAGTTAGAGCCAATAAGGTGCCAGCCCGGGCAGCGGATCGTTTCAACTCTTCTAGCTGTGCTGGTATCATGGATAGCTGGTCCAGTGTATCCTTGATCAATGACGGAGCTGTGTTATCATAAGAGGTGGCGCAAATAACTCGCCGAGTGCCGGTGTACAACTGTTCAATTAGCTTATACGCGGCCTTGAGTTTCTTCCGCATATCAGAGCCCAGATGAGCAATGCGCTTACCTATACCGGTTTACGAAAGTTCAGGTTAAACCGGCGGAAATGTCAAAACGGAATATTAATCATAACCTTGGTGAAACATTTCTTACCAAATATTGCAGAGGTCATGGCGTTAATTTGGTGCCTTAATCCGGTGAGCTCTTCCGTCACCGGTTTAAGAGCTGCTTCAGCATCCTCCGCCCGTTTTAGCAACTCAGCTTTCTCAGTATCCTAGTTGGCGTGCTCAGATTTAAACCACTCCTTGAGCTGCTCCATAGTAGTCAAGGCGGTTTTCAGCTCATCCTTGGCCTTGGAGGCTTCTGCTTGTTGAGATTTCAGATTGACATGAAGGTCATTGATTTGTGAGGTTTGTTGGCGTATCTCACTCTGTCAAAAAGGGAGCACGTTAGTAGTTTCATCACAAAGTCCCAAGCTCAATACAGGTATTCAACTTGGCACTTGGGGGCTAATGGCTATTTGCTCGAACATGTTCTGCTACGGCGATACAAGTTACAGTCCCGGTTTAACTATACTAAGTTGAACCGGCCCTTGGGGGCTACATCAATGAAGTCTGAAAAGTTTGCGTTTTATATTAAGTCCCGGTTTAACTAAGCTAAGTTGAACCGGCCCTTGGGGGCTACTACGGAATGAAGGTACAAGCGAGGCATAACTCCTTACCTCATAGCGCTCCTTCATCAGATTTACCAGACCGGCTTCGAAATCACGACTTGTGTAGAGCCGGTTCAGGAAGCCGGAGTGAAGATCTTGGGCAGAGAGATTGTCATAAGCTGACAGATCAGTTTTTTCCTTCCCTTTACTCATGGCAGTAAACTCTTCCTTGGCGCTGTGTTTTGATAGAGTAACCGGATTGTCAGGGGCGGTATATGCGGTGCCCGTCACTACGACATCGTCATCTTTGGTCGGGCTGGCCGGATTGGCATTTTTTCCTGGGCTTGGTGCTTTCATACCCGGGCTTGGCGGATCAGCAGCCGAATCCCGTTGTTCTGCTGCAGGACTCGGTGGAGCAGGATGTGACTTCTCAACTTGGACATCCGGTTCAACCTCTGGCGGGTTAGCATTGTCATCTTGATTAACCCCAGCAGAGTTGTTTTTAGCAATTTCGGGACTTTCACCGTGATGCTCTGGAGTCTTCTCCGGATCAACATCCACAGTAGGGTCGAGGGTCTTCGCCTTCTTACTTAGGCGAGCCTTGGTGCTACAACATCAAGGGTTAGAATATGATAAACCGACAAATGCAAAAAACAAATGGAGTAATATGCTTACCCAGCAGCAACTTTGAGAGGAGGCAGCTGAGTGGTTGATGAACCGCCAGACGAGTTGGAAGAAGCCTGATAATTTGGGTCAGACGGATTGAGAGGACATCGGAAGAAACCTTTCAAAGGATAACACTTTTCAGGAGAACAAGTCACCTCTGGACGACGTTTCCGGGTTGGTGTGTCAGCTAAACCGGACGACGTAATTTGTTGACCGCTATGCCGGGTCGTACAACGTTCTTCAGTTTGCTGTGTCTTCAAAGAAATTTTTGGATTCAAATGAGCACGAGAGTGAGATTGTTTCACTTTCCGGACTGTGCGGCGAATTCTTTTAACCGGTACAAGATCAGAATCGGAAGAAAGAAGGATTACCTCAACAGGATCTGCATGGCTGGCCTCAGCGTCATCCTGGGAATTGTAACTGTCAATAAGATGAATGACAAAAAGGAGCAAAGTAAGTCAAGCTCTACCTCAGCATCTGATTCTTCATCCTCCGGCGGTTCAGAAGACTCGGCGGTTTTCCTCTTGCCAGCTTTCTTGGTGGTCTTGGTCTTTACACGAGGAACCCGAGCCGGTTTCGTTCATTTCCAAAAGGAGCTGTTAGCCTGAGAATTAATAAGGGATTAATACAATCAATAGGGAATCAAAGTCAGTAGAGCAATGAGCGGAGCCTTACTGCGGGCGGTTTGTTGGAGACGCAGAACAGGGCCAACCCGGTTTGGCTGCACGCAGAGATCGGTTCATCGAGCATTTTCTTCACTGTCTCGGCAACTTCAAGCTCAGTTATTGATAGCTCGTGATGTCGTTGAGGGTCTTTGACGTTACCAGTGTATTCATGCATCAATGCGGGGCGGCGGCTTAATGGCAAGATGCCCCAAGAAACCCAACAACGGACAAGGTCAATACCAGTTAAGCCATTAGCCATTAGAGCCCGGAGCTTGATAATTTGGGGTGCAAAGTTCTTCCGTTCTGCGGCAGTCAAGCGTGAAGGCAATGGGTGATTGTTGCTAAGCCGGTGAGGGCGATAACCCGGCAAGGGATTTTCTCCGTTAGGAGCAGTATTCCGGCAATAGAACCAGGTTTGATTCCAATCTTTCGGATGGCTATGATGTTTGGCGTGAGGAAAGTCCACTTCTTTCCTTTTTTGGATTGAAACGCCACCAAGTTTTGTGTTAGGACCGTCCGAAAACTCTGTACGGCGGTTCAAATGAAAGAAATCTCGGAATAATTCCACAGTTGGTTGTTCTTGAAGATAGACTTCGCAGAAGACTTGAAAGTTGCATATATTGGACACAGAGTTCGGACCAATATCTTGTGGATGGAGTTGGAAGCTTGCGAGGACATCCCGGAAATTTTTTGATCCGGGCGGGCTGAATCCCCGGTCTAAGTGTTGCATAAATACAATCACTTCTCCCTCTTGAGGTTTAGGAGGCCAATGAAGGACATTTTTGGATGCTAAAGCGCCAGTGGTGACATATCCATTGATTTGTGTTGAAACGCCCTCGATGCGGCTATATCTCCCACGTGTCGAGGCACGACTTAGAGGCATAACCGCATTGAAAGCAATGTCGCAAGTGAGGTAATCTTCACACAACCCATGTAATACATAAGGGAAAGAGATACATAGTTGGCTTACAATCGCCACTTCACACAATACAAGAGTAAAACAATACATCATACAGATACAATCAAGGTCCGACTACGGAACCAAAATAAAAGAAGACTACCCCAAATGCTACACAGATCCCCGATCGTCCCAACTGGGCTCCACTACTGATCAACTGAAACGAAACAACACAAAGAACAAGATCTTCATCGAACTCCTCCTTGAGCTCGGATGCGTCACCTGCACGGT
>LR880968.1:698418780-698435406 GCA_904067115.1 Aegilops sharonensis | reverse complement strand
TGAAAGTGGATCCCTCAAAATACTAAGGACAAAGGATTGGCTCAAGCTCAAAAGCTCAAGACTCTTCATTTTACATTTTAGTGATCCAAGATCACATTGAGTCTATAGGAAAAGCCAATACTATCAAGAAGGGATGAGGTGTTGCTTAATGAGCCTCTTGCTTCATGTGCTTAGTGATATGCTCCAAAACCCTCAACTACTTTCCCACATCCACAAATGACCTAAACCTAAAGCCAAAATCGGTCACACCGATTCTTTCTATCCGGCGCCACTGATTCCAAAAGTCATAGCCACTGCCACAAACCCTAAGCAAATTGGTCTTACCGATAGGGATCTCGGTCTCACCGAGATGGGGTTGCAATCTCTCTATTTCGCTTCATAACGTTTCGGTCTAACCGAAATGAGCGATCGGTCCCACCGAGATTGCAATGTAAACTCTCATGTCACCCCTGACTTGGAATTCCTGACTTGGAATTCTATGCACTTATGATTGGAACCATTAGCAAGCATCCGCAACTACTAACGTTCATTAAGGTAAAACCCAACCATAGCATTAAGATATATTGGTCCCCCTTCAATCCCGTATGCATCAATTTCTATGCTAGGTTGAAGCTTCTGTCACTCTTGGCCTCCAATACATAGTCCTATGAACATACAACTAACCCGATGGCGTGATCCACGCGCGCGCTCACATGATGGGCACCAAAGTACAGCAACATAACCACAACCAAATTAAACCAATCATAGCAATTCACCAATTACCGATAGGACAACGAAAATCTACTCAGACATCATAGGATGGCAACACATCATTGGATAATAATATGAAGCATAAAACACCATGTTCAAGTAGAGGGTACAGCGGGTTGCGGGAGAGTGAACCATTGTAGATAGATGGGGAAGGTGATGAAGATGTTGGTGAAGATTATGGAGGTGTTGGTGTAGATTGCGGTGATGATGATGGCCCCGACGGTGTTCCGGCGCCACCGGAAGAGAGGGGGAGAGGGCCCCCCTTCTTCTTATTCCTTGACCTTCTCCCTAGATGGGAGAAGGGTTTCCCCTCTGATCCTTGGCTTCCATGGCATGGGAGGGACGAGAGCCCCTCCGAGATTGGATCTGTCTCTCTGTCTCTCTCTGTTCCCACGTTCCAGATTCTGGCCTTTCACCATTTCTTATATTCCCGGAGATCCGTAACTCCGATCGGGCTGAAATTTGGACGCGATTTTTATTCGGATATTGGCTTTCTTGCGGCGAAAGAAGGGCACCAACTGCCTTACGGGGTGGCCACGAGGGTCAGGGGCGCGCCCACCCCCCTGGGGCGCGCCCCTGCCTCATGGCCCCCTTGGGCATCGTCTCGCGCTGATTCTTCTTCCAAAAAATCACATATATTCCAAAAAAAAATTCTCCGTCAGTTTTTACCTCGTTTGGACTCCGTTTGATATGGATTTTCTACGAAACAAAAAACATGCAACAAACAGGAACTAGCACTGGGCACTGGATCAATATGTTAGTCCCAAAAATAGTATAAAAAGTTGCCAAAAGTATATGAAAGTTGTATAATATTGGCATGGAACAATCAAAAATTATAGATACGACGGAGACGTATCAAGGCCATACCATGGCACCATGCCAGGCGTCATGTTTTCCAAGCACGTATTTCATTTTTCTATAGTTGATAACCCAGTAAATGACGCGTTTTTGGTTGACTATCGCCACACATTCGCTTGAAATCTCTGCCCATTCCTTGTAAAAGGCTTGAGAATTTATTAAATACCACGAGTATGGTTTTTCCAGACAGTTCTTGTGCACCTTTTCATGCATCGATTGTTCGAATTTGAATTGTGTGGATTAATGCCTAGAAAATGCACATAATCCCTTAATATGGTAAATAAGCCCGAAAAAATGCCAAATTTGAACATGTTGCATTTGAGGGGGTATGTTGATTGTAGAAAAAACTGAATGACAAGCTAGGAAGGAAATTTGGATTCCCGTCCCCTTCAATCTTGCTGATTTCCCCCTCGAAACCATGAAATTTCCTTGGTGATGGTTCAATTTATGAATGGCATGCATAACGACATAAGACAAACATTCTCAAATTTTTATCAGGGCATGGTGAGACCATACCATGGCACCACGCCAGACGTCATGTTTTCCAAGCATGTATTTCATTTTTGTATAGTACCCAGTTGTCGGCGTTCTGGGAACGGGGGTCCCCAGACTTGCCTGCCTGCGGCCTGCGGCGTGGCTCAAAGGAGGCCCAGGACAGCCCATCTTCATCAACACAAGCTCAAGACCCTCGCAAGGGGCCAAGCCTCGCGGGGAGGACGACCAGGAGCTTCCTCAGGCACGGCCTCGTCAGGTTGGCTCATGAGGAGGCGGAGAGTTCAAGGCAGGGTACCTCGCGAGGTGCCCATGACGCAAGCCATGACGACCAAGGGCACCAGTCGGGCGCCAGCCCGCGCAGCGTCCTCCTTTCCTCTTTGGTGCAAAGGGAGCAAGCGCACGCAAGAGCATCAAGCAAAGGCATCCGTTTCAGTGAAACAAGACCAAGACCAGCCCCAACGGATGGAAGGGAGTCATCGTGGAGCCCAAGCAGGCGTCATCACCAGAGCCTTTGGCAGGCGAGGACCAACTTTAGTCAGGATAAGTGTACCCACTGTTCCCCTTCAAAATGGCCAATTGTTGGCGCCCTTCCCGCTCAATATTTGGGAAGAGGCCCAGGGCCTTCGTCTATATAAGTAGAGCTAGCCACCATAGTAGAGAGAGGTGGGCATTTGGAATCCAGAGAGAGAGATAGGGACCCGATCCTCAAGATAGAGCGACGGAACACCACCTAGCAGTTCATCACACCCACCAAGAATAGACCCTCGCGAGCCTGTTCTTCCCTGTACTGTTCCTCATCAGCCCATGAGGCAATCCACCACACCACAAACTAGAGTAGGGTATTACACCACAACGGTGGCCCGAACTAGTATAAATCTCGTGTCTCTTGTGCTGTTCTTTCTAGTAGTTTAGGTCCCTGCGATTCGGCGAGGTACGAGACGGTGGAGTGTTGGATCTCCGCGCGCACCCCAGAGTTCGAACCTTAAGGGTTTGCCGGAACCTAAAATCCGACATTTGGCGCGCCAGGTAGGGGTGCGCCGGAATCTACCTTTCGTCGCCTCGTTCTTCCCCGACCACCGCGACCATGTCTGACGCTCGTCGGGCCCGCGCCGAGCGCCGAGCCGCCCTCGCCTCCCATGTCGCCCAGACGGCTCCCGTCGGCGGGCGCCCTCGTCGTTCCCCGTCACCTGCCGTCAACACCGCCACCGGCCCGGTGGGGGACGGGCAGCAAGCATCGTCCCTGCGCTCCTCGACGACCTCAGGGGAGGGGCCACGCGGCTTCCTCGACACCCGCCCCGTCGCGCCGGTTCCTCCGCTCGTCGCGGCCCTCCTGGGCGGCTCGCAGGCGCCGCCTTCCAGCCGCCATGTCAAGACATTCGTCCGCCGGGTCGGCGCCGCCTCCACGCGGTAGGGGGCTCCCTCAGGCCGGACGGAGTCGCCGGCCGGGCTGACCTTCAACTCTCAAGACCACCCCACCAACTCGGCCGGCTCGGGTGCGCTCCCCATGCTCTGCACACCCACCATCTGCCAGGTGGCCGTCACCAGGACCCTCATCGACGGCGGCGCCAGCCTCAACGTACTCTCAGTCAAGGCCTTCAACCTCCTCTGCATACCCAGGGAGCGGCTGCAGCCCAGCCGGCCTTTTTCGGGCGTAGGAGGGGGGTCATCCAACTCCTTGGGGCAAATCCGGCTTTCGGTGACCTTCGGCACCTACGATAACTTCCGCACGGAACTGGTCGACTTCGACATCGCCCCCATCGGCCTCCCCTACAATGCCATCCTTGGCTATCCAGCACTGGCCAAATTCATGGCCGCAACCCACCCGGGGTACAACCTCATGAAGATGCCTGGGAGCAGCGGTGTCCTCACTGTGCCCGGGGATACTGAAGGTGCGCTGCGAGCGCTCAGGCTCACCCTCAAGACGGCGGCCGCAGCGCAGCCCGCCGATGCGGAAGCCCCCAAGCCCAAGGGGGCTGCACCGACCAAGAAGAAGCAGTTGTTCACTCAAGACAAGGCGGAGACCAAGCAGATACCTGTCGATGAGGACGGGTCCACAAACGCCACCTTCACCATAGGCGCCAACCTCGAGCCAGGACAGGAGGAGGCCCTTGTCAAGTTCCTGCGTGCGAACAAGAAGGTGTTCGCCTGGGAGCCCGATCAGCTGGCGGGGATCCCACGGGGCGTAATCGAGCACCACCTTAACGTGTGCCCCAACGTGCGTCCAGTGAAATAGAAAGCGAGAAGGCAGTCCACTGAAAAGCAGGCCTTCATCGTCCAAGAGACCCGCAAGCAAGAAGCCGCGGGGGTTATTCGCGAGGTTCGATACCCAGATTGGCTGGCCAACCCCGTGGTGGTGCCAAAGAAGGGAGGAAAGGAGCGCATGTGTGTCGACTTCACCAACCTCAACAAAGCATGCCCGCAGGATCCGTTTCCGCTCCCTCGCATCGACCAGATCGTCGATTCCACCGCCGAGTGTGACCTGTTATGCTTCTTGGACGCCTTTTCCGGGTATCACCAAATCAAGATGGCGGTGGAAGACGTGGAAAAGACGGCCTTCCTAACCCCGTGTGGAGTGTACTGCTATACATGCATGCCATTCGGGTTGCACAACGCGGGGGCAACCTTCCAGCGGCTCATGCACATCACCTTGGGCCCACAGCTCAGGAAGAATGTGGAGGCATACGTCGACGACATCATGGTGAAGTCTCGCGAGGCCAAGACCTTGATACAAGACCTGGAAGAAACCTTCGCGAGCCTCAACGCAGTGAGCCTGCGACTCAACCCGGAGAAGTGTGTGCTTTGGAGTTCCCTCAGGCAAGCTCCTGGGTTTCCTCGTGTCCCACTGAGGCATTGAGGCTAACCCAGAAAAGGTCAAGGCAGTGGAAGACATGAGCCCACCAAAGACCCTCAGGGAAATGCAGAAGCTCACGGGGCGCGTAACAGCGCTGGGCCGTTTCATCTCCCGATTGGGGGAGCGGGCGCTGCCTTTCTTCCAGCTGATGAAGAAAAAGGGGCCCTTCGAGTGGACTGAAGAAGCTGACAAAGCGTTTCAAGACCTCAAGAGGTACCTGACCAGCCCTCCAGTGATGGTGGCCCCGCGCCCTCAGGAGCCCTTGGTACTCTACCTCGCCGCTACTCCCTACTCCGCTAGCGCTGCTCTGGTGGCAGTTAGGAAGGAGCATCAGGCCAAGATCACGGCGGCCACCCGAGCTAAGGCAAGACCGAATCAGAAGGAACTAGCAGAAGCCAGCACCGCAATGGAGGAAGATCAACTGTCACAGCAGAGCGCACCAAGGGCGGGGGAGGCCTCCCATCCGAGCACCCAGCTTCCGGAGGCGCCGTCGCCTCGGGAGGCACCACAGCTTCCGGAAGACGCCACCAGCACCGACGCCCCTAACCTCGTCGAGTACCCGGTGTACTTCGTCAGCACCGTGTTACGGGATGCGAGGGCACGGTACCCCATGCCACAGAAGCTCCTCCTCGCACTGTTGGTGGCTTCGCGCAAGCTGCGGCACTACTTCCAGGGTCATCCAATCAAGGTTGTCTCGGCATACCCCCTGGAGAGGGTGCTCAGGAGCCCCAACTCGGTCGGAAGGGTCGCCGAGTGGAACATTGAGCTGCAAGCATTCCAGCTCTAGTTCAGTACGACCAGAGTCATCAAGGGGGCCGCGCTGGCAGATTTCGTGGCCGAATGGACAGAAGCACCGGGCCTCAGGGCCGGCGAGGATCGGTCCCTCTCCCCAGGGAGCGAAGCGCCAGAAGGTTGGGTCATGTACTTCGACGGAGCGTTCTCAAGACAGGGCGCTGGGGCTGGGGCAGTGCTCATATCTCCCGCTCAGGACAAGCTCTACTATGCCGTGCAGCTCTGTTTCCAGCATGGCGAGAAGGTCTCCAACAGTATAGCAGAATATGAGGGGCTGATAGCGGGTCTGAAGGCTGCCGCTGCCCTGGGGGTGAAGCGCCTTACCATCAAGGGCGATTCGTAGCTCCTCGTCAATTTCTCCAACAAGGTGTACGAGCCAAGGGATGAACACATGGAGGCCTACCTTGCGGAGGTCTGTAGGATGGAGAAACAGTTCTGGGGGTTGGAGCTGCAGCACGTGCCCCGCGGCACCAATCAAGAGGCCGACGACATCGCCAAACGAGCCTCCAGGAGGTTACCCCAGGAGCCGTGCGTCTTTGAGGAACGGCTCTTCAAGCCCTCGGCCCTGCCGCCGTTATCAAGCACAGCACAGCCTCGGGAGGATCTCCCTCAGCCACCAGCCTTGGGAGCCCCAGCCTGTGGCCCGGCCTCAGGAGCACGCCTGCTCCTGACAATGGAACCTCAAGAGGAGTGCTGGATCACGGAGCTCAAGAGTTACTTAACGCGTGGGACTTTGCCGGAGAAGGAGGAGGAGGCAGAGCGTGTGGCGCGGCAAGCCACGACATACAGCATCATGGATGGAGAGCTCTACCGGAAACGACCGAACGACGTATCCCTGCGCTGCATCACCAGGGAACAGGGGAAGGAATTGCTGGCAGATATACATGGCGGAGATTGTGGGCACCATTCATCGTCACGGACCCTTGTCGGCAAGGCGTTCTGCAGCGGTTTCTATTGGCCCACCGCGCTTAATGACGCTATCGAACTCGTGAAGGCTTGTGAGGCTTGCCAATTCCATGCCAAGCAGATCCACCAGCCCGCAGGAGGCCTGCAAACCATCCCCCTCACTTGGCCATTCGCTGTCTGGGGGCTGGACATTCTGGGCCCCTTTCCTCGGGCGCCAGGGGGCTATCGCTACCTCTACGTCGCCGTGGACAAATTCACCAAGTGGGCCGAGGTCGAGGCCGTCCGCGCCATCCCCGCTGGTTCTGCGGTCAAGTTCATCAAGGGCATCGTGAGCCGGTTCGGAGTGCCAAACCGCATCATCACCGACAACGGTTCGCAGTTCACCAGTAACCTTTTTAAAACGTATTGCGCTAACCTTGGGACGCAGATATGCTACGCTTCAGTGGCGCACCCCCGCAGCAATGGACAGGCCGAGCGGGCCAATGCAGAGGTCCTGAGAGGCCTCAAGACCAGGACGTTCAAGAAGAAACTGGAAGCCTGCGGCAGAGGCTGGTACGACGAGCTTCCGTCTGTGTTGTGGTCCATCCACACAACCGCAACCAAGCCAACTGGAGAGACCCCCTTCTTCCTGGTCTACGGAGCCGAAGCGGTCCTCCCTCACGAGGTCAAGCGTCGATTCGCGTGGGTCCTGGCGTTCGATGAAACGTTGCAGGACGCCATGCGGGGGACGGCCCTTGTGCTGGGGGAGGAGCGCCGTCGAGAAGCTGCGCTGCGAGCGGCGAGGTACCAGCAGGCACTCCGGCGATACCACTGCCGCAACATCCGCCCCAGAACTCTCGAGGTAGGGGACCTCGTGCTCCGACGGGTCCTCTCCATGGAGGGACTGCATAAGCTCTCTCCCATGTGGGAGGGCCCATTCAAGGTTGTTCATGTTTCCAGGCCAGGCTCCGTGCGCTTGGAGACTCAAGAGGGAGTACCTATACAGAACGCGTGGAACATCCAGCACCTCCGGAGGTTTTACCCCTAAAAGGCCCCGAGCCTGTGAAGAAGGCGAATGCCTGTGAAGTTCATCTTTTTGGAAAATGCCCTGAGCCTGTGAAGAAGGCGAATGCCTGTGAAGTTCATCTTTTTGGAAAAGGCCCTGAGCCTGTGAAGAAGGCGAATGCCTGTGAAGTTCATCTTTTTGGAAAAGGCCCTGAGCCTGTGAAGAAGGCGAATGCCTGTGAAGTTCATCGTTTTGGAAAAGGCCCTGAGCCTGTGAAGAAGGCGAACGCCTGTGAAGTTCATCTTTTGGGAAAAGGCGCGGAGCCTGTGAGGAAGGCAAATGCCTGTGAAGCTCACCTCCTGGGAAAAGGCCCAGAGCCTGTGAAGCTGTCGCGTTCTGGAAAGACCCGGAGCCTGTGAAGAGGGCAAACGACCGTGAAGCTGGCTTCCCAGAAGAAAGGCCCGGAGCCTGTGAAGAAGGCGAACGCCTGTGAAGTTCATCTTTTGGGAAAAGGCGCGGAGCCTGTGAGGAAGGCAAATGCCTGTGAAGCTCACCTCCTGGGAAAAGGCCCAGAGCCTGTGAAGCTGTCGCGTTCTGGAAAGACCCGGAGCCTGTGAAGAGGGCAAACGACCGTGAAGCTGGCTTCCCAGAAGAAAGGCCCGGAGCCTGTGAAGAAGGCGAACGCCTGTGAAGTTCATCTTTTTGGAAACGGCCCTGAGCCTGTGAAGAAGGCGAACGCCTGTGAAGTTCATCTTTTTGGAAACGGCCCTGAGCCTGTGAAGAAGGCGAATGCCTGTGAAGTTCATCTTTTTGGAAAAGGCCCTGAGCCTGTGAAGAAGGCGAATGCCTGTGAAGTTCATCGTTTTGGAAAAGGCCCTGAGCCTGTGAAGAAGGCGAATGCCTGTGAAGTTCATCTTTTTGGAAAAGGCCCGGAGCCTGTGAAGAAGGCAAATGCCTGTGAAGCTCACCTCCTGGGAAAAGGCCCAGAGCCTGTGAAGCTGTCGCGTTCTGGAAAGACCCGGAGCCTGTGAAGAGGGCAAACGACCGTGAAGCTGGCTTCCCAGAAGAAAGGCCCGGAGCCTGTGAAGAAGGCGAATGCCTGTGAAGCTCGCCGCCCGTGACACTCTCACGTAATAATGAGTTGGGTCTGTACACGCCCCGGAGTCTCAGGAGTGCCGGCCTCAGGCCCTGGGGCTCCCTCCCACGCCACTGGCAGCACTTAGCTCCGCGCTGGTGAGAAGACGTCGAAGACTAGACTAGGTGCCGGACGCGGCTTTTTCATTTGCTTTCTGCAGTTGACTGGTTATTCTCATTTGGAGTGTTTATCGAAACTATCGCCCCTTTTTTGGTCCGTGGTTCTTCGATCTTTTTCGCCCTCCTGCCTCGATTTCTCTTGCGCGGGGACTCGTGAGGCGGAAGCCTCGTGAGCCCCCGCGAGCGTTCCTGCCCCTATCGCTCAAGTTTTCACGGCCCTGGTCCGTAGCTGGAGCACCCCTCCTGACCATGCCTCACGGGCAGCACAACGTGAACACGGGGCCAGGGTCGGTCGCCCCCGCGGCCACGACCGGTGTTCACTTGTGATTGGGCGCACGACAGAAGGGAACAGTATCAGGATAACAAAAGCAGTACAATAATTAACGGCGTTGACCTAAACGCGCCCCCACGGGGCCATACATTGTTCCCTTTTTACGCAGGAGAAAAGGAAGGAAAAGGACAGAAGCAGGTGAAGCACGCCCCGTGCCGGCTCTCTTGGAAGGCCCAAGCCGCCTCCGGAGCTCAATCGGACTCCATCTCGCGCTTAACCAGGGCGTGGCGGCGAGCGGACCCGCTGCCACCCCCCAAGCAGGCGCGGCGGCGTGGGGGCTGGCCGCGGCCTCTGCTGGAAGAATCGCCACCCGAAGAAGAGCTGGTGAAGCGTGAGGAGTCGCGGGCATCGCCAGCCGCCCGCGCGCTGCCCTCTCCGCCCGCACCGGGGGTGAGTCCTCGGCAGCGGTCGTCGTCTTCAGGGCAGCACCCCATGCGGCGGTCGTCTTCCCCGAACACCCTCACGTAGAGGGTGGCGTCGCCATCATACTTGAAGTGCAGGGAGCACCGACGGCGGAGACCACGCGCGCGAGCGAACGTCTGCCAGCCGCGGGCCAGGAACAGGTTCCCTGCAGCAGAGACCTCCGAGAAGCCCACGAAGCCCGGCTGTAGCAGCCATCTGCCTGGAGCCAGAGGCCACTCAGGGCGCCATCTGGGAGCTCACCCAGGAGGAAGCACGGGAGCTGAAGCCGGACGCCGGACGGCTCCTACGCCTTCACCATGAACTCCGGCAGCACTTCAGCAGCATGGAGGTGCGGCCTCGGGGGACGCGCGGCCGGGGCACGCCCTCCGACCATGGCCAGCCGCTCGTCACCACGCTGAGAGCCTCCCCCACGACCGCTGGGGACCGCCGTGGAGGCCACGGGGTGCTTGCGAGGGCGACCTCGACCACGCTTAGGCGGAGGAGAGGAAGATTCGACCTGGCGGCCCTTTCCCTTCTCTGCAGCCGAGAACTTCCTTGGTGGAGCCATGGAGAAGAAGGAGAGACAAGAAAGGATAGACTGGAAGGGAGCGCGCCGTTCCATACTTATTGCTGGCGAAGGCCAACCGTCGGCCTCCACGATCACCGGTAATCATGACCAACTCCGCATGCAGGGACTTGTCAAATCCGGGAGGTTACCGAGGCATCGTGGGGGAGCAGTGCGCAAACATCACATCAACCGCCACGCGTCGCCCAAAGGCCGCAGGCTGTTAGGGTCCGCGACGCTTCGCACTTGCCCTTTCGCCTCCCTGCTCGGCCAAGTTTGGGCGCGCCGTGGGCCCGGGGGCTACTGTCGGCGTTCTGGGAACGGGGGTCCCCAGACTTGCCTGCCTGCGGCCTGCGGCGTGGCTCAAAGGAGGCCCAGGATAGCCCAGCTTCATCAACACAAGCTCAAGACCCTCGCGAGGGGCCAAGCCTCGCGGGGCGGACGACCAGGAGCTTCCTCAGGCACGGCCTCGTCAGGTTGGCTCATGAGGAGGCGGAGAGTTCAAGGCAGGGTACCTTGCGAGGTGCCCATGACGCAAGCCATGACGACCAAGGGCACCAGTCGGGCGCCAGCCCGCGCAGCGTCCTCCTTTCCTCTTTGGTGCAAAGGGAGCAAGTGCAGGCAAGAGCATCAAGAAAAGGCATCCGTTTCGGTGCAACAAGACCAAGAACAGCCCCAACGGCTGGAAGGGAGTCATCATGGAGCCCAAGCAGGCGTCATCACCAGAGCCTTTGGCAGGCGAGGACCAACTTTAGTCAGGATAAGTGTACCCGTTGTTCCCCTTCAAAATGGCCAATTTGTTGGCGCCCTTCCCGCTCAATATTTGGGAAGAGGCCCAGGGCCTTCGTCTATATAAGTAGAGCTAGCCACCATAGTAGAGAGAGGTGGGCATTTGGAATCCAGAGAGAGAGATAGGGACCCGATCCTCAAGCTAGAGCGACAGAACACCACCTAGCAGTTCATCACACCCACCAAGAACAGACCCTCGCGAGGCTGTTCTTCCATGTACTGTTCCTCATCATCCCAAGAGGCAATCCACCACACCACAAACTAGAGTAGGGTATTACACCACAACGGTGGCCCGAACTAGTATAAATCTCGTGTCTCTTGTGCTGTTCTTTCTAGTAGTTTAGGCCCCTGCGATTCGGCGAGGTACGAGACGGTGGAGGGTTGGATCTCCGCGCGCACCCCAGAGTTCGAACCTTAAGGGTCTGCCGGAACCCGAAATCCGACACCAGTAAACACATTTCCTTGAAATATCTGCCCATTCCTTGTAAAAGGCATGAGAATTTACTAAATATCTTCCTAGGACCATATGGTTGTCAAAACCATGTTACAAAGATCCTCCTTTGGTTGAATAGTGTAACCACTATAAATGTTACTCAAATGCTGTTACCCAAGTTCTTAAATCTTCATGGAAAGTATTAGTATCATACATAGTTCATTGAGTTTAAGTGTGTGCCCGATGTCCAAAATGCATTTGCATATAAAGTGTCCATATTGCAAATTCACACACATGTTAACATAAGGAAACATATCTGTAACTTACTAATCATCGCACATGAGTACTCGCAGACACATCATGTGCGATACTCCTGGCCACCGCAAGCAACTAGTTTGCATTTTTCAAAGTTATTAGTACACACAGAATCGCACACGAACTAACTGTATTAACCGTCGATGTTGTAACTTCTCATCGCAAATAGTTCATCCGAGTCGGCTGTTTGCCATGTATCACACACATCTTGTTAAGTTGAACCGTTTCTGTTGTGTTCCCTAATCGAAAACAGTTCGTCCGAGTGAACCATATGCCGTATATCACACACACCTTGATCTGGCTAACTGTTTCTATTGCACTCCCTAATAGCAAACAGTTCATAAGTGCAAACTGTATGCTGTATATCACACACACATAGATATGGCTGCCCGTTTCTGTTGTTATGCCTCATCGCAAACAGTTCGAATGGATTAACCGTGTGCCCTGCATTGCACACGCAACTCAAATCTGAACCGTGTTTGATGGTGATACGTCTCCAACGTATATATAATTTATGAAGTATTCATGTTGTTATTTTATCATTCTTGGATGTTTTACAATCATTTTATAGCAACTTTATATCATTTTTTGGGACTAACCTATTGAACCAGTGCCCAGTGCCAGTTACTGTTTTTTGCTTATTTTATTACATCGTAGGAAATCAATATCAAACAGAGTCCAAACACCGCGAAACTTTTTGTGGATTTTTATGGACTAGAAGACCACCAATGGGTCAGAGCAGCACCTGGGGGTGCCCTGAGGGTGGCACAACCCACCAGGGCGCGCCTGGGGGCCCAGGCGCGCCCAGGTGGGTTATGCCCACCTAGGTGGCCTCCCGCACCCCCTCTTTACCCTATAAATTCCCAAATATTTCGAAAACCCTCGGGGTTAACCTAGTTCAAAAGTTCTACCGCCGCAAGCCTCTGTAGCCACCAAAAACCAATCTAGACCCCGTTCCGGCACCCTACCGCAGGGGGAAATCATCTCCAGTGGCCATCTTTCATCATCCCGGTGGCCACCACGATGAGGAGGGAGTAGTCCACCCTTGGGGCTGAGGGTTTGTACCAGTAGCTATGTGTTTAATCTCTCTCTCCCGTGTTCTTGAGATGTCATGATCTTGATGTATCGCGGGCTTTGTTAAAATACTCGGATCATATGGTGTTTTCCCCTCTCTATCTTGTTGTGATGAATTGAATTTTTCCCTTTGAGATTTCGTTGTTATCGGATTGAATACCTTTATGGATTTGAGAACACTTGATATATTCTTGCAATTGAATACTCATGGTGACAATGGGGTATCGTATTGATTCACTTGATATATGTTTTGGCACTCAACTCGCGGATTCCCAGGTGACATTGGGGTAATCTATGCATAGGGGTTGATGCACATTCTTGTCTTTATTTCTCTGGAAGAAATATTGGGGCACTCTTTGAAGTTCTTTGTGTTGGATTGAGTATTATGAATATGAATTTGCTTTGGTGTTATTTGAGTACGAACTCTAGGATAGATCGAACGGAAAGAATAGCTTTGTGTTATTTTAGCACGAACTCTTGAATAGACCGAACGAAAAGATTAGCTTTGAGGTGGTTTCGTACCCTACAAATAGTTTATTCTTATGTTCTCTGCTAGATAGGAACTCTGGAGTGATTATTCATCATAGTTTGAGGGATGGTTATATGATCCAATTATATTAGCATTGTTGAGAGGTTGCACTAGCGAAAGTACAGACCCTAGGCCTCATTTTCAAGCATCGCAATACCGTTTTTGTGCCCATTTCTACCTTGCTATTCTTATTTATTCATATTATAAAATATATTTCTACCATCCATGTTACACTTTTATCACGATCTCTTCGCCGAACTAGTGCACCTATACAATTTGCCATTTGTATTGGGTGTGTTGGGGACACAAGAGATTTCTTGTATTTGGTTGCAGGGTCATTTGAGAGAGACCGTCTTCATCCTACACCTCGCACAAATTGATAAACCTTAGGTCATCCACTTGAGGGAAAATTGCTACTGTCCTACAAAACTCTGCGCTTGGAGGCCCAACACGTGTCTATAATAATAAAGTTGCGTAGTAGACATCAAGCTGTTTTCTGGCGCCGTTGCCGGGGATGTGAGTGCTTGAAGGTATATCTTTAGATCTTGCAATTGAATCTTTTACTTTCTTGTTTTATCACTAGTTTGATTTATAGAAGAAAACTACAAAAATGGAATTGAGGTTGCATTATATTATTCATCTTTATAACGTCTTTCGTGAAAATGATGGAAAGGAAAATTTTGTTCAATTGATAGAAGAAGAATTCAATAGAATGTTCGGTATAAATGATGAGCATGATTGCAATGTTGTTAGTATGAATTCTTTGAATATCCATGATGAAGGAAATATGCCCTAGAGGCAATAATAAAGCTATTATTTATATTTCCTTATATCATGATAAATGTTTATTATTCATGCTAGAATTGTATTAACCGGAAACTTAGTACATGTGTGGATACATAGACAAACAGAGTGTTGATGTCTACTACACAACCTTCTTCTTGTAGACGTTGTTGGGCCTGCAAGTGCACAGGTTTGTAGGACAGTAGCAAATTTCCCTCAAGTGGATGACCTAAGGTTTATCAATCCGTAGGAGGCGTAGGATGAAGATGGTCTCTCTCAAAAAACCCTGCAACCAAACAACAAAGAGTCTCTTGTGTCCCCAACACACCCAATACAATGGTAAATTGTATAGGTGCACTAGTTCGGCGAAGAGATGGTGATACAAGTGCAATATGGACGGTAGATAAGAGCTTTTGTAATCTGAAATAATAAAAACAGCAAGGTAACTAAGGATAAAAATGAGCGTAAACGGTATTGCAATGGTAGGAAACAAGACCTAGGGTTCATACTTTCACTAGTGCAAGTTCTCTAAACAATAATAACAAAATTGGATTATATAACTGTCCATCAACATGCAACAAAGAGTCACTCCAAATTCACTAATAGTGGAGAACAAACGAAGAGATTATGGTAGGGTACGAAACCACCTCAAAGTTATTCTTTCCAATCAATCCGTTGGGCTATTCCTGTAAGTGTCACAAACAGCCCTAGAGTTCGTACTAGAATAACATCTTAAGACACAAATCAACCAAAACCCTAATGCCACCTAGATACTCCAATGTCACCTCAAGTATCCGTGGGTATGATTATACGATATGCATCACACAATCTCAAATTCATCTATTCAACCAACACATAGAACCTCAAAGAGTGCACAAAGTTTCTACTGGAGAATCACGATGAAAACGTGTGCCAACCCCTATGCATAGGTTCATGGGCGAAACCCGCAAGTTGATCACCAAAACATACATCAAGTGAATCACGTGATATCCCATTGTCACCACAGATACGCACGGCAAGACATACATCAAGTGTTCTCAAATCTTTAAAGACTCAATCCGATAAGATAACCTCAAAGGGAAAACTCAATCCATTACAAGAGAGTACAGGGGGAGAAGAAACATAAGATCCAACTATAATAGCAAAGCTCGCGATACATCAAGATCGTGCCAAATCAAGAACACGAGAGAGAGAGAGAGAGAGAGAGATCAAACACACAGCTACTGGTACATACCCTCAGCCCCGAGGGTGAACTACTCCCTCCTCATCACGGAGAGCGCCGGGATGATGAAGATGGCCACAGGTGAGGGTTCCCCCTCCGGCAGGGTGCCGGAACAGGGTCCCGATTGGTTTTTGGTGGATCTGGAGGTTTTGCGGCGGCGGAACTCCCGATCTATTCTCCGTTCTGGAAGTTTTAGGGTACGTAGGTATATATGGGTGAAATAAGTACGTCGGTGGACCGAAGAGGGGGCCACGAGGCAGGGGGCGCGCCCCCACCCTCGTGGGAACCTCCCTTCTTTCCTGACGTGCACTCCAAGCTTTTCCGGTAGCTTTCCTACCAAAAATAACTTCTCCAGTTGACTTCGTTCCGTTTCGACTCCTTTGATATTCCTTTTCTTCGAAACACTGAAATAGGCAAAAAACAACAAATCTGGGCTGGGCCTCCGGTTAATAAGTTAGTTCCAAAAATAATATAAAAGTGGATAATAAAGCCCAATATTGTCTAAAACAGCAGATAACATGGAGCAATCAAAAATATAGATACGTTGGAGACGTATCAAGCATCCCCAAGCTTAATTCCTGCTCGTCCTCGAGTAGGTAAATGATAAAAAAGATAATTTTTGATGTGGAATGCTACTTGGCATAATTTCAATGTAACTCTTCTTAATTGTGGTATGAATATTCAGATCCGAAAGATTCAAGACAAAAGTTCATATTGACATAAAAATAATAATACTTCAAGCATACTAACTAAGCAATCATGTCTTCTCAATATAGCATGGCCAAAGAAAGTTATCCCTACAAAATCATATAGTCTGGCTATGCTCTATCTTCACCACACAAAGTATTTAAATCATGCACAACCCCGATGACAAGCCAAGCAATTGTTTCATACTTGTAACATCCCAAATTTTCAATTTGGAATGTTATACATTAGGTCATCTTGCATATCATATTTTCTCGCATTTTCCGATCCTAGAAATTTCACGCAACTCAAGGACCCTCGGAGAGAGTTGGAAGTTTCATAATTTTCATATTTGGGATTTCTCAAATTTTGGAAATAGGATCATTTGGATTTATTTAAATTATCTTCATAAAGTTTTTCCTATAAAAATATTTTGAGAGGGAATAATATGACTTTCCCAAACAATTAGGAAAAATGAAGATATTATAAATAAACCAAATTTGGTTTTGGAAGATTTATTTTGCTTAGGCAAAAATGAGCATTTTTAAAAATTTATGCATGTATGCTGTTTTTAAAGTTCATTTTGTTCGACTCATTTTTAGGAGTCG
>LR880968.1:698344797-698381272 GCA_904067115.1 Aegilops sharonensis | reverse complement strand
TTTTTTCTGAATTTATTCTTGATCTCAGAGCCTCTCTATTCTTTTAAGTTGTGGAGTTTTCACCCCAAGTAAAAAAAACTTTTCAATCATTATTGGACTTATTTACCCTCTCAAATAAAACAATTCTTTTATCAGTGGGATTATTTATATAATTATTTTCCCCTGAGTTTTATTTCCCTAAAATGGTTTTTCATAAGTTTTAGGGTTCCTTTTGCACTGCAACCCTTTGATAAATTCATTTAAAAATCCCACCAAAATTTGGGGATGTCTTGTGATGTTTTTAAATCACTTTTAGGCAAAAATATATTTCATTCTTTGGATATTTTGAGCTCTACATCAAAATTTCAAATCTGGTCCAGTGGGCAATTTTGCACTACAACATATTTAAATATTTCTTTAAAACTTCCACCAAAATTATGGGATGTTAATAGGAGTATATTATTCAACTTTATGCAAAAAAAACCAGTTATGTCCTTTGAAAAATTTGAGTGAATCATCCTCATTTGCATTCTGGTTCAACTTGGTGATTTGTACTGCAACCATATTTTTGCTTGCTCTTTCTCCCTTGATTCTTTCTCCTGATTGTAGACCACCCTACCAAACCCTTAAGTCCGGGGGAGTGGACCCATTGGAGGATTTTTAGTGCAAGCAATGACGCCATTTACCTTCTGTCCAGAACAGAAGATTTGCAAAACTTGCACTAGCAAGTTTCTGGTTTTGCCCATATGACCTTGCCACCATCACCTTCATCTAAAGAGACTAGGATCTGGAGAGTTTGGCCACCCCAAGAAATGCCTAAGTGCCCTTGGCATTTTGTCAAACACCTTATGGGCATGATCAGTTTTGGCATAGTTTCTGGTTTGTACAATGGACCTGCTTACTTTGCCAAACCACCATGTCCACTAAGCCCCTATACTACCCTAACCTAGGCCTGTTAGTCCCCAGCCTCATCCAAATCCCCTAGCACCCGCTGGCATTTTGCCGAACAGTTGGCGTGCACGCTCTGGGCGCGGCCAGAGCGCGCGTTTTGCACATGCGTGCGCACGGGTCGCCGCGTCCCGCTGCCGCCTGCCCCGCACCCATTCTGGCCCCTCCACACTCGCACCCAGCGCCCCGACCCCTCCCTCGCCGCAGAGCCGCCCTGGCCCCCCCTCCTGGCGCACCACAACATCACCACCGCAAGCCGCCGGCGGCCGCAGCAGGGCTCTGCCACGGACGGTGCCGCCTGAGCCACAACCGCGCGCCAGCTGCCCTCTGGAGCAGTACAGACTCATCCCCTCGCTCGTTTGCAAGCGCTCGTCGCCGCCACGTCCCCCTGCAGCAACAGAGAGGCGGTTCACCGGCGTTCTTATCCACCGCCGCGGGAACCGACCTCGGCCGCCTATATAAGGGAGCCCCGAGCTCGCCTAGGCCCTCAGGCAACCTCATACCACCCCCTAGAGCCCCCCGTAGCCAGCAATCGGCGAATGACGACCGTCTTCCTCGTCCCCGACAGGTTCGGCCGCCGCCACACTCCGGTGAAATCCGGCCAAGACCGAGGACCCCAAACCCCTCCCGTGCTTCCATCATTCTCCCCTCAACCGTGCGGAGCCGCCCACCCTCTCAGCATCGACCAGGAAGCACCATAGCCCAAACCCCCAAACCTCCCGAAGCTGCCGTCCCCTGCAAGGCTCGCCGCCGGCGACTCCCTTCGTCCCCGCCACCGTCTCGACCACCGGGAGGACCGCCCTGGAGTGGCGGATCCATCCCCACCCTCAGAGCCCCGCGAGGAGCCGCCGTTCGCCGGCGTCTATCGCCGGAGCCCCAGCCTCGGCTCGGACAGAGGAGGAAGAAGGCGGGGGACTAGTCAAACCTGACCAGTGGGCCCGCTAGACCCACTGTCAGTGACCCAGCGCCGGTCTACGCTGGCGTAAGTGGAGGCATATTTCCCAGAGTACGACTTCGACGTGTACCCATTTCAGAGTGTTTTTCTTTTTTCTGTTTTTTTTTTAAAACAGAAACTTGACTGAACTTTGACTGGCTCTAACTTTTTAAATATAACTCCAAATGAGTTGATTCTTTTTCCTACCTCTCTCAAATATTGTCTATTTTATTTTCAGATTTATTTGAAAAATTTTCAGACAACTTTTTTGTACCATTTTGAAACTATGTGTTAATTTGAATATTTTCAAAATAGGATTTTTGGAGAAGAAGTCAACTTTCAAAGGCACACCCCACTTGCATACCCTTGAAGGCAAGCATTCTGAACCCGGGCATAATATTTTTGTATGTTGGTTGACACGATTATAACACCACCTTAATACGGAGAACTCGTTATTTTATGTGGTGATACGATCATTTGCATGAATGCATATTGGAAACTTCCTTGCTGTTGGAAGTGGATATACTTGTGATAGTAATCGTCCTCGTGTGCCTTGCATGCATGCCGAAAAGAAATCCGGGAAAGCCTCTGCCTTGGGTAGGCGTGAGCTTGTCTCTGGTCTTCGTCGGGACGGTTATGTCCGGTATGGCATAGTAAGGTATAATGAGTGGTGATTCTGTTGGTTGAAATATTTTTTATACATAACATGCAGGGAATTTTTAAACCTCCTGAGTCGACCGTAGATCGAGTCTTGTTCCAGTAACCCCCGTACTTGTTTCGTAATGCCACTTGTCCCTGCAGCAGGTAGGGTACGGTTCAGTAAGTTGTCAACCCCTTTCTAGCACACACCGTACAGAGAGGCCATGGTGGAAGATACCGACTGCAGCCGGTAGGCATGCCACCTGGTCCGGGGGCATGGGTGTTTCCGGCTGGGACCGAGAGGGGGGCACCCCTTAGAGCGTGCGATATAAATTTGATCCCATGCTACGCGAGGTTGTAGCCTTCCCACTTAGAGTTTTGCTTGACAGGTGTCGTGGGTGATTCCAGACACCGGTAAGTTAAGCTGGTGTGTGCAAGTCAGGTGTGTTTTCAATTAAAAGACCGTAGACGGAATTAGTCCCAATGGACTAAAGGAATCCGTTACTCGTGGGTAAAGAGTACACCCTCTGCAGAGGTTAAATCTATTTGAATAGCCGTGTCCATGGTTAAGGACTACAGTCTGGGTTGGGTCAAGTGTCGGTCTTAGTGTCGGTCTTCGGAGGAGAAACTACCAAACCAGAACTTGGATCATGACTGATGACTTGTGATGATTATTTTTATTTTTATTATGGACAACCCATTATATTATCTGGATTATTGAGTATCCCTGGGACGGTTCTACCTCCTGGATATTCACCGTGATCAGTTTTCTTTATAAGCCCTTTATGTGGCGTCGCTGAGACGCCCGACTGTGGCATGCTTGCTATTTATTTATCGTATAAGCCCTTTATGTGGTGTCGCTCAGACGCCTGACTGTGGCATGCTTGCTATTTATTTATCATATAAGCCCTTTATGTGGTGTCGCTCAGACGCCCGACTGTGGCATGCTTGCTATTTATTTATCGTATAAGCCCTTTATGTGGTGTCGCACAGACGCCCGACTGTGGCATGTTTGTTACTTATTTATCCTATAAGCCCTTTATGCGGTGTCGCCGAGACGCCCGACTGAGGCATGTGTCACATTATTGTCCTTTCGAGGCGTCGCTTCAGACACCCGATCGGTGCATTTTATTACTACCCCGTTATTGCATATTCATGTAGTATATAAATAACCTGCTTGCATGTATCATGGATATTATTTTTATGACTGACGTTGTGAGCATAGAATATTTTAGAGTATGATTATTGTTTGTTATATTATACCCGTGTTCATAATGTTTGCGAGTACATTCAAAAGTACTCACTGGCTTGTCCCTGGCTATTGTCTTGGCCAGATTTCTTGCTTGGAGAGGAGCGTTGCGATGACAACCCCGGAACCTAAGCAATGGTGATAGCAGCCTCGCGAAGATAGGAGTTAACCTGGTCAGCTGTTCCTGTGGGAAATGACAAACCGCTTCCGCCATCAACCACTAGAAACCATTTGTTGTACTCATAGGCCAGAATGGTCTTGTACTACATATTTTGTATTTTGCTTGGAATTTCTGTATCAAGTTGGTGCCTCATCAGCTAACAGTAATCCTGGGGTTGGTGAGCACAAGGGCCATTTTCTGGGAAATTAATATCCCAAAAAACCGGTCCTGACAGGGACCCCCTACCCGAGATCCGCCGGTTTTGACACCGACATTGGTGATTTCATTGAGAGTTTCGCTGTGTGATCGGCAAAAGGATCAATGGCTCGACTGCAGATCAACTGCGACGTCGGCTTCTTGGTCACCGGCTCGACTGGTCACCTTGGCTGGACCGAGGACTGTGCCCTACCTCTGATCACCATGTTCGGATGAGGGCCTTCATCAACATCAACTCCGATCTCTATTAAGATCATGTAGGAATCATCCAGGGAGCCTAGGGGCTCAACGTCAACATTGCCCTCGGGCGACCGTGCTGTTTTTCTGGACAGCGAACTTGTATCCGCTGCCACCGCCTCCTCAAGTGTCGTTTTAACGATTGCTTCGATGGAATTGTGCAGAATTGAGTCTACAACAACCCTGGAAAATTTCGTCGAGTTTCGATGGAGGAATCTCTGGCAATCCACGATATACCGGAGCCCTGTCAAATCTGGACGGGAATCTGGACGAGTTTAGGGCATGGTGTCCAGCTTCTAGCTCGGACGTCCTTTGGAAGATCCAACCGTTGATTGGCTGCGGAATTCCTACACCTACCATCCCTCAAAATTTCAGCTTGATCCAACTGTCCAAACTCCGGGAACCTTCTGATTAGTGCATCACTTTTCGGATCTGTTTTCTACGTGAGAACGAATCAGACCCGAATTCATCTTTTTTATGAATGGGATTTTGGACATCCTTTTTGAAGGAAGTTTTGTATGGGGTATTGTGTTTTGTTCCCAAACACATCCCGCTAACTTTGAAGTCTTTTCCAATATGATCTTCACCATCGCGCTGGTGTCAAACCAGCCCGACAACATTGCTCTACGGCTGCCAACCTGCGCTAGACACGTTGTCACTTCATTGAGCCGAGCTCAACTTCTTCGGATCATCATCTCGGCAAGCCGAACAAGAGTTCAGTATCGCAAAGGATAAATCATCACCAACATCGCCGCCCCATGGATTACACGGAGCGGGCACACCGGCATCGCCGCACGGTCATTTCATCAAGTCGGCATTGACCACGTCACGACCTGCATCGGCAGGGCCGCACTATTGCTCCTTCAAGCCGGTGTCCATCATGCCGACCTACTTCGACTCATCGACTGACATCGAGGCTTCAATATCTCGGCTGGACCGGGGGCTTCGCCATCTCTTCATCAACCTACTCCGGAGACTTCAACGTCACTAGCCGACCAGCTCCGTCACGTTAGCTGGACCGAGGGCTTTGCCTTGATGAGCCAACCTTTGCCAGCATCGCCATGCCATCGCTTTATCGCCCATCAGGCAATGGGTGTGCGGACCGAGTCCCATTTTTGGGAATCACCTTTCTTCGGATTGCTACAACAAATAAACCAGGTGCTATTAATCCTAGTATTTTTGCTTGTTTGGGTTCATTTTTTCCAAGGAATTATTACTCTGGTTTGTCCATCATATGTACGCAGGTCAATCAAATGGTGGCCGCATTAACGAGGTCGCATGGTGGTTCGGTCAGTTTCCGTACATAGTCCGGCGAACGCCGCATCCGGAACTCGGACCGACCTGTGAATTCAGGCTTTGCCACGCCTTTACCGCCTCACGCCGACGCCCTGCATCGACATTGACTTCGGCGCCAGGCCATATTTCTTTTATTACTCACTTTGCATAAATTATTTATTATGCAATGATTTTTTATTATTATTACTATTATCCCCGGTTTGCACTACTTTTTGTGCACAGGAAAATGATTCGGGTTGGGCAGTATCGTCAGCTCGGCATACTGACATATCATGTCACCTCGGCTGGACGGGGGGCTTCGTCAACACTTCATTACCCCATGCCGGGGACTTCAGTGTTACTCTGCTGGCCTGCATTGGTCGTGCTATGTCACCACTTCGGAGTGCCGAGCTCTTCGCTCCGCCACCTCGGGACCGGCTTGGGGGATGGAACCTTGTCCCGCATCAAGCTCGGACCGCGTCATCAATACCGAACACATTAACCAGCTAAGTTGCCTTCATGCTCAAAGTTTTAAATTTTTAACTTGTGTTCGATTCGACCAAGCATTATACTTTTTTGGAAAAAAGTTGCTTGTAAAAATCTCCTTGTCAAAACTTTGTTTGTGACACACAAATTCAAATACCCAGTTTACTTGGGGGCTTCCTTTATGAAGCCTTTCCTCTTGCAAATGATTACACTTGTATGGCTTCGTTCCTTGTTCATGTATTACGCCACAATATGCACCATGTTGACTTAAGCGATTTGCAAGCTGGGTTGCCTCGCTCCTATGTTTACCCCTACGTTCCCGATTGTTCGGCTAGGGAGTAAAGGGAGCACCTCTGTGATTGTCACGATCGGGTCATCCGAGCCGGACCTCAGACTGGGTGAAGCCGAAAGCTAGCGCTCTTATTGTTTTCAATTAAGGTCGACACACAACAGAACTCATGAGTATAAAAATCTATTGCACAAGTCTCATAGTAACAATGAGCACCGAAGAAAGGTATCGGTGGGGGTACTATTTTCTTCGAAGATGCTTCTTACACTTCGTCAGTAATATAACATAAGTTCCCTAAGAGCACCTTGTCTGTTACAGCCTTATGGCCTGATTGCCTGGTTATCGGAAACACCGTCGATATTCTCGATAGGTGGAGTACATAACACTTTTCGGCCCTTGACCGAAGAGGGAGAAGCCGACGGTCGGTTAAGACGCGTATAAAGTTCGGGTGAACACAGATATGATATAAGTACTCTGGTACATACAATCATTATACATATTTTTTTACCCAAGTCACTTGGGGGCTCTTAAATTTGCATGAGCCATTTTACACTAAAATTTTCTTCTCAGTCGCTGCAAAGTCTTTTTCTATGGCTCCGTTTTTCGACACGAGTGTGTGGTCACTAGCCGGGGAGCCTAATTTCTCTCTCAAAGCCGCTAGAGTTTAGTTTTCTAAGCCGGCCTAACTAGAAGTACTCCGCCTTCGGGATAGGAGGTTGAAGCCGTAGGCTGACCCGCTTGAGGTCTTGAGATAAGATATGTCATGATAAAGGACGACAGAAGCACCTTTTTTTTTCTAAGACCAATTTTCGATTTGGCACCGAACACTTGATCTAGTTCGGGCGTCCGGTTTTTACTGAAGTTTTCGGTTTTCCAAGCCTATGGCACTTTTAAACTATTTGTGTGTTTCCAGCATTAGTCTCGTAGTGCAACGCCGGACACCTTTAGAGATTCGGCAAAAACATTCTCGGATATTGCCATATATGCATCGGTTTCGACTTGTGTCTTCGCTCAATAGTTGGGTTGCTCGGCTCATGTGCTTGCCTCCTACGTTCCGCTTTGTTCGGCTAGGTGTGCAAAGGGAGAACCACTACGATTGTGCTTCCAACTCGTATGGTAAGCACCTTAGTGGAGAAAGCCAAAAACTGACTGTCACAATAAGTGTAAACTGGTCAGTGATCCGATGACTATGTTAAATGACGGGCCATTCATAATATTGTCCGAAGTGTTTACGGCTTGACCTCGGATGTCGCCGAACACTAACCGGGGGCTCATAGCTAGCTTCCCCAGTTTAAAGCTCCTATGACTAAGCAAAAGTTATAAAGCCCGCATATCTGATTGCCTTGTTTCTGCTAACAACCGCCTTCGGGCACCGAGACGTCGGCTAAGGGTTGTTTTGTTATTGCGGAAACACCCTGCGTAGTATCTACCAAGGGGTCAAAGCCGATGATGGGCCCCTTTCAACTGATAAAACGGTCGCAATGGAGTAAAAATAATGATTCAAAGTACTTGGATACATAGAATCATTACACATAATCTGTGATTTTACTCTAGATATCGATCCTTAATTCGGCCACCCGTGCCCACATTAAGGCTCGGGGGCTACTGGGCTTTGCGCTCATTATTTACAAATATTAAAGGGGCACATCGATCCCCTGATCTGGTGTTGCCACCCGACCAGTGTCTCGGGGGCTACTGCATTGCCTATTCAATGTAGAAAATTCCAACTGCCAATTGTTCGACTTGACCGAACTATGGGCAAACGTGTCTTCGGATAACAATAGGTACCAGTTGGACCTATCCGGCGTCAAGATAAATATATTACGGAAACTTTTCAAGACCCTCTCTCAAGGGCCCGTTCGCCGATCACTATTATCTCTAATATATTACACTGCGTTTTTATTCCTATGTATGCTGCCGAGCTAGGAGTTGATCCTCAGGCTGATTTCGCGCATCGGCCTGAGTCTCAGGGGCTACTGGGAGCAGCGGTTTCATGTTTTCCTTCAGGTGCATCTCGGGTTTTAGACTGATACACACCTTGAGGGCTACTGGATATACATATACTGGCTATATACCTCGGCAGAGAATAAACTGCACCAGTCAAAAATATTCACAAAAAATCAGCCCGCTGTCGGGTGGTGCACCACCTCGGAAGCAGTCCGACATAAAGCTTGGGCGCCAGCGGCTAGCTCCATAGAGGGCATTTCCGGCATTAAGCTCGGCTAAACTCCTTTGACTTTTTTGAACCAAGGTGATCTGTGACACCTCGGATATAGTCCGGCGTTGGAGCTCGGATACAGTCTAGCGTTGGAGCTTGGACACAGTCCGGCATTGGTGCTTGGCTGCAAAGGATACCTCGAATGTAGTCCGGCGTTGGGGCTCGGATGTAAGAGGACACCGCCGCATGGGAACAACTTCAAACCCGAGGCGTGGCATAAAAAACAAGGCATTGATAACGGCCGAAGACTTAAAGGGCTCCTCGGATACCCGACGTATAAACTCGTCAGATTTAGCTTGGAAATCCTCAAGACAGATGATGGGAAAATTTGATGAACCAGTTTTCAAGACCGACAACCGAAGATGAAGAACAGTTCGGAAGAATCAAGTAGCGTCCCTAACTTGAAGACCGGTTCAGGGGGCTACTGACGGTGTCCTGGACTAGGGGCTTACCACGTCATCTCCCGATCTGTTAGATTGGGCCAAGGACCCCCATGGCCGTATACTCATGGGCCAGTTCGGACAGCTGCCGCATACAAGGAAGATTCCACAAGACTTGGCGATCAAGACAAGGACTCCTCCCCACCGGCGTATTCGGCTAGGACTCTTGTTATCCTAGGCCTCTGGTGCATTATATAAACCGAGGCCGGGCTAGTTGATAGAGACAACAACAATCATAATCATAGGCTAGCTTCTAGGGTTTAGCCTCTACGATTTCGTGGTAGATCAACTCTTGTAATACTCATATCATCAAGATCAATCAAGTAGGAAGTAGGGTATTACCTCCATCGAGAGGGCCGAACCTGGGTAAACATTGTGTCCCCCGTCTCCTGTTACCATCGATCCTAGACGCACAGTTCGGGACCCCCTACCCGAGATCCGCCGGTTTTGACACCGACAGAGAGGAACATACGCTTCTACATATTGCAATAATATCAAGTTTCCTCTATATGTGTTGAAAATCTTGAAGTTTTGCTTGTTTTGCCCTCCTATGCTAGTTGATTCTTGTTCCCATAAATTATTAGCTCACAAAATCTCCATGCATAGGAAGTGGATTAGACTTAAATGTTCTTGCCATGTGATTCATGATGCTCTCTTTGTGTTTCAATTCTTTTCTTTTATGTGAGCATCATTCAAATCACCATGCCTAGCTAAAAGGCATTAAAGAAAAACGATTGTTGGGAGACAACCCAACACTTTTACCTACTGTTTTTGTGTGTTCACATGATTAGGCTACTGTAGTAATCATGTTTTATTGCTTTGTTTCAATAAAGTGCCAAGTAAAGCCTTTGGGATCATGTTGGGTGATAGTTTATTTGATCTTGCTGAAAAACAGAAACTTTTGCGCTGAAGAAAATAATTCTCATTTTTAACAGAAGAGTGCTTTTGAGTTGATTCTTTTTGCAGAAGATTAATATACAAATTGCTCACATGGTCATAATTGTTTCATAATTTTTGGAGTAGCAGAAGTATGCTGATACGTCTCCAACGTATCTATAATTTATGAAGTATTCATGCTGTTATTTTATCATTCTTGGATGTTTTACAATCATCTTATAGCAACTTTATATCATTTTTTGGGACTAACCTATTGACCCAGTGCCCAGTGCCAGTTGCTGTTTTTCGCTTGTTTTTTACATCGCAGGAAATCAATATCAAACGGAGTCCAAACACCGCAAAACTTTTTGTGGATTTTTTAAGGACCAGAAGACCACCAATGGGCCAGAGAAGCACCTGGGGGGTGCCCCGAGGGGGGCACAACCCACCAGGGCGCGCCTGGGGGCCTAGGTGCGCCCAGGTGGGTTGTGCCCACCTTGGTGGCCTCCCACACCCCCTCTTTACCCTATAAATTCCCAAATATGCCGAAAACCCTCGGGGTTAACCTAGATCAGAAGTTCCGCCACCGCAGGCCTCTGTAGCCACCAAAAACCAATCTAGACCCTGTTCTGGCACCCTGTTGGAGGGGGCAGTCATGTCCGGTGGCCATCTTCATCATCCCGGCGGCCACCACGATGAAGAGGGAGTAGTCCACCCTCGGGTCTGAGGGTTTGTACCAGTAGCTATGTGTTTAATCTCTCTCTCTCTCTCTCGTGTTCTTGAGATGTCATGATCTTGATGTATCGCGGGCTTTGTTAATATAGTCGGATCATATGGTGTTTTTCCCTCTCTATCTTGTTGTGATGAATTGAGTTTTTCCCTTTGAGATTTCGTTGTTATCGGATTGGATACTTTTAAGGATTTGAGAACACTTGATATATGTCTCGCAATTGAATACTCGTGGTTACAATGGGGTATCGTATTGATTCACTTGATATATGTTTTGGCACTCAACTCGCGGATTCCCGAGGTGACATTGGGGTAATCTATGCATAGGGGTTGATGCACGTTCTTGTCTTTATTTCTCTGGTAGAAATCTTGGGGCACTCTTTGAAGTTCTTTGTGTTGGATTGAGTATTATGAATATGAATTTGCTTTGGTGTTATTTTAGTACGAACTCTAGGATAGATCGAACGGAAAGAATAGCTTTGTGTTATTTTAGTACGAACTCTTGAATAGATCGAACGGAAAGAATAGCTTTGAGGTGGTTTCGTACCCTACAAACAATTTATTCTTATGTTATCCGCTAGATAGGAACTCTAGAGTGATTCTTTAGCGCACTTTGAGGGATGGTTATATGATCCAATTATATTAGCATTGTTGAGAGGTTGCACTAGTGAAAGTACGGACCCTAGGCCTCATTTTCAAGCATTGCAATACCATTTTTGTGCCCGTTTACTATTTTCTACCTAGCTGTTTTTATTTATTTAGATTATAAAAATATATTTCTACCATCCATATTACACTTTTATCACCATCTCTTCGCCGAACTAGTGCACCTATACAATTTTCTATTGTATTGGGTGTGTTGGGGACACAAGAGATTTCTTGTATTTGGTTGCAGGGTCGTTTGAGAGAGACCATCTTCATCCTACACCTCTCAAGGATTGATAAACCTTAGGTCATCCGCTTGAGGGAAAATTGCTACTGTCCTACAAAACTCTGCACTTGGAGGCCCAACACGTGTCTACAAGAATAAAGTTGCGTAGTAGACATCAGATGGCTCCGCCATCGCAAATATTTTGCACCTTTTTTTACGGGGGTTTTCACCACCGTTTGCGATTAATGCATTGCACACAGTTTCGTCAAAGGGTCTCTGATCGTAGTGTCGCGTTAGCAACATCCTGCAGTAGTGGGTGCTACACAATGTGTAGAGCAACAGTAAATGAAATGAGTGAATCAATCAACAAACTGAGCAAGAAAAAGCAAAACTTACGATCTCTTCGAGTGCCGCGCGCAATGGCCATCTTGTCTCGGGCATATCAATCGCGCCAAATTTTTTGGTGACGATGGTCTGCATAGTCTACCATCGATTCGATAACGACCTCACATTACGATCATGGATAATGTGCATGTCGTACGGTGCGATGTGCTTTCACATGTGAAATGAAACATGCACGCGCTGCCAATAGGGAAAAGGCCCCCCTCTACTCCTGCCTACGAAATCCGCGGATACGGCCAACCACGCATTGCACAACAACTCATCCTCCATGGTCGAGTACGCCGCCATCCTTCGTACTCTAAAAAATGACATGGCATTCGAAAATAAGCTTAATGGCATTTGACTGATCACCTACCGGATGTGGTGACTGCCATGGATGACGTCAATAGATGGGGGGGGGGGAGTGTACCTGACTACGGACGGGTCCTAGCTGGATGACGCCGTCGTAAAAGGCGAGCGGGCATGTCGATGCTGGTTGCGGAGATCCAACAATGCCTGTGTGACGGCCGGAGAGGTACATCGGCATCGTCAGAGGAATAGGGTGCGAATGCAAAGCAAGGGGGGAGAAGGGGCGGATTGAAAGAAAATGGGACCGGAGGGGGATTTAGTGGGCTGGGGGTGTCTGAGTCCTATATGGCTGCAGTTCAGACTCCGGCAAAGCCCCCCCCCCCCCAACTTTGTCTCAGTTTTGCGGGAAAAAGTGCGACCGAACCGGTCGGCGGACCGATACAGGTCCGCGTTGGATGATACAACACGTCTGGACCGCGCGGTCCGGACATATGCAGGAGGTTTTATGGCCAGTGTTGGAGATGCCCTAAGTCCTTGTAGACAAAGCCCTATTTTATTTTGCTAGAATGGACAGTAAGCTAATTTTTGTTATTTTGTTTTTCAAATCTTACATCTAGGTGAAGTATTTTTTTAGATAAAAAGGGATCACCATCCCGGGTTCCATTGCATGAAAGAAACAACAAAAAAGGTCAAGGGCTTGGGTCCGTATCCAAACGATGTATCAAAAAATCAAAACAAATTATAGACCTGGGGAACTAACCCCAACTCATACCCTAGGTTCTATTCAAAAGCTAAGAACCCAAACATCAGTTCACCAAGAATAACACACGCATGTGCAAAATAACGAAGCAGATAGAAACCAAATAGATAATAGGGCACTGGTGCAGAGTTCCCTCATGGTCTTCAACGGTGGTGCAGAAGGAGGCTGCGGAGACCAGATTGACTCCGGGACAGGTGCAGGACTGGGAACTAGAGCCATCCCAGCCAGCTTGCTCGGTGTGGAAGTCGGGGATCCATGGAACATGCATTCCGAGATATTCAACTTGTCCCATCTTAGCCATTCGTGATGGCCAGGGGTTTCCTCAACTATAGTGCCAGGAAGGTTGCGAAGGCCTCTAGTCTCATCTTCCCCTACTCCGTAGATAATATTGACCAAATTTTTTATGTCTAGAGGATTCTCCCCATCACCTACTTAATAGAGATCCATGTGACGTTATTAATGATAATGAAATTCCTAAGTTTCTATAAACATCACAGAAAAGAAGCACATGGAACATTAAGGGAAGATTTATGCTTATTGGAAAGCCAAAGCCTAGCAACAGAAAAATAATCAGATCCTAGGCCAGTGTTAAAATGCTCATTGATCATGATCCATATTTGTTTAGCAACTACACAATCAAATAGCATATGATGAACAGATTCATTTTCAGAGCAGAAAACACAATCCAAAGGTTTTATAATATGCCTTTTCCTTAGTTTTTTCTAGTCATAATTTAGTTATGAGAAATCAACCAAATGAAAACATGAATTTTAGGTGGAACATTAAGCTTCCATACAACATGAATATAAGTTGGTTGAACCCCCCTAAAGTTAATAACATGATAGAGAGAACTACTAGAGTGCCGCCCTTTACATTCTAACGGTCAAATCAAAGCATCTGATTCATCTGTGAGAATGATGGCTTGTGTGATTTTAACCAACTGGTACCAAAGTTCCATCATCTTAATGGTAAAATTTTGCCTAAAGTGAGTTCGACTTGACTACCATCCCAGACCTCACAAATAGGCTTAGACATCTAGTTACATATGTTATACTGTGCCCAAAACTGGACATCAAGAGGGGAAGAACCAAACCAGTGTCTTCCCAAAATATTATTCTATTATCATCACCTACTTGCCGTCTATATCCAAATTTAACAGCTTGAGCTACACTCATCACTCCTTTCCAGAATATGCAGGAATTGTTTATAGAGCTGTTGAAGATGTTTGGCTTCTCAGTATTGTACTTAAACTTCACAATATCTTTCCAAAGTTTCCCCCCTCAATCATAATATCTCTTAATCCAGGAACCTAGGATATAATTGTTTAACTCTCTGAGATTAGGAATACCTAAACCCCCAAAATCTTTTTTCATACAAACAAGCCCCAAATAAGCTAGTTCTATTTTCCTATAATCTTCAAAGTCATTCCACAAGGAATTGGCCTTTTGAGTGTTAATCAGCTCTATGGTCCATTTTGGGAATTTGAAGAAGGACAATAGGTAAACCGGGATACTAGCAAGGCAGGCTTGAATAAGGATCAACCTGCCTTTATAAGAGAGCAGCTTGCCCCACCACCCAGCTATATATCGTCTTGATAATCTTATCAATTAGGGGTTGGATGTCTTCAGCTATCCTTTTGATAATCTTATCAAATAGGAGTTGGATGTCTTCCCTCCTCAACTTATCATAGTGGAGGAGATAGCCTAGGTATTTAATTGGGGAATTACCCAATTTACAATCAAGGACCTCAGCAAATAGTTGTGTCTCTACTTCAGACATATTTATGGGGATCAATTCACTCTTATTATAATTGATCTTCATCCTGGAGACATGTACAAAGTAAGAAAGTATAGTTTTAAGATTAGTAGCCTTATATAGGTCCTTCTCTAGAAAGAGGATTGTGTCATCTGCATATTAGAGGCAGATGATCCCTCCAAGATAGACTGCAAGACACAAATCATTAATTAACCCCCCAGCTGATGCCTTAACTAGCATTTTGGAGAGAACATCCACTACAAGGTTAAAAAGGAGAAGGGAATGGAGGTCCCCATGTCTCAATCCCATACTAGTTGTGAAGGAATCACTGCCACAACCATTAATCTTAACCCCCACAGAACCCCCTCTGGTGACAACCTAAATCGAAGATGTCCATTTGCCTCCCAAAGCCCCTATGTTTGAGCAGTTCTATCAAAAAATCTAGGTTAAAAAAATCAAATGCTTTCTCATAGTCTTACTTAAGGACTAGACCATTCTCTTTGCTAGAATGGACAGAGTGTAAGACTTCATGTGCTGTGACAACACTTTGTAAAAGTGTATCCGCCCTTCAAAATACCAGCTTGGTTGCAAGCAATTAGTCTTTGCATAAGCAGAATAAGTATATTAATTAAAACCTTAGCAAAAATTTCAAACTACTATCAAGAAAGCTTATAGGCCTGAACTTTTTCATGGTAGTAGCTTTTGCCTCCTTTGGAATCAAGGAAAGCATAGCAAAATTCAGTATATAGATATCTTGCTTGATTGGATCCCAGAAATGCTGGTAAAAGAAGAAAGTGATCCCGTCAGGTCCAAGGGCTCCACCAACATAGAAGCCAAATACTGCTTTTTAAATTTCCTCCTCGGAAAAAGGGGTTGCGGTATATCATTCTTAGCAGAGGAAATTGTTTCCTCAACAGAAAAGAACTCTTTGTTGAGAAGCATTTTCTTTTCTCTTGTTAAAAATGATTTTATAAAAATTACTAGCTACTTTAAGGATGTCAACGGTCTTAGTGAAAGGACCACCTAGAGAGTGAATAATAGTTTTCCTTCTTCTCTGGTTTACCACTGCATGAAAATATGCAGTATTCTTGTCACCTTCTTTGATGTCCTTATCTCTGGATTTCTGCGTAGCATTGACCTCCTTGCCAAGACAATGAGCTTGTAATTCTAATTGAATCTCTTTTAATCTACTTTGCTCTTGGTCAGGGAGTTCAGAGGTTTCAGCCTTGACATCTAATCTATCAAATTCCTCCACCAACTCTTTCTTGAACTTCCTAAGTTCAGCTTCTATATCTCAACTCCACCCTTTGGTGATTTTCCTCGGACTCCTAATTTTGTCTTGCCAGATATCAATGGATGACTTCCCATGAGCAGGAGCCTTCCAAATTTTCTCTACTATTTCCTTAAAATCATTCCTAAGGAGCCACCATTTCTCAAACTTGATACTACCAGATTTAGCTTGTCTCCCTAAGCCAGATTCCTAAACAATGGGAGTATGATCGCTACCCAATCTAGGGAGGGCGGTACAAGAGGCTAGGGGGAAAAACTTTTCTAGCTCTATGCCACAGAAAAGCCTATCAATGGTTGACATAATAATGTTAGCCGGGTTGTTAGCCTAAGTAAATTCCCTAGAAGAGGTGAAGGCTTTTTTTTCTATTTTCTTTGCTCTACATGGCTATTATTATGAGAGTTTGAATTGATTCAGATTAATTATGAAGATGTGACCGAAGAATTCATTTCAAGAAATACTTGAAGGGTGCTATTTTTTGGTAGAAAATGAGGCCAGTTTATAAATTTATTGCTCTAGTACCATATTTTCTATTTTACCATTAGTATTTGGTATATTTCCTAAATATTGTACCAAATAAGACATGTTTGAAGTTACCTAGTTATAAGTGGGGGTATGCTTTACTTATATTGGTTCTTCAGTTGAATGGTTAAAAAAATATCCTATGTTGATTTTTGTCCCGGGCCCCCAAATTTCTAGAGACACTCCCAAAAGGGTTTTGACCATGGCTCCGCATTCTCCACAACAAAAAGTATAAACATGCATTGATGTATATATAACACACTCAAGCTAGTGAACTTTAGCTAAAATGAACAAACAATTATAGATCAGTACGTGTGCACATACCCTCAACAAAGAATGTGTATTAACTTCTTAATCCCAGGTCAAACAATGACAGTTTTTTGCCCGTGTGTGGATGTGGCCAGACAGACGGTCAGTAGTTATCGTCACCATCATTACCACTGTTTGGGAGATACGAATGGTCGCCGAAGTGCACATGGTCATTTAACCCGTATCTCAACGAGTCCCACGTCGAGAACCCGTCGTCTCCGCCATCGGTTGTAGACGACGGCGCTGGCAGTCCCTCGGTCGAAAACGACGACGACGACGCAGCTGGCGGCAGCTCGGAAGGGAACGTACACTGTTCGTGCTGCTGGCTATTGGAATCAAAGCTCAGCATCATGGACGGCCACCCAGGTGCTGCAGGCTGCTGCTGGTAATGCCGTTCCTGCTCCATCCGGTGCGTGTCTCGGTGGCCTGCGCCGGTGGAGTCGAACCTCAGAAAGAGCGCGTCGCCAGTTGCCGGCGCCGGCAGCTCAGCCACGACATCGGGAGTTGGGACGGGCGCGGTGTTGCACGTGTGCTCGTACGTGTAGGTGACCTTGAACAGTGGTGGATCCTCGTGGTTCTCCTGTTGCACCAGCTTTGAGGCAAGGCATTGCCTGTCTTCACGGTAAGAGCATCTGTAATAAAGCCTGCATATTGCCGGTTACATGCATGAGTGTTATCTCGATGGTAGTGAAAGTTAACACAATTTGTACTCTCTCCGTTCACAAATATAAGATGTTCTAATTTTTTTTTTTTGAATGGGATGGATATAAACATATTTTAGTGTGTCTGTTCATTCATTTCACTTCATATATGGTCCATATTAAAATATTCAAAACATCTTATATTTGTGAACGGAGGGAGTACCATAGCAAGATGAAGCAAGGGCTTATCTACACAGCTTCTTTCAAAGAAACACTAGTTTTACAGATTGGAAAATATAACATCGCACCAACCACAAAACCTCATTAAGTTATAGTTTCTTTGGTTTAGTTGATGCCCTATATAACTTCGGTTCAAGGATGACCTTCCTGAAAATTATCTTTTTTTGGTCTATAATGCCACCAGTCAACATCTTTTCTGAAGATTCTATATCATAGTCGACAAAGAGTTAACTAACTTCCCATGTTTTTTTACCAAATTATTCATACAAATATAAGGAATTTTTTCCGTGTAATATTTTTTTCATTTGTCTACAATGTCGTGTTGGCCGACTGAGAATTAGTTGATTCTCAGTTGATTTTACAAATATGTTCATACTTTGCTGTAAGAAGAAGGCTGTTCACCACCTGTCGTGGTAATTTGTTTATCTAGTGAAAGATTTACAGTGTTTGTTCTCAAAGTTTAGAAAATATAAAATCATGCACGGACCTCCATTCAGATTGAGATAGAACTAAGAAATTCTCAGACGTTAGATAGTAATCAATCTACTGGTAAATTACCTTGGGAAGACAGAGTCCTTGATGTTTTTCTGGCCGTACTTTCTCCACAGGTGACCGTCAAAATGAGGTGTGAACGTATGTTTGACCCATGAAGGTCTGTCTTTCCTGCAGCAATATGTATTTCAGAATATATATGTCAAACGGAGGGCGAGTCAGGATTATCATGGCTCATGATTCATGGTAGACTTGTAAATGGTCCAAAATTTGTAAAGCATGAAGCGAGCTTAGTATGTGCTGAAACACATAGTAAATAACGTGGTGCAAACACGAAATAACGTGGACTTAATACATACCCTCCCACATACACAAGGCTTTATGCTAGAACGAAACATGCCTGCAATAACTGCATACCAAACTTTATAATTACGAATGATCACAAAGGCCCGAATATCATACTCGAGTTTCCCGGTACATATCTAAAGAAGGATTCCAATGATCACAAAGGTCCGAATATCAGCCAATCAAGCCAAGATGACTCTAGGATGACATTGTCATTTCAACACAATTCGATAATGCGCTTGGGTGGAAGATGTTGCCAATGCAAACTAATCCATCAAACTCTGCGTGCACTCATCATGAATGTCGGTTAAGAGAAGAATGGATCCAGTCCACGGGATCCGCCGTCAATCAACACTCATCCATACTTGATAGTAGCGTGTGAGCATCCTAAAGAAACCACCCGGCCGATCGAATATGGCCAACCAGTTACCATCTCCAAGCTAAGAGGAACCATGCCATGTCCATTTTGTTTAGTGGAGGAGATGCCGCATGACGAAGAATGACCCTAGTCCACCAGTGCTACTTTTGCTAAAGGAGACACGGGCAATGGAAGGCGAGTAAGCTTTTGAGCTAGAAAGGGGCCTTGTCATCATTATCCAATACACTACTAATTTCATCTAGCGGTGCCAAGCACACAGAGTGAAGACACAATGGCTCGGCGGTGGTGGAAGAAGTTGGGAGCCTCAAGAGTCCCCTATGACGACCCAAAAGGCAGGCAACCATCTATTTTTACATAGATTTCCATTTAACTATGACTTTGCAGCTGCTCTAAAGATGGGAATGGACTGAAGGTACCCAAAGGGACATTGGCCCGACCTGAAATTCCAAGGCCAATGTGTCTTTTTGGTCGGCTTCTTTGGAAACCAGGGCAAGGGAGTCAGTCGCCACTGGTCCATCATGGCTAGAGGCTTGGCCCATTTATGGTTGTCATGTTTTGTAATATGTTGTTACAATAACATTTGCCTTGCAAAGTTGTTAGCTTTCTGCTTATAGAAACAAAATTCAAACTATTGAACCAATATTGTTAGTGTTCTAGAGTTGCAAATATGCTACTTGAGAGGTAATGGTTCATAGTAGAAAATGGAACAAAGTTGCATATGTGTCTTCTTTTCATTGAACAAATGAACTCTACATATCCTAACTTGCTAGGAAATTCAGGTTTCTAAATGATGTTACATGAAATGATGTTGTTGTGTAACCGATTCTTGTTTTAGTAGTACAAATCAAGTATTTAAATGGGTCGGACCATATGGCCAAATGGGACATGTGGCTAGTCTTTACTAGACCATTGGGCCGGCTCCATGTGCCTAGACAAAGGAGAGGGGGCCAACAGAGACCGGGTCTGCCAGAGTGGGTCGGCCCATTTTGATTCTTAGGCTGCTCATAGTGATGCAAGTGTGGCCCGCTTACCCGGCTAACTGTTAGAGTTGTGTCGAATATAGTGTACAAGGTAGGTTACAGTTGGATTTGTAGTTGTATCGTGTTTACATAGGATGTGGAGTCGTGTCCTAGTAGGACACTTGTATCCTAGGCCTCTCTTATATAGCGGGAGTAGACACACGATGTAACCTATGCCAACATAATAGCACAGGCGCGCAAGGGGGAGCCGGCGGCGTGTGCCGGCGCCCGGGTGGCCGGTGTGCGGTATTGTGACGGTGTCACGGGGAGGAGCGCCCGTAGTCATGCCCCGGGGATGTAGCCATATCGGTGAACCTCGTTAACAAATCTCGGTGTCGTGCCTTGTGTGATTACTTGGTTCTCAGATGATCAACGGAGTGCCTCGAATTTATTCTAACAAGTGGTATCAGAGCTAGGTTGTTCAGAGGCTGTGGATCATTGATTTAGAGGAGAAGAAGCGATCGGCAGAGAGTTCTTGGCGGTTGGATCGGTTTAGCAGCAGCGTTGGCGTGTAAGGCCTTCGTGATCAATCCGGCGTAATTACAGCGAGTCCGTGCGGCACCAGGAGTCCGTGTGGCGAGCGAGGCGCTCCAACGACGCGTGTTGTAAGACACGCAACCTGGCTGGAGGCTGCCGAGCGCGGACACAAACAGATGCATGCAACAGGGCCTGTGTGGCAGGGGTGGAACTGGATGTCTAAGGTTGGAGTGCAGCGCTGGGAGGCCAAGCTGAACTGATTGTGTGCAAGGACAGCGGACAGAGATTTATTTTGAAAACAAAAGGAGACCGAGTCTCCATAGTACACAGACAGGCAGGCAAATCAGTTAGCGACAAAGATCCATCAAGAGTGTCCGTCAGAAGTACTACTTGCGTAGTAGGCGTTGGCAAGGCAAAGGCAACTAACCAGCATTAAATATTTGTGTCAAAGGGAGCTACGTGAGAAGACTAAAAGGTTTTTTGGTTGGAATTTGCTACTAGTACGCGGAGGTTTCGTGTATTTGGGGCATTGCGTGGAAAGCTCAAATTATTTTCCATTGTTTAGTCATACGAAGAACCATGGCGTTAATGGGTACTTGGTTTGAGGTGGAGAAGTTCAACGGGACTAGAAACCTTGGGTTATGACAGACATGGTGAAAAATTTGTTGGCACAACAGGGATGCTTGAGGGCGTTGCGGGAAGTCATGTCAGCTGTGATGGAATTATCATGTGATGGATGGAAATTCTCGGAAGACGATTTGGGAGCCTTGAGCGTGTCATACAGTCGAACGAGTTCGGCTGGGTCGGACTGGACAGTCTGACGGGATCGACGCGAGTCGGTTGGTACAGAAGACGGTGGTGGGATCGGCGACGACGACGTAGGAGCGTGATGCTGATGGTGACCGACTTCTGGGCGTGGAAACACGTGGAACGAGCCTGAGTGCTTGTGTGGCTTCGACAAGACTATGGCGCAGGGTTGATTCAAGACGGTGCACATGAGAGCTTGAAGTCGACGGGGCGCGTGGGTGGACTGATCATCTACCATGGAGTCATGTTGAAGGTGGAGCTGGATTGAGGGGCTACGGTGTAAGGATCCAGAGAATCGAAGCCTATTTCAGCTGGAAAAAAGCGAGTGACATGCAGTTCGGACTGGAGCCCAGTGGTCTGATGGAAGCGTGAAACTCGTCATCGGTCGGTGATGACCAGTGATACTCTGCAGTGGGGGTTGAGTGGTGTGGGTTTGCGACCTTGAGACTCGACCGGGACAGCGTAGGCTCGACGCGATAATAGCGGCGAGGCGTGCGGCATGCACGGGACATGGAGACGAGCCAGGGCTTTGGTGGTCATACATGTAGTGGGACAGCTGCGAATTTGACTCAGGGTGACTATAAGCAATGGTGAAATTCCTTCAAGTTTCAGACATGCAGTCAAGAAAGGAGCGGCGATGTTGAGTTCAGGTAACTCTTATGTGTGACACCCAATATGTGAGTTGTTCACTTTCATGCAGGTCAGTGATCAGTGTGTGATGACGTTGAACGGATACTCTGGAAGTTGGGAGCACAAGTTGAGTAACAAGGGACTTAATTTTGCTCGAGTGTTGACTGTGGTCAAGAAGAAAAGGGACTATAAGTTGCAGGTGGAGTCACATGGAGTCTTTGGAGTAGCAACAGTGCTCATGGGATAAACTCAAGTCCAATGTATATGGAAGTTTGACGCATGGACGAACTCAAGGTGGTGGAGAATATTCGCCAAGGTGGAGTTTGTTAGAGTTGTGTCGAATATAGTATACAAGGTAGGTTACAGTTGGACTTGTAGTTGTATCGTGTTTACATAGGATGTGGAGTCGTGTCCTAGTAGGACACTTGTATCCTAGGCCTCTCTTATATAGCGGGGGTAGACACACGATGTAACCTATGCCAACATAATAGCACAGGCGCGCAAGGGGGAGCCGGCGGCGTGTGCCGGCGCCCGGGTGGCCGGTGTGCGGTATTGTGACGGTGTCACGGGGAGGAGCGACCGTAGTCATGTCCCGGATATGTAGCCATATCGGTGAACCTCGTTAACAAATCTCGGTGTCGTGCCTTGTATGATTGCTTGGTTCTCGGATGATCAACGGAGTGCCTTGAATTTATTCTAACACTAACTATGCCATGTGTGTATCAATGGTCAATATTTATCCTACAGTGTAGTACGACACGGACAAGCGGTGTGCGGCCTGCATCGATACCTTGGTATTTTTCTTCTCAAACTTTGTATATGTTGGGGCGAAAGTGAAAAAGCGGTAAATCCAACTATGCTCTTGTGTGTTATTGCCACATATATCTTGTTGACTTTTTGGACTTACATGGCTGCTCAACAAGACAGGAAGCCTCAATTGCAGGATGGGCACAAGCATACCCTAGCCTTATATCTATGTGTGGCTATGAAAAATGCATGATTTTCTCCCCAAAGAAGTTACGTAGTTAAGGCTCCCTCTGGAACAAAGGAAAACCGTAGGAATTATGAACGATCGAGTTCTTAGAGGAGAAGTTCCTGCTGCACCGTTTAGAATAAAGGAATGGATCACCAAGATACACTAAGCCCACCAACTAATTGATTGGGTAATGAAGGCAATGATACTTTGAAATCTTCATATAGTTTATAAACTAATTAGAAACTAATACTTGTTAGGAAACTTGAGTAGTATGAGAAATGAGAACCACTAGTATAGTAATGTAAACCATGCTCGACATGTTTTATAGGGAATGCACCCTTCTGGCTTTTTCGTTTCTGTTCATCCTTTTGGAAAGGAAAGCATATACTTGAGTCATAAAATACTGTTCAGGACAGTGCTGCAATATCAGAAAGAAGACCATGTGTTGTGACCGTAGTCATTGTTTTCTCTCATATGCATGCTTACAATGTGCGTGCATAAAGCACTTCAGTTTAGTAATAGTTGTAGCTTCTCAAGAAAATGGAGCCCTCCACTAAGGCAAAGATATAAGCACAGGTAAAGCAAATCGAAGGGAAGGAAATATGACTTCGGCCCGAAGTTTCCAAATTAAATGTGAATGCTTCATCGAAGGAGGATGTGCATATTTTTGGAGAATATGGAGAGTTGCTAGTAAAAAGAAAGAATGAAAACAGCAGCATTCCACTGCATGTATTTATATATTTTGTAATTATATTATACGATGATGTACAAAAGCAAAGGAAAGAAGTAAATAGATAAAACTACTAGGAATTTCCAGAAATGGCTACCATAATAATCTGGTTCAGCTTTCAGCAGCTGATCCCATGAAATATAGCTCGACTCAGAAATAGAACTATTCACCCTCTAGTTGAATGTTGTTCTAGTCAAGGCTCTACCATACGCGGCGCTATCACTCTCAATTGACAGTATTATTTTTGGCATTAATTAACTCGCAGTAAACCATTAATCCAACTTGTAATAATATAGTACATCCTGTTTAAAATTCCAGTTCCAGCGAGAGTCTATTAGTCTAGTGCCACCTGTTTCGGAACATGTATGTCGATGTTCCCTCTTCTCCTTAAATTTACCAAATCTTACCAATATTGGCATACAACCGAGGAAGGCACAGTACAGAAATGAGTATGCACGTTTTCACAGATTCAATACACGTACGAACGGGAGAAAGCTCACGCGGTGCAAGACAAAGAGTGCAAATCAACACGGCATGCATTTCAGGATCTGCTTCAGAACGAACTCTACGAAGGGCAAACAGGAGAAGTTGAACTATAGAGAGTTTCAGTACCTTCTCTTTCGGCTGTCGCGGCGCGAGGACTCCGGCGGGGAGACGCCGAAGACGCCTCCGGCAGGGCTGTAGGACGCGGAGGCAGATCCCATGGCTTCCTGCGCGCGTGGATCCTCGAAGTCAAACGACTCCCCCTTCGGAGGCGGTGACGCCATTGGATGGCCTGGTCTTTGCAGAACGAGGTGGTGGAGATAATAGCAGCTCGCAAGAAGCGCAGCAGGTATATGTGGGAAACGGAGAAGATGGGGTAGCCACCTATGTCGTTTTCAAGCTGCTGCTCGCCGCAGGAGGGCTTTAAATTTTTAGGAGGCAGCGAGCTCAATGGCCGTGGGGGTGCATAGTACAGACTCGATCAATATATTACGGTTTAGTTTTGTTGCGGAGTCATGAGGCCTTGCAGGGTCTTTTCATATGTTTAATGTTTCCCCACATAATAGATTCGAGACGATGAATCTGCCGCCAATTATGGATTAATCATGGGCTTATTTTTCTCAGTACTGGTTGTAGACACATATATGTACATTTTGCCTGTGATAAATAGCGTTTGTTTTTGTTCAAATGGTTTCTTAAGTACTATGATTGTGCTCTGTTCCCTTTGGCATTCACGATCAAGCATCAATCTTACGTGGGCGACGGGGGTGGGATGCGTGCGTGTTTGATTATGGGCAAATTGCAGCAATGGAGGCACAGAAAATGGGTGCCAGCCGATTAGATGTAATGCCAGTTGGGATTAGATTAGTGAGGCCGTTGTTAATTGGGCACAGTGGAGGCTACTAATCCCAAGCCACCCCCACGTTTCGGTGCAGTTTGCAACAATTTGCTGCAAATTGCTGAGAGTCCAGCTAGTTCCATCAGAGAGAACTTGCTGACAACATCTGACCTGATCTAATCTGATGCCAGCAGCGCATTTTTTTTGTGTGCCGAAACGGGCCAGCAGAGCATTAAATGGATGCATCTTCACTCGCTCTTGTCTGACTGACTGTCTGAGTTAAGGATAGATTTATAGTTCTGGTGAATACTGAAGGTGGCTAAATGGGAGATTCAGTCCATGTCCTCCTTTTCGAAAGAAAAATTTATATAAGGATTCCTTTAGGACTTTGCACCATTAATTGTTCTTGAATCATGATTGTTATACACTACTACACAGTTGTACTTGTTGCTGTATTAGTTGTACTTGATTGATATGTAATAACCGATAGGGCAGTGATAGGCGGCGGCCGAAATTTCGGCTGGTCGCCGCGCAGCCGCCTGATTCGGCTCTTCCCAACTATTTGATCGCTACCTCCTCCTCACCCCACATCGAGCGCTCTTATTTTCCCAACAAAAACTGCTCCCACACGGCTCCGTCGGCGCTGCCATACCCGTGCGCGGGTGAAACACATTTGCTCCCTTGGTTGTTTGGTAATTCATGTCAACATACATGTTGTTAGACTTACATTTTCATCTAGTATATTTCAAGAGCAGTCCAACCTAGGCTTGTAAATGGATGGAGATGTGGACCCCTCAAGCTACTAAGGACAAGCATTGGCTAAAGCTTCAAGACTCTTCATTTTTGGTTTAGTGATCAAAGATCACATTGAATCCATATGAAAACCAATACTATTAAAAGGGGATGGGGTTTTGATCATGAGTCATTTGCTCAAGTGCTTGAAGATATTGCTCCAAAACCCTCAACCACTTTCTCAATATCCAATTTGTCCAAAACCCTAAGTCCAATCTCGGTCTCACCGAAACACACCTATCCGGACCCACAGAGATACACCAGACAGAGCCATAAGCCAAATCCTAGAAACACGGTTCTACCGAGATGACATTCGGTCTCACCGAAGTGCAGTGACCAAGTTTCCATAACCCATTGCATTCACTTCGGAATTACCAAGTTGAATCGATCAGAATTACCGAGATGAGGAATCTGCTTAGGTCATCACATATTGGTCTCACTAAGTGGATTCATCTGGTCTCACCTAAACGTCTAACGTTCGAATCTTTTGCACAACTCGGTCTCAACGAGAATTACTTTCGGTGTCACCGAGTTATGCATAAAGATTGTAACGGCTAGATCTTTGGTGATGTCTGTATATACCGCACCCACACCACTACTCTCATAGAGAGCAACCAAGACGAAACTACACTTCCCACATCCATTTTCTAAGAGAGAACCACCTACACTTGTGCTGAGATCAAGGTATTCCACTCCAACCATCTGATCCTTGATTTGCTTTCCACACCAATCCTTCTCCCACCACCATGCCAGATCTTTGAGAAGAGTTTGTGAAGGGTACTTGGTATGTCTTGACTTGTGCGTAGATCTCCTCGGCAATGGCGCCAGAAATCCGCACGTTGGCGGAAGATCAAATCTTGACTTGCCTTGGCGTAAACCTCCCCGGCAACGGCGCCATAAATCCTTCTTGCTACCTCTTGAGCATGCGTTGGTGTTTCCCTTGAAGAGGAAAGGGTGATGCAGCAAAGTAGCGTAAGTATTTCCCTCAGTTTTTGAGAACCAAGGTATCAATCCAGTAGGAGGCCACACGCAAGTCCCTCGTACCTACACAAACAAATAAGAACCTTGCAACCAACGCGATAAAGGGGTTGTCAATCCCTTCATGGCCACTTGAAAAAGTGAGATCTGATAGAGATGATAAGATAATATTTTTGGTATTTTTATGATAAAGGTTAAAAGTAAAGAAAGCAAAATAAATGGCGACAGAAATAGCTAGTTGACGGGAGATTAATATGATGGAAAATAGACCCGGGGGCCATAGGTTTCACTAGTGGCTTCTCTCAAGATAGCATAAGTATTACGGTGGGTGAACAAATTACTGTCGAGCAGTTGATAGAAAAGTGCATAATTATGAGAGTATCTAGGCATGATCATGTATATAGGCATCACGTCCGTGACAAGTAGACCGACTCCTGCCTGCATCTACTACTATTACTCCACACATCGACCGTTATTCAGCATGCATCTAGAGTATTAAGTTCATAAGAACATAGTAATGCTTTAAGTGAGATGACATGATGTAGAGGGATAAACTCAAGCAATACGATATAAACCCCATCTTTTTATCCTCGATGGTAACAATACAATACGTGTCGTTTCCCCTACTGTCACTGGGATCGAGCAATGCAAGATTGAACCCAAAGCTAAGCACTTCTCCCATTGCAAGAAAGATCAATCAAGTAGGCCAAACCAAACTGATAATTCGAAGAGACTTGCAAAGATAACCAATCATACATAAAAGAATTCAGAGAAGATTCAAATATTGTTCATAGATAATCTTGATCATAAACCCACAATTCATCGGATCTCGACAAACACACCGCAAAAAGAGTTACATCGAATAGATCTCTAAGAAGATCGAGGAGAACTTTGTATTGAGATCCAAAGAGAGAGAAGAAGTCATCTAGCTAATAACTATGGACCCGAAGGTCTGTGGTAAACTACTCACACATCATCGGAGAGGCTATGGTGTTGATGTAGAAGCCCTCCGTGATCGATGCCCCCTCCGGCGGAGCGTTGGAAAAGGCCCCAAGATGGGATCTCACGGGTACAGAAGGTTGCGGCGGTGGAAATAGGGTTTCGTGGTGCTCCTGGATGGTTTCGGGGTACGTAGGTATATATAGGAGGAAGAAGTAGGTCGGTGGAGCTACGAGGGGCCCAAGAGGGTGGAGGGCGCGCCCAGGGGGGTAGGCGCACCCCCTGCCTCGTGGCCTCCTCGTTCATTTCTTGACGTCCACTCCAAGTCCTCTGGATCACGTTTGTTCAAAAAATCACGCTCCCGAAGGTTTCATTCCGTTTGGACTCCGTTTGGTATTCTTTTTCTGCGAAACACTGAAATAGGCAAAAAACAACAATTTGCACTGGGCCTTGGGTTAGTAGGATAGCCCCAAAAATAATATAAAAGTGTATAATAAAGCCCATTAAACATCCAAAACAGAATATATAATAGCATGGAACAATAAAAAATTATAGATACGTTGGAGATGTATCAAGCATCCCCAAGCTTAATTCCTGCTCGTCCTCGAGTAGGTAAATGATAAAAATAGAATTTTTGATGTGGAATGCTACCTAGCATATTTCTCAATGTAATTTTCTTTATTGTGGCATGAATGTTCAGATTCGAAAGATTCAAGATAAAAGTTTAATGTTGACATAAAAATAATAATACTTCAAGCATGCTAACCAAGCAATTATGTCTTATCAAAATAACATAGTCAAAGAAAGCTCATCCCTACAAAATCATATAGTTTGGCCATGCTTCATTTTCGTCACACAAGATGCTCTCATCATGCACAACCCCAATGACAAGCCAAGCAATTGTTTCATACTTAGCCTTTTCAGACTCTTTCAACTTTTACGCAATATATTAGCACGAGCCATGAACATAGCACTATGGGTGGAATAGAATATAATGATTGAGCTTGTGTGAGAAGACAACAGAGGAAAAAGTATCACATTGATGCGACTAATCAACGTGCTATGGAGATGCCCACCGATTGATGTCAATGCAAGGAGTAGGGATTGCCATGCAACGGATGCACTTAGAGCTATAAATGTATGAAAGCTCAACAAACAAAAACTAAGTGGGTGTGCATCCAACTTGCTTGCTCACGAAGACCTAGGGCATTTGAGGAAGCCCATTGTTGGAATATACAAGCCAAGTTCTATAATGAAAATTTCCCACTAGTATATTAAAGTGACAAAACAAGAGACTCTCTATCATAAAGATCATGGTGCTACTTTGAAGCACAAGTGTGGAAAAAGGATAGTAACATTGTACCTTCTCTCTTTTTCTCTCATTCTTTTATTTGGGCCTTTTTTTTTCTTTTGGCCTCTTTTTTTTTCTTTCGTCCGGAGTCTCATCCCGACTTGTGGGGGAATCATAGTCTCCATCATCCTTTCCTCACATGGGACGATGCTCTAATGATGATCATCACACTTTTATTTACTTACAACTCGATACTTAGAACAAAATATGACTCTATATGAATGCCTCCGGCGGTGTACCGGGATGAGCAATGAATCAAGAGTGACATGTATGAAATAATATGCATGGTGGCTTTGCCACAAATACGATGTCAACTACATGATCATGCAAGGCAATATGACAATGATGAAGCGTGTCATAATAAACAGAATGGTGGAAAGTTGCATGGCAATATATCTTGGAATGGCTATGGAAATGCTATAATAGGTAAGTATGGCGGATGTTTTGAGGAAGATATAAGGAGGTTTATGTGTGATAGAGCGTATCGTATCACGGGGTTTGGATGCACCGGCGAAGTTTGCACCAACTCTCAAGGTGAGAAAGGGCAATGCATGGTACTGAAGAGGCTAGCAATGATGGAAAGTTGAGAGTGCGTATAATCCATGGACTCAGCATTAGTCATAAAGAACTCACATACTTATTGCAAAAATCTACAAGTCATCAAAACCAAGCACTACGCGCATGCTCCTAGGGGGATAGATTGGTAGCAAAAGACCATCGCTCGTCTCTGACCGCCACTCATAAGGAAAACAATCAAAGAACACCTCATGCTTCTAATTTGTCACACAACGTTTACCATACGTGCATGCTACGGGACTTGCAAACTTCAACACAAGTATTTCTCAATTTCACAATTACTCAACTAGCACACCTATAATATTACCACCTTTATATCTCAAAACAACTATCAAGTATCAAACTTCTCTTAGTATTCAATGCACTTTAAAGTTTTTATCTTGGATGCCTATCATATTAGGACTAATTTTATAACCAAAGAAAATTACCATGCTGTTCTAAAGGACTCTCAAAATAATATAAGTGAAGCATGACAGATCAATTATTTCTATAAAATAAAACCACCGCGTGCTCTAAAAAGATATAAGCGAAGCACTAGAGCAAAATTATCTATCTCAGTAGATATAAGTGAAGCACATAGAGTATTATAATGAATTCCGATTCATGTGTGTCTTTCTCAAAAGGTGTGTACATCAAGGATGATTGTGGTAAACTAAAAAGCAAAGAATCAAATCATACAAGATGCTCCAAGAAAAACACATATCATGTGGTGAATAAAAATATAGCTCCAAGTAAAGTTACCGATGGACGAAGACAAAAGAGGGGATGCCTTCCGGGGCATCCCCAAGCTTAGGCTTTTTGGTTGTCCTTGGATTTTACCTTGGTGTGCCTTGGGCATTGAGGGAGTCCTGGACTAAGGGGTCCTCGGGCGTCCGGCCTGTTATCCATGGGCCGGACTGATGGGCCGTGAAGACCGAAGACTATGTCCGTGTCCGGACTGGACTCTACTTGGCGTGGAAGGCAAGCTAGGCGACCTATTATGAAGATTTCCTCCTATGTAGCCGACCTCATGTAACCCTAGATCTCTCCGGTGTCTATATAAACCGGAGAGCATAGTCCGGATAGGACAGAGATTCATGACCATATACTCATAGGCTAGACTTCTAGGGTTTAGCCATTACGATCTCGTGGTAGATCAACTTTTGTAACACTCATATTTGTCGGCGTTCTGGGAACGGGGGTCCCCAGACTTGTCTGCGTGCGGCCTGCGGCGTGGCTCAAGTGGGGGCCCAGCACGGCCCAGCTTTATCAGCTCAAGCTCAAGACCCTCGCGAGGGGCCAAGCCTCGCGGGGCGGACGACAGGAACCTACCTCAGGAGCAGCCTCGTCAGGCAGGCTCGCGAGGAGGCGGAGAGATCAAGGCAGGGTACCTCGCGAGGGTGCCCTGTGACGTAAGCCATGACGATCAAGGCCAGGCAGGCGCCAGCCCGCGCAGTGTCCTCATTTCCCCTTTGGTGCAAAGGAGGCAAGCACAAGCCAAGGCATCGGGCAAAGGTTACCGCTTCGGTGCAACAAGACCAAGACCAGCAGAATGGCAGGATGGAGGTCATCGTGGAGCCCAGGACGGCGTCACCGTCAGAGTCTTTGGCAGCCGAAGACCAACTTTAGTCAGGATAAGTGTACTAGATGTTCCCCTTCAAAAAGGCCAATTGTTGGCGCCCTTCCCGCTCATTATTTGGGAAGAGGCCCATGGCCTCCCTCTATAAATAGGACTAGCCACCACAGAGAGAGGGGGATCGATCTGATCGAGATCACAGAGAGAGAGAGAGAGAGAGAGAGAGAGAGAGAGAGAGAGAGAGAGAGAGAGAGAGAGATAGAGAGAGGCGACTGGACTCACCCAAGCAGTTCGTCGCACCAGCTCAAGAACAGCCCCTCGCGAGGCTGTTCTCCCTTTGTATTGTTCATCATCAGCCCCTGAGGCAATCCACCACACCACAAACTGGAGTAGGGTATTACACCACAACGGTGGCCCGAACCAGTATAAACCTCGTGTCTCTGTGTTGTTCATCGTTAGTAGTTTAGATCCCTCGCAATCCTTGCAAGCATGAGCTGGTAGGGGAAAGATCTCCGCGCGCACCCAGTGTTCGAACCTCAAGGGTCTGTAGGAACCCGAAATTTGACATTTGGCGCGCCAGGTAGGGGTGCGCCGGAATCTTTCTTCCGCTGGTCGTGTGTGATCTTCCGTCGTGTCCATGGCTGACGCTCGCCGAGCTCGCGCCGAGCGCCGGGCTGCTCGCGCCGCTCGAGTCGCCCAGACGGCTCCCATCGGCGGACACCCCCGTCGTTCCCCGTCGCCTGCCGCCAACACCGCCACCGGCCCGTCCGGGAACGACCAGCAGGCCTCGTCCCAGCATCCATCCGTGAGGCGAGACGGCCGCACCGCTACTCCTTCGCTCGCCCCAGCTGGTTCTTCGTCCTGCGCGCTCCGCGCGCCCATGGAGGCTCGAGCTGCGCTCATCGCGGCAAACGAGCTCCTGCGCTACCGCCCCGTCGACGACGTCTACGAGGAGTGGCTCGACCACGTCGCCGAGCTTGCCCGCGCCGCAGGGGGCTCCCCTGCGTCGTCCCTCTCGCTGCCTCACCCCGCACCACGCGCGGGAGGCAGGGGGTCGGAGGTGCCCCCGCCACCTCCTTCCCAAGAAGGCGCCCTGGCTCCAAGCCGCGTGGCCCCGGGCCGAGACCCTCCGCGCCCGGCGCCCGCGCACCAAGAAAGGAGCTGCCAGGAGACCCCTCGTCCCCAAGAAGGTGCTCGCGTGCTCCCAGCACCGGAGCGCCGCGACCACGCTCCAGCACCACCGCGTCAAGACCCCGCACTGCTCTAGGCAGCGATGCACAGGAATCCACAAGAGCAAGCTTCGCATCATCGGAGAGCCCCAGTGGCCACTGCAGGCTTCCGCGTCTTCACCGCCGAGCTATGCAGCGTCGCATGGCCCGGCAAGTTCAAGCCAGACCTGCCTCCTCGCTATGACGACACCGCCGATCCTGTGGAGTTCCTTCATCTCTACGAGCTGGGCATCGAAGCCGCCAACGGGGACGAAAAGGTCATGGCGAATTGGTTCCCCATGGCGCTGAAGGACGGAGCCCGAACCTGGCTCCTGATCCTGGCTCCCGGCACGATCTCCTCCTGGGATGAGATGCGCACCCGCTTCATCGCCAACTTCCAAGGCACTCGCGACCGGCCTCCTGCCGTGAGCGACATGCGCCGCATCAAGCAGCAGCCAGGAGAGACCCTGCAGAAGTACATCCAGCGCTTCAACAACGCACGCCTCAAGATTCCCAAGGTGACTGAGGAGGCCATCATCTCAGGCTTTTCTGATGGTGTGCGTGACATCAAGATGAAGGAGGAGCTGGTGATGCATGAAGAGCTGTGCACATCTCTAAAGCTGTTCAACTTGGCGACCAAATGAGCCAGGGCTGAGGAAGGGCGACTATCCCTCCTCGAGCTTCCAGCTGTCGATCCAGAAGAGAAGAAGCCCAAGGCCAAGGACGTGAAGCGCAAGGGGGCTGCAGTGCTCGCGGCAGAACCAGACACCAAGCGAGGCAGGGATCAGCCCGAGTCTTCCAAGGGCAGCCGGTACTGCGTGTACCACGATCTCCACACCCACAACACCAACGAATGCCAAGAGCTCAGGGCCATGCGAGAAGGGCGAATCAGTCGACGCCCCGACTGCGGTGATCGAGGCTACGACCGAGGAGGAGGAAGAGGCGCATGACGCTGGGAAGACCGTGGCCCTCGCCAGGGATGGCGCGACAGACCTCGCGATGACCGCTGGCAGGACCAGCCTCGCGAGGGAGGTTGGAGGGACCAACCTCGTGAGGATCGCCCTCAGGGCAATGCAGGGCTCCCGCCTCTGCCGCAGCCGCCAAGGAGGTATGAAGACAATCGTCAGGGCGAGGGGGCTGGGGGCTTCCAGGAGCCGCGCGCGATCGCTTGCATCCTGGGTGGCGCTCAGGCCCCAGCCTCTCAGCGCATCTTCAAGCAGTTTGCTCGCAAGGTGAATGCAGTCCTTCCCAAGCCAGAGGCCACATGCCCTCTCAGGTGGTCGTCGTGCGCTATCACATTCAGTTCAGCGGATTAGCTCAAGTGCGCGGCAACGGCCGGAGTCCTCCCCATGCTTTGCTCACCAGTCATCGGCAACGTGCAAGTCACCAGGACCCTCATCGACGGCGGAGCAGGGCTCAACGTCCTATCTGTCGAGACATTCAACGATCTCCAAGTGCCATACGATTAGCTTCAGCCGACCAAGCCTTTCTCCGGAGTCACTGATGGTTCTACCGTCCTGATAGGGCAAGTCCGCCTTCCTGTCACCTTCGGACAGCGCAACAACTACCGCACCGAGCTCATCGACTTCGATGTCGCCCACATTCGCCTGCCATACTATAGGACCTTGAAGTATGTCTAGAGGGGGGGGGGGGGTGATTAGACTACTTGACCAATTAAAAGCTATGCCTTTTCCCAATTTTAGACTTTGGCAGATTTTAGCTATCTTTGAACAATTCAAGAAATCATCACGCAATTCAAGCAAGCATTCAAAGAGTATATAGGCAGCGGAAAATAAAGCATGCAACTTGCAAGAATGTAGAGGGAAGGGTTTGGAGGATTCAAACGCAATTGGAGACACAGATGTTTTTGTCGTGGTTCCGATAGGTGGTGCTATCGTACATCCACATTGATGGAGACTTCAACCCATGTAGGGTAACGGTTGCGCGAGTCCACGGAGGGCTCCACCCACGAAGGGTCCACGAAGAAGCAACCTTGTCTATCCCACCATGGCCATCGCCCACGAAGGACTTGCCTCACTAGCGGTAGATCTTCACAAAGTAGGCGATCTCCTTGCCCTTACAAACTCCTTGGTTCAACTCCACAATCTTGTCGGAGGCTCCCAAGTGACACCTAGCAAATCTAGGAGACACCACTCTCCAAGAAGTAACAAATGGTGTGTTGATGATGAACTCCTTGCTCTTGTGCTTCAAATGATAGTCTCCCCAACACTCAGCTCTCTCTCATAGGATTTGGATCTGGTGGAAAGAAGATTTGAGTGGAAAGCAACTTGGGGAAGGCTAGAGATCAAGATTCATATGGTTGGAATGGAATATCTTGGCCTCAACACATGAGTAGGTGGTTCTCTCTCAGAACTAGTAAGTTGGAAGTGTAGGTTTGTTCTGATGGCTCTCTCTACGAATGAAGAGGAGGTGGAGGGGTATATATAGCCTCCACACAAAATCTAACCATTACACACAATTTACCAAACTCGGTGGGACCGAATCATAAAACTCGGTCGAACCGATTTAGTAAACCTAGTGACCATTAGGGTTTTCAGTGGGACTGACATGCAACTCGGTAGGACCGATATGGTTATGGTTAGGGCATAACGTAATCTCAGTGAGACCGATTACACAAACTCGACGAGACCGAATTTGGTAATTAGCTAACCAGAGAGTTGGTCAGGTAAACTCGGTGGGACCGATTTGCTCTTTCGTTGAGACCGAAAAGTTATAAAATGGAAACAGAGAGTTTACATTGTAATCTCGGTGGGACCGATTCGCTCTTTCGGTGAGACCGAAAAGTTACGAAAGGGAAACAGAGAGATTACAATCCCATCTCGGTGAGACCGAGATCCCTATCGGTGAGACCGATTTGCCTAGGGTTTTGTGGCAGTGGCTATGACATCAGAACACGGTGGCGCCGGATAGAAAGAATCGGTAGGGCCGAGTTTGACTTTAGGTTTAGGTCATATGTGGATGTGAGAAAGTAGTGGAGGGTTTTCGAGCATATCACTAAGCACATGAAGCAAAAGGCTCATTAAACAACACCTCATCCCTTCTTGATAGTATTGGCTTTTCCTATAGACTCAATGTGATCTTGGATCACTAAAATGTAAAATGTAGAGTCTTGAGCTTTTGAGCTTGAGCCAATCCTTTGTCCTTGATATTTTGAGGGATCCACTTTCATTATCCATGCCATGCCATTCATTGAGCTTTCCTGAAATATTTGTCTTGGAATAGCATTAGCTCAATGAGCTATATGTTGTTATGAATTACCAAAACCACCTAGGGATAGTTGCACTTTCACATACAATGCCATACTCGGGTACCCAGCTTTGGCCAAGTTCATGGCAGTGACTCACCATGGCTACAATGTCCTCAAGATGCCATGAAGCGGAGGAGTCATCATAGTGCTTTGCGAGGAAAGGGATGCAGTGTGCTCTCTTGAGCGTGCCTTCCAAGCCGCAGCAATTGAAGACCCAGATCACAGGAGTGGGAGACTTCCCGAGACGATCCCCAAGAAGAAGAAGGCCACACCTGGTCCAAGCCCTCGTGGGGTAAGCACCTCCGGAGGCATGGCAGCAGGACCTGCGCCCGTTCAATTGGCGCCACCCTCTAGCGCATAGGAAGACACGCCAGGCGCCATCCTCAGGCAGGGCTCGGGGGCTCTTTCATGGCGAGCCACCGACCTAGCCGGAGTCACAAGGGAGGCGCTCGGGCACCACTTGGAGGCGTGCTTCAAGGGACGTTTCCCTCAGGAAGGAGCGAAGCAAGGATGGCCAAACCCTCATGATTCGGACGGACGCGGATGGTAATGTCACCATCTATAAAGCTCGACTTGTCGCTAAGGGTTATCGGCAAGTTCAAGGGATTGACTACGATGAGACTTTCTCTCCCGTAGCGAAGCTTAAGTCCGTCCGAATCATGTTAGCAATTGCCGCATACTATGATTATGAGATATGGCAGATGGACGTCAAAACAGCGTTCCTTAACGGTTATCTTAAGGAAGAGCTGTATATGATGCAGCCGGAAGGTTTTGTCGATCCTAAGAATGCTAACAAAGTATGCAAGCTCCAGCGATCCATTTATGGGCTGGTGCAAGCATCTCGGAGTTGGAACATTCGCTTTGATGAGATGATCAAAGCG
>LR880968.1:698316565-698333230 GCA_904067115.1 Aegilops sharonensis | reverse complement strand
TCACACAATTCAAGCAAGCATGCAAAGAGTATATAGGCAGTGGAAAATAAAGCATGCAACTTGCAAGAATGTAAAGGGAAGGGTTTGGAGGATTCAAACACAATTGGAGACACCGATGTTTTTGTCGTGGTTCCGATAGGTGGTGCTTTCGTACATCCACGTTGATGGAGACTTCAACCCACGTAGGGTAACGGTTGCGCGAGTACATGGAGGGCTCCACCCACGAAGGGTCCACGAAGAAGCAACCTTGTCTATCCCACCATGGCCGTCGCCCACGAAGGACTTGCCTCACTAGCGGTAGATCTTCACGAAGTAGGCGATCTCCTTGCCCTTACAAACTCCTTGGTTCAACTCCACAATCTTGTCGGAGGCTCCCAAGTGACACCAAGCCAATCTAGGAGACACCACTCTCCAAGAAGTAACAAATGGCGTGTTGATGATGAACTCCTTGCTCTTGTGCTTCAAATGATAGTCTCCCCAACACTCAACTCTCTCTCATAGGATTTGGATCTGGTGGAAAGAAGATTTGAGTGGAAAGCAACTTGGGGAAGGCTAGAGATCAAGATTCATATGGTTGGAATGGAATATCTTGGCCTCAACACATGAGTAGGTGGTTCTCTCTCAGAACTGGTAAGTTGGAAGTGTAGGTTTGTTCTGATGGCTCTCTCCATGAATGAAGAGGAGGTGGAGGGGTATATATAGCCTCCACACAAAATCTAACCGTTACACACAATTTACCAAACTCGGTGGGACCGAATCATAAAACTCGGTCGGACCGATTTAGTAAACCTAGTGACCGTTAGGGTTTTCGGTGGGACTGACATGCAACTCGGTAGGACCGATATGGTTAGGGTTAGGGCATAATGTAATCTCGGTGAGACCGATTACACAAACTCGGTGATACCGAATTTGGTAATTAGCTAACCAGAAAGTTGGTCAGGTAAACTCGGTGGGACCGATTTGCTCTTTCGATGAGACCGGAAAGTTACAAAATGGAAACAGAGAGTTTACATTGTAATCTCGGTGGGACCGATTCGCTCTTTCGGTGAGACCGAAAAGTTACGAAAGGGAAACAGAGAGATTACAATCCCATCTCGGTGAGACCGAGATCCCTATCGGTGAGACCGATTTGCCTAGGGTTTTGTGGCAGTGGCTATGACATCAGAACTCGGTGGCGCCGGATAGAAAGAATCGGTAGGGCCGAGTTTGACTTTAGGTTTAGGTCATATGTGGATGTGAGAAAGTAGTGGAGGGTTTTGGAGCATATCACTAAGCACATGAAGCAAAAGGCTCATTAAACAACACCTCATCCCTTCTTGATAGTATTGGCTTTTCCTATAGACTCAATGTGATCTTGGATCACTAAAATGTAAAATGTAGAGTCTTGAGCTTTTGAGCTTGAGCCAATCCTTTGTCCTTGATATTTTGAGGGATCCACTTTCATCATCCATGCCATGCCTTTCATTGAGCTTTCCTGAAATATTTGTCTTGGAATAGCATTAGCTCAATGAGCTATATGTTGTTATGAATTACCAAAACCACCTAGGGATAGTTGCACTTTCACATACAATGCCATACTCGGGTACCCAGCTTTGGCCAAGTTCATGGCAGTGACTCACCATGGCTACAATGTCCTCAAGATGCCACGAAGCGGAGGGGTCATCATAGTGCCTTGCGAGGTAAGGGATGCAGTGTGCTCTCTTGAGCGTGCCTTCCAAGACGCAGCAATCGAAGACCCAGATCACAGGAGCGGGAGACTTCCCGAGACGATCCCCAAGAAGAAGAAGGCCTCACCTGGTCCAAGCCCTCGTGGGGTAAGAACCTCCGGAGGCATGGCAGCAGGACCTGCGCCCGTTCAAGGGGCGCCACCCTCTAGCGCATAGGAAGACGCGCCCGGCGCCCTCCTCAGGCAGGGCTCGGGGGCTCTTTCATGGCGAGCCATCGACCTAGCCGGAGTCACGAGGGAGGTGCTCGGGCACCACTTGGAGGCGTGCTTCAAGGCACGTTTCCCTCAGGAAGGAGCGAAGCAAGGATGGCCAAACCCTCAGGAGTTCATCGCGAGGAGCACTCATGAGCTACAGGAGTCAAGAGTCATGCGTGGCTGTCGTCGCTTGCCCGCTGTGGCCCCACATCCAGGCGAGGATGTTGGGCTGCGAATCTGCATCGAAATACCAGGGCTCAACCGAGCGGCGTCTCAGGAGCGCCTCTGGCCCTCACGCGTGGGGCGTTCCGCGGGTCCACCTCACAGCTACGTTCGCATGCCTTTCTGCCTGCCGAACGCAGTTGCCGCCCATCAGCGCCTGCTGAGGGGCGCTCTGGAGGCTCGGGAGGTCAAGCAGCCCGCGGTCCTGGCGGAGATGGAGATGGCTCTCGAGGAACCCCCCGTACCCCTGGAGCCTCCCGAGGCTCCAGGTCTAGAGGGCTCGTGAGGGCCGACGTCCTCGTCACGCGTCATCCGCTACCTCAACACCCCGCCATCTCCGACCATATCAGGTGCCACCTTTCCAAGTTTCGTTTCCTGCTGGGAGCGCCCCTCGGGCTGCATCATGCCCAGGCTGCGTGGGTCCGTCCCTGCGGCATGTACCCGTTTTGCTTATGTTCTTTACTTACCTTGTTGGGGGCGCCGCTCAGGCTGCATTATCCCCAAGCTGCTCGGGCCAGACCTAGTGGTGTATGCTTTCTCCGCACCTATCTAGATGGATTTGCTCCTTCGCGCTTAACCTGATTCATGCAATTATTGCCTACTACCTGTCGCGGGCCTCTCCGCCCTAATGCAAAGCGCTTGCACGTTAAAAGGGGGGTACCTGAGCATCGCGACTCATGGGCTCTTACTGACTCTCCAGCCCTCACCCCCTGGCCTTGTGCCACGGCATTGCGACCTGTCATACCAGCGGCGGCTGAGCTAGCTCGAGGGCCGGGACCCGAGGACGTAGATCATTTGCATTCTAACCTTGCACGAGCACACCAATGATAAAGGCCCAGAGCCAGGCGCAACCCGCCTCGAGGTAGGGCCCCGTGAGTCCCGCGCTGGCTCACGGGTGCCTAGATACACCTCTCCTAGCCCTACCATGCCGACCACGTGTAAGGGCGGGGCTGTAGACGCGCCGGGGGCTCCTCCCGGAGGGGAGCCCCGTCCCACGAACCAGTGGAAGCACCATGCTCCACGCTGGCTGACGACACTGCCGAGGAGCGGCTATGCCCATACACATAAGGAAGCGCTATGCTCCGCGCTGGTGATAAACAACTGAGGGCGGCTCATAACCGTATCAACCTCAGGGAGCCCAGAGCTCAGTGTTTGGCGCCATCACAATGCCTCCCCTCGGGAGTGCTGCGCGAGGGGGCTGGACACGGGGGCTGCGCTCGGGCCTCGCCCGGACGTACGCCACCTAGCCAGGTCCCCCAGACCTGGTCGTCGCACGCCTCCCCGAGCGGAGCCAAGGTATGAAATTCGTTTGAACGTCAAGGAGGACTTCTGAGCATCGCGACTCAGGAGCCTAACTGGTCACGTAGCCCCTCACTCCTTAGTCCCGTCCTCGGTCTCCGGTCGGTGCTAATGGCGGTTGAGGTATGCGCGGGGCCGGATCCTGCCGACGTTGAACGACCAATCCACTCCTATGCCTCCTATCCCTACTTGCTGTTCACGCGTCAAGGGGGACTCCTGAGCATCGCGACTCAGGAGCCTAACTTGCCACGTAGCCCCTCACTCCTTAGTCCCATCCTTGGTCTCCGGTCGGGGCTAACAGCGGCTGAGGTATGCGCGGGGTCGGGCCCTGCCGACGTAGAACACATGCAAGTAGGAGGGAAGAATGCGAATTCAAAGCAAATATTACAAGCCATAAGTCATTTTCACAACACCAAACACAAAGTTTAAATGCCTCCACGAGGCATGGTGCATGTTGCAGGATTAAAAACAGAGCAGGAGCTACGAAAGGATCACTCTCCTGTGGCGCCCTCACCTCCCGAGGCCGTGGAGCTGGCGGCACTGCGCCCAGGCAAGGTGCTGAAGGCGCGAAACTTCCTCGGTAGGGCCTCGTCTCGGCCTTTCACGACCTCGGCAGCGGCAGCGGCAGCGGCAAGGTCACCGCTCACAGGCTCCAGCAGGCCGTCGGGTTCGGTGCTGGGGTCGTGAAGGTAGACGTGGCTGAGGATATGCGTCAGCGCTGCAGAAGACAAGGCGCCCGCCTCGGCCTCGTCCGTGGGGGCAAGGCCGTCCGCGGCATCTTCAAGTGCTCGGACCAAGAAGGAAGCAGCTTGGCGGGGCCGTCCTCTGCACCAGCCAACGGCTCCCCCAGGCCACCCTCGTAGAGCGTCTTCAACGCGGCGCGAGCCTTCTCCTCCAACTCGACAAAGGCTACCGGATCCTCAGCCAGGATCTTTGCCTTCCTGTCGAGCTCGATCCTCTCCGCCTTCAGCGACTGTTCCTGTGTCTCCAACCAGCTGCGGCAGCCATCAAGTTCGGCGTCCCGGTTCTTGACGGCGGCCTCCCGAGCCTCCATCTCCTTCTCCTTCTCCTGGTGGCCGCGGACCTCCTTGGCGAGCTCGTCGCGCAGGCCTTGCAGCTCGGCCTCCAGCGCCTTGCAGCGGTCCTGGGCGCCCACGGCGTCGCCCAGGGCGGCATCGCCCAGGGCAGCATCGCGAGTGGCCTTGGCCTGCCGAGCGGCTTACTTCTCCCCATCAGAGGCAGACGTGGCTTGGCTCAACACCGCTCGGATGGAGGCAGCAGAGCGGGCCCAGCCAGAAGCCAGTTCCAGGCGCCCGGCCACCAGACGGGGATCAGCGTTCCAGAGATCCTCCCGCAGTCGGCTCAGTTCGCCGGCAGCTTGATCCAGGATGGCCGAGGAATCAGAGGAGACTGGAGCTGGCGGAGCAGGTGTAGAAGACAGCAGCGTGATCACGGCTTGGGAAGAAGGAGCCCCCTGGGCCTTGGGCGCCTCAGCAACAATGTCAAGCCCAGGCACCTCTGGAGTCAGCGGGACCACGGGGGCTGACTCACCTCCAGAGTGCCCCTGCTGGGCTCGCGAGGACGACCGGGCAGGGGAGGCGCGAGCCTCGCCACCTCCTTTCCCCGCAGGTGGAGCCGCAGCCACGACAGGCGAACCCGTCTCAAGCGGGGCCGCAGGAGCCCCCTTCGGTCTCTTTGTTGCAGGTGCCGACCTGGTCAAGAGAATACAGACGTCAGGCCCCAGCGGCAGAAGCAAAGCAAAGCACGGATCAAACACTCACTGGTCGTCGTCCCCGGACCCAGGTAGCCTCCGACCGAACTTGAAGCCTGAGAGCCTACGGCTGGGATCAGCCTCGGGAGGACCGGAAGCAGTAGGCCTGTTGGGAAGGCCGGAGCTGGACTCAGACCGCCCCGGAGTCAGAGCGGACCTTGGGGGAACCAGCCCCGACCTGCCCTTCCTCGGAACCAGGGGAGAATCCTCCCCTCCTCGCCTGGCGTCGGCCTCGTCGTCGTCCGGCATGGAGCGAAGGGCGCGGGACCTGCGCCGAGGGAAGGAGTCCCCCGACTCCTTGCCAGGCGCCTCGAAGTCAGAACCTCCTCCTTCCACCTCCTCTTCTTCCTCCTCACTCCCGCTGGAGTTGCTGGAGGAAACGTTCACCATCGCCAACATCGCCAGATCCTCGGGAGCCCCGGCAGGCACCAGCCCCTCACCATTGAAGGTGGGCATGTCGTTCACCACTTGCTCCCAGTCGCCGCGAAGGAACAGGGGGACGGGAGCACCCTCCGGTATTGCCACGCCCCCCCCCCCGACCAAGGAATGGAGAGCCGTTGCCAGATCTTCGTCAGAGAGGGCCTCGGAGGTCAGGCGGAGGTCATCGCCTGCCTCCCCTAGCCTCCACAACGGAAGCGAATGTTCCCGGAGCGGAGCCACCCGATGTTCCAGGAACTCCCTCAGGAGCGTGGCCCCGGTCAGCTTCGCCACCCCAAGTTGGCTAGCCACATATTCGCGTCTATCCTCTTCAGCAACATCTTCGCACGAGAATCGACGAGCTCCGCACGGGACCACGCATCAACGCCCTCAGGCTGCCCCAACGGCAGCGCCAGACGGGGATGGATGCGCCCGACGTCCACCATGACCCACTTGCTCCTGAAGCCTTCAACCCTGTTCCCGGGCTTGGAGATGGAGTTGGAGCTGGAGTATGCGACGAAGCTCGCGCATGCAGTAATAGAGCCACGGGAGACCCGGACGGAAAAGTAATGGTGCAGCAAGGCCACCGAGGGTTTTATCCCAACGTGAGCCTCACAGTAGTAGGCGAAGATCGCCAGGAGGAGAACAGAGTTGGGGTGGAGATGCAGAGCCTGCAAGTTGTATTGGCGGAGAACAGTGAAGAAGAACTCGGAAAAAAGAGGGACCAGACCGGCGATAATGGCGCTCACGAAGAACGGGTAGAAGGTGCTCCCCTGGCCTTCAGGCTGATCAAAGCCGGCCTTGAGCACAGTCTCCCCCTTGTTGCCCTGCGCCATCGTCCTCCGGCGCATGAGGGCGAGATTCTTCGCCGACACAGTCAGAGGATCCAGAGCCGGGAGGTACCAGGCCTCAGTCGGGGTCTTGCGAGGCGCCATGGCTGCAGGACGGGAAGGATTGAATCAGATCTGGAGGATTTCGGAAGCAAGGAGGAGAAGGGTAAAAGGGGATCTGGAGCAAGACGAGCGAGAACAAGCACCAAGTCTGGCCCGGGCCTCCTTTTTGTCAGAAGGGCAGTTGCCGAGGCTTCATGGGGAGGCGGAGACGCCCGCAGCCAACCAATCGCCACGCGGCGCCCAAGGCCGCNCCCAACGGCAGCGCCAGACGGGGATGGATGCGCCCGACGTCCACCATGACCCACTTGCTCCTGAAGCCTTCAACCCTGTTCCCGGGCTTGGAGATGGAGTTGGAGCTGGAGTATGCGACGAAGCTCGCGCATGCAGTAATAGAGCCACGGGAGACCCGGACGGAAAAGTAATGGTGCAGCAAGGCCACCGAGGGTTTTATCCCAACGTGAGCCTCACAGTAGTAGGCGAAGATCGCCAGGAGGAGAACAGAGTTGGGGTGGAGATGCAGAGCCTGCAAGTTGTATTGGCGGAGAACAGTGAAGAAGAACTCGGAAAAAAGAGGGACCAGACCGGCGATAATGGCGCTCACGAAGAACGGGTAGAAGGTGCTCCCCTGGCCTTCAGGCTGATCAAAGCCGGCCTTGAGCACAGTCTCCCCCTTGTTGCCCTGCGCCATCGTCCTCCGGCGCATGAGGGCGAGATTCTTCGCCGACACAGTCAGAGGATCCAGAGCCGGGAGGTACCAGGCCTCAGTCGGGGTCTTGCGAGGCGCCATGGCTGCAGGACGGGAAGGATTGAATCAGATCTGGAGGATTTCGGAAGCAAGGAGGAGAAGGGTAAAAGGGGATCTGGAGCAAGACGAGCGAGAACAAGCACCAAGTCTGGCCCGGGCCTCCTTTTTGTCAGAAGGGCAGTTGCCGAGGCTTCATGGGGAGGCGGAGACGCCCGCAGCCAACCAATCGCCACGCGGCGCCCAAGGCCGCAGGCTGTTGGGGCCCGTGGCGCTTCGCACTTGCCCCTTCGCTTCTCTGCTAAGCCAAGTCCGGGCGCGCCTTGGGCCCGGGGGCTACTGTCGGAGTTCTGGGAACGGTGGCCCCGGACTTGCCTGCCTGCGGCTTGCGGAGTGGCTCAAGTGGGGGCCCAGCACGGCCCTGCTTCATCAGCTCAAGCTCAAGACCCTCGCGAGGGGCCAAGCCTCGCGGGGCGGACGATAGGAACCTACCTCAGGAGCAGCTTCGTCAGGCAGGCTCGCGAGGAGGCGGAGAGATCAAGGCAGGGTACCTCGCGAGGGTGCCCTGTGACGCAAGCCATGACGATCAAGGCCAGGCGGGCGCCAACCCGCGCAGTGTCCTCATTTCCCCTTTGGTGCAAAGGAGGCAAGCACAGGCCAAGGCATCGGGCGAAGGTTACCGCTTCGGTGCAACAAGACCAAGACCAGCAGAACGGCAGGATGGAGGTCATCGTGGAGCCCAGGACGGCGTCACCGTCAGAGTCTTTGGCAGCCGAAGACCAACTTTAGTCAGGATAAGTGTACTAGATGTTCCCCTTCAAAATGGCCAATTGTTGGCACCCTTCCCGCTCATTATTTGGGAAGAGGCCCAGGGCCTCCCTCTATAAATAGGACTAGCCACCACAGAGAGAGGGGGATCGATCTGATCGAGATCACACAGAGAGAGAGAGAGAGAGAGAGAGAGAGAGAGAGAGAGAGAGAGAGAGAGAGAGAGAGAGAGATAGAGAGAGGCGACTGGACTCACCCAAGCAGTTCGTCGCAGCAGCTCAAGAACAGCCCCTCGCGAGGCTATTCTCCCTTTGTATTGTTCATCATCAGCCCCTGAGGCAATCCACCACACCACACACTAGAGTAGGGTATTATACCACAACGGTGGCCCGAACCAGTATAAACCTCGTGTCTCTGTGTTGTTCATCATTAGTAGTTTAGATCCCTCACAATCCTTGCATGCATGAGCTGGTAGGGGAAAGATCTCCGCGCGCACCCCAGTGTTCGCACCTCAAGGGTCTGCCGGAACCTGAAATCCGACAATATTCATCAAGATCAATCAAGCAGGAAGTAGGGTATTACCTCCATAGAGAGGGCCCGAACCTGGGTAAACATTGTGTCCCCCGTCTCCTGTCACCATCGATCCTAGACGCATAGTTCGGGACCCCCTACCCGAGATCCGCTGGTTTTGACACCGACATTGGTGCTTTCATTGAGAGTTCCACTATGCCGTCGACATAAGGCTCGATGGCCCCTTCAATCGTCGGTGGTGGCGTTGTTCAGGGAGAAACCTTTCTCTCCGGGCAAATCTTTGTGTTCAGCGTCTTCGTACTGCGGGCCAACTCGCTCGGCCATATGGAGCAGATTGATAGCTACACCCCTGGCCATCAGGTCAGATTCAGAAGTTTGAACTACGTCGCGGACATCCGTGGGGACTTGATCTTCGACGGATTTGAGACCGCGGCAACCGCTCCCCTTTGCCCCATTGAACATGGCTTAAACCTGTCATCAGGCCGCATCCAAGGGATAGCTCCTGTAACAACTCCGGCCTTAGATCCGGAGCAGATCAAGATGTCTGAAGATGGGAGACTCAACCCAATCACGGGGGCTACTGATTCTGCGGTGTTGGAGCCGCGCGCAGATCCCACTTCGTACGATACCTGCATCAACGGAACCCCGGACTCGTCTCCAATATCGAGTTCCGAACCCTGCGGGCTCGCGGATACCGAACTCGATCATTTATCGATATTCAAGTTTAGCGCCGCAGATGTCTTTCAGCACTCGCCTATGGGTGATGTACTAAGCTCACTAAAAAACCTATCCCTGGCAGATGGCTCGTCGCCGAACTATGTCCGGTTCGACCTTACGGTGGATTACGAAGAATTTTACTTCCCACCCGCCACCCACTTCATAGCCACTGTCGAAGACCCAACCAACATGCTTGACCTCCGCCCCGAAGACATCGACGATATGGATTGAGGACTATCTCCTCCATATCCACCTGGCTCGCGGAGACAACCTTCATGCCATTAAATACCTGCCTCTCAAGCTTAAGGGGCCCGCACGGTACTGGCTAAACAGTTTGTCAGAAAATTCTATTTGGCAGCTGGGAGGATTTGGAAAACGCCTTTCTTGACAACTTCCAAGGAATATATGTCCGGCCGCCAGATGCTGATGACTTAAGTCATATTGTCCAACAGCCCGGCGAGTCAGCCAGGGAGCTCTGGACCAGGTTCTTAGTCAAAAAGAACCAAATTGTCGACTGTCCGGACGCGGAAGCCCTTCAAACATAGCATCCGAGATGAATGGCTAGCGCGCCACCTCGGCCAGGAAGGACCTAAATCCATGACCGCCCTTACCACTCTAATGACTCGCTTTTGTGCGGGAGAAGACAACTGGCTCGCTCGTAAAAGCAACAACACCAGCAACCCGGGCACTTCCGAAATCTGAGACGGCAACGGCAAGCCATGACTAACCGAACACAATAGTCGCAACAATAATGAAGGATTACGCGACACAGCAGTCAACGCCGGATTTCACAATTCGAAGCCCGATCAACGAAAGAAGCCATTTAAGGCCAGCCAGGATGGACCATCCACCCTCGACAGGATACTGGACCGACCTTGTCAGATTCACGGTCACCCTGATAAGCCAGCCAATCACACCAACAGAAACTGTTGGGTCTTTAAGCAGGCAGGCAAACTTAACGCCGAATACAAGGGGAGGAGGCCACCAAGCGATAAAGACGACGGAGCGGCTCGCCAGTCGAACACTAGGGGCTGGAAACATTTTCCCTCTGACGTTCGACCACTACTGGAGCGGAAATAGCAGTTCGGCTTCCGCCACCCACCCACTACGCTGGCAAGATTTACACCACGCGCACATCACTACGCGTTCAAAATACCATGGGCATCGGCGGTAGCACAATACGGGCACCCCTACAAGAATTCCCATAACGTTTTTTATCCGTTTTCTTCACTTTTCTTTATTATAAACAGGTGACCAACATAACAGCACCTACAACGGACTCTATCGAAGCTCGGATCCGTACACTCACCTAAGGGGCTACTTCTATTAAGGATTCCCCTCTCAGAGGACGGGCGGCGCAGACGTGCGTCAGGAGGTCCAAAATAGCTTTTTGTAGACCGCACTCTTTATTTTGAGCCTGTCCTATGCCCTTTTTCCTCCGTTCCCGACCCCGAGCATGTCAAATAGCCGGGTTGTGGTTTTCTTTTTTATATATGAATTTATAATTGGCATATTTCTCTACTCCCAGTAAACTTTATCCGAGCTAATCTTAAAATACTCTTGCTACAATGAGTACGGCTGCAGCGGCTATGTCACAAGAAGCGTCTCGGCATAACATGCCAGAGGCCCGGTATGGGAACAAATGAGTCGCTAATAAAAGTCCGAACAGCTCTACAGCATACTTCGGCGTCGCAAGTTTGGCCTTACATGCATCAGCTCTGAATCATTGTCTTTGGTCAATAGTTGGGTTGCCCTGCTCCTGTGCTTGCTACCCTACGTTCCGCTCCATCGGCTAGGGTAGTAAAGGCAGAACTACTGCGATTGTGCCCTGGCTTTGACCGGATGAGCACCTCAGTAGAGAAAGCCGAAAACTGACTGTCATGATGCGGCGAGAGCTCGTCAACCACTTGACGGCTTATTCGAATCTTTAGCGATTCTCTGTGTTACACGAAGGATCTTTTTAAGATCAAAACATGTAAGGCACAATATTACGATACGCAGCATACATACCAGGGGCTATGTCATAGCCCCACCATAAAACTCCTATGGCTAAGTGAAAGTGTTAACGCCCTATAGTCCGATTGCCTGGTTCGCCGCATTATCACCTCCTTTATGGACCAAGACGTTGGATAAAGAGTGATTCAATGCTTTTCCGAACACCCCCGTATTTCCTACGAGGGGGCTGAAGCCGACGACCGAAAAACTTTCAAATTACATTAAAACGGCCGCACAGGAGGAATACAAGCTTTCAAGCAAAACATAGTTTAACTATAAAGTTGTCTGTTACAACCCTTGTATACATCACTCGAATATTATGTCTTTCGAGCATTGATCCTCTATCAAGCGGGCAGCCTCTAGGACGTCTCCAAAATAATGTTCCGGTTCCGGACGGTACTTGCCTTTGGGTGGACTCTTCGTCACAACATTGATGGCCTTCATCTTCCCCCAGAATGTCTTGACTCAGGGGAAGGCCATCCGTGCACCTTCAATGCAAGCCGACAGCTTCACAGCGTCGATACGCGGCACCACGTCAGCAAGCCGCTGCACCAGGCCGAAGTAAATACTCGAAACAGGTTCAGTCGGCCATAAACGGACAACGACGTTCTTCATGGCAGTGCCGGATATCCTATGCAGCTCGGTCCACTGGGACATCTGTTCATTCAGCAACAGAGGGTGCTTCGATGCACCAAATTGCGACTAGAAAAACTTCTCCGTTGCATCCCCCTCTTGCGCCTGATAAAACTGCGACGCATCAGAAGAACTCTTCGGCAAGTCTAAAAAATTGTCCGGAGAACTCCATACTTGGTTAAGCAGAGCATAGTTCGGATCACCAAACTTAGCCTGTAGCAAAAAGGGCTTGCCGGATCTCCTCCCGGGCTGCTCTGGATTCAGATCGCGCTTCTCTCGCCTCTCGTAAGGCCTTGTCAAGTTCAGCCGTTTTGGCTTCATTTTCCTTCTCAAGAAATTTACAGCGGCCAGTCGCATTCTCTAACTCACGCGCCATGGTGGACATTGCCTACTTGTCCTGGTGCCGCGCTGCTTGTTCGGCCTTCAATTCAGCTGATGCCTTTTCGGTAGCCGCATTACTAAACCGGGCCTGCTCCATGGCCCGGGCTAGCTCCGCCCGAAGAGCTTACACGGCGGCAACAGTATCTGCATTGATGCACATTTCATATCAACCTCTATTCAGAGTTAGGCTTAAATTACAAGCATATTGGTGTAAGGAATGCTCGAAATATATACCTTGCGAGTCGTCAAGACGCCTGTTGATCAAAGCAATGTCATCCTCCGCAATATCCAGCTTTCGCTGCAGTTCGGTTACCTCCGAATTTCGGGCAGTGGCAGGAGGGGAGATAGCCTGCATTCCAAATTAAACTAAGGTTAGTACCTGAAAATATCTTTTCGATCCTCCGATCACTTCCTTTGGAAGGCGATCCGAGTCTCAGGGGCTACTGCATACACAACAGGTGCATTCTGTCAATATTATTCAATTGGCAACATTACATCACAAACCTCAAAACCTCTTAGAAGGCTCGTAAAGACCTCGTTCAACCCGCTCTTCACGGATACAACTTTTTCGACCACCGTAACGCTCCTCTGAAACGGACGCTCGTGGCAGCATGTCCGTCAGCGTCTCCGGCCCTCCTGGGTCTTCGGACACCGCTGCCGAAGCACGACGTTCCTTTGAAGGAATCCACTTACCCGCCTCCAGCATTGTCTCCGGCTGTAAACCGGACAGTTCGGGGACGTCATTCTTGATCTCTGAACCCTGAGTGACAGAGGCACCACCTTCGGGTAGCTCCTTCCTCGTTTCCTATGCTACTTGCCGGTTGGGAGGAGCCCTCCGGGACGACACCTCAAGATCATCCGCCCTGTTAGACGAGGAGGCGGGAGAAGGCGTGTCACTCTCCATCATCTCTGGAAGAAGGTCTCCCAAGGAGGAGGACGATTGAGAAACACCAGGCGTTAACCTGCGAGGATGCACATACGTCGGAGGGTTATTTCAGTAATTAGAAAGGAATGAGGTAGGGTTAAAGTGCCCTGCTCCACTTACGGTCTGGCCAGAGGTTCATCCTCATCATCAAGCTCAACGACGACATCGCTTGCCCGACTCAAGCTGCCCGGCAATGGCATTTTCCCTTTCTTAGAAGGCTTCCCCTCCTGACCTCCAGAAGCGGCCCTCTTCTTGCCATGAAGTACCCCCTCCACACCATTGCCCCTGGGCAAAAGGGTTTCGGTTTCCCCGGAGACAGCGCCTAAATCGCCCTTAGGATGGGCATCTCCTCTGGGCTCCCCGCTCTCGCCCCCCTCTGAAGACACCAGGTATGGTGTCGGGATCAACATCCGCGTTAGTAGGGCGGACGCAGGGTCTTCGGGAAGGGGCGCTGGACACCAGATTAACACCGCTTTCTTTATCTAGTCCTGTATAAGGGCAGGTTGTTTAGTGTCTTGTCAAGAGATGCTTGAATGAAAGGTGTGGGGGAATTGAATATTTACCAGAGTGTCCGGATGATTGCAGTCGAGGCCGACGTCTTCGGTGGTGTCCGGCCATTGCTCTCGCTCCCCGAAATATAACTCCCACATTCCTTCGTGTGTAGTACCGAAGAAGTGCTGAAGAGTCCGCCACCCTTCTAGATTGAACTCCCACATATGGAGAGGCCGCCATTGACACGGCAGGATCCGGCGGACCAGCATTACTTGAACGACGTTCACAAGATCAATGCCCTTCTCGGTAAGGCTTCAGATGCGACCTTGCAGAGTCTGCACCTGATTAGCGGATCCCCAGTCCAACCCCTTGTTGATCCATGAAGCACGCTGAGTCGAAGGGCCGGGTCAGAACACAGGCGTAGCCACCCACTTGGAGACCCGCGGCTCATTGACATAAAACCACCCCTACTGCCATAGTTCGGAAGACTCGGCGAAGGATCCTTCAAACCAAACCGCACTGCAAGCTTGTTTATTACAACACTGCCGCACTCCGCCTGCTCCCCCTCTATCACCCGCGGCCTCACATCAAAAGTCTCGAGCCACAAATCAAAGTGCGGAGGAGTCCGGAGGAAGGCCTCACATGTGACGATGAATGTTGAGATGAGAAGAACACAGTCCGGGGCCAGATCGTGAAAATCTATCCCATAGTAGAACATGAGCCCCTGGACGAAGGGGTTAAGCGTGAACCCTAACCCATGGAGGAAGTGGGACACAAATACTACCCTCTCTCCAGATTTGGGGGTGGGAATAATCTGCCCTTCGGCAGGAAGCGGATGAAGGATTTCAGGGGTCAGGTACCTCGCTACGCGGAGCTTCGCAATAACCTCCTCCGTGACGGAAGAGGCGACCCACCGGCCTGAACGGCTGGAACCGGACATGATTGGGGTTGGTGGTGATTGGAACTCGAGGGCTAGAACTCGAGGTGGCTGGGGTTGAAGAATAAGAAAGCGCGGAAGAAAAAGACAAGTCTGGGTCCCTATATGAAGGCCCAGAATATCGAGCGTCCCCTCCTGGGTCTTGAAACTTACCCATCCCCAAAGAGTTGTAACCAGGGGACGGTTGAGTTACCCATACCTACATTATTGAAAATCCCGTGAATAAGGGGACACGATCTCTTCTTTGACAAGACGTGCCAATAAAACCGCTTCCCGAGACGTGGGGCGACGGGCTAGCCAACGGTTGGAAATAATAACCGAGCAAGCGTGATACAATGTCATAAACAGTTGTCAGCAGATTGGACTCGTGGAGTATTGTATTTTCTGCAATTATATACACAGGTCCGGATACAATAGTCACATCCGAAGACTACCTTGGGGTTCAGGGGCTACTGAGGGAGTCCAGGACTAAGGGGTCCTCGGGCGTCCGGCCTGTTATCCATGTGCCGGACTGATGGGCCGTGAAGACCGAAGACTATGTCCGTGTCCGGACTGGACTCTACTTGGTGTGGTAGGCAAGCTAGGCGACCTATTATGAAGATTTCCTCCTATGTAACCGACCTCATGTAACCCTAGATCTCTCCGGTGTCTATATAAACCGGAGAGCATAGTCCGGATAGGACAGAGATTCATGACCATATACTCATAGGCTATACTTCTAGGGTTTAGCCATTACGATCTCGTGGTAGATCAAATTTTGTAACACTCATATTCATCAAGATCAATCAAGCAGGAAGTAGGGTATTCCTCCATAGAGAGGGCCCGAACCTGGGTAAACATTGTGTCCCCCGTCTCCTGTTACCATTGATCCTAGACGCACAGTTCGAGACCCCCTACCCGAGATCCGCCGGTTTTGACACCGACATCCCCAAGCTTAGGCTCTTGCCACTCCTTGTTCCATACTCCATCAAATCTTTACCCAAAACTTGAAAACTTCACAACACAAAACTTAACAGAAAATCTCGTGAGCTCCATTAGCGAAAGAAAACAAAACACCACTTCAAGGTACTGTAATGAACTCATTCTTTATCTATATTGGTGTTAAACCTACTATATTCCAACTTCTCTATGGTTTATAAACTCCATTACTAGCCATAGATTCATCAAAATAAGCAAACAACACACGAAAAACAGAATGTGTCAAAAACAGAACAGTCTGTAGTAATCTGTATCAAACGCATACTTATAAAACTCTGAAAATTCTAAATTAAATTTCTGGACGTGAGGAATTTATCTATTAATCATATGCAAAAATAATCAACTAAATAGCACACTCCAGTAAAAAGTTGTAGCTGATCTTGTGAACGCTAAAGTTTCTGTTTTTTACAGCAAGATCACAAAGACTTTCCCCAAGTCTTCCCAAAGGTTTTACTTGGCACAAACACTAATTAAAAAATAAAACCACATCTAAACAGAAGCTATATGGATTATTTATTCCTAAACAGAACCAAAAAGCAAGAAACTAAAATAAAATTGGGTTGCCTCCCAACAAGCGCTATCGTTTAACGCCCCTTGCTAGGCATAAAGGCAAGGGTAGATCTAGGTATTGCCATCTTTGGCATGCAATCCATAAGTAGCTCTCATAATAGATTCATAAGGTAATTTTATTTTCTTTCTAGGAAAGTGTTCCATGCCATTCCTTAACGGAAATTGGAATCTAATATTCCCTTCTTTCATATCAATAACTGCACCAATCGTTCTAAGGAAAGGTCTACCAAGAATATTAGGACATGAAGGATTGCAATCCATATCAAGAACAGTGGAATCTACGGGCACATAATTCCTATTTGCAACAATAATAACATCATTAATTCTTCCCATAGGTTTCTTAATGGTGGAATCCGCAAGGTGCAAGTTTAAAGAACAATCATCAAATTCACGAAAACCTAGCAAATCACACAAAGTTTTTGGGATCGTGGAAACACTAGCACCCAAATCACACAAAGCATAGCATTCATGAT
>LR880968.1:698296897-698314274 GCA_904067115.1 Aegilops sharonensis | reverse complement strand
AGTTTTTGAGAACCAAGGTATCAATCCAGTAGGAGGCCACACACAAGTCCCTCGTACCTACACAAACGAATAAGAACCTTGCAACCAATGCGATAAAGGGGTTGTCAATCCCTTCACGGCCACTTGCAAAAGTGAGATCTGATAGAGATGATAAGATAATATTTTTGGTATTTTTATGAAAAAGGTTAAAAGTAAAGAAAGCAAAATAAACGGCGACAAAAATAGCTAGTTGATGGGAGATTAATATGATGGAAAATAGGCCCGGGGGCCATAGCTTTCACTAGTGGCTTCTCTCAAGATAGCATAAGTATTACGGTGGGTGAACAAATTACTGTCGAGCAATTGATCGAAAAGTGCATAATTACGAGAGTATCTCGACATGATCATGTATATAGGCATCACGTCCGTGACAAGTAGACCGACTCCTGCCTGCATCTACTACTATTACTCCACACATCGACCACTATCCAGCATGCATCTAGAGTATTAAGTTCATAAGAACAGAGTAACACATTAAGCGAGATGACATGATGTAGAGGGATACACTCAAGCAATATGATATAAACCCCATCTTTTTATCCTCGATGGCAACAATACAATACGTGTCGTTTCCCCTACTGTTACTGGGATCGAGCAACGCAAGATTGAACCCAAAGCTAAGCACTTCTCCCATTGCAAGTAAGATCAATCTAGTAGGCCAAACCAAACCGATAATTCAAAGAGACTTGCAAAGATAACCAATCATACATAAAAGAATTCAGAGAAGATTCAAATATTTTTCATAGATAATCTTGATCATAAACCCACAATTCATCGAATCTCGACNTCTAATATTCCCTTCTTTCATATCAATAACTGCACCAATCGTTCTAAGGAAAGGTCTACCAAGAATATTAGGACATGAAGGATTGCAATCCATATCAAGAACAGTGGAATCTACGGGCACATAATTCCTATTTGCAACAATAATAACATCATTAATTCTTCCCATAGGTTTCTTAATGGTGGAATCCGCAAGGTGCAAGTTTAAAGAACAATCATCAAATTCACGAAAACCTAGCAAATCACACAAAGTTTTTGGGATCGTGGAAACACTAGCACCCAAATCACACAAAGCATAGCATTCATGATCTTTAATTTTAATTTTAGTAGTAGTTTCCCACTCATCATAAAGTTTTCTAGGGATAGAAACTTCCAATTCAAGCTTTTCTTCATAAGATTGTATTGAAGCATGAACGATATGTTTGGTAAAAGCTTTATTTTGACTATGAGCATGAGGAGAATTTAGCACGGATTGCAACAAGGAAATACAATCTATTAAATAAAAAATATCATAATTAAATTCCTTGAAATCCAAGATAGTGGGTTCATTGCTATCTAAAGTTTTGACTTCTTCCATCCCACTTTTACCAAATTTTGCATCAAGATCTAAAAACTCCGAATCATTGGGACGCCTTTTAACTAAAGTTGACTCATCTACAGTCCCATCATTATAAAGATTCATATTGCAAAACAAAGATTTAATAGGGGACACATCAATCACTTTTATATCTCCATCCTTATTATCATCAAAACTAGAAGAACACACTTTTACAAAGCAATCTTTCTTAGCACACATCCTAGCGGTTCTTTCTTTGCACTCATCAATGGAAATTCTCATGGCTTTGAGAGAATCATTGATATCATGCTTAGGTGGAATAGATCTAAGATTCAAAGAATCAACATCAAGAGAAATTTTATCCATGTTCCTAGCCAACTCATCAATCTTAGGCAATTTTTCTTCAAGCAAAGCATTAAAATTCTTTTGAGAAATCATAAATTCTTTAACACTAGTCTCAAAATCAGAGGGAATCTTATTAAAATTTCCATAAGATTTGTTGTAGGAATTACCATAATTATTAGAGGAATTACTAGGAAATGGCCTAGGATTAAAGTTTCCTCTACAAGCGTTGTTCCCAAAATTGTTCCTACCAACAAAATTCACATCCATAGATTCATTATTATTCTCAATCAAAGTAGACAAGGGCATATCATTGGGATCAGAAGAAACACTCTTATTAGCAAACAATTTCATAAGTTCATCCATCTTTCCACTCAAAACATTAATCTCTTCAATTGCATGCACCTTTTTACTAGTAGATCTTTCAGTGTGCCATTGAGAATAATAAACCTTAATATTATCTAGGAGTTTAGTAGCTTCTCATAAAGTGATTTCCATAAAAGTGCCTCCTGCGACCGAATCTAAAAGATTTCTAGAAGCAAAATTCAATCCGGCATAATTTTTTTGGATAATCATCCATAAGTTCAAATCATGTGTAGGGCAATTACTTATCATTAATTTCATTCTCTCCCAAGCTTGTGCAACATGTTCATGATCAAGTTGCTTAAAATTCATAATATCGTTTCTAAGAGAGATGATCTTAGCGGGAGGAAAATACTTAGAGATAAAAGCATCTTTGCATTTATTCCAAGAATCAATACTATTTTTAGGCAAAGATGAAAACCAAGTTTTAGCACGGTCTCTAAGCGAAACGGAAATAGCTTCAGTTTAACAATATCATTGTCGACATCTTTCTTCTTTTGCATATCACACAAATCGACAAAGCTAATTAGATGGGTAGCGGCATCTTCACTAGGAAGGTCGGCGAATTGATCTTTCATGACAAGATTCAGCAAAGCAACATTAATTTCACAAGATTCAGCATCGGTAAGAGGAGCAATCGGAGTACTAATAAAATCATTGTTGTTGGTATTGGCAAAGTCACACAATTTAGTATTATCTTGAGCCATCGTGACAAGCAAGCAATCCAACACACAAGAAGCAAGCGAGAAAAAAGGCGAACGGAAAGGGGGGAGAATAAAACGGCAAGGGTGAAGTGGGGGAGAGTAAAACGAGAGGCAAATGGCAAATAATGTAATGCGAGGGATAAGAGTTTGTGATGGCTACTTGGTATGTCTTGACTTGTGTGTAGACTCCCCGGCAACGGCGCCAGAAATCCTTCTTGCTACCTCTTGAGCATGCGTTGGTTTTCCCTTGAAGAGGAAAGGGTGATGCAGCAAAGAAGCATAAGTATTTCCCTCAGTTTTTGAGAACCAAGGTATCAATCCAGTAGGAGGCCACACACAAGTCCCTCGTACCTACACAAACGAATAAGAACCTTGCAACCAATGCGATAAAGGGGTTGTCAATCCCTTCACGGCCACTTGCAAAAGTGAGATCTGATAGAGATGATAAGATAATATTTTTGGTATTTTTATGAAAAAGGTTAAAAGTAAAGAAAGCAAAATAAACGGCGACAAAAATAGCTAGTTGATGGGAGATTAATATGATGGAAAATAGGCCCGGGGGCCATAGCTTTCACTAGTGGCTTCTCTCAAGATAGCATAAGTATTACGGTGGGTGAACAAATTACTGTCGAGCAATTGATCGAAAAGTGCATAATTACGAGAGTATCTCGACATGATCATGTATATAGGCATCACGTCCGTGACAAGTAGACCGACTCCTGCCTGCATCTACTACTATTACTCCACACATCGACCACTATCCAGCATGCATCTAGAGTATTAAGTTCATAAGAACAGAGTAACACATTAAGCGAGATGACATGATGTAGAGGGATACACTCAAGCAATATGATATAAACCCCATCTTTTTATCCTCGATGGCAACAATACAATACGTGTCGTTTCCCCTACTGTTACTGGGATCGAGCAACGCAAGATTGAACCCAAAGCTAAGCACTTCTCCCATTGCAAGTAAGATCAATCTAGTAGGCCAAACCAAACCGATAATTCAAAGAGACTTGCAAAGATAACCAATCATACATAAAAGAATTCAGAGAAGATTCAAATATTTTTCATAGATAATCTTGATCATAAACCCACAATTCATCGAATCTCGACAAACACAGCGCAAAAATAGTTACATCAAATAGATCTCCAAGAAGATCGAGGAGAACTATGTATTGAGATCCAAAGAGAGAGAAGAAGCCATCTAGCTAATAACTATGGACCCGAAGGTATGTGGTAAACTACTCACACATTATCGGAGAGGCTATGGTGTTGATGTAGAAGCCCTCCGTGATCGATGCCCCCTCCGGCGAAGCACCGGAAAAGGCCCCAAGATGGGATCTCACGGGTACAGAAGGTTGCGGCGGTGGAAATAGGGTTTCGTGGTGCTCCTGGATGGTTTCAGGATACGTAGGTATATATAGGAGGAAGAAGTAGGTCGGTGGAGCTATGAGGGGCCCACGAGGGTGGAGGGTGTGCCCAGGGGGGTAGGCGCACCCCCCTGCCTCGTGGCCTCCTCGTTCGTTTCTTGACGTCCACTCCGAGTCCTTTGGATCACGTTTGTTCCCAAAATCACGCTCCTGAAGGTTTCATTCCGTTTGGACTCCATTTGGTATTCCTTTTCTGTGAAACACTGAAATAGGCAAAAAAACAACAATTTGCACTGGGCCTTGGGTTAGTAGGTTAGTCCCAAAAATAATATAGAAGTGTATAATAAAGCCCATTAAACATCCAAAACAGAATATATAATAGCATGAAACAATCAAAAATTATTGATACATTGGAGACGTATCAAAAGGCAAGGAGATTGCCTACTTCATGAATATCTACCCGAGTGAGGCTAGTCCTTCGTGGACATATGCCATGGTGGAGTAGTCAAAGTTGCTTCTTCGTGGGCCCTTCGAGGGTGGAGCCCTCTGTGGACTCGCGTAGCCATTACCCTCGGTGGGTTGAAGTATCCATCAATGTGAACGTACGGTAGCACCACCTATCGGAACCATGTCAAAAATAATTGTGTGTTCATTGCGTTTGATCTTCCTATCTCTACTCCCGCTTTACTGTCTTGCACTTGCATGTTGTTCATTTTGTGCTGCCCTATCTCTAGATATGCATGTGTAGGATGCATTGGTTGCCACTTGTGCTTAAATCTGCCTAATTTTCAAGAAACCTAAAAACTGCACATTTGTGTTGTTAAGTGTCTATTCACCCACCTCTAGACCTATCTTCTCGATCTTTCAGCGAGGCAACCGAGCTTTTAGCACCACCGCACCACCATTTCGCCGCCGCTTGCTGCTCTCGCAGATAACCTCCTCCTCCCCCCCCCCCACTAAAAAAATGCTCTGATGGTCATCGTCGGTTCCATCATCTCGTAGCATCGGTTCCAGCAAAATTAAAACATGGTTGCAGTAAAAAAGACAAGGAAAAATAGGCTATGTAGAAACTTGGTGAAAATTGATGTCGGAATCATCGACAACCGTGGTAACAAAAACTGACAATGGTTGCGCCACCATGTTCATCAACAAAAAATCGACAGAAAAACATTGTACGCTGGTGGTAGCAATAAATAAAAGCAGTCACAGCAAAAAATGCACCACCACCGAGGGTAGCTACAAAAGAACCTCTCCGGATCGAGCAAAAAAATTGCCGCTCGTAGCAAAAAAAAAGGCAGTGCCAGCAAAACAACATGTATCGCTGTCCAGTTCCAGCACTTGACGTGTGTGGATGTAGCTTTTTTGCATTCGATTACAGCAAAAACAAACTTCGGTTGCAGCATCGGAGGCCACCGTCTCCACCGCCGACAACAGCTAGTTGTAGCTTTTTCCCCATGCGGTTCCAGCAAAAAAAACCTAACCGGTTGTAAAACCAAGGCATCGCCTCCACTAGCCAGTAGCTACACTTGGCCATGGCCTCACCCATGGCCTTTGTCAACCCCAGTTGCAGCACCGCCCCATCACACTGCCCCACCGTGTCCGTGGGAGGGGGGTGCCACGAGCGCTGCAGCTATTGGGAGCTAGGCAGGAGTCGCATGAGCACTGCATCGGGGAGCTGCTTGCTGAAAAAAGTTGTCGTCCGTGTGACCATGGCCGGGTTTCAAAAGGTGGAGGACTGGAAGGAGAGATACATGCGACATAAGTAGTTGTTCTGTGTCGGGGAACGATAACATGAAGCAGTGAAGAAATAAAGCGGTGCATTGATACGTCTCCGACGTATATATAATTTATGAAGTATTCATGCTGTTATTTTATCATTCTTGGATGTTTTACAATCATTTTATAGCAACTTTATATCATTTTTTGGGACTAACCTATTGACCCAGCGCATAGTGCCAGTTGCTGTTTTTTGCTTGCTTTTTACATCACAGGAAATCAATACCAAACGGAGTCCAAACACCGCGAAACTTTTTGGAGATTTTTTATGGACCAGAACACTCAGGATGGGCTAGAGCAGCACCAGGGGGGTGCCCCGAGGGGGGCACAAACCACCAGGGTGAGCCTGGGGGCCCAGGCCCGCCAAGGTGGGTTGTGCCCACCTCGGTGGCCTTCCGCACCCCCTCTTTACCCTATAAATTCCCAAAAGTTCCATAAACCCTCGGGGTTAATCTAGATCAGAAGTTCCATCGCCGCAGGCCTCTGTAGCCACTGAAAACCAATCTAAACCCTTTCCGGCAACCTGCCGGAGGGGGGAATCATCTCCGGTGGCCATCTTCATCATCCCGGCGGCCACCACGATGAGGAGGGAGTAGTCCACCCTCGGGGCTGAGGGTTTGTACCAGTAGCTATGTGTTTAATCTCTCTCTCTCTCGTGTTCTTGAGATGTCACAATCTTGATGTATTGCGGGCTTCGTTAATATAGTCGGATAATATGGTGTTTTCCCCTCTTTATCTTGTTGTGATGAATTTATTTTCCCTTTGAGATTTCGTTGTTATTGGATTGAATACTTTTATGGATTTGAGAACACTTTATATATGTCTTGCAATTGAATACTCGTGGTGACAATGGGGTATCGTATTGATTCACTTGAGATATGTTTTGGCAGTCAACTCGCGGATTCCCGAGGTGACATTGGGGTAATCTGTGCATAGGGGTTGATGCACGTTCTTGTCTTTGTTTCTCTGGTAGAAATCTTGGGGCACTCTTTGAAGTTCTTTGTGTTGGATTGAATATTACGAATCTGAATTTGCTTTGGTGTTATTTTAGTACGAACTCTTGGTTAGATCAATCAGAAAGAATAGCTTGGTGTTATTTCAGTACGAACTCTAGGATAGATTGATCGGAAAGAATAGCTTTGCGGTGGTTTCGTACCCTACAAACAATTTATTCTGATGTTCTCCGCTTGATAGGAACTTTGGAGTGATTGTTCATCGCACGTTGAGGGATGGTTATATGATCCAATTATATTAGCATTGTTGAGAGATTGCACTAGCAAAAGTACGAACCCTAGGCCTCATTTTCAAGCATTGCAATACCGTTTTTGTGCCCGTTTACTATTTATTACCTTGCTGTTTTTATTTATTCAAATTATAAAAATATATTTCTACCATCAATATTACACTTTTATCACCATCTCTTCGCCGAACTAGTGCACCTATACAAATTGCCATTGTATTGGGTGTGTTTGGGACACAAGAGATTTCTTGTATTTGATTGCATGGTTGTTTGAGAGAGACCAACTTGATCCTACGCCTCCCACGGATTGATAAACCTTAGGTCACCCAATTGAGGGAAAATTTCTACTGTCCTACAAAACTTTGCGCTTGGAGGCCCAACACGTGTCTACAAGAATAAAGTTGCATTGTAGACATCATGCATGTGAGGACCAAGAGCTATGTAGCTCGCGTGTGCGAGGGTACAGATGCGTTAGCGAGCGAGCGCGAAAGCTATCCTGCCGATCGGCGCCAAACATTTTCGTAACCGATATGGAATATTTATAGGGGTATGATACCAAAATGATCTTAGCCACCAATGAAACCCTAATGGTGAATGTGCCGATGCTTCTCCTCCTCTCTCTCTTTCCCCGCAATACCACTAGGGGATGACGGCCGGCGAGCAAAGCTCGCTCGTTCAACAGTAGTGGAGGGGGATGTTTCTCTCTTGTAGTGTGGTGGCAGCCCTGGCCCTGGTGACTCGTGCGGGGCGGTGGTTGATACCAGAAGGGCCGCCCAGACACATGTTGATCCGGTGGCGACGCTCCTGACCAGTGTAGTGGGGATAGCCGGTGGTGCACCGGGCAACTCTGGAGCTAACGACGGAGTAGTTAGGCTCTCGCCTAGGGAGTCGACGTATGAATCTAGGAATGGTAGAAGGGTGGTGGGTACGGATCTTCATCCCCACCACTCCCACTCCTAGCGACGGGGCTTGATGGTAGTGCAAAAGTGGTTGGATGCAAGGAGGTTAGGTCCTCAACCTCCTTCCAACATTTTCTCCAACGACATCGACGAGTCATGGGCCCTCTTAGTGCCCAGTCCTGCTAGCGAGAGGCGTCATCCAATAGAGAGGTTGTTAGCAGTGATGGTTCTGACAACATGTATGCAAATTATACCATGAAAACACATGATCTCTCCTCCGGAGAGATAAGGCATTAACAATGTGTGAGTATCATGCCCTTACTGAAGGTGTTTGTTCGCATCTCGACTTCGAAGATGAAAAAAAATCAATTTTTCCCATTGGCTAGACCATCACTATCCACATCATACAGCAATCTCTTCTAAAGTCCTTTTTCTAGGAGTAGTGTAATTATCACTGTCAACCATTTGATTATGGTACAAGGTCATAGAGTTTGTGGTAAGTTTGAAAACATACTTCTATGTGACACATTCTGTTTGGATGATCTCCGATTTTTTAAATGATTTATTCAACATAAATGCTAGATTTTGGTCGGTGTTGTTGAACAAATAGATGTTTTTTCCACGGGTAGAGAAACAGACTGCAAAGCTACATGTCACCGCACGCAAGCCCAATGGCACACACGGTGCTAGGATGAGAGCATCTCTAGCCCTTCCCATACCTTTTAGCTCCTCAAACGACCCCTTCAAACCTAATCTTCAAATTTAGAGGAGTTAAAGATTTTTGCATGTAGCCCTTGCCCCCTAATTCTTGACTTTTCAAAAGGTCAAACTTGCACAAATACTCATTTCATACAGAAATTTAAACTAGATCAGTGCATAGTCATACAACACTACCACATTAAACATAAAAACTACCTTATTTATACAATTATACTACTAAACTGGAGCTAAAACAAGCTAGGAGGTGAAACTACTCCTCGTCGGAGGAGAACTCGACGACCACCGCCTTGTCGGAACCCAAGGACTCATAGTAGTGGGTGCCCATCAGAATCCACGACATCGGTTGCTCGTCAGACTAGTTAGAGTGGCTGAGTTTCATCTCGGACCCTCTTGCTACTTGTGAGCCGTGTTAGGATTTCCCCTAAGAGGAGGGGATGATGCAGTACAGTAGAGATAAGTATTTTTCTCGGTTAGAAACCAAGGTTATCAATCCAGTAGGACAATAACGCAACAACTCGTTAGCAGCACCTACACACAAAATAACAAATACTTTCACCCAACACAAACAAGGGGTTGTCAATCCTTTGGCGGTTAATTGCACGGACCAAATCTCGTAGTGATAGATAGTTAAATAAAACACAAAATAAAATAATGTAAAAAGAAGTGCAGAAATATATTTTTGGATTTTAATATATGATTTAGATAGACTCGGGGCCATAGTTTTCACTAGAGGCTTCTCTCTTGAAAATAGCATACGGTGGGTAAACAAATTACTGTTAGGCAATTGATAGAAAAGTGAATAATCATGATGATATCTAAGGCAATGATCATGTATATAGGCATCACTATCGGTGTCAAAACCGGCGGATCTCGGGTAGGGGGTCCCGAACTGTGCGTCTAAGGCGGATGGTAACAGGAGGCGGGGGACACAATGTTTACCCAGGTTCGGGCCCTCTCGATGGAGGTAATACCCTACTTCCTGCTTGATGGATCTTGATGATATGAGTATTACAAGAGTTGATCTACCACGAGATCGTAGAGGCTAAAACCCTAGAAGCTAGCCTATGGTATGATTGTTGTTATCCTACAGACTAAACCCTCCGGTTTATATAGACACCGGAGGGGGCTATGGTTACACATAGTCGGTTACAAGGGAGGAGATCTACATATCCGTATTGCCAAGCTTGCCTTCCACGCCAAGGAGAGTCCCATCCAGACACGGGACGAAGTCTTCAATCTTGTATCTTCATAGTCCAACAGTCCGGCCAAAGGATATAGTCCGGCTTTCCGAGGACCCCCTAATCCAGGACTCGTTCAGTAGCCCCTAAACCAGGCTTCAATGACAATGAGTCTGGCGCGCAGATTGTCTTCGGCATTGCAAGGCGGGTTCTTCCTCTGAATACTCCATAGAAGATTTTGAACACAAGGATAGTGTCCGGCTCTCCAAAACAAGTTCCACATACCACCGTAGAGAGAATAATATTTCCACAATTCTAATCTGCTGACAACCTTTCATGACATGACATCACACCACGGCCTGGTCATTATTCGAACCGTTTTTCTCAATCAGCCTACCACTGCATGTTTTGCAAGGCGATTTCATTGGCACGTCTTGTCAAAGAAGAGATCGTGTCCCCCTTATTACAAGATTCTCTTCAATACGAATGTGGGTAACCCAATCGTGCCCGTTGGTATGACTCCTCGATTTTATGTAAGTCCCAAACGGCCACGCGGAGGACGCTTGGTATTCGCCCTCTTTATAAACAGGCCAAGGCATCTCCTTTTTCTTCTCGCACTCAATCGAATCCTTCCCCCACCTAGAGTTCCAACATCCAAGGCTCTGGTCAGGCGCTTCGAACCTTCGACCATGTCCGGATCCAACCTTCAAGGTCGGTGGACGCCCTCCTCCGTCACAGAGGAAGACATCAAGAAGCTAAGAGAGGCTAGGTATCTGACCGCCGAAATCTCACACAGGCTACCTGCTCGAGGGCAGGTCATTCCTACTCCCGAACCCGGCGAGAGTGTTGTATTCATCTCTCACTTCCTCCGAGGGCTAGGCCTTGTTCTAGATCCCTTTGTTAGGGGGCTCATGTTCTATTACGGGCTGGATTTCCATGACCTGGCCCCGGATTCCATCCTTCAAATCTCGTCGTTCATCGTCGTGTGTGAGGCCTTCCTGCACGTCAACCCACACTTCAGCTTATGGCTCAACACCTTTAATGTAGAGCCGAAGATGATTAATGGGCGCCACGCAGAATGCGGAGGAGCCATAATAAGCAAAGGCACCGATGTTCCATGGCCAAAGGGTTCCTTCCCGGAGGTATCCAGCTTATGGCAAAGGGAGTGGTTTTACATCACCGCTCCCCGCGGTACTAAATGGGTGGCCGCCCCTGCCTTTCGCTCGGGCCCCCCGCCACGAATGACGTCATGGATCAACAAGGGGCTGGACTGGGGGCCGGTAAATGATGTGCCGATATTGCAGAGTCGCATCCGAGATCTCCTCGAGAGAGATATCAGCCTGGTCACGGTAATGCAAGTCATGCTAGTTCGTCGAGTCCCGCCTTGCAAACGTCGGCCCCTCCATATGTGGGAGTTCAACCCGGAAGGACCACGAGCTATTCAGCATTTCCTCGGCATGACACTCGAAGAGATGTATAAATTGTTCTTCGGATCACAAATAAGGTGTCCGGACACCACCGAGGATGCTGGTCTGAGCTACAATCATCCAGATACCCAAGTAAGTAGTCCTTCGGCCGAACACATTGTCTCTTTATTTACCAGGACTGGGTAAAAAAGGCGATGATGATCAGGTGTTCAGCCCCCCTTCCCGAAGGCTCAGCAGATCCAGTACTGGCCAGAATGCTTGAGCTTGCGCCTTATCAAGCGCCCTCAGGGGAAGATAAAGGGGGGAATAAAGAGGCTGAAAGCGGGCCTCGCTCATTATTCATCCAAACCGAGGGAATTAGCGCCTCCGTGAAGGAGGATAACCTGGGAGAATAATCTGAAATTCCCCCTCCCCAGGGAAGGAAGAGGACCACCTCTGAAGACTTGGAAACAATGGTTTCCAAACGAGGGAAGAAATCTTCGCCAGAGGGTCCTGTCCCGGAGGGTATCCTTGCTGCACAGTGCCTGCAAGGGGATCAACCCTGCACCGAGCTGTAAGTAAACAAAAGTACTTAATAGTTAAAATATCCTGCTTTACTTCTGAGGACAATAACCGAAGCATATATCTTGTAGTTCGGGTCGTAGCCCTTCTCGACAGAGTTCGTCTTCGGGGGATCTTCTTCCGGAGATGATGGAGAGCGAAACACCTCCCCATGCCTCCCTGCCTCCTGAGGCGGGTGACCCTGAGGTGTCATCACGGAGGATTTCTCCTGATCCGCCAAGGCCAGAGGGTAATCCTTCGGCCACCCGAAGTCCGGAGTATTTGGCTCCTAAGGAGAGCCACAAAAAGAGGACGGCCCCGTCCGGTGGGCGACCCGACGCACTGAAGGATCTTCTGGAGCAAGCGGCTATCTCAGAAGTGCATCGTACGCTAATGGGTACGATGGTTGAGAGGATTTCATCCATCGAAAGCGGGCTGCATGAAGCTTTTATAAGCCTGCTGAGAGGCTTTGAGGTACGCAAAGTAGTATATGTTTTTTATGGTACCGCACATGCTAGGAGTGCCATATACAGATAGTAGCCCCTGAGACTCTGGTTGTTGTCGAAAACGGCGGCAAACAGAGGATTATAGTCCCAGGTAATAATCATGCTGCCTTCATGTGCAGGTGGCTGAAGGTCCGGTGGCTTCTCTTGTAAATATAGAGATATGGTAGGTTTTTTTAGTAGTTTCTCTATTTTTTATTTCTGTTTTTTCTTTCTCTTTTTTTGGGGGCTTATCTCAAGCCCTTGAGACTAGACTCTTTGCCTTGATAATTTAATAAAAGCTGCAGTGGGGTTTTACCCTACTGTTTATATTAAAAAAAAAGGTCCGGTGGCTAGCCGGACTGGTGAGTTTGCCAAGCTGAAGCGGCAACTTGATGTGGCAGATGTCGACATCGTGCTTGTAAACAAGCGGCTTGACTAGGCACAGGGTATGTGATTTCTCCGGTGATCAACACATAATAAGAGGAGCATGATGCTAGTATCTTTAATATGTTGCGACTGCAGATGGAGCTGCCGCTGTGGAGACCCTTCGGGCGGAAGTTGCCCGAGCCAAGGAAGAAGCCAGGAAGAGTGATGCGGCCGCTCTAAAGGCGGTCGAAGAGCTAAGAGCCGAATAGGCTGCGCATTGCCAAAGCAAGGATAAAATAGCCAAGATGGTCGTTGAGTTGAAAGATGCCGCCGACCATTACGAGCTTCTTGAAAAGGAAAGCCGAGCAAAGGCAACGAACCTGGAGAAGGCCATGGTAGCGGCCAAGGAAGCCCGCTCTAAAATCAGAGCGACGAAGGAGGAGGTGCGTCAAGCTGGAGATATCGTGGCTGGGAAGCCCTTTTTGTTGCGGACGAAGTTCAGAGATCCGAAGTATGCCCTTCTCGATCAATTATGGAGTTCTCCGGATGCATACGTGGATTTGGCAGCGAGTGCTGCTGATGCGGCAGAGTTTTTCAAAGATCAAAAAGATCGTGAAGTGGAAAAGTTGTTCTGGTCGCAGTTCAATGTTCCGGTGCGGCCGCTGCTGTTAAATGAGCGAATGACCGAGTATGCCGAGGTCCATAGGTTGTCCGGGCTTGCCATGAGGTCTGTTGTGGATCATCTTTGGCCGGAAGGACCAAGGCTGAATAGTTATTTTGGCTTGGTGCAACGATTCCTTGGTGTTGTGCCTTGTATCGACGCTATGAAGAGGTCGGCGTGCATAGAGGGTGCGTGGATGACCCTTGCCCGTGTCAAGACATACTGGGCAGAGATGGAGGCCACCGCTATTGCAACCTAGAGTTCGGCCGTAGGCCGAGTATCGACCGAGCACTACTTTGAGGAGGTCCTTGAAGGCGCTCGTTTAATAGAGGCTCAGTGCTCGAAACATGTTATGTTCCAGTGACATGTATCCCCATTGTGAGAACAATGTTATTTGAATTGTAAAGTCTGCGTTTATACTTTTGCCTGAAAGTATTATTATGCCTCCTGTGCGATCGTTTATGTATATATATATATATGTCCTGAAAGTTTGTAGTCGTCGGCTTCAACCCCCACGCATATAATGCGGGGGTGTTCGCAAAAGCGTGTCTTCACACTTGATCCAACGCCTTGATCCATTAAGGAGGTGGTAGCACGGCGAACGAGGCAATCAGACTATATTGCTTTACCACTTTCACTTGACCATAGGAGTTTGACAGTGGGGCTACTATATAGCCCCTGGTATTTCTGCACTCATCCGAATTCGGGGCGCGTACGTACATGACCGGGAAAACCGGCCCTTCGTTAATGCGGAGGAATCCCGAAGATTCCGCTAAGTCATCGAGTGGTTGACCAGTCTCGCGCTTTATCATGACAGTCTGTTTTCGGCTTTCTCTACTGAGGTGCTCGTCCGGATGAACCAGGGCACAATCGCAGTAGTTCTCCCGGTGCCACCTTAGCCGATAGAGCGGAACGTAAGGTAGCAAAACGCGGGAGCCGGGCAAACCCAACATTTGACCAAAGACATGATTTGGATCTGATGCGTAAGGCCAAACTCGCGACGCCGAACACTCCCTAAGGTATTCGGTCTTTATAACATATACCGGGCTGAGCAATGCCCTTGATAATGAACCCCGAGTGTCCAGGTACGTGCATTATTCTGACGTGGCCAAATGCCAATAACGTCAGCATCCTTCCCGGCTATACTGAGTGTCCAGAGGATTTGAAGCAACAAAAGACAGTGAGAAAGGTTTGCACAGGGTCTTAATCTAAAAAGAAACCTTTGAGCGGGCCCCTGATGCACGTCTGCGCCAGTGTCTCCGTTGTGCCATATCCTGGAAGGGTGTAGCACGATTGCCATCTGCAAAAGAGAAGAACTTAGGTGAAAGTTGCCGTGCGCAAAATTGGTTATTCTCAATAAACCATCAAAATTCAAGGTAAGTAAAGTTGAGCCGAACTAGTCCTTTTTACACGCGGGAAGCCCCTGGTACCGCCTATGGGAGTATAATCAGGAAACCAATCTCAGGTATGTCTAAGCTGGTACAGCTAGTGATGCGCCGGACTCGTCTAGCCGTGTCCGCGGTCTTGACGACCGATCATTTACTCTGGTTGGAGAGGTCGTCTAATGTTCGGCTGTCAAAGCCGCTGCACGTTCTTCCGCGCATAAGGAACGCTCAATATTTCTACTAACTATGATGGTGCCACGTGGACCGGGCATCTTAAGAGAAGCGTAATGCGGTACTGCATTAAAACGAGTGAAAGCTGTTCTTCCGAGTAGTGCTTGATAGCCGCTTCGGAATGGAGCAATGTCGAAGGTTAACTTTTCACTTTGGAAGTTGTCGGGGGAACCGAATACAACCTCTAGTACTAGAGAGCCCGTACAGCGGGCCTTTGGGCCTGCTATTACCCCTTTAAAGGTAGTAGTACTTTGGCAGATTCTTGTCGGGTCTATCTCCATTTTGCGGACTGTGTCCTGATATATCAGATTCAGGCTACTGCCGCCGTCCATGAGGACTTGGGTGAGATGGTGTCCGTTGATAATTGGGTCTAGCACCAAGGCAGCCGATCCTCCATGTCGGATACTTGTCAGGTGATCCCTGCAATCAAAGGTGATTGGGCGGGCCGACCAAGGGTTGAAATTGGGGGTGACGGGCTCTACGGCGCATGTGTCTTGGAGTGCATGTTTGCCCTTTCTTTCTGTTACGTGAATCATGTTCACTATTTTGGCCTCTGGTGGGAATTTTTTCTGTCCCCCAATGCTTTGTAGACGAGGCTCATCCTCTTCTTCACTTGATGTCTCCCTCCCCTTGTGTTCGGCGTTTATCTTACCGGCCTGCTTGAAGACCCATCATTCTCTGTGGGTATGATTTGCAGGTTTATCGGGGGTGCCATGAATCTGACATAATTTGTCTAGAGTATTGTTTAGGCTGGACGGTCCATCTCTGCTGCCCTTAAAAGGCTTTTTCCACTGACCCGGTCGAGAGCCCCTGAATCCAGCGTTTGCCACCGTGTTATCTGGGTGGTCTTCTTTATTTTGACGCTTGCTTTTACCGCGTCGTGGTTTTCCATTCCCATCCCTGACTTCGGATGGGCCTGGGTCGTTGGTGCTACTACGGGCTAGCCAGCTATCTTCGCCCGTGCAAAAGCGGGTCATAAGGCTTGTTAAGGCTGCAATTGTCCTTGGTTTCTCTTGGCCGAGGTGTATGTCAAGCCATTCGTCGCGAACGCTGTGTTTGAAAGCTGCTAAGGCTTTGGCGTCCGGGCAGCCAACGATTTGATTCTTCTTAGTGAGAAATCTGTTCGAAAGCTTTCGGGCTGACTCTCCGGGCTGTTGAATTATGTGACTTAAATCGTCTGCGTCCGAAGTTCGGACATAAGTCCCTTGAAAATTGGCCCTAAAAGCATCCTCAAGCTCCTCCCAACTTCCTATTGAATTTTCGGGGAGGCTCTTCAGCCAGTGCCGAGCTGGTCCTTTCAGCTTGAGGGGCAGGTATTTAATGGCGTGGAGATCGTCTCCGCGAGCCATATGGATATGGAGGATGAAGTCCTCAATCCAGACCCCAGGGTCTGTCATTCCGTCATACGCCACTATGTTCACGAGCTTGAATCCCTCTGGAAATTCATGATCCAGTACCTCATCGGTGAAACATAGGGGCTATGGGGCACCCCTGCATTTGGATGTATTGTGGCGTTCGGATGGTTGTAGTATTCGGTTTTGATTTTGTGCTGGAGCGCGCTTCCTAAATCCATAGATGGACCTGGTCATACCGGATTTTTGGCGCAAGTCCTCACGTAAATCGTGTGTCGACTTATGTGCGGCCCCGTTAGCCGCCCTATCGTGGCCACGAGGTGGTCGATCCGGCTGATCGGCCGTTTTATTCTTTGGCTGTATAGGCTCTACAGCCTCGTCGTCAAACTCAGGCAACAGCTTGCGCTTTGGATAGCTCTTTGTGTGGCAGCTACCACCATACTTTTCTTCAGTGTAGAGCCCTTTGTTCCATCTACTGTTGAGTGTATTCTGCGCGGCCTTAAGCCTTTGTTTCTGCTTCTTCAGACTCCTCGCGGTGGAAATGAGCCTTCTACGGAGGTTCTCTTGTTCCAAGTGTCTTTCCGGGATGATGTGTGCAACCTCATCCAGACTGTCTTCCTCTCCTGAGGGAGGTTGATGAGCTTTATCCTCGGCGTTGCCGTGTTCGGACAGCGGATCCGTACTATGTTTGCCGTTTGCTGGTTCATCCTGCTCTATCACTGGGTCAATGTGGTCGTCGTTTCCTCTGGAGTCGACCGGGGTGTTATTTTCTCTTGAGCTGTTATCGCTGTTTTTGCCGAGGCGGGATTTGGAGCGGCGCCTACGTCGTCGCTTTGGTTGCTTCTCGAGGGAGCTATCCTTCACTGCCTCCTTCCGTTCCTCGTCATTGTTTTCTTTGGGTGTATCCACCATATATATCATGTGATGAAGTGGTTGTCCAGCACCCTGTGGGCG
>LR880968.1:698211379-698243346 GCA_904067115.1 Aegilops sharonensis | reverse complement strand
TAGTATTCGGAAGACCGAATTGGGGCGCTATCCACGCCTTCATCGGACATAATCCGGAACTTCGCTCGAAGCGGCGTAGGTCTTTAAGGACCCGAAAGGACCTCTCGAACAGCGACCAGTCTCTCGCCTTATCATGCCGGTCAGTTTTAGCTTTCTCCACTGAGGCGTTAACCCGGCTCAACCGGGGCGCAATCGCAGTGGTTCTCCCAGTGCTACCTTAGCCGATATAACGGAACGTAAGGTGCCGAACATGGGAGCCGGGCAAACCCAACTATTGACCCAAGGCATGATTCGGAGCTGATTCATATAATGCTATAAGTTCGGGGTGCCGCACTTGTGAAAGTGTGCGGACTTTATCACATCATAAAGCGGAGGACATAAGCCCCTGGTGTGTTTGGCCGTACCAAGATGCACGGGTGCAACATGTCGTAAATGAACATATATATATATATAAAGTAATGCAATTAAAGGCAAAAAGTGCTGCATTTTATTCGAGAAGATATGCTATCAGTGCGGAATGATACAAATAGTGCGGAAAGCAAGGGATTGGACGAATTAAAGGCGTCTCCCTCCAGGGGTAGGCCGCGGAATGTTGTATTTTAACAAATTTAATGCTCGTGATGGAGACCACCTGAGTGTTCGTCACGGCCTTTGTCCTTCCCTGGCTGTTGCATCATGAGTTCGGCAGGTTCGCTGCCGGACTGAGTTCTGTATAAAAAAGAGAAAAATGAAAGAAAAAAGAGCGACACACTTGGGAGCCCCTGGTGTGGTCGAACCGCACTCTGGGTCTGTTGTGGTTGTGCCGTTCCCCCTATGCCCATGGTATCTCCAGGGCGTAATGATGTACGCGGAGAGTTTATCTTGCAGTTTTGCGAGGGCTGGGGTTGGGGCCGCATTGCTACGCGTGCACGGAACGTGCCAGGTGGTCTTGGTTGATGTTGCTCCGGGCACGTTTGGTCGTGTCCGGTCTTTTAACGGCCGGACTCGAGAATTGCCTTAAAAGGCTGCTCTGTACTTCTGCCGCGAGAGCCGCTGTATGTTCCTCCGTTCGGAGGGAGCGTTCCGTGTTTCCATTGACCGTGATGACTCCATGAGGGCCTGGCATCTTGAGCTTAAGGTATGCATAATGCGGCACCGCGTTGAATTTTGCAAACGCGGTTCGTCCGAGCAGAGCGTGATAGCCGCTGCCGAACGGGACTGTGTCGAAGATTAACTCCTCGCTTCGGAAATTATCCGGGGATCCGAAGACCACTTCCAGTGTAACTGAGCCTGTACAATTGGCCTAGACACCTGGTATGACGCCTTTGAAGGTCGTCGTTGTAGGTTTAATCCTTGAAGGGTCTATGCCCATCTTGCCCACTGTATCCTGATAAAGCAGGTTCAGGCTACTGCCGCTGTCCATCAGGACTCTCGTGAGATGAAATCCATCAACGATTGGGTCTAAACCCAATGCGGCGAATCCGCCATGGCGGATACTGGTCGGATGGTCTCTTCGATCGAAAGTGATCGGGCAAGAGGACCATGGGTTGAGTTTTGGGGCGACTGGCTCTATCGCGTATACGTCCCTTAGTGCACGCTTCCGCTTCCTCTTGGGAATATGCGTTGCGTATATCATGTTTACCGTCCGAACTTGAGGGGGGAATCCCTTTAGTCCTCTGTTGTTTGGCGGCCGGGTCTCTTCCTCGTCATCGCTGTGTAGCCCCTTGTCACTGTTTTCGGCAATTAATTTGCCTGCCTGCTTGAATACCCAAAAATCTCTGTTGGTATGGTTAGCTGGCTTTTCGGGGGTTCCATGTATTTGACAAAAGCGGTCGAGTATTCGGTCCAAATTGGACGGGCCCGGAGTGGTTCTTTTGAATGGCTTCTTCCGTTGACCGGGTTTGGAGCCTCGGAATCCGGCGTTGACTGCCGTATCCTCATTTCTGTCGCCGTTAATGTGGCGTTTGTTTTTGTTTCGACGCAACCTGCCATTGCGGTCCTTGGTATCCGGACATCCAGCATTTTTGCTGAGGTTGTTACTGCGAGCGAGCCAGCTATCCTCTCCCGCACAGAAGCGGGTCATGAGGGATGTGAGGGCTGCCATAGATTTCGGCTTCTCCTGTCCTAGGTGCCGGGCTAGCCACTTGTCGCGGATGTTATGTTTGAAGGCAGCGAGTGCCTCTGCATCCGGACAGTCGACGATTTGATTTTTCTTTGCTAAGAACCGTGTCCAGAATTGCCTGGCCGATTCGTCTGGCTGCTGGATTATGTGGCTTAGGTCATCTGCGTCCGGTGGTCACACATACGTGCCCTGGAAGTTGTCGAGGAATGCGGCTTCCAGGTCTTCCCATCATCCAATTGACTCTACGGGCAGGCTGTTAAGCCAATGCCGAGCTGGTCCTTTAAGCTTGAGCGGGAGATATTTGATGGCGTGAAGATCGTCGCCGCGGGCCATGCAATGTCGCGGCGTAGCTCGAGAGAGCGTTGTCTGCTGTGTTCGGCCCGGCCGGAGTAGTTGTATCCGGTGCGACAGTATTCGTCGTGGGTCGTGGGGCGTCCACGTGATCCATAGATAGATCTGGATTGTCTTGCCTTGTCCTCCAATATGTCTCGCAAGTCCGGCGCGTTCCCCCGTGGCTTCCTGCTTTTAGAGCGATGCCGGGTACGGTTTTGGTGGAGGGCTTGTACACCTCTCTATCGCGGCCACGAGGTGGTCGGTCTGCCGTAGTGTGCGCTGGTGATGCTGCCTCCTCTAATCGGGGGAGCAACTTGCGTTTTGGGTAACTTTTGGAGGGGCGTTCGAGTTCATACTCTTCGGCCACGAGGACCTCGGTCCATCTGTCGGCCAGTAGGTCTTGATCAGCTTAAAGCTGTTGTTGCTTTTTCTTTAGGCTGTTTGCCGTGGCCATTAGCCTGCGTCTGAAACGCTCTTGTTCGACGGGATCCTCAGGCACGACGAATTCGTCGTCGCCGAGGCTTGCCTCGTCTTCGGAGGGAGGTAGGTAATTGTCATCCTCGACCTCTTCGTCTGCCGCCCTCTCCTGAGGGCTTGCTTCTGCCTCCTCCTGCGCTGGATCGTGCTGGAGGGAGTTGTCTTCGGCACTTTCTGGGGTGTTATTATCTCCTGTGCCGGAATCTCCATTCTTGCCGTGGCGGGATTTAGAGCGGCGCCGCTGACGTCGGCGCTTGGGCTGTTTCTTTAAGGAAGCGGCCTCCGCTGCTTCTTCGCCGTCCCCGTCTTTTGGGGTGTCCACCATGTATATGTCGTATGACGAGGTGGTCTTCTAGTGTCCTGTAGGCACTGGTTCTTGGTAGTCTCCGGCATCGTCGTCCATACCGTCGATGTCTTCGGAGTCGTAGTCGAGTATGTCGGTTAAATCATCGACGGTGGCTACGAAGTGGGTGGTGGGTGGGATCTGAATTTCTTCGTCATCCGCGTCCCAACCATCCTGGCCATAGTTTGGCCAGGGCTCTCCGGATAGCGAGAGATGCTTCAATGAATTTATGATATCGCCGAAGGGCGAGTGCTGAAAGATGTCCGCAGCAGTGAATTCCATGATCGGCGCCCAATCGGATTCGACTGGCAGGGGCGCAGGAGGTTCGGAGTCCGGCAGGGAGTCCGGCACCTCGGAGTCATGGGCTTTACGTGGGACAAGGCAAGTGTTCGGCTCCATCGCCGTAGGAATTGCGGCTCCCGAGGCGGTGTCCAGCCATCCGTCCTCGATTCGAGCGATCGGCTCCGGACTATGAGTTGGAGCGGATCCGGGTGCGGCCTCCAAGGTGCTGTCCGGCGGCAGAGTTAGGTCATGCCCATCGTGACAGCGCGACGCGCTCGACTGTGGCTCAGATCCATCGAGGATCAAGTCCCCGCGGATATCGGTCGTGAAGTTTAGGCTTCCAAACCTGACCTGACGGCTAGGGGCGTAGCTTTCGATCTGCTCCATATGGCCAAGGGAGTTGGCCCGCAGTGCGAAGTCGCCGAATACGAAGATCTGTCCGGGGAGGAAGGTCTCACCCAGGACTGCGTCGTTGTTGATTGAAGAGGCCATCGAGCCTATCGGTGACGACACAGAGGAACTCTCAATGAAAGCACCAATGTCGGTGTCAAAACCGGCGGATCTCGGGTAGGGGGTCCCAAACTGTGCGTCTAGGCGGATGGTAACAGGAGACAAGGGACACGATGTTTACCCAGGTTCGGGCCCTCTTGATGGAGGTAAAACCCTACGTCCTGCTTGATTGATATTGATATTGTGGATGTTTACAAGAGTGGATCTACCACGAGATCAAGGAGGCTAAACCCTAGAAGCTAGCCTATGGTATGATTGTAAGGGTTGTTGTGATTGTTGTCCTATGGACTAAAGCCATCCGGTTTATATAGACACCGGAGAGGGCTAGGGTTACATAGAGTCGGTTACAATGGTAGGAGATCTACATATCCGTATCGCCAAGCTTGCCTTCCACGCGAAGGAAAGTCCCATCCGGACACGGGGTGAAGTCTTCAATCTTGTATCTTCATAGTCTTGGAGTCCGGTCGATGATGATAGTCCGGCAAATGATAGTTCGACTGATGATGGTAGTCCGGCTATCCGGACACCCCCTAATCCAGGACTCCCTCAACAGTAGTCAACTAGCCTGACTTCCTCATCATAAGTGACTGATGAGGGATACACAAGAACATTAGTTTGATGTAAGAACATGGTTAATAGACATATGTACTAGTATGTACCAAAAACAGGAAGGCATGTCATATTCAAAGGTATAGTGTGTAAGCTAAGCAGATGCAATTTAACCAAATTGGAAGCAATACAAGCTAGACATCCGGCTGGAGTGGTGAGCATGATCATCTAGGACCTGACAGCCTGGTGGGAGGCGGGTTGCTTCGCCACCATCATGGCTTTTTAGTTGGCTTCCAGGTGATGCATGTCTGTTTTGGGCTTGTCACTAGCTCGGCGAGTGCCCTTACTAGCTATTGTCTTTTGTTGCCCCCGGGATGGTGGTTCATGTAAAAAATATCTTTCCTTATCTTGATAAAGACCGACTTCGGCCTTTCAACTACAAGCTAGACACCATATGCAACATGCAACCACATATGACACCGTGAAGTTAAAGCAAGCACCTGGGATGGTAGTTCACGGCGAGCGAGATCATCAACTCCAGAGCTATGTTTACCGTCTCCATCTGTTAAACATCCAACCTTTAAAGCGAAAACATGTGTCTTGCCTGCCCGCGAAGCAAGCATGAGCGCCTTCTCTCTTTTCTTTTCTGCTTCTGTGAAGGCAGAGTCTGAAATACCCTTGCATAAAAACACAATAGTGAGAGTATGGGTGAAGTGTGTGCAGAACTAGTGCACTGTAAAAGTAGCAGATAGTAGGTGGCTGAAAAATAAATGACAGGAGACATATGATAGCTCTACAACATTGCATGGCAAACAAAATTAGATTCTACTCCGTATGATTTTGTAATATATGGGCACAGGAAATGCAGGTACTCCTCCAGCATACCACCACATGTGGTCCTATCAAGATAACAGTCGACTGAAAATATATAGGCCAGTCGATTTTTTTTATGAACCGTCCGATCTATAAGGAACGGGTAGATGGCCTTCGTCTACCTCCCTCTAGTCACTGTTGACGATCTTTCTCGAACCGCCAGCGACCACCGGCCCAGACCCCTGCCTCCGCCGCCCCGCCCTCCCCTCGACCTCACACCACCGTCGTGCTTGGCAGCACCCCCAGGCCATCCCTTTCATCCTGGCCGACCTCCAGATCAGACGCCAACAGCTCTAGGCCCCACACGCCCCTAAGATAAACACTGAGGTGCTGCTTCCCCGGCGTAATAGGCGGACTAGCACTTGTTACGCCGGGGAATGATTCCGTTAATTGGGAATCAACTGACCAGGAATTGAAATCCAGGGGGCGACAGACATCTAGCTAAGGTGAAATAGTATATGAGGAGAAACCTTGTGCATTGCGAGTTACTAGGAACATCTAGTATCAAGAAGAAGCGGTCAACTAGTGTCTTCTGTGGGATGAATACCGTGCAAGCAGACACGTAAGATTTGCATGAATAAGGGAAGAGGAGTACCATTTTCAGTTGCCGATGTGGTCTCCTCCACATGTCGCGGCGATCTTCTTCTTTTTGCTAGGGGAACCGATGTTACGGAGGAGGGTGCAGGCTTGGACGAACCCATGGCCAAATTGTTGACTGTGTTGCTGTGGCCGTATGTCAGCGGAGGGGAAGCAGATCCGAGGCAGCGAAGGACGGCGTAGCAGGAACATGTCCGGTGCGGTGGACGGTGGAGAAGTTGGAGCGGTAGCGGTGAGGCGCAGGATGTGTGGTTGAACTAGCTCGGGTACGGACGGCTCGGCCTCAGCTTCAACTACTAGCCATGGAGGGCGTTGCGGTTGAGGTTGCTGTGGACAACGACGTCGGGGTATCGGCTCTGACGTGATGGAGGAGGGAGGCGGTTGATGGGTGGGATGGGGTGGCGGACGGAGGACGCCGGGGTTTCGCGGCTGGTGGAGAGGTAGTTTTGGCGCCCACAGAGTACGAATGTGGAATAGGACGGGGGGCGGGGGGAGCTAAGGGAGATCCATGTTTCGGTCTTGGACGCGCTTGTTTTTGGCTTTTTTGAACAGATGGGATGCGCTTGTTTGAAATTTGGGGAAAGTACAAACTTTACCCCCCCTCTTAAATTTTGGACCTACTGCGGGTTGGGGGTAGGATGGTAATCCCAGGTGTCCCAAATAGTGGGCAGGAGCGATTTCGGCCGCACGCATGTGTGCTTAGGCAGCCATTGTGTATGAATGTTTTTCGGAGGCGGTTGCGTGGCGTCTAGATGAAGCTACAAACCTACCCCGGTTTAAACATTTGGATGTCGGGCCGGTAGGTTTCATGAGTCGGAGTTAGAAAAGTAATTTCCTTCTACTACCAAACATTTGTCTCACGTGGTTTCGGGCGAGTAGAGGCTCTCTTGGCGCTTCGTTCAAAATTTTGAAATAGAAGCATTCACGTTTAGAATACTCTTGCACTTTGAGGATTGACCTAAATAGACAACGTTAAATTTGACCTTGATTGTTTGAAAACCTCATTAAATTATCTGCTTCTTTTTGAAATTTTGACACTTGAAAATCCTATAATACGATTATTTTGGAATGGAGGAGCTAAATTTGAATCTATTTTGTACACGACTATATATGCTATTATGTACAAAATCAGAGCAAAGATTGGTGCCCCCATAATTTAGGTATGATTTACAAATGCCATGATATCGAATTCAAATAATTGAATGGACTTCATGTTGGATTAGATTTTTTAAAACCACCTTAAGTTGAATTCAAATGTATGCTAGTTCATAGCTAGCTATTAATAATGTTCATTGTGTAACTTTCGTATGTATAATGTGCTTTACACACACAACATGAACTGTACTCACGCTTATGTTCGATTGCTAAAGCGATGCATTGTTAGCAGTTCAAAATACTAACTATGTGGATCAATTATGTCGAATAATAACATAGACATGCTCAAATTCGATAGAATCTAGATGTCTGATGTATCAATGACCGTTCCATACGCGAATTGCAAATATCATCATCCCATCCTAATATTTGGATACAATATATATCTTTAATCAATGTGTACATCAGTCTTTTACGTGTAGTTCACTCTCCATCGGTGGTCTCTCACACATGGTCACACTCTCTCTCCCGAGGTGTCTTTCTCGCATACATGCTCTCGATATAACCCTCCCCCCCTCTCGTAACCATTTACGACTATATTCACTAACCTTTATCACAAGCACTCTTCCTCTCAAAAGCATACACACGCACAATCCCCATCGACCCTTTCTATATACATAGACCTACCTACGTGTCTCTTGTACGCACATTATCTTTAGGTCTGTCTCTCACGCATTGTGTCACACCTCTCTTCCTAATCGACGAGTATGATTCTAGCAGAGCATTCTGTAGGATGCCCCTTAAAGTTAGGTTGGATGAATAGTAATATCAGAGATAAGGGGTTACCTTAGTCCGAGAACCCAGGGTTACAAATCCTAGCCGGATTTATCAGTGGACACAGAGTCCTTCACAGTTCTGCTATCGTTGTCTTGTACAACAAGTCATCCATGGGTCTCCTAAATCCGTCACGGGCCGACCAATGTGGCGCAGGACGGAACCAAACCAAGGGCCTCACCTCGACTCACCGGACCTCACGCGGTGATACACCCTCTGCCCCCAGGTCTCGTTATCTTCTCACACCCACACATACCAACACAGACACTACACAAAAAAAATCTCCTCGTGCCTCTATCCCCCTGCATATGCACACTCAAGGGAATCTCTCATCGTGACATCATATTAGTCTCTCTCTCTCTCTAGATCTCTCTCATTTCTCATCCTATCCCTCCCACGCCCCCTCCCCCCGCCGGGCCCTCTATATATGCCTCTCTCGAATACGTAATACACAGACATACCTCTCTAGGCCCTACCAAATACATCAACTACACATTCACACTTGTTACATCACGTATCCCATTGATCTAAAAATCCTTCTCTTCACGTTTATTTTGCATACAACATTCCTTTTGAATAAAGTGTGGCCAAAAATTATTTTAGAATTTCTACATATATACAACATTACAAAGTAATATGGAGGAGTATGAACGTTAATTTGCATTGCATGGTGCCCACAATGATATTTATTCCGCACTGTGATTTTTTATATTTTTATAATATATATAAAGTTAGTCATAATAAAGAGAAACGAAGAGCATCTCTCTCCCCATCGCATACACCCCCTCTACGCCCCTTTCATGTATGCACAAAAACTATCTCCAGGTCCCCTAAAAGTAAGCCCCCAGCACATTCACACATGTTTCATCTTTCTCTCGTGATATATACAGTGTCGATCATTGTATTTGGAGCAAAAGCACGATACGCACATTGGACTTCTGAATAAACTCATTACGGTTACCATTTACTTTTTGTGGTTATTATACAGTCACGGGCTCACCGTACAGCTCTATATTTGCTCAAGACACGACTAGTTGACCAGTTAAACGCTCCACGTGGCACCTCTAGTGTTGCATAACATTATCTCACAACCATTGGGCCCACCTATCGGCTTGTATCTACTCTTCTACACTCTTATAAAAAACAGAGTTGTTGATGATGGTGTGCTTGCCATCCTGCAATATAGGCCGTACGATTTATATATGACGGATAGGAAGGAAACTATGGCAATTTTGCAAAAAGGTACCCGCACACCTCTCCACATTTGCAAATAAGTCCTTCTCTCGTTCATCCTTTTCTCTCACAAGATAAACTAGTCATACAAATGCATCTTGATGTTACATGCAACGCACGAGCATCTTGCTAGTAAGAATGAAAAAAATGACAAAAAAGTATTGGACGGTGGTTCGAAGTCATGACCGCGGGCACAGCGGACAAGGTGGCCTTGTATTGGTATGCTGAGCCGTCTGTTTTAACACAGAGGAGCTGGTGTGGTGATTATACACACACGCACGCAGGCATGCACAAAAACTGCATGCACGCAACACTAACACGAAAACATGCAGCCACACACGCACGCAACACTAACGCGTACACACGCAACCACGCACGCATGCAACACTCACATGCACACACGCACGCATGCATGCACACACCACACGACCAACACACTCTCTCACTCTCAAGTGCTCAACCTACACGTGCATACGCACACATCAGGCCCTGACAGACACATACACAACCAGGTGATTCCCGCTCACGGGTTGGAGTCTTGTCGGGCCTGCGTAAATTTGTGTTTATCTGACCTTTTTCCTATTGAACTGACATGTGGGACCCACAAGGAACATGGTCAATTTAACTAGTCAACATGGTGCCACGCAGACTATTTAGCCGGTCAACAAAGTGCAATCCGATGCTGAACGGTGAGCAAGTGACCGTATAATCACCGCAAAACGTATATAGTGACCGAAACGAGCGTATTCTAAAGTTCAGTGACATATTACACTTTTCTCTCTGTAGGCCCTCCAAAACTACATCTCTACACGTTCTGGCATGTTACATCTGACAACTATGCAATACATCACTACTACTATAGTCTAACACAATAAATCATATGTGTTTTTAGTTTTACTATATATCATATTGTTACTTAATTATTCAGTTTGCATACATTAAAATTGCCTTTTAAATATATGGCCAGTATCATCTACCGCGCGGGAAAAATCCCGCCCTTTCCTGTTTAATCGGGTTTGTATCGATAGATCGTGCGGAACAACAAAACTATAGTACTCCTATACAGTACAAGTGACAGTTCACGGGGCCGCCGTGTCGTGTACTCCTCCGTCGTAAGAGTGGAGCGCTCGCTTTCATAAATGTTCTAGTCCCCTTCGCCAACATGTGGGACATTATGCTACCGGGTCCACGTGCCATACCGAAATACAGTGCAGAGCAGCAGGGGTGAAGCACCCCAGTCATGGCGCCGGCGTAGTAATGAGCAATGAGGCGTCAAATCACAAAGTTGCACCTTTCCCGCAGTTAAGTTGGAGGGACGAAGTAATAATGCTAAAAAAGAAGTTGGAGGGATGAAGCAACCATCATTTCACTCGTTGCTGAATCCGCTTCTCCCTCATCTTCTTCAAGTTAACCATGTGTTGCTTCTGCCGTTGTTCTGCCTCACGTGTGACGCGGATCGGCTTGTTAAAGCACTGACACGTGGGACCGCATGTTAGCAAACCGCCAGGCCAACGTCCTCTAAAAACAAGAAACCTCCCCCGCCATCCACGTAGCAAAATCACCTCCTTTTTACTAATCTTGATTCTATAATTTTTCAGATCAATATAATTGAGATTTGTATAGATAGCACACAGGAGCAAAACCAAGTGGTACGGTTAAGGGCGTCCACAGTGTGTAGCCAAATGTGAAAATAGCTTTTGGCATCGATGGGAACCATTGTGGATGGTGCTGCCAAAGCCAAAAAGATGGAACCGAAGCTCCCTGATTGATTGATTGAAGGAATAGAAAAATGCAACGTCTCTCCTCTTGCTCCCGTGCTTGGATGCATGTACTGTATAGAGCATAGAGTCTACACCCCTGTCCCTTCTATCACAAATCACAAAGCATTGATGCGTCAAATCACAAAGCACGGACGAAGCAACCATCATTTCACTCTTCGCTGACTCTGCTTCTCCATCATCTTCTTTGAAAAAACACCTCACCGCACTAAGCTGGACAGATGACGCTATTGTGTACTAGTAGTACTAATGCATTTATACGTCCTTTGGTTCAATGGACTTCCTGGATGCAAATAAGGTGGTTGTCACGGCTTGCAGGCGGCACTTGCGAACGACTTACCGTGGTCTCCCTCAACGGTGTTCTCCGTCGGATGCACTTCGCCAAACCACAACGTTCGAGACATCGTCGATGTCACCACAATGGGGAAGGAAATCAAATAGTTACTACCTCCATTTTTTTTCCAGTATATCAAAATTACAATTGGCAAAAGGCCACTAACACTAATTGAGGCAAAATTGATGGGGTTTGCCTCGTACTAGCAACCAAGGACATTAAGATACCCTTGCATGCATGCGGAAGTGAGAAGGTTGGTTTGCATGGCGCTGCATTAATCAAGCGATGAGGAGTGAGATGGTTAGCTCTTTGGGCTTTGGAGAAAAAATACGTATTAATTGACACGTGAAATGAGGATTTGTATCGATTAATCCCACGAAGGAAAACCCCGCCTTTGTTTATTAACACTAGTACTCCTAGTACGTATGTACTTATCCTATTTGGGTCTAGGCCTTGCATTGCCATACTTCGCCACACATTTTTGTCAATCTTGCCTAAAGTTTTCAAAATGAGAAGGAGGTACACTTGCGCACGGCTGTCGCGGTCGCACCGCACCGTCACACGGTCGCTCCGCACCCTCACACAGTCGCTCCTACACGCTGCAAACCCAACCAAGGGAACGTACCCCTCACTGACACGTGCTACCGCATGTGAACAAACCAAACTCAGCCATCCTACCGCTGACACATAATTTTCGTTCATACAATATGTTTATCCAACCGCATGTTGGGGAGGATCCGTACGGCCCGTGCGGTGGTGCGTTGGGGAAGAAGAAGAGGTGAGGAAGAAGGGTTAGGAGACGTAGGATATTCATCCAAGCACCTGAAATGGTAGAATGACCCAAATCATGAAAGTCAGGCGACTTGCATAACAATATATGTTTTAACATAGCAAAAGATCCCTAAAAACAACAACATAAAGAAAAACTATCACTGCTCGCGGAAGGAGATGGCCTCGTCGTCTTCGGCTGCAGGTGTGAACTAGCCGTAGCTGTCAATGTGTGTCTCCGCACCGTGGTTGTCCTCGGCCTCTAGCTACTCGTTCACGCGAAGCGTGCGGGCGCTCTGCACGGACGAGAGCATCGCCCGGTTCAAGTCGAGGACGTTCGGTTCTGCCTGCGGGAGGGCCTCGATGGCAGCGGCATCTGCGCGCTCCGCATTGAGTTGAGCCTCCGCCGCCCGGTTCAAGTCGAGGACGTCTGGTTCCGCCTGCAGGAGGGCCTCGATGGCAGCGGCATCCGCACGCTCCGCCTCAAGTTGAGCCTCCGCTGCCCGGTTCACATCCACGACATCCGGTTCCGCCTGCAGGAGATCCTTGATGGCAGCGGCAAGCGCGCGCTCCGCGTCGAGTTGAGCCTCTGCCTCCCGGTCCTCCTTTAGTATTGCCAAGTTGAACCGTTGGTCCGCTTGCACCATGGGGGACCCGGACGCCGGCGCGAAGTCGACGTCCATCGTCTCATACCCATCGGGAGCCTTCTGCTCCGCGACCTCCGCCATGAACATTGGATCGGCTTCCTCCTCCTCGTAGCTTGGCTCCAGAGAACTCGGGGTTTGGCCCGCCGCAAAGCGAGCTTGGGAACGGAGGTCTGTGGCGCCGACCGCAGCCGCGATTTCTGCGCGACGCTCCGGTGTCAGCATCTTGTAGTACGTGATCTTGCAGTGCACCATGGCTTTCCGGCGAACTAGGGGACGCTTGATGCGGGCTAGGGGATCGAAAGGTGGGGGAATGGGATGGAGAGGAGGTGTGGTATTGGGGCAGTGGTTGGCGTAGGCCGAGCAGCAAAGGTTCTGATGTGAATAGTGGTTCCGATGACGACCGGTCAATCAGTTTTGACTGTGCATCGCTCTTGTCGCGTTCGCATTGCACCCTGGCACGCTGGACCCTCCATGTCGCTCGCCGAATGGAACGCGCTTCGTCTTGCGTTTTCGCTTGCTTGTGGGACCTAGTTGAGAGCAAACCGATGTCCCCCCTCCCCCGTCCGCGTCATTTATACTACCACTCCCTCTGTTTTGTGCGGAGTAAATAAAAATAGAGGGAGTATACTATGGATGAGGACCCCCTGGCGTGGCCGAACCCATTGAGTAACTGACATGCGAGGCCTAGCAAGCATGGGGTCCGCCAATAAGTGAACGAAAGGGAGGGTAAGGCAGGGATACCTACGTCAGAGGATCCACTTGCACTACTACTCCCTCCTTCCATCTACAGGGCCTAATGTGTTTTTCGAGGCTAACTTTGGCCAAATGTTAGAGTAATAATATATGACATGCAACTTACACAAAGCATACGGTCAAATTCGTAAGTGAAAGGAGCTTCCAATGATATAATTTTCACATTATACATATCATGACCTATTAATCTTGTCAATAGTCAATGGTGGTTTTGAAAAACGCATTAGAGCATGGTTAATAATATAGCCAGCCGATGGCTATAAGGAACTGCCATGTCATCTATAGCCATCATCTATATGCACTCATACAATAGTGTGGGCTACAAGGTTGGCTATTTCCCGCAAAAAAAAGGTTGGCCAGTACTTTTTTCCATCTCCTCTCTATCTCTTTCTTCATATTTATTGTATTTAACTAGGAATGCGTATATAGCTATGCTCTTGCATAAGAGCTCACTCCCCTTACTTTTTCACATCTCTCTCCTCCACATAGGCCCTATATAAATGGAAGGAGGGTGTACTATGAGCACTGCATACTCTACTACAGATGTTGTCAGCACTCCACTAGTACTATTGGACAGGGAGCTTAAAAAAAGTTACTATTGGACTGGCTATACGTGGCGAAATCCTAGTAGGAAGAGCACGCGCGAGAACAAGCACATTCATGTGGTTGAAAACAAATTGGAAACTATGTCTGTTTGAATACAAATCTAGGAGTACGTACCAATCTAACAATATTGATTGGGCGTTGTTCAATGTTGATACTTTTTTATGTAAGTTTGATCAAAGTAGAGATACTTTGACTACACATAAAACTTATATGTAAACTAGAAAGGATCGGGGGGAGTATATTATACGTTCAAGAGCGAAACAAACTTTGAATACCCTTTATATATGATTTGTGGATGCTATGATCACCAGTTCAAAATTTTGAATCCGTCTTAGGTATCACACATGCACCCACTCATTCTCTCTCGATTTCATCTCGGGGTCCGAATATCGATTGAAAGAGGACTAGGGTGGGTATAATACGTTCGTTTCTCTTATGAACGTAGAATATACTCTCTCTGATCCCCACGGACCCCCCCCCCCCGCCGGTCATTTCTATACCACTATATAGTGTGTGAATAGCTTCAAATATTGGTCGTTGGATATGCCCATCCAACGGTCAAGAGAAGGCAAATCCGAACATTATCAACCGTTGGATATAGTTTTCAACTCATAGGATTCTGCCACGTGGCCTTCTAATTGAACCCCCAACTCAACCATCTCATGTGTTCTAGAAGCATCTATTCACAAGCTTATCTGATACTCAAATAAAAAGAGACTAGAACAATCTGGATTCTATTGAGGTAAGAACCAAGTTGGATCTTGTCCGATACGATTCTAGGAAAGATAATGCATATTCAAATGTATTTTCCCATGCTTTTTATATATATTTAAATGGCGTGCAAAGCACGTACAATTTACTAGTCTATCATAGAAATAGAGCAAACCTTTATCTCCTTGCACGACACGCAATTGATCTCTCAACATCAATCTATCTCGTCAAGATGTGTTGGGGCATGAACCGAATGGGATGTCAAAACTAAGACGGGAAGCGACACGTAGTGGAGGCAAAGTGAAACTTTAAATGAACCGTTTGTTTGTATGCATGTCGGACAAATTACAACATTGGAAATACAAGCATTGTCCAGGCCACATGCGAATGATACTCGGCGGAATATTCAAATGAGGCATGCAGGAGCGACACGCTCATCGTCGCTTTACACGGTCGGTTTTAGTGTGCCGAGGCTGGCATTAGCGTTGTGGCACAACCAGCAGATCAACAACCGTCTCGTTGAGGATGCAAAGGGCACCGAAGTGCATGCGCACCGCGACGCATCCGCGGAGTGGTGTAGCGCGGCCAACTGCATCCCCAGGACGTGAGACCATGCCGGGTCGTCTTGCTTTTTCAATGACATGTGGGGTCGCATGTGAGCAAAGGGCATCTCCAACGTTGCCACGATCGCAACTGACTACCCTGGCACACCAAGGACCCTCGTCCCTCGCGCCGTCGCGCGATGCGTTCCCAGGCGGTGCCAGCTGCCCGCATTCATGCCGTCCGTCTGTATGCCGCCATTAAGATGCTCGGTGCCCGAGGAACCAACTCTGGTGACTTAATGACGCACCCGGACGCTTGGCCTCCCAGAATGCGCTACTTAAAGCGGCAATGACCAGCTTACTTCCACACCATAGCGCATCGTCCTGCTACCTGGCACCACATGTTCCATGACCGCGAGCGCGAACGCTCTGCAGGAGAGCTTGTCTTCAGGGATGAAGCTCGAGGTCGCCGCCCTCGCTCAAGTCACCGCTCGCGACGCAATTGCAGCGTAGCTAGACACAGACGCTGGCGGCCGACGACGGGAGCACCGTCAGCCACGCGTCCTACTTGCCGCCATCCAACGCCCGGCACCGCCGTGGTCAGGGACTCCGTCGAGGATGAGTAGAGCATGGGAGGCGTTAGGGCACGGTGTGCCAACTAGACGGTCCGTTTCCCGTGTTCTACTCTTCCCCACTTCACGGGTCTTGAACCCCACCCCCGTACATGGAGATCGCAGATGGAGGACGTCGGTCACCTCCGTAGAATAGGTTTAGGGTCGGGTTTCTTTTATTTTTTTTGTCCTATAAAAGTTTGAAATGTAATGAAAATCTACCGTGTTTGCATTAATCTCGGCCTGTGTATATGAACTTTCGCAATAATATAGTATATTGTAGGGGTACTAGCAAGATGCCCGTGTGTTGCATGGAACATCAAGATCTTGTGGGAGAAAAGGATGAACGAGGGAAGGCCTTATCTGCAAATGTGGAGAGGAGTGCGGGTAAATTTTCATAGTTTCCTTCCTATCCGTTAGATATAGATCGGACGGCCTATGTTGCAGGATGGCAAGCACACCATCATCACCAACTCTGCTTTTTATTGAACCGAGACAAAGCTAACATGCGAAGTAAATAAACACATAGTCTACATACACATTTTATCTTAGGCACTCCAATAGTAAGTCCACTACACATTCACGCATTTCACATCTTTCTGCATCTACAGGAACCTACAAAAGGGTTAACATAAATTGCCTCTCTCTCTCTCTCTCCGCCCTGATTTTCATGGTGGTGGGCCCCTCCCTCCCCCCAATCTACAATCAACAGCTCACACGTTTCTCATTACGTTAATTACGTAACTGGTATTATGTACTTGTAGCATTACTCATCCTAAAAAACCCAACTAAGCCAACCTCCTAGCATATCGCACGGGAAAAGACCCGGCCGCGCCGTTTTAGTCGGGATTACCGGATTACTAGTAGTAGTATTGATGGATCGCGCGAAGCACCAAGTTTTTTTCTTAAGGGGGCGAAGCACCTAGTTTAAAAGGGGAAAAAGGCGGTACACTCACAGCACCCCTGTCGCGGTCGCATTGCACCCCACACACGTTTGGTCCTGCACACGGCTCACACAAACAGTTTGCTCTTCGGCTTGCCTCCTCACTGACACATGGGACTGCACTTGGAGAAACCGACCATGCGCCAAACTCCCCACGCCCACCGCATGAACCCCCCCCCCCCAATTCCCCCCAAATCCCAAATTCAACCGCCCTTCGGCCAACTAGCCAATAATATTCCCCAAACCCCCTCCCCCCGTCCCCCTCCACTCCATTCGCTCCGCCAAAGCCGCCCTCCCTGCTGCGCCGATACGTCGGTGCCACGGTTCATTGAGGGGACGCATGGTGATCCTCTTGCTCCCACAGTACGCTCTCGTAGACTGTCGTCCTCTAGCCGCGCCGCCACCGCTGGCGACGTTCGCATGGAGATGCACGGCGGTCAGCTTCTCCCATGGTACGCGCATTCTAGACTGAGGCCACGTGCATGTCGGTGTAGCACTGAATGTTAGCTGATAGACGATGTTAATCTCACTGTTTACTGAAGTAGTTTACAGTCAATATGCTCTGCTTAAGAAGCTTCCTTGCCCTGTTCTGCACTCAATCTGCTTAGCTGAGATGGCATGCCAAGCCCGATTAGTTGCTAAAATATCCTGCCATATATTTATTATGATGTAGATTGCCATGGTCTAGTAGCCAATCTGTTAGGTGAAATAGTTGTACACCGTTTTATACTCGATCTTTGTTGCTGTGATTGCCTTCGATAGTTCGATGGCTGTGTGCTCGGCCTCATTGACTGCTGAAATAGCCTGCCATAATTTAGCACTCAAACCTATTTGCTGAATTAGCTTTACATATATCTCGTTACTTAGATCTGCTCGTCCAAATATCTTGCCATAGCTTTAGACATCGACCTAGGTCTTTTTCCTAGACTTCATAAAAACATTTATGTTTTTCCTGTCATATCTAGTAGAAGAACTAATTTGTATGTCTAACAGATGGACATGACTTGGATAACTTCTGCTCTAGTATTCTTCGCTACATATGTCGAGGGGGTTGAAAACTTCATGAAGTTTATCAGAGCTGAGTACGGTGGTCCGAAATCAGATGTGCTCTGGCCATGTAGCAGTTGTATGAATTCAGTTACAAGACCCCAGTCAACTGTGCAAAATCATCTACACTTGTATGGGATGTCGGTCACATATACGAGGTGGGTTCATCATGGTTAAGCTGTGAACATTAATATTACTGACTACGTGGAAGCAGCAGATCACCATCTTGATCTGCCTGATGCTCAGGTGGAAGAGGAGGAGGAGGTGGTGGTGGAGGAGCCAGTGAGTTTGACCAACATTGAAACAATGGTACGAAATGCTCGTGCATTTCGTGAACTTTCACCTGCAGAAGAAAAACGGTGGGCCCGCATGTTGGAATAATGCAACGTTGCTGTCACCCCAGGAAATAAGCTGTCAGTATTATCAGCTATGGTCACCTTTCTTTAGGTGAAGACATCTGAGGGGATGACCAACAAATCATTCGATGCAATTTTTGCTGCTTTCCGCAAATCTTTCCTAGATGCGTCTGAGCTGCCACACACCTACAGTAAAATGCAGAATTTCCTTCGTGCAGTTCGAATTGGATATGATATGATCCATGTTTGTAAGAATAATTGTGTTCTGTTCCAGAAGGATTATGCCAACTTAAGTGAATTCCCGAAAAGGAAATCATCAAGATGGAAAGATGGCAATGCTATGATGAGGATTCCTCGTAATGTTCTGAGACATTTTCCAGTTACACCAAGATTGAAGAGGTTGTTTCATGATGCTGAAACAAGAGAGGATGTACTGTGGCATTCTAGGAACCAGGAGAACAGTTATCAGAATGTAATGAGCCATCCATCTCATGGTAGTGAGTGCTAAAGCTTCAATCAGAAACACAAAAAGTTTGCTGCTGACCCGAGAAACATTAGACTTGGCTTAGCTTCAGATGGATTTAACCCATTTGGCCACCAGAGCACCACATATAGCATGTGGTCAGTGCTTGTTATCCCTTACAACATGCCTCCAAATGTCTGCACCAAAGAATCAAACTACAAGATGGCCTTGCTCAACCCAGGTCCAAAAAGTCCTGGAAAGGATTTTGATTTATTCATGGAGCCTCTTGTGGAGGAACTTCAACAACTATGGAGGGGTGTTCTCATTCGAGACCTATATAGCAGCCACCAGCTGATTTGTTTCTGCGTGCTCTTATAATTTGGTGCATCCATGATTATCCGGCTTTGGGCACTATGTCGGGGCAAACGACACATGGTTACAATGCATGTGTTCATTGTGATAGGAATCCGCTGTCATACGCTGTCACAGCCATAGAAATTTTCTTTTAATTAGTGGCATTGCATTCATGCATCATTTTTAATTTCTATTAATCTTGAAATGGGGATGCTTAAACCCTAGCACCAAATGAATTCAACTAGGGTCAAAAAAATAAAATCTTTTTCATTGAACTCAAAATGCCCTCTGAAAATGTTCAACATTTCTGGATTGAGGTGGAAGCATCTACCAAAAATGGTTTACATTTTTGCAGGACATATTTGGGCTTTGAATTAATTCAAACATATTTGAATTGGAGCTATTTAAATGCCATATATATTTTAGATGCTCCAAAAATGTTGGAAGTTGTTATGGGTCACTGGAATAATTCAGACAGCACCCCTAACAAAACAGAATAAATAGAAAACATAAAAGAGAGAGAGAGAAAGGAACTAACCTGGTGCCCACATGGGCCTCACCTGTGCTGGCCCAGCCCACCTGGCCTAGTGCCAGTCATCCCTAACCTCTGCCACTAGGCAGAGGCGGGCAGCGCACGCGCGCGCGAGGCGCCACGCCTCCTCCTGCTTGTCGCCGAGCCTCTGGACGCGTGGGTGAACGCCCTGGCGCCGTCCTGATCCGCCCGACCTTTCTCACTCTCCCCCTGCTCTCTCCCTCGCCTCTGCACCCCAGATCCGAACACGTCCGCCCCCGCCGTTCGATGCCACCACGTCCACCATGCTCCTCTCGCCCCACCGTGTAGTTTGCAAGCTCCGCCACCGCCCGTTATGCCGCCTCGAGCAAGCCCCGAGCACTCGGACGCCCCAACTCGACCGCCTCGACTCCGTCTTCAAGCTTCGGTCGCCAGGGATCACCGTCGCCGTCCCGTCGCCCCAGGCCTTCCCCGAGCACGCCGACTGTCTCATCGTGATCCCCGTGAGCCCCTGCACCGTTCCCCCCTAATTTTGTGGCCTAGTTCTCGACGTAGCCGCTATTTCCGTCAAGGCCGAGAGTTCGCCGCCGCACAACATCGTCGCCGATGAAGCTCCGGTGACCTATTGGTCCTGTGGGTGTTCCCGTTGGGTTCTTGAGCACGCGTAGAGTCCGTAGGTGCAAACCGCTTGTTCTCCCGCGCGCTGCGGCATCGAATCCGTCGATGTTTGAACTCCGGCCGTCGCGGTGGTCATCGCCGGCGCTGTTCCCAGCCATCTCGAGCCAGCCACCGCCACCAGACGATGCGGCTCACTCCCAGGAGCGCGTAGGAGCAAACCGCGCGGCGAATGGCGCCCTGAGCAGCGTTTCCGCAGCTCGCGGCCGCGTCTGGCCTCGCCGGCGTCATGTCGCCAATGGGTTTGACCCGTTCGACCTGGGGTTTGCCTTCCTTGGGGTCAATACATGTGGGCCCCGCCCCTAACTAGTTTAGTTTAGCACTAATTACCCCCTACAGGCACTGACAGTGGGCCCAGTGCCTGTTAACTTGATTAATTAACCCTAATTAACCTTGTTAGTTAGTTGAGTCACTAACGTGTGGACCCCACACGTCAGGTTTGACCTGGAGTCGCCCTTTGACTGGCTGACATCACACCTACGTCATGCTGACGCAGTAACTCTTTTTCTGGATTTATTCTTTTACAGGAAATTCCAGAAATTAGCTAAAACTTCTAGAAATCATGGAAAATCAACCATAACTCCAAATGAAATAAGTTATATATATGAAAAATGATCAGAAAAATGCAATCTATCCATCTATACCATTTTCATGCATGTTACAGCACTTTAACCTTGCTGTTTAGGTGAAACAAGTTAATGCACTAATATGACCTCTTAAAATGGGTTTGCATTTGAATCTTTGGTTCAAATGGACTACTCTCAATATGATCTAGCTTGCATTAGCCCAAAACACATTCATAATGCCATGTCATAGCATGCATCATATTGTCCATTGCATTGATCGTGTTTCTTCTCTGTTTGCCGGTGTTGTTCCCCCTCGGTAGATGTTGTCCCGACGCTGTGATCGTTGACACTGATGAAGACTCAATGCTATCTTCAGAAGTGCCAGGCAAGCATAACCCCCTTGTTCATTCCGATAAAATCCCACTCTCTCGCTCCTGCTCTCTTTTACTGCATTAGGACAACAACGATTCAACAGTTACATGATGCGGTAGATGAACCCCTTTATCCTCTCCATGAACTGTCATTGCCACAGTAAATAGATGAAACCCACTAGCATGAGTAGGAGTTGTTTGAGCCCTGTTGTGCCTACTCATTCATGCTTGTTTGTCATGCCTGCTACTGCTTAGAGTTGAGTCAGGTCTGATTCATCGGGGATGAATCAGAGGTGTGTGAACATGTCCTACTGTGTGTGAGCTAAGTGTGTGAACACGATTTGGTAAAGGTAGCAGTGAGAGGCCATGTAGGAGTATATGGTGGGTTGTCTCATTGAAGCCGTCCTCAGGAACTGAGTTCTGTGTTTGTGATCCATGAAACAGTTACTACCACGCATTGGGCCCGAAACAAATGGACCCTCTCGGCTTCTTAACCACCCTTGTTCTCTGTCCAGGAGTTGGAACTAGTTTCTGGTGTTTGTAGGATATGTGTTGGAGGCCGTGCGTAGAGCTGACCCTAGGGGTGGGCTATGATGCGGTAGATATACCGTGGCACGGTGTACCGGGCGCCCGTTTGGTGTCTCGGGAACCCTGCTTACATCGTTCAGGTCCGTATGTGGAAACCTCGGCCAGACTCCCTGCGGATGGAACCTGTATAGGCGATAAACCTAGACCAGAGACTTGAGTGTTTAGGTAGGCCGTGGCCGACAGCCTCGTTGGGCTTCCACTTGAAGGTTGCCGAGTACATGTCGTGTAAACGGCGGTAAATGGTGAGAGCGTGTGTGAAGAAGTACACCCCTGCAGGGTTAACATCATCTATTCGAATAGCTGTGTCCGTGGTAAAGGACTTCTGGGTTGCCGATAACAGTTCATAGACAAGTGAAAGTGGATACTCTAAAATACGCAAGATAAGCGTGAGTGCTATGGATGGCGTTCTCGTAGGGAGACGGGAGCGGATCCATAGTGGTGTATTGATATGGTGAATATGTGGACTCGTGTGCGCCACCTCAAAAGAGTTACTTGCAGTCGTAGTTCAGGATAGCCACCGAGTCAAAGCTGGCTTGCTGCAGTCAAACGCCACCACCCCACTTTATTGATATCGATGCATATGTAGTTAGTTCTGATGTAAGTCTTGCTAGTTAGTTCTGTTTTTGCAGAGAGACGTCAGTCTCGCTAGTAGTTCCGCATGGACTTCGACGTTTAGCTTGTTACCTCAGCTACGATCTTGTGCCCTCGGTAGGATCTGGTAGATAGTCAGGCTTCTCAGCCTTTTTCATTTATAGTTGTCTGTACTCAGACATGTTAAGCTTTCGCATGTGCTTGAATTGTATGCTCTGAATGTTGGGTCATGAGACCCATGTTTGTAATATCTCGCTCCTCGGAGCCTAATGAATAAATACTTGAGTCGTAGAGTTATGTTGTGATGCCATGTTATATTTACACATATCGAGCATATTGTGTGTATGTTTGAAATGCTTGGTATGTGTGGGATCCGACAATCTAGTTGTTTATCCTTGGCAGCCTCTCTTATGGGGAAATGCAGTCTAGTGCTTCCTTGAGCCATAGTAGTCCGCTACAGCCCGGTTCACCGGAGTCCTGCTAGCCCAGCACTACTGCTCAGGACGCTTGACTGGCCGGCATGTGTTTCACCTCGTTCCTGTGTCTGTCCCTTCGGGGAAATGTCACGCGGTGACATCTGGATTCCTGCCTAGCCTGCTACAGCCCGGGTTCCCGGAGTCCTGTTAGCCCAGTGCTACAACCCGGATTCACACGCTGGTGACCGACATGCTCGAAGTTGATTCATGTATGCCTGTCCCCATGGGTTAGTGCTGCTTTGGGTTCACGACTAGCCATGTCTGCCCGGGTTCTCTGTCATATGGATGCTAGCGACACTATCATATACGTGAGCCAAAAGGCGCAAACGGTCCCGGGCCATGGTAAGGCGACACCCGTGGGAATACCGTGCGTGAGGCCGCAAAGTGATATGAGGTGTTACCGGCTAGATCGATGTGACTTGGAATCAGGGTCCTGACAGCTTTGGTATCAGAGCCTGACTGCCTGTAGGATTACCTAGCCAAACCGGTTGAAGTTGTGTCTAGAAATGCTTTAGTTATGTAAGGGAATTGATTGTGGAAGGGAACGTAAGGCTCTTTTTACTCCTTATACCTCATGGCCTTCTGATCTGAGTCATCCTCTTCTCTTCTACGGGGTTTAAGGACTAGGCTCTCTTCTCTCTATTAGGTTCACGTGTTACTAATCCGTAGTAACTTATAGGATTGTTGATTATCAGCCTCAGTTCAATTTCTACTACTTTTAGTATGTTCCCAGTTGAACCAGAACCTTGATATGATGTTGTTAAGTGACTATGCAAATCCTTGTGAATGTCTCAAATCTTTTTCTGAGCATTTACAGCCGTTATGCTGTCCGAGTCATCCCAGGTCTCTAAATAGTCTGATGCATTTGCAAATCCTTTCTTTCCGTTCCCGATGTCCTTTTTGGTCAGAATAAGCACATTAATCGGTGAGTTGAGGTACTTTGTTGCCTCGGCATATATGTTGGAGCTATTATTATGACCCTAGGTGTTTTAGGGAGTCATCTAGTAAGCTAGCCATGATTCGTGTCCCAGTGTGATGATTCTGGCCTTTATTCCCGAAAGCATCCCGTGATGCCACTTAGTAGTAGGTATTCTACTCCTTGGGTTTTGAACCCGAGATTCACTCTACTTACCTCGTGTTGATAGTGTTGCTCGTACCTTTAGGATATTAGTAACCTTTGTGATAGTCCTCGAGGTCCGTGGTATTTCCTCCTTCCAAATACCATGAACTGCTTATGGAAGAAGTTCCTTTGAACCAAAAGATCACAACCAGGGTGCTCTTGAGGAGTACTCCATTCATATTGTGACTCTGCCAATTCTATCATTCTGCATGGGCTATCCGGAAGGAATATGTTGAACTTGTTTGACATACTAACCCATGAATCTACAACCCAGAAAGTTATATGTCTCCTGAGTTGTTCTCTTTAGTTGCATTCTGACCCCCGTCTATCATTTGATACTCAAGAGTATGCGTGCATTCGTTGTCGATGCCCATTATTCTTGTGGTTTGTCAAGCCATTCTATTCTGGAATGACTAGGAGGAACAAGCTCCAGTACCTCATCCATATCTAGGATTGGGTCAAAGTAGTTGTATTCCGCAGATCAAAATGCCAACCCAGCTTTTGATTCTGTTCCACCTGGTGTGTTACCATCTTTATGTCAAGAATGTCATGAGAATTGCACAGCCTCTTATGAATCCTTGATAGAGTGATACTCTCGCCATCATTTTTCATTCCTCGGTCCCTGAGTTGTTGCAACCGGAATACCGACAAATGGAATGTGATGTGTGAAATCAATACTCCTAGCAACTCCGTTGCTTGGTAGTTAATGGACAATATTCTCATTCTTAGCGTGTTGGTTATTAAATCATCATCCTAAGATTGATCATGCTACCTAGTCCTTATTTCTGGTGCACACCTCGATATAAGTTAGGATTGTGTCAATCCCTCACTCTTTTGATCATATCATCTTGCCCTGAAAAGCAAGGTTGTTCTCGAGCTTAGTAACATATCGTTGGTTCGTGATTTTCCGAAAATCTTCTCGGAAGTGTTACCAGGTTGTCACCTGACCGCTATGTTGAGTTCGTGATCAAGTTGGTTTTTCTCCAAACCACCCTTTCTCCAAGAATCTGTGTTGGATACCCCTGAGCTAGTTGGTTAAGCTAAACAACAACTTGGAGAGTTGGAAGATAAAAAGCTTTGCCGAAATTGGTTCTTTCTGAAGGGATATCTTTGTGTTTGTGTGTGTTGAAGATAGATGATATCTTCATCGATTGGTCCCTTTGATCAGTTGTTGGACCTATTGTCGTATCAAAACTTTGATTTCAGTATGGGATATCATCAAATCAAATCAGAACCAACGATGTTCATAATGTTGTCTTACTTGTGGTTGATCCCTCGAGCATACACCATTATATCTCTTGGGTCTAACCAATGCTATCCCCATGTTCACATGATGGTGGAAGGCCAGTGATATGGAAATTCTGATGAGTTGCTATTGAGCCCATCAGGAGCATCTTGTCTCCTCCATGATTCATGTTGAACATCAAGCTAGTGTTGTAAGCTTTTGTAAACATTATTTTCATGTCCCGTTCATGAAGTATATGTTTGGTGTAAGAAGTGATTTTCTCCAAGTTCACGTGCTTTAGGTGCAAGTTGCCATCGTGAATTTGAGAGAGTTAGTTTTTGCTTCCTCTGGAATCATCCCAAGTCAGTCATGCACGTGCGAAGTATACTATGGCTTGAGAGATTAGCTACCTCCATCCCATCGGTATTTCCTAGCACACCAAGCCACTGATTGATTTGTTCAAAGAAAAGAAGTTCATGCGCTAATCCTGAAGGGCCCGGACGGACACGCACAAGACTTCATTATCTCAATGATGGTTCCCCACCTGAACTCGGTAGTGTTTGATTATAAGACTACTACGTGGTCATGCTTGTCTTGGATAGCATGTTCACAAGTTTGTAGCAGAACTAGCTCATGTTTTGGAGCTTGCTATCATAGTTCATTCCCCGAGAATCTCACAACGTCATCTCATCGAATTGTGTTGCAAACTTCCATTTCTCTTTCTAGACTTGATGAGTCTGGACTATTCTGACACCAATCGGATCTGAATCTCAGGCAGATATGATGGTTGGAAAATTCCCAACAGTTGCATGTTGTTTCCAGCTCGCACCGCCATTGCGCCAGTTCCCATGGGCTGCCCTCTCAGTAATTGTTGTTTAGGATCATCTTCAAAAGTGGTCCTACCATGGGTCCCATCCATTTCCGATGATAAGCAAAATCATCCATCGCGTTGTCTTCAACAAGGTAGTCCACATCATCCATTCGAATCCGGATATGCCATTCCTTTGAACTCCGCCAAACGATCGATTGTGATTGCCTTAGGCTGGTATTAAGAGTCTCAATGATCTCTATATCAAAAGTAATTCTTTTGCCACTTAAGGGAATAATTCTACGAGTCACCTTTCCTAAGGTGCCCCGTTATGGAATCATAGCAATTAACTCCTCGCTACTCTGACTCCATCCACCTTCTTTCCAAGCGTGGAATTGTTGCCCACCAAATCAAACCTCATCGTTTGTTCTTCCATCCCTCTCGATGTGTGTTTTGTGTCTCAACTCGAGATGTTTCAACATCTCATTCCGTCAGTTGATCTTGTATAGCTCGATCTTCAAGAAGATTAATCCTAGTAGAGTTTCTTTCCGTCATCATCGTGTCGATGAAACTCTCTAAAGCGAGGATGTCAAGATCAACATATGCAACAAATCAACAACCTTATATGGTGCAACCTGGATCGTGAAGAATGCGTTTTTCTTGTGCCCCCTCTGTCTTCTTACGTCACGTCGTGAATCTCAGGACGGGATTCTTGTTTAGTGGGGGTGAGTTGTCACAGCCCTAGAAATCTTCTTGTAATTAGTGGCATTGCATTCATGCATCATTTTTAATTTCTATTAATCTTGAAATGGGGATGCTTAAACCCTAGCACCAAATGAATTCAACTATGGTCAAAAAAATAAAATCTTTTTCATTGAACTCAAAATGCCCTCTGAAAATGTTCAACATTTCTGGATTGAGGTGGAAGCATCCACCAGAAATGGTTTACATTTTTGCATGACATATTAGGGCTCTGAATTAATTCAAACATGTTTGAATTGGAGCTATTTAAATGCTATATATATTTTAGATGCTCCAGAAATGTTGGAAGTTGTTATGGGTCGCTGGAATAATTCAGACAACACCCCTAATTATTTCCACGATTTTATAAAATGGTTTAGTATTTTATTAAATCAAAACAAAACAGAATAAATAGAAAACAGAAAAGAGAGAGAGAAAGGAACTAACCTGGCGCCCACCTGGGCCTCACCTGTGCTGGCCCAGCCCACCTGGCCTAGTGCCAGTCATCCCTAACCTCTGCCAGTAGGCAGAGGCGGGACAGCGCACGCGCGCGCAAGGCGCCACGCCTCCTCCTGCTTGCCGCCGAGCCTCTGGACGCGTGGGTGAACGCCCTGGCGCCGTCTCGATCACCCTGACCTCTCTCACTCTCCCCCTGCTCTCTCCCTCGCCCCTGCACCCCGGACCCGAACACGTCCGCCGCCGCCGTTCGCTGCCACCACGTCCACCATGCTCCTCTCGCCCCATCATGTAGTTTGCAAGCTCCGCCACCGCCCATTACGCCGCCTTGAGCAAGCCCCGAGCGCTCGGACGCCCCAACTCAACTGCCTCGACTCCGTCTTCAAGCTTCGGTTGCTGGAGATCACCGTCGCCGTCCCGTCGCCCCAGGCCTTCCCCGAGCATGCCGACCGTCTCATCGTGATCCTCGTGAGCCCCTGCACCGTTCCCCCCTAATTTTGTGGCCTAGTTCTCGCAGTAGCCGCTGTTTCCGTCAAGGTCGAGAGTCTCGTCGCCGACGAAGCTCCAGTGACCTATTGGTCTCGTGGGTGTTCCCGTTGGGTTCTTGAGCACGCGTAGAGTCCGTAGGTGCAAACCGCTTGTTCTCCCGCGCGCTGCGGCGTCGAATCCATGGACGTTTGAACTCCGGCCGCCGCGGTGGTCATCGCCGGCACCGTTCCCGGCCATCTCGAGCTCAGCCACTGCCACCAGACGATGCAGCTCACTCCCAGGAGCGCGTAGGAGCAAACCGCGCGGCGAATGGCGCCCTGAGCAGCGTTTCCGCAGCTCGCCGCCGCGTCTGGCCTCGCCGGCGTCATGTCGCCGGTGGGTTTGACCCGTTCGACCTGGAGTTTGACCTCCCTGGGGTCAATACATGTGGGCCCGGCCCCTAACTAGTTTAGTTTAGCACTAATTACCCCCTACAGACACTGACAGTGGGCCCAGTGCCTGTTAACTTGATTAATTAACCCTAGTTAACCTTGTTAGTTAGTTGAGTCTCTGACGTGTGGACCCCACATGTCAGGTTTGACCTGGAGTCGCCCTAGGACCGGCTGACATCACACCTACGTCATGCTGACGCAGTAACTCTTTTTCTGGATTTATTCTTTTACAGGAAATTCCAGAAATTAGCTAAAACTTCTAAAAATCATAGAAAATCAACCATAACTCCAAATGAAATAAGTTATATATGAAAAATGATCAGAAAAATGAAATCTATCCATCTGTACCATTTTCATGCATGTTAGAACACTTTAACTTTGCTGTTTAGGTGAAACAAGTTAATGCACTAATATGACCTCTTAAAATGGGTTTGCATTTGAATCTTTGGTTCAAATGGACTCCTCTCAATCTGATCTAGCTTGCATTAGCCCAAAACACATTCATAATGCCATGTCATAGCATGCATCATATTGTGCATTGCATTGATCGTGTTTCTTCTCTGTTTGCCGGTGTTGTTCCCCCTAGGTAGATGTTGTCCCAACGCTGTGATCGTTGACACTGATGAAGACTCAATGCTATCTTCAGAAGTGCCAGGCAAGCATAACCCCCTTGTTCATTCCGATACAATCCCACTCTCTCGCTCCTGCTCTCTTTTACTGCATTAGGACAACAACGATTCAAATGTTACATGCTGCGGTAGATGGACCCCTTTATCCTCTGCATGACCTGTCATTGCCACAGTAAATAGATGAAACCCACTAGCATGAGTAGGAGTTGTTTGAGCCCTGTTGTGGCTACTCATTCATGCTTGTTTGTCATGCCTGCTACTGCTTAGAGTTGAGTCAGGTCTGATTCATCAGGGATGAATCAGAGGTGTGTGAACATGTCCTACTGTGTGTGAGCTAAGTGTGTGAACACGATTTGGTAAAGGTAGCGGTGAGAGGCCATGTAGGAATACATGGTGGGTTGTCTCATTGAAGACGTCCTCAGGAACTGAGTTCTGTGTTTGTGATCCATGAAACAGTTACTACCACGCATTGGGCCCGAAACCAATGGACCCTCTCGGCTTCTTAACCACCCTTGTTCTCTGTCCAGGAGTTGCAACTAGTTTCTGGTGTTTGTAGGATATGTGTTGGAGACCGTGCGTAGAGCTGACCCTAGGGGTGGGCTATGATGCGGTAGATACACCGTGGCACGGTGTACCGGGCACCCATTTGGTGTCTCGGGAACCCTGCTCACATCGTTCGGGTCCGTATGTGGAAACCTCGGCCGGACTCCCTGCGGATGGAACCTGAGTAGGCAATAAACCTGGACCAGAGACTTGAGTGTTTAGGTAGGCCGTGGCCGACACTCTCGTTCGGCTTCCGCTTGAAGGTTGCCGAGTACATGTCGTGTAAACGGCGGTAAGTGGTGAGAGCGTGTGTGAATAAGTACACCCCTGCAGGGTTAACATCATCTATTCGAATAGCCGTGTCCGCGGTAAAGGACTTCTGGGTTGCCTATAACAGGTCATAGACAAGTGAAAGTGGATACTCTAAAATACGCAAGATAAGCGTGAGTGCTATGGATGGCGTTCTCGTAGGGAGACGGGAGCGGATCCATAGTGGTGTATTTATATGGTGAATATGTGGACTCGTGTGCGCCACCTCAAAAGAGTTACTTGCAGTCGTAGTTCAGGATAGCCACCGAGTCAAAGCTGGCTTGCTGCAGTCAAACTCCACACCCCACTTTATTGATATCGATGCATATGTAGTTAGTTCTGATGTAAGTCTTGCTGGGTACATTTGTACTCAAGTTTGCCTATTTTATGTTTTTGCAGAGAGACGTCAGTCTCGCTAGTATTTCCGCATGGACTTCGACGTTTAGCTTGTTACCTCAGCTACGATCTTGTGCCCTCGGCAGGATCTGGTAGATAGTCAGGCTTCTCAGCCTTTTTCATTTATAGTTGTCTGTACTCACACATGTTAAGCTTCCGCATGTGCTTGACTTGTATGCTCTGAATGTTGGGTCATGAGACCCATGTTTGTAATATCTCACTCCTTGGAGCCTAATGAATAAATACTTGAGTCGTAGAGTTATGTTGTGATGCCATGTTGTATTTACACATATCGAGCATATTGTGTGTATGTTTGAAATGCTTGGTATGTGTGGGGTCCAACAATCTAGTTGTTTATCCTTGGCAGCCTCTCTTATGAGGAAATGTAGTCTAGTGCTTCCTTGAGCCATAGTAGTCCGCTACAGCCCGGTTCACCGGAGTCCTGCTAGCCCAGCACTACTACTCAGGACGCTTGACTGGCCGGCATGTGTTTCACCTCGTTCCTGTGTCTGTCCCTTCGGGGAAATGTCACGCGGTGACATCCGGAGTCCTGCCTAGCCTGCTACAGCCCGGGTTCCCGGAGTCCTGTTAGCCCAGTGCTACAGCCCGGATTCACACGCTGCTGACCGACATGCTCGAAGTTGATTCATGTATGCCTGTCCCCATGGGTTAGTGCCGATTTGGGTTCACGACTAGCCATGTCGGCCCATGTTCTCTGTCATATGGATGCTAGCGACAGTATCATATACGTGAGCCAAAAGGCGACACCCGTGGGAATACCGTGCGTGAGGCCGCAAAGTGATATGAGGTGTTACCGGCTAGATCGATGTGACTTGGAATCGGGGTCCTGACATACGCAATACTATCACGCCCAAGATGCGACCCTATCCTAAAGGAACTCGAAGGTCCCACCAAGGATAGAAGAACATCTTGAAGACGCTTTTGCAAGGTGGATATCATTACATCAACATTACATAATAGTGGGGATACATCCAAGACATACAACGTCACATGAATACAACAAGACAATACATGAGAACAACATCCGACTACGGATGAAACATAAACAGAAACTCAAACGACATCCACCCTGCTAGCCCAGGCTGCCGACCTGGAACCTATCCCCTGATTGAAGAAGCAGAAGAAGAACTCCAAAACAAGTAAACATCGCTCTCGCGTCATGATCATCGCATAACCTGTACCTGCAACTGTTGGTGTAGTAATCTGTGAGCCACGAGGACTCAGCAATCCCATTACCATGGGTATCAAGACTAGCAAAGATTAATGGGAAAGGAAGGGGTGAAGTGGTGAGGTTGCAGCAGCGACTAAGAATGTATGGTGGCTAACTTACGCAAATGAGAGCGAGAAGAGAAACAAAGGAACGGTCGTCAACTAGTAATGATCAAGAAGTGATCTTGAACTCCTACTTACGTCAGACATAACCCAGAAACCGTGTTCTCCTCTCGATCAACCCCGAAAAGAGACACTCACGGTTACGCACACGGTTGGTGTATTTTAGAAGAGTTTGCTTCAATTTTACTACAACCGGATATTAACAAATTCCCTTCAGCCACATAACCGCGGGCACGGCTTTCGAAAGTTCAAACCCTGCAGGGGTGTCCCAACTTAGCCCATGATAAGCTCTCGCGATCAACGAAGGATATTCCTTCTCCCCGGGAAGACCCGACCAGTCTCGGAATCCCGGCTACAAGACATTTCGACAGTAATAAAACAAGACCAACAAAGCCGCCCGGATGTGCCGAAAAATCCCGATAGGAGCTGCACATATCTCGTTCTCGGGGCACACCGGATGAGCCGGACGTCGGGTTGGCATAGACCCTGATTGCCCAGGGGGCGCCGGACATCGCTCGGTTTGGACCAGCACTCAGAGGAGAACTGGCC
>LR880968.1:698198281-698210765 GCA_904067115.1 Aegilops sharonensis | reverse complement strand
CCATAAATCACCCAACCGCGTTAGGGACGCAAAATCCGGGAACATAATACCAATATGACGGAAACTAGGGCGGCAAGAGTGGAACAAAACATCAGGCATAAGGCCGAGCCTTCCACCCTTTACCAAGTATATAGATGCATTAATAATATAAGAGATATTGTGATATCCCAACATAAACATAATCCAACATGGAGCAATCTTCATCTTCACCTGCAACTAGCAACGCTATAAGAGGGGCTGAGCAAAAGCGGTAACATAGCCAAGCAACGGTTTGCTAGGAAGGGTGACAAAGGTTAGAGGTTCATGGCAATTTGGGAGGCTTGAGCAGCAAGTGGTAGGTAACGCAGCATAGCGATAGAACGAAGCAACTAGCATAGCAATGATAGTAATGAGATCCAAGGTGGCGGTCATCTTGCCTGAAATCCCGCAAGGAAGAAGAACGAGTCCATGAAGAAGATGAAGCCACGAAGACGAACCAAGCGTAGACGAACGAATCCTCACGATCGCAACGAAACGGGAACTATCGACCAGAAGCACACAACATGGTAAAGACACCACACATGAACAAAACATGATGCTCAACCAAGTATGATGCATGACGAGGCTACATGAAGCTACTCATGGCAAGAGATGATGCATACAAGAGCAACACATCAAAGCAAGGTTAAATGAGGCCGGAAACAACATATAACAATTCTGGTAAGTCATCATATGCAAATTTCAAAATTGGTCCAGAACTGAATAAATTTATGTTCAAGTTGTCAAACATCAAGTTAAGATGCACCATGATGATCTACACGAAATTCTAGTCAAGTTACATATAAAGTTCATTAGATTCGGAGCTATGGCCTAGAAGATATGAGCAAAACCAGTTAAACATGGCATTAATGCAAATGTATACAAACATCAAGCAAACACCTCAAAACAAGGATGCAACATGGTAATATGAAACTACATGCAAAATCAAGCAAGTTTCATATAGGGCACACTCAAAACGGAGCAACGGTTCAACACATACACATGAAACAAGTTATAGCCACAATCTGTCCAAAACAGCAACTAGGCATATTGCAAGAACCTAAACAACAAGCTAGAGTATCTTAACATGATAACAAAAGGCACAGACGTGATGAACAGGTAAAACATGACAAAACGTGAACACTGAGCTATCTCCAGAAACAACTAGAACATGCTCAAAAGGACATGGCAAGATTGCAAATAATAACAGTTTCAGACTTTGCAGAAATAACATCAGGTTGCAATGTTTAGAGCTATCAAACGACATGTTAAAGGAGCTTATCATGGCAAACAAAGGCATGGCATGAATCTACTAATTTCATAGAACAAAAGTCCTTTACTGACCATGAGCCAAAAAGGATCAGAAGATATGATAGCAACCATGTAAACATGGCAAATGATATGACAGATTCATACATGGCAGGAACAACAATAAGTAGGCATGTTGGTGAGCTCGAACCGCTCACCACAGAGCAATACATGGCATGTCAAGGCAACCAATAGTGAGAAGACATGTTTATTAAGCTAAACATGGCAAGATCAAGTTCATAGGGTGCATGGATCACTAGCAAAGCTTATGGCAAAACTGAAATTAATGTTAACAGGCTGACAAACATTATTTAGCAGTTTTTAGAGCAAGGTTACAACAAGCTACAGCAGGCTATAGATGCAACCAGGGGCATGAATGGATAGAGCAAGACATGTATAAGAAAACATCCTTAGTGAACATCTCCAGATTATGCATAGATTGACTTGTAGAAGCAAGTTAACATAGCATCATGATATAGCAGATTCAGACATGCAAAACAGCAACACCAAGTACCCTACTTAACAAGCTTGATGCACTCACTACAGGAATCACAAAAGTACATGGATAGCACCCCTGTAAAGATGACATGACATAGATCAAAACTCATGTAGAGCTCATACTCATAGGATGTACACATCAAATGCAACAAAAATGACAAATCACCAAGTTATAACAGTTTCAGCAGGTTAACATCATATAGCACTATTGCAATGATGATTCAGTCATGAAGATGAACTCAAAAGAACATGATGCAATGGAATGAAATGAAGTACTCGTTGAGACGAACAATTTGACATATTATATGCATGCAACGGAGCTACGCTCAAGAAGTTACAGCAGGTCGAAGATGCACACATAGAATGGTTTTTCAGGGACGGTGAAAAAAACAGTCGGGCGATGGATACTAAACGGTGCACTGGGCGCGGGTTTTGACGGGTCCTCACCATGGGCCGGGCCCAGAACACGAAGAGGAGGCCAGGCGGGCTGGGCAGAGGATGGAGCTGGGCCGGCGGGGTCGGGCCGCGGGCCCACGCGGCCGGTGGCGCCTGTCGTCGTCTTCTTCGATCCAGAGGGGGGTCGAGGGAAGCAGGGGGTGGCGCAGCCTACGGGAGTGGACGGCGGCGGCGCCGGGTCACCGGAAGGAGGTCGGGGCGGTGGGAAACGGGCAGATCGGCGACGAGGGACCCCGGGTCTGGTGTAAGGGGTGGCCGGCGGTGCTCGGGGAAGTTGCTCCGGCGAGGAGCTCCAAGGCGGCGGGGTCTGCAGGAGAGAGAGAGTGAGGCCGGGCGAGGAGAGAGAGGGAGAGAGGTGGCGAGGGGCGGCGTGACCTGGCAGGGCGGCGTGGGTGCTCCGGCGACGGGGCTCGCCGGCGGGAGGCGGGGTCAGCGAGGGGAGAGAGATCGGGGTCGAGGGGCTCCTCCCCTCGATGCAGATCGGGAGCGCGTGAGGGTGGCGCACGGGCGGGCTCCTGCGGGAGCGGCGGCGGCGGCTCGGGCCTGATTCGGCCCGGGGTGGGCTCCCCGCGGGCCTGGCGGGCCGCGGCGGCTGGGAGGCGTGGGGAGGACGCGTGGAGGCCTGGGAGAGGTTGGCTTCGGCGGCTGGCGGCGGCGCGGCCAGTGGGGACGCGCCACTTGGCGGTGGAGGGTTGGGGCTCGCCAGAAAATGAGGAGAAGTTGGATGGATCTGGCTGGTGGCACGGTTTTCGAGGGGGATGCCGCGACTGAGGGTAGCGGAAGGCTAGGGGCACCCAAATTGGACTAGAGGGGGTCCATATATAGCAGGGGCTAGGGTTTGAGGGGGTTCTGGAGCGTTTCGGAGCCTCCGATCGCGATCCGATGGTTCTGGTCGGAGGGGAGGTTTAAGTGGGTTGTGAAGAGGAGTTGGGCTGAGAGGAGAGAAGAGAAGTTGCAGCCCGGCGGCAGTTTCGGAGACCGAAACGTCCGACGAAGGTACCGACAGCGGTACCGCTATATGTTTAACGGTTGGGCAGTCAAACGGACTCCGAGTGCGACGAAACTTGGCAAGCGGTCTACCGGTGCTATACCAAGGCCGCTTGACAAACCTTGGTCCATTCCGAGACCGTTTAACACCCGCACACGAAAAGAGGCAAAAGGGGGCGCCGGGAGACATAGGAGTGCCGGATTGGAAAACGGACAACGGGGAAAATGCTCGGATGCATGAGACGAACACGAATGCGAAATGAGATGCACATGATGACATGAAAATATGCAACACGCAAGCAAATGACATGGCAACAACGACGAATAACTAGCAGACACCTGGCGCATCGAATCCGGGGCGTTACAAATACTTAGCAAGATACGTTACATTGGACACCATCGTTTCCTTGCCAAGGACAAGATGCGTCCTACAAAATACCGAAGACATGTGTTCAATGGAAAGCATGGAAACTGTGATGCGCCAAAGAGGCTCACCACCGATGAGTTGCAAGTGGAATTAGGGAAGGTCAGGCATATTACACCAGGAAACCATCCTGGTAATGGTAGCGGGAAATGGAAGCATGGCAGCGCAGAAGAGAGACTATTGTTTACCCGCAGGTCCATTTTGTGGGACTTGGAGTATTGGAAAGATTTGGATCTGCAGCATAATCTTGATGTGATGCACATCGAGAAAAATATATGTGACTGCATTATCGGCACACTTCTTAATATTGAAGGCAAGACGAAAGATACCTTAAAATCTAGGATTGATTTGACACACCTGGGTATCAGAAGGGATTTGCAGGTGCAAAATGAAGGTAAACTACGGGATATGGCACCAGCTGTGTACGTCTTGGACAAGGTAAAAAGAAAAGAATTCTGCGAGGTCATGTCACGTGTGAGATTGCCACATGGATTTGCTTCCAACCCTGAAAGCAGAGTCAGTGCAGATGGAAACAAGGTACAAGGGTTGAAAACTCATGACCGCCACGTCCTACTTCAAAGGGTTTTACCTGTTACTCTTAGAGGATTGGGCCGCCCTGACTTATATAGAGCAGTTGCAGAGTTGGGACAATTCTTCAGGGAACTCTGCAGTAGAAATATCAGGATAGATGCTTTGGAGCGTCTTAGAGACAAGATACCAACTATCCTTTGCGACCTTGAGAAGATATATCCTCCAGCCTTCTCTGATGTGATGGTGCATTTGACTGTTCATCTACCTGATGAGGCACTACTTAGAGGTCCAGTACAGTATGGCTGGATGTACCCTATTGAAAGGCGGCTAGGCACTTTCAAGGGCTATGTTAGGTACAGATCTAGACCCGAGGGTTCCATTTCAGATGCCTACATTGCTACAGAAGCGTTGACATTCTGCTCAAAATACATTGAAACTGCTTATTAGCTTAGCAAATAGGTGGGTGAAGACAATCCCGGGCTCAATGTTTTCGATTATTCTGTTTGATTTACAGGGAAGAGTCGACAAGAGGACAAACCTAAAGATTTGTACAAAATGTTTTGGTATGTGTTGAATAACTGTCCTGAGATACTACCTTATATGAAGTAAGTGCTAAGTACTGCAGCTTATACATCATAATCTACTAAACTTGCAACACATTCTTATATATTTAGATGTTTGACGCGATCACTATGTTGTGCAGCATCTACAAAAAAGGAGTTACTGCCGCAAAATCCAAGAAACATTGACAAACTGGTTATGGCAGGATTTGCGAAATGGTTCAAGAGCCATGTAAGCTTTTGAATTGCACTGTCAGTTTTTTTAATATATTGAGTACATAAGATGATCAGCTTGTCTATTTTCTAAACATAGGTTAAGAAGATGCGGGAGGATGGGCAGTTAGTTGATGATGCCCTTTACGCACTAGCAATGGGTCCTGATACTTGGGTAAGACATTGTGAATCTTGCGTTGTTCGAGATGTGCGCTACAACACCCTTGCATGCATGAAGGCAGGAAGACACAAAACAGTGCCATCATGAGCACGGATACGTACGACAGAGTGACAAATGAAATGTATGCTAACATAACAGACATTGTTCAGTTGTAGTATATCTTCAGTTTCGAGGATCATCGGTGTGTGGTTCTGTTGTGTTGTCGTTGGTATAACCTATTTTCCAGGATCGTAAAACCCAGAGATGATAATTACTTCAAATCCATCAATGTCAAGGCGGCGTACCAGACCAACGAGCCTTTTATTTTGGCAAATCAAGCAACACATATATTTTTCTTGGAAGACACATTTGCACCTAGCGATGACTGGAGAGTATTGCAAAGGTTTGAGTAGAGGAATTCGTTTAATGAAGTTGCACAACAAGATTATGCTTACACCGCTCCTAATGTACAAGATTCCACAGATGTTCATAATATCTTTGAGAACCATCACGTCAATGACGCTGGTGAAAAGATTGCCTATTGTGCTATGGACATACAAGAGTTGATCAAGAAGAAGCCAATGTTTGAGCACATTGAGGATGAAAAAGAAGATGACACTCTGGGGAATTACGATTCAGACTGATACACATTGCGCAGATGTTGACGCTGCTGCTGCAGATGATGATTAGATTGCTTTTGTCGTATTTGCCTGTCAAAAGACGTTTTTTATCTACTATGTGAAATTGTGTTTGCTATGACAACTGAAACCTGATGAACATGTTGTTTAGTATTTTACTGTGAGAACATCACTTGTTATGTATGTTGATTTGTGTTTGGTGATTGTATCATGAGTAAAACATGATGACATTGTTGTTTAGTTGTACTCATATTTGGTTGTGAAACTTGAATTTGATGACATAGTTTGCTGTTGGACTGCAATTTGCTCGACATCTTCGAATGGGAACAAAGCTGACCCGACAGGGCCTCTGCTAATTTATTTATTTATTACCAAAAGGGCCTCTGCTATTTATTTATTTATGAGAAAAAGGGGATACCCCCCGATTTCCGTTAATAGAAATCATTAGATGTTCACAACACTACGCCCAGCCTGCTACACAGGTTTCATTCATTACTAGTTTCAACAAAGTGCTCATGTCATAGCCACTGAATACATCACGAGTGCTACATACGCTGCAAAGAAAGAGACAATCATCCTACATAGCACATCGATTTTGCCCATTATCTTCACAAGATCTTTCATCTCCTTATTGCTGTCAAGGCCGTTCAGCAGCTCTTGTTGGGCCATGATCAGAGGAACTGCATCTTTAACCTTCTGCTCTGCATCTTCCTCTTTTATCGTTCCTTCAGTTACTTGTCCAACACCCCAACCTGCTGGTATTGGGATTCCTCGGCTACCCAAATAATCTGCGTAGTTGCATTCCCCCACATCAGCAACTTCCCAGAAATAAAAATCACACGAATCTTCCCTTTTCTGCATGAATCAAATTGGAAGATCATCAATCAAACTATTAAAAAATCAGCAACTGAAAGCAGCAGAACAACACTTAAACATATTATTACCCCATGATTCGGGCATTTGTAGAAGACTCGGCCAGGGTTGAGGATTGTGGTTGAGACACGACGGATGACTCTGCGTGATTTGCAGTAGTGGCACCACACCAACGGTAGCGGGTTGTGATGAGCAACTGGCTGCGGTGCGTGTGCCGGCGGGGGTGTGATGAGACCCACTGGCGATGGTACGGGTGGCGACTTGGCGCATATCTGGTTGTTGCCTGCTGAAGAGCAGGTGGACGAGCAGCCAACGGACATGGTTGCTGCGGCTAGAGCTTCTGATGCTAGGCAGAGTAAGTAGAGAAGAGGAGAAGCGAATGTTGGATATGTCAGTTTCATTACTTGCAGAGTAGCATAGTATCATGTATAGTCATAGTCTAGGTTTGGATTCGAACCAGCTACAAGAGCACGTCTCTCTTTTTTCTAAAACTCAGCAACGTCTCTTTAATAGCACACTAGCTTGTTCTGTACACCTTCTCAAGTCGTTGATTTTCTTTCTTTTTTTGCGAGGAAGGAATGAGGACAAAACTAAGAGTTCATGGGACTTGAACCCAAGGCCTCTCGGTTGAAAACCAAGGGTGCTAGTCACTTATGTGGCGAACCTTCCCTAGGAGGAGGACGGCAGATGAACACATTTTCCTCGCAGTTTTAGTTGCGATGCAAGATCAAACAGTCGTAGTTTCGGGAATGTTACAAGGTGAACGCGCCTAGTTTTTCTTTTCTTCCTATATATAAAAAAGTATGCTACTTGGTGTCGGCTTAGTCAACAAACGATTGTGTCAACGTCTGTCGTGTTTCTTCAGTCTCTTCTTCCTCTAGACGCCAAAGCCAAACCCGCGCCGACGGGACCGCCTTCTCCGGCCTCCCACAGCTGGCTGTGCTGCCGCGCACGCATCATGGCCACATCACACCCTAAAACTCTACGCTTCTTCCCCGGCTCCTGTTTGTTCCTGTCCGAGGCCTCACCAGCGTCCTCCGCCTTGGTTCGCTTACCACGATGCCGCCCTCCGGTGTTGTGAACATGGTCAACAACCGAGAGGAATAAGGAGATGACTGTGCATGGTGAGGATGACAGTAGGGACCCAGCAGCGCGCGCAGTAATTTTGTTTTTTCGGGACGGAGAACGGGAGAAGGGTATCAACTGGGTTGTGCAGGAGTTGTGGCCCGTCTAGCCCAGGCTTTTATTTCATATGTTTAGCACATGACCAGCCCAGTTTGTTTTTTTCCTTTCTGAAAATGGCTAGCCCAGCTATTTTGTTTTTTCTAGAATAACTAGTGTAGGCCTACTTGCTTTTCTATGCCCTGCTGGGCCGGAAATATTTCAAGACGAGGAGGGATGCATTTTTCCCAGAAATTGGGCTATAAGTAATAAGAAATGGGCTATAAGTAATAATAAACGGGCTGTAAAAAGAAAAAATATAGCAAACAGGCAATTAGTTCCAAAATACTTTTTTATTTTGGATTTTTAAAGGATCGAGAAGAGGTGTCTAGAGGGGGGGAGTGAATAGACTCTAATCAAGAAAAGTTGCAGTTTTTAATTCTTTATGTTTATGTGGAGTTTTAGCACAAGTTTAAACATTCACAATACATATGTAACGCCCCGGATTCGATGCGCCAGGTGTTTGTCAGTTATTCGCCGTCGTTGCCATGTCATGTGCTTGCGTGTTGCACTTTGCCATGTCATCATCTGCATTTCATATCATGTCATCATGTGCATTTCATTTTGCATACGTGTTCGTCTCATGCATCCGAGCATTTATCCCGTTGTCTGTTTTGCAATCCGGCACTCCTATGTCTCCCGGCGCCCCCCTTTTACCTCTTTTCGTGTGCGGGTATTAAACGTTCTCGGAATGGACCGAGATTTGCCAAGCGGCCTTGGTATAGCACCGGTAGACCGCCTGTCAAGTTTCGGATCATTTGGAGGTCGTTTGGTACTCCAACGGTTAACCGGGTAACCGCAAAGCCCTCTTTGAGTTGCAGCCCAACACTCCCTCAAAAGTGGCCCAAAACCCAGCAAACTCCCCTCCATGCTCTCGGTCGTTCGATCACGATCGCGTGGCCGAAAACCGCACCTCATTTGGACTCTCCTAGCTCCCTCTTCCTATTTATATGTGCCCCTCCCCGAATTCTCGCGCAGACCAAACCCTAACCTAGTCCCTCTCCGCCGCCGGACAAAAACCCCCGCCGACGGACATGTCCGCCTCCGCCTCCGCAGCCAATCCGGCGCCGCCACGTCACCCTCAGCCGCCCCACTTCGCCGCCGGGCCCGTGGAGCTCAGATCGGACCCGCCCCGGGCCGCGCCGGGCCCGAGGGAGCCCGCAACCCCGCCGCCGCCTCGCCCTCGCCGGACCTTCGCCGCCGCCTTCGCGCCGTCGCCGGCGACTGGAGCTCGCCGCCGCCTCGCTCTCGCCGCCAACCGCGCCGGCCACCTCCGCCTCTCCGGCGCGCCACCGAGCCAGCCTCGGCCGCGCCTCCCCGCGCCCTCCGCCGCCCTCGCCCGCCTGCGCGCCTCGCCGGCGCCGCCCCGGGCTGCTCCGCCGGCGCCCCGCGCTGCTCCGTGCCGCGTCCGCCGCCGGGCGGCCTCCCGCCGCCCTTCGCCGGAGCCGGCCATCGCCGCCTCTCCCTCCGGTCGCCCCGGCCTCCTCCGCCCAGCCCGGCGCCGCCCCGCCGTCGTCAGCCTCGCCGCTGGCCGCCCCGCTCGCCGGAGCCCCGGCACCGGCCGCCTCGTTGCCGGATCCGGCGGGTGGGATGAGATCCACCCACCCGGCCATCCAAACGCTCGTCCCGATCCGGATCCCCTCATCCCGCACCACTCCGTCCCGTTGACTTTTCGAGAGGGTAAAAAACTGCCAAGTCCCCGAAATTGTTGCATTTTTGTTGCATTTTCGTCATGCCATAACTCTCTGCATATAGCTCCATTTTGCGCGTGTAATATGTAGAATTGTTCGTCTCGAAGAGTAGATCATTTCATATCATTGCATCATTTTCATTTGAGCTCATCTTGATGCCCGAAATGCTGTTGGAAGAGTGCTATGTGATGTTAGTTTCTGATTCTTATCAGAACATGCACTTTTGTCATTTTTGCCATGATTGATGTGTGCATCCTATGAACTTGAGTCCTACATGTGTTTTGTAACATGCCATGCAATCTTTCCAGGGGTGTATGCCATGTATTTTTGTGATCTATGTGGTGACTAGCACAAGCATGCAAACTAGGCTTCTTAATGTTGCTGATTTCAGCCCTGTTCTGCTGATATTTTTATGCCATGTTAACTTGATGCTACCGAGAGATCCATGCATATTTTGAGATACTTCAGTAAGGATGTTTTGAACATATGGTTATGCTCTATCCATCCATGCCCTTGTTTGCAATTATGGAGTAGTCTAGCTTGAGTCAATCGAGCTCTACTTTTGCTTTAAAATGTTTCCTGGCAGGTTGTTTACATGTTATTCAATTTTGCGAAGGTTGTTGTAGTTGATCCGTGTATGCTATGGTGTTGTTCTTGCCATGTATAGCTTCTATGCCATGTCTTCTTACTGTGAGTTTCCTTGCCATGCGATGTATTGCTCTGTGGTGAGTGGTTCAAGCTCACCAACATGCCTACTTATTGTTATTCCTGCCATGTTTAAATCTGTAATATAACTTGCTATGTTTACATGGGTGCCATCATATTTTCTGATCCTTTTTGGCTTATGGTCAGTAAGGGACATTTGTTCTATGCAATTAGTAGGTTCATTCCATGCCTTTTTTTGCCATGATAAGTTCCTGTAACATGTTGTTTGATAGCTCTAAACATTGCAACCTGATGTTATTTCTGCCAATGTCTGAAACTGGTATTATTTGCAATCTTGCCATGTCATTTTGAGCATGTTCTAGTTGTTTCTGGAGATAGCTCAGTGTTCATGTTTTGTAATGCTTTACCTGTAAATCATGTCCATGCCTTTTGTTATTATTTTGAGGTCCTGTAGCATGTTGTTTTGATGCTTGCAATATGCCTAGTTGCTGTTATGGACAGATTGTGGTTATGTCTTGTATGGTGTGTATGTGTTGCACCGTTGCTCCGTTTTGAGTGTGCTCTATATGAAACTTGCTTGATTTTGCATGTAGCTTCATATTATCATGTTGCATCCTTGTTTTGAGGTGTTTGCTTGATGTTTGTATGCATTTTGCATCAATGCCATGTTTAACTTGTTTTGCTCATATCTCCTAGGCCGTAGCTCCGAATCTAATGAACTTTATATGTAACTTGACTAGAATTTCGTGTAGATCATAGTGGTGCATTTTAACTTGCTGTTTAACTACTTGAACATAAAGTTATTCAGATCTGGACCAATTTCGAAATTTGCATATGAGGACTTACCGGAATTGTTATATGTTGTTCCCGGCCTCATTTAAACTTGCTTTGATGTGTTGCTCTTGTTTGCATCATCTCTTGCCATGAGTAGCTTCATGTAGCTTTGTCATGCATCATGCTTGGTTGTGCATCATGCCTTGTTCATGTGTGGTGTGTTTACCTTGTTGTGTGCTTCTTCTTGTTAGTTCCTGTTTCGTTGCGATCGTGAGGATTCGTTCGTCTACGCTTGGTTCGGCTCCATCCGTTCGTCTTCTTCATGGACTCGTTCTTCTTCCTTGCGGGATTTCAGGCAAGATGACCGCTACCCTAGATCTCACTACTATCATTGCTATGCTAGTTGCTTCGTTCTTTCGCTATGCTGCGCTACCTATCACTTGTTCCTCAAGCCATCCCAATTGCCATGTCAGCCTCTAACCTTTTTGCACCCTTCCTAGCAAACCGTTGTTTGGCTATGTTACCGCTTTGCTCAGCCCCTCTTATAGCGTTGTTAGTTGCAGGTGAAGATGAAGTTTGGTCCTTGTTGGAACATGGAGATGTTGTTCCTTGTTGGAACATGTTTACTTGTTGGGATATCACAATATATCTTATTTTAATTAATGCATCTATATACTTGGTAAAGGGTGGAAGGCTCGGCCTTATGCCTGGTGTTTTGTTCCACTCTTGCCGCCCTAGTTTCCGTCATATCAGTATTATGTTCCCGGATTTTACGTCCCTAACGTGGTCGGGTGATTTATGGGACCCCCTTGACAGTTCGCTTTGAATAAGACTTTTCCAGCAAGGCCCAACATTGGTTTTACATTTGCCTCACCTAGCCTTTTTCCCTTTGGAGTCGCGCATCCCGAGGGTCATCTTTATTTACCCCCCCCCCCGGGCCAGTGCTTGTCTAAGCGTTGGTCCAAACTAGAGCACCGTGCGGGACCATCCCTTGGCAACTTGGCTTACGTCGGTACCTGTACGCTTAGCTTATCCGGTCGTGGCCTGAGACGAGATACGTGCGGCTACTATCAGGATGTCGGCACGCCGGGAGGTCTTGCTGGTCTTGTTTTATTACTGTCGAAATGTCTTGTAGCCGGGATTCCGAGACTGGTCGGGTCTTCCCGGGGAGAAGGAATATCCTTCGTTGATCGCGAGAGCTTATCATGGGCTAAATTGGGACACCCCTGCAGGGTATAAACTTTCGAGAGCCGTTCCCGCGGTTATGTGGCAGATGGGAATTTGTTAATATCCGGTTGTAGTAAAATTGAAGCAAACTCTTCTAAAATACACCAACCGTGTGTGTAACCGTGAGTGTCTCTTTTCGGGGTTGATCGAGAGGAGAACACGGTTTCTGGGTTATGTCTGACGTAAGTAGGAGTTCAGGATCACTTCTTGATCATTACTAGTTGACGACCATTTCTTTG
>LR880968.1:698150831-698197983 GCA_904067115.1 Aegilops sharonensis | reverse complement strand
TCGGGTCTTCCCGGGGAGAAGGAATATCCTTCGTTGATCGCGAGAGCTTATCATGGGCTAAGTTGGGACACCCCTGCAGGGTATAAACTTTCGAGAGCCGTTCCCGCGGTTATGTGGCAGATGGGAATTTGTTAATATCCGGTTGTAGTAAAATTGAAGCAAACTCTTCTAAAATACACCAACCGTGTGTGTAACCGTGAGTGTCTCTTTTCGGGGTTGATCGAGAGGAGAACACGGTTTCTGGGTTATGTCTGACGTAAGTAGGAGTTCAGGATCACTTCTTGATCATTACTAGTTGACGACCATTTCATTGTTTCTCTTCTCGCTCTCATTTGCGTATGTTAGCCACCATATCATGCTTAGTCGCTGCTGCAACCTCACCACTTTACCCCTTCCTTTCCCATTAAGCTTTGCTAGTCTTGATACCCATGGTAATGGGATTGCTGAGTCCTCGTGGCTCACAGTTTACTACACCACCAGTTGCAGGTGCAGGTTTGCGATGATCATGACGTGAGAGCGATGTTTGCTTGTGTTGGAGTTCTTCTTCTGCTTCTTCTTCGATCAGGGGATAGGTTCCAGGTCGGCAGCCTGGGCTAGCAGGGTGGATGTCGTTTGAGCTTCTGTTTATGTTTCATCCGTAGTCGGATGTTGATCTTCTATATGATGTTGATGTATTCTTGTGGCATTTGTTCCTTATGTATGTATTCCATCTATTATGTAATGTTGATGTAATGATATCCACCTTGCGAAAGCGTTTCAATATGCGGGTCTATCCTTGGTGGGACCTTCGAGTTCCTTTTGGATAGGGTCGCATATTGGGCGTGACAACATATCAAGCAAGCATGCCAAAAGTATATGAGCAGCGGAAAGTAAAGCATGCAAGTTGCAAGAATGTAAAGAGAAGGGATTGGAGTGTGCAAACGCAATTTGGAGACACGAAGATTTTTTATCCGTGGTTCCGATAGGTGGTGCTATCGTACATCCACGTTGATGGAGACTTCAACCCACAAAGGGTAACGGTTGCGCGAGTCCACGGAGGGCTCCACCCACGAAGGGTCCACGAAGAAGAAACCTTGTCTATCCCACCATGGCCGTCGACCACGAAGGACTTTCCTCACTAGGGTAGATCTTCATGAAGTAGGCGATCTCCTTGCCCTTACAAACTACTTGGTTCAACTCCACAATCTTGACGGAGGCTCCCAAGTGACACCTAGCCAATCTAGGAGACACCACTCTCCAAGAAGTAACAAATGGTGTGTTGACGATGAACTCCTTGCTCTTGTGCTTCCAATGATAGTCTCCCCAACACTCAACTCTCTCTCACAGGATTTGGATTTGGTGGAAAGAAGATCTGAGTGGAAAGCAACTTGGGAAGGCTAGAGATCAAGATTTATGTGATTGGAATGGAATATCTTGACCTCAACACAAGTGTAGGTGGTTCTCTCTCAGAAAATATGTGTTGGAAGTGTAGGAATGTTCTGATGGCTCTCTCCGAGAATGAAGAGTGGGTGGAGGGTATATATAGCCTCCACACAAAAACTAACCATTACACACAAATCACCAAACTCGGTGGGACCGATCCAAAGAACTCGGTTAGACCGATTTGGTTCATAATGTGACAGTTAGGCATTTCAGTGGGGCCGATATGTCAACTCGAGTGGGACCAATATCATCAGGGTTAGGGCATAAAGTAATCTCGGTGAGACCGATTACACAAACTCGGTGGGACCGATTTTGGTAATAGACTAACAGAGAGTTGGTTAGGCAAACTCGGTGGGACCGATTCGCTCATCTCGGTTGGACCGAAACGTTACGAAGGGGTGACAGAGAGTTTGCATTGCAATCTCAGTGGCACCGATTGCATATTTCGGTGAGACCCAAATTATTGCAATAGGCAACAGAGAGTTTGCAATCCCATCTCGGTGAGACCGAGATCCCTATCGGTGAAACCAAAAAGACTAGGGTTTCTGGCAGTGGCTATGTCAACTGAACTTGGTGGCTCCAGATAGAAAGAATCGGTGGGGCCGAGTTTGACCTTTTGGTTTGGGACATATGTGGATGTGAGAAAGTGGTTGAGGGCTTTGGAGCATATCAGTAAGCACTCTGAGCAAGCAAGCCATTAAGCAATACCTCATCCCCTCTTAATAGTATTGGCTTTCCTATGGACTCAATGTGATCTTGGACCACTAAAATAGAAAATGTAGAGTCCTGGGCTTTGAGCTTGAGCCAATCCTTTGTCCTTAGCATTTTGAAGGGGTTCCACATCCTCTAGTCCATGCCACTCCATTGTTGAACTTATCTGAAATATACTAGGTAGAAGCATTAGTCCAACAAGAGATATGTTGACATTAATTAACAAAATCACCCAGGGAGCACTTGTTCTTTCAATCTCCCCCTTTTTGGTAATTGATGAAAACATACATCAAAGCTTTAGATAGGGATATAGAGAATAACAAGTAAAGCTTTGGAAAGACATATAACATGCATAGGATCCCCGTACATGTATGCAATCATATAAATATGGAAGATAGGAGCATGTGAATGCATAAGCATGACAGAGTAAACCATGTGTTACATGTATCTTGGCTACATGCATCAGAGCAAATGATGTAAATATAGGAAATGTACCTTCATGCTCATGTCCTTCTTGCAAACAGTATGTACATCAGCAAGAAGTTCTCATGCATATGACTGAGATGCATATACTTACCTTGTGATCTTGTGTTTGCTTAGGAAGGAATGAACCTGAGTAAACAAGGTTAGATAACACAGATACATCTAATAGCCAGAGCAAACAAAAGAAACCACAAGAGTACCAAGACTGGGATGACATGTAGAGAGTGAGTACTGAGTACTCTATTGGATATAGACATGTCCCCAAAGGTAAATATGTGCAATGAATTCGAGTATTTCCTTCCCTTAGATGTCTTGCTCCCCCTGAATCTTGCATGGGATATTGGGAGAAGATAGGGAACAGAAAATCAGAGCAAAGAAAAGAAATAGGGCTAATGCAAACAATCAAATATGAACATGTCTTTCCCCTCTTAAAGACATGTGACTTATCTCCTCTTGAACACCAAGCATCTGGGGTTTCTTACACTCTCCCCCTGAGTATTCTCTCCCCATATAGGAATGATTAAGCTTAAGCTTTGATGTAATCTCTCTCTCCCCCTTTGACATCAATTTCCAAGAAGGGATCTTCTGGATCTTTATTACAAATGGGTTTGGTCCTTGAGTCACAAAGCATGTCGAATGTGATGCTGGTAGTGGACAAGAATCATTGAGTGGAGCTGGAGCAGAAAGAATGTAGAAACAAGTGGCAAGCTGTCTTTTCTGCAGCGAAATCGGTAGCACCGAGTTGTGTGCTTTGGTGGCACCGATGGAATTCGGTTGGGCCGAAGAAAACAAACCGGTGGGACCGAGTTCATCACAGTGAAAACACTTGTCACCTCAACTCACTAGGCAATTAAGATCTCACAAGGATTTGCAAGGAATTTAGCTGAAAGATTTGCAATGAATTGGATGCAGAGAATGCAGAACAGAACAAAGAAAAGAAAAGAAAAGATCTAGATGAAGTTTTTTGAAAGGGGAAGCAAATATGCATGAGAAAAATTTAAGAGCACAGAGAAACACAAGAGAACTTCATCTAGAATTGGTCGGTGACAAAGTCACCTATGTTAGAGTATAATGACTCAGGAGTCAAGTGAGGTCACTTGATCATTGGTCATACTCATCGTTTAAGTTCAAAATGGGGTAACCATTTTTCCTTTAAGCATCTTGATGTATTCACATCTTTTTGAGTTGTTGTGCCCCGTGATTTGGAGTAAAGCTTCTCTAAGATGGAATAACGTACCTTGGGTGGTGGTGTTGATCTTGATCATGTAGTTGAACTTGTGTGGGTTGCTTAAGGTTGATGTAGCTCATCAAGAGTTGGGAGCACCACTTGGAATTTGAATTCATCTACCTACATGGGNAAGGATTTGCAAGGAATTTAGCTGAAAGATTTGCAATGAATTGGATGCAGAGAATGCAGAACAGAACAAAGAAAAGAAAAGAAAAGATCTAGATGAAGTTTTTTGAAAGGGGAAGCAAATATGCATGAGAAAAATTTAAGAGCACAGAGAAACACAAGAGAACTTCATCTAGAATTGGTCGGTGACAAAGTCACCTATGTTAGAGTATAATGACTCAGGAGTCAAGTGAGGTCACTTGATCATTGGTCATACTCATCGTTTAAGTTCAAAATGGGGTAACCATTTTTCCTTTAAGCATCTTGATGTATTCACATCTTTTTGAGTTGTTGTGCCCCGTGATTTGGAGTAAAGCTTCTCTAAGATGGAATAACGTACCTTGGGTGGTGGTGTTGATCTTGATCATGTAGTTGAACTTGTGTGGGTTGCTTAAGGTTGATGTAGCTCATCAAGAGTTGGGAGCACCACTTGGAATTTGAATTCATCTACCTACATGGGTTAGTTTTGCAAGGAAGAGCACTTGTGTATCCGAAGTGACAATCTTAAGATTTAACATAGAATTTGTCAAAGGTTATATTTGAAGGGTTTTGTGCTTCCTTGTCTTCAACCACCATTGTGTAGATACTTGGTGATGTAGAAATTGCTCAATATATGAGTGAGTTGCAATTTCGTGGATTTAGATTCATCCAAGTACCTACAAGGGTTAGATAGCATGCAAGGGTGCAAGAATATCCAAGACATATAGATACATCATGAAAGGAATATCAAGGATTATTCAAAGGCTCGTGCCTTGCATGTATCCAAATGGAGTTCCTACTCCAAGTTTGAAGCATCAATGATGTTCAATTCACCTCTCAAATGGAAAAATACTTTCTCATCAAGCGGTTTGGTGAATATATCCGCTAATTGCTTATCAGTGCAAACATGCTTAAGATAAATGTCCCCTTTGGCAACGTGATCTCGAATGAAATGATGACGAACTTCAATATGCTTAGTTCGAGAATGTTGCACGGGATTGTGAGCAATCTTGATAGCACTTTCATTGTCACAAAGCAATGGAACATGTTTCACATATATCCCATAATCTTTAAGAGTTTGATTCATCCAAAGTAACTGAGCACAACATGATCCAGCGGCAATGTATTCCGCTTCAGAGGTGGATAAGGATACCTAGTTTTGTTTCTTGGTGGACCAAGACACAAGAGATCTACCAAGAAATTGACAAGCACCTGAAGTAGACTTTCTATCAACCTTGTCTCCGGCATAGTCCGAATCGGAGTAACAAACAAGATCGAAAGAAGACCTCTTAGGTTACCAAATGCCAAAATTTGGTGCGTGGATTAAGTATCTCACTATCCTTTTCACAGCCTTAAGATGAAACTCCTTAGGGCCCGCTTGATATCTTGCACACATGCACACACTTAGCATAATATCAGGACGAGAGGCAAATAGACATAACAATGAACCGATCATCGAGCGGTCGACCTTTTGATCAACCGGTTCGCCGTGCTTAGTCAAGTCAAGATGTCCACTAGTAGGCATGGGTGTAGACATACCTTTGCATTCTTGCATATTGAACTTCTTGAATAAGTCCTTGGTGTAATTTTTTTGAGAAACAAAGGTACCTTCCTTAGTTTGCTTGATTTGTAAACCAAGAAAGAATTTGAGTTACTCATCATTGACATCTCAAACTTCTCCGACATTAGCTTTCCGAACTTCTCACTAAAATGAGGGTTAGTCGAACCAAATATGACATAATCAACATAAATTTGGCACACAAATAATTCTCCATTAACCCTTTTAGTAAAAAGAGTAGAATCTATTTTTCCAATTTCAAAGCCTTTTTTGATAAGGAACTTGGTTTAGCATTTATACCACGCTCTAGGAGCTTGTTTAAGACCATAAATGGCTTTGTGAAGCTTGTAAACATGATTGGGTTTCTTAGGATTGACAAAGCCGGGAGGTTGCTTAACATAAACTTCCTCCTCAATTTCACCATTTATAAAAGCACTTTTAATGTCCATTTGGTACAAGGTGATATCATGGTGATTAGCATAAGCAAGTAAGATGCGAATGGACTCAAGTCTAGCAACGGGAGCATATGTCTCACAATAGTCCATACCTTCGACTTGAGTGTAGCCTTGGGCGACTAGGCATGCTTTCTTGCAGACAACTTGACCATCTTCATCTTGCTTGTTGCGAAACACCCATTTGGTACCAATGATGTTGTGGTTGTTGTCGGGCTTCTCGACCAATGTCCACACTTGGTTTCTCTCAAAGTTTTTGTAGCTCTTCATGCATAGCGTTAATCCAATCCGGATCTTCCAATGCTTCTTCAACCTTCATAGGTTCAATGCTAGAGATGAATGAGTAATGTTCACAAAAGTTAGCCAAACGAGTTTTAGAGCGAGTGATTCTCCCGGTTTGGATATCATTGTAGATTTGTTCAACGGGATGGTCTTTGGCGATTCTTGCTCGAACTCGTGGAAGTTTTGGCTTGGCTCGGGGTGGAACATCATCTTCATCTTGTTCTTCTTCTTGGTCTTCTTCATTGTTGACGTTGTCATTCTCTTGTCATGGTGGAGAAGGAGGTTGTTGATGTTCGTCTTGGTTCTCTTCCTCGTTTTCTTTGTCTTGGTGTGTCCCACTTGTGGATGCTTCCGTATCAACTCTTGGTTAACCTTGTCGTGATGTACAAGCTTCCACTTGGACGGACGAGGTACTCTCCTTCACCTCCGTTGGATGAATCTTGCCAATAGACAAGTCTTGGATAGCTTCCCAAGGGTCTTTGTCGCCTACATCAATTGGCAATTGCTCTAATTGCGAGCCGTTAGATTCATCAAACTTCACATCTACCGTGTCTTCAACCTTTCGGGTGAAATTGTTGTAGACACGATAAGTGTGAGAGTTTGAGCCATAACCAAGTAGGAAAACTTCATGAGATTTAGGAGCAAATTTAGAATGACAATGCTTATCAAGAATGTAGAACTTTGAGACAAATACTCGAAAGTATCCAACTTGGGGTTTGTTACCCGTGAGGAGCTTGTATGTCGTCTTACCGAGTAGCTTGTGAAGATACAAGCGATTTGTTGCATGACAAGCTGTCTCAACCGCTTCCACCCAAAAGTATTTTCGAGTCTTGTACTCATCAAGCATCGTTCTTGCCATCTCACTTAGAGTCCGGTTCTTTCTCTCAACAACTCCATTTTGTTGAGGCGTGTACGTACCCCAGAACTCGTGTGAAATCCATTCTTCGTCAAGAAAGGTATCCACATTTGCGTTCTTGAACTCCGTTCCGTTGTCGCTCCGAACCTTCTTGATCTTCACGTCAACTTGATTTTGGGCCTTCCTAGCGAAGTTTTTGAAGATCTTTTGGACCTGCGATTTGTCATCAAAAAGAACACCCACGTAAATCTAGAAAAATCATCGACTATGACTAGTCCGAATGAGTTACCACCGAGACTCTTGTAGGCATTGGGACCAAAGATATCCATGTGAAGCAGCTCGAGTGGTCTTCTCGTGGTCATGATGTTCTTCGCACGATGACTTCCTCTTTTCCTTCCTGACAAGCACTACAAAGTCTATCCTTGTCAAATATGACATGTTTTATTCCAAGGATATGATCACCTTTAATATGCTTATCAAGATTTCGCATGCCCACATGACCTAGCATTGTATGCCACAACCAACCCTTAGAAGATTTAGCAATTAAGCAAGTTCTAAGTTGAGTCTTTTTTAGTGAAATCAACAATGCAGAGATCACCTCTACGTATACCGGTAAATACCATTTTATTATTGTCTCTTCGAAACACTTGGCAATCTACCTCAGTAAATAGGACATTGAAACCGAAATCAACAAGTTTAGATACTGAAAGTAAATTGTACCCAAGAGATTTAACGAGCATGATATTTTGTATGGAGCTATCATGTGAGATGCCCACCTTACCAAGGCCAACCACCTTACCCTTCGAGTTATCACCAAAGGTGACATACTTTCAAGGGCCGTCGTTTTCAGCAAGCTCACGGAACATATCTTTATCTCTCATCATATGATCAGTACATCCACTATCAAGGACCCATTCCTTTCCTCCAGCCATGTAGCCGCGAAGATTTTCCATAAGACCAAAGTGTCTCATCGCATCATCAAGATCATAGTCACTATCATCATCCTCATCATAGTATCCATGTTCAACATCATCTTGTGATTGATCAACCCCTAGAGAGGGTAATTCATTAGATAAATGATCATTTTTATGGTTATCTTTATGAATTCTAATAGATTCGGAAATGATATTGCTAATGATTCCAACATCCCCTTTGGCACGCATGAGATTGGTAAGCTCAAATAGACAATTACCAAAGCTAGGATCACTAGAATTCATCTTACTCAAGGCAATAAACTTATGGAAAATTTCGTCCAAATTTTTCAAGGAATAATTTGGAAATCGTTCCTCAAGAAATCTCCATATAGTATAGGCACAATCAAGAGTAGGTAAAATAGCAATCAAATTTTTGGGCAATCCTCTAATGATAAGATTGATAGTTCTAAGATTGTGAATCATGTCAAGATCCCCTTCGGGTGTAGGATGCAAGGGATCAATATGAGGTGCACAAGGGCTAGTAATGTACTTGTTCAAATGATATTCATTGAAAATCTCAAGCATTTCATTTTTCCACTCACAGAAGAACTCTCCATCAAGAATAGGCACTCTACGTCTAAGACTCCCCAAAGTAGACACATCCATCTTCCTCCAAAGGTGTTTAAACCAAGGCAATAGAGACCAAAGCTCTGATACCAATTGAAAGGATCGAGAATAGGTGTCTAGAGGGGGGGGGGGTGAATAGAGTCTGATTACGAAAAGTTGTAGTTTTTAATTCTTTAGGTTTATGTGGAGTTTTAGCACAATTTTAAACATTCACAATACATATCAAGCAAGCCTGCTAGAGTATATGAGTAGCGTAAAGTAAAGCATGCAAGTTGCAAGAATGTAAAGAGAAGGGATTGGAGTGTGCAAACGCAATTTGGAGACACGAAGATTTTATATTCGTGGTTCCGATAGGTGGTGCTATCGTACATCCACATTGATGGAGACTTCAACCCACTAAGTTTAACGGTTGCACGAGTCCACGGAGGGCTCCACCCACGAAGGGTCCATGAAGAAGCAACCTTGTCTATCCCACCATGGCTGCCGCCCACGAAGGACTTGCCTCACTAGGTTAGATCTTCACGAAGTAGGCGATCTCCTTGCCCTTACAAACTCCTTGGTTCAACTCCACAATCTTGACGAGGCTCCCAAGTGACACCTAGCCAATCTAGGAGACACCACTCTCCAAGAAGTAACAAATGGTGTGTTGATGATGAACTCCTTGCTCTTGTGCTTCAAATGATAGTCTCCCCAACACTCAACTCTCTCTCACAGGATTTGGATTTGGTGGAAAGAAGATCTGAGTGGAAAGCAACTTGGGAAGGCTAGAGGTCAAGATTTATGTGATTGGAATGGAATATCTTGACCTCAACACAAGTGTAGGTGGTTCTCTCTCAGAAAATATGTGTTGGAAGTGTAGGCATGTTCTGATGGCTCTCTCCACGAATGAAGAGTGGGTGGAGGGGTATATATATCCTCCACACAAAATCTAACCATTACACAAAAGTCACCAAACTCGGTGGGACCGATTCAAAGAACTCGGTCAGACCGATTTGGTTCATAATGTGACCGTTAGGCATTTCGGTGGGACCAATATTTCAACTCAGTGGGACCAATATCATTAGGGTTACGGCATAAAGTAATCTCGGTGAGACCGATTACACCAACTCGGTGGTACCGATTTTGGTAATAGACTAACAGAGAGTTGGTCAAGCAAACTCAGTGGGACGGATTCGCTCATCTCGGTTGGACCAAAACGTTAAGAAGGGGTGACAGAGAGTTTGCATTGCAATCTTGGTGGGACCGATTGCATATTTCGGTGAGACCGAAATTATTGCAATAGGAAACAGAGAGTCTGCAATCCCATCTCGGTGTGACCGAGATCCCTATCGGTGAGACCGAAAAGACTAGGGTTTCTGGCAGTGGCTATGTCAACTGAACTCGGTGGCTCCAGATAGAAAGAATCGGTGGGGCCGAGTTTGACCTTTTGGTTTGGGACATATGTTGATGTGAGAAAGTGGTTGAGGGCTTTGGAGCATATCACTAAGCACTTTGAGCAAGCAAGCCATTAAGCAACACCTCATCCGCTCTAAATAGTATTGGATTTCCTATGGACTCAATGTGATCTTGGACCACTAAAATAGAAAATATAGAGTCCTGGGCTTTGAGCTTGAGCCAATCCTTTGTCCTTAGCATTTTGAAGGTGTTCCACATCCTTTAGTCCATGCAAATCCATTGTTGAACTTATCTGAAATATACTAGGTAGAAGCATTAGTCCAACAAGAGATATGTTGACATTAATTACCAAAATCACCCAGGGAGCACTTGTGCTTTCAGATTTTGATATTCTAAATTTCGTTGTTTTTGTGCGGGTAAAATTTCATTGGATTTAAATTAAGGTATGTTTAGTTTTTAAATTAATTTGAATCTGGCTAGAAATTTCGGGTTGTATTCTATTTGGGACAGATTTGGAGGTTGACTTGTGGGAGGCTTTGTCAACTTAGTCCACAAACGATTCTAGCAGCAGTGACCGTTGGATGTTAATCCAACGGCCGTGCTGCTTCTTCAATATCTAATCTTCTTTCTCCAGCCGCCCAAACCAGCGCCGGTGGTACTGCCTGCTCCCGCCTACCGTGGCCGGCTGTGCTGCCGCACAGGCCGCACCGCCCCACCCTACTCCATTGCTGGCCAGGCCATTCCTCTACTCACCCACACCTCCTATTATTTTCCTGCGACGGCAGTCGGACCAGTAAACCGTCGTACTCCCCACCGCGTGGGCAACCACTGCCGAGTCTTCCATGTCTCCGTGTCGTTCCCTTCCTAGGCCTCACCGTCGTCCACCGCACGGGTGCTCTCAACGTGGCATGGTCAACGTGGTCAATGAACGACATCCATCGGACGTGTACTGTACGTGGAGAGGATGACAGCTGGGTCCACGGCCGCACATAAGGAAATGCCTCCTTATTACACGCAAAATAATGATTCCTCCACCAGACATCTGGGATCCACCGGAAGGGCCTCTGTATTTCGCGAAAAAAACGTCCCCCCCGCTAACAGGTCGGACCCACCAGCTATATCTTCGCACGCAAGTAAGTGCCTCCTTATTACGCAGAAAAAATGAATACTTCCGTGCTAGCTGGGACCCACCATAGTGGCAGGCTGACTTGTGGGCCTACTAAGATGACGGGGACGGAGGGCTTTTTCAACTTAGTCAATATGAACGATTCTAGCTCCAGTGACCGTACGATGTCCATCAAACGGCCGTAGTGCTTCTTCAACCTCTGGTCTTCTTGCTCCAGCCGCCCAAACAAGCGTCGGCCGTGCTACCGGCTCCTGCCTCCCGTGTCCGGCTATGCTGCCACTGCTGGCCATGCCTTCCCTCTATATTCACCCACACCCCCTGTTATTCTCCGGCGACGACAGCCTCACACCGCAGCCAAAGCAGTCAACCCACGTACTCCCCTCCGCGTGGGCATCCACTGGCGCGTCTTCCCCGGCTCCGTGTCGTCTCCTTCCTAGGCCTCGCCGTCGTCCACTGCCCTGGTGCTCTCGGTGTGGCATGGTCAATGTGGTCAACGAACGACTTCCATCGGAAGAGTACTGTACGTTGAGAGGATGACAGCTGGGTCCACGGCCGTAGCAAGGAAGTGCCTCCTTATTACATGGAAAATAATGATCCCTCCACTTGACAGCAGGGACCCACCGGACGGGCCACCGTATTTCAAGAAAAAAAACGTTTCCCCCTGACAGCTGGGACCCACCAGCTACGTCTTCGCACGCATGGAAGTGCCTGACAGTCGGTACCCACCCGGTCGAAGCGTACGTAGCATTATCGTTCTAGTTGCGAACGTGTACGTACAGACGATCGGTCTGTCTGCAGGCTGCAGCGATGAACCGTGGCCGTGTAAGGAAGGGCACGTGTCATAGTAGAGGCACGCGTAGCATGTACACGTACGTACAACTGCCAGGTTGCAAGAAAGTAAATACGGCCATGTACATACATACGGGCGGGGTCTCGGACACCTACTCGCGCATACGTACGACCAGGGCTCGTGTACATGGCTGGGTCGGAACGGAGAAACTGCATCATCGTCATGTTCATGGGGAGGCAACGGAATGCGTCGTGTTCATCGGGAGGCAATGGAACGCGTGCTGTTCATAGGGAGCCAACCGGCTTGGACGGATCAGTCAATGGAAACGAGGCCTGGCGCACCGCAGAAGGGAGGAAACGGCCTTGCGTTCGATCGGCCATGGTCAAAACAGGATCCTGTTCATCGGAAGGGGTTTGGCGTACCGCAAAACGAAGGAAACGAACCTCCTACGATCGAAACGGGGTCCTGTTGTTCGGGAGAGGTGTGGCGTACCGCAAAACGGAGGAAACGGACTTGTGTTGGAGTGCTACGATCGAAACAGGGGTCCTGTTCATCAGGAGGGGTGTGGCATCGATATTGTTCATCTACACTGTCGACTGCCTCCACGGGCTACTGTTCATCCACCATCGACCTCCTCCAGCCTCCACCTGCGACTGTTCATCCACGGGCTCATGTTCATCCAGCCTCCACCTGCGACTGTTCATCCACGGGCTCCTGTTCATCCAGCCTCCACCGGCTACTGTTCAACCAGCCCTCTCCATGGGGTCCTGTTCAACCACCCCTCCACGGGCTACTGTTCATCCAGCCCTCCACTAGCTACTGTTCAACCAGCCCTCCACCGGCTACTGTTCAACCAGCCCTCCACGGGGCCATGTTCATCCAGCCCTCCACGGGGTCCTGTTCATCCACTGGCTCGATCGATCGGGGTACTGTTCATCCAGCGGCAACAACCTCTACTACCACGGGTTCCTGTTCATCCAACCCCCACCGGGAACTGTTCATCCAAACCCCCCAACAACGCTCACTGTTCATCCAGAGGCAGCATCGATCGGCTTCAGTTAGCAGCAATAGTGAAGGAATCACTCAGGTTCAGTTAACAGCAAGGGATCGATCGATCGCTCCGATTCAGTAACGCGTAGCCTGCAGTGCAATCGCTCGGGTTCAGTTAGAGCCCAACGCCTCGCTCGGGTTCAGTTAGAGTGCAATGCCTCGCACACACGTGCGTACGTACGAGAGAAACGCGCATCGCTCGGCCCCCGACCACCCACCGTAGCTGGGAACTCCCCCGATATTTTCCTCGCCCTCGCTTCTACCACGGTTTTCTCCATCATGGATGGCCCAAAGAATGTCATGCAGCTGCGTCTCCAGCCCGCCCAGGATGAAAAGCCCATTTTCTGTCATGATTTTTTGTCATAGAAGTAGGACCCCACCACATCTATGATGATACCGGTTTTTTGTCACAATTATCGTCATAGAAGTGTCATAAGCATGACAGAAAAAATATTCGTTCGTCCCAAAATGTCACGGATGTGTCTTTTTTATGTAGTGCTAGCTGGGGGTTTCACCTACCCCTCTACTTCCTCCTCGGTCCCTCATAACCCACAAGTGTTGGTGATCAATTGTAGATCTTTTTGATAAGTAAAGTTTTAAACCCAACTAGAAGCAGAAGTAATTGGCTATTGGAAATTAGTAAGGAATCACGATAAAAGCTGCAAAAATTATTATTATTGTTTGTTTGATCGAGCGAGCAAGTGCAAGAATTGAAGTAACAAGAAAATCAAATGAGTGCAACAAGTGACTCAATCCTTAATTATGCTAAGGAAAAGTCGGTTGTGTGTCTTATATGTATCAAATCATCGTGGATAGCGGTATTTCACCAGTTCCACTGACTTAACGTTCGTTGCTAAGTGTTGTACTGGTGGAGCCTATACAAATCTGCCCTTACTTGGACTCTAATATGTCCATTTTGCATCATTATTTTTTATTATAAATTTCTCATTAATATCCATGTTTTGCACATTGTGACCATAGTCTTATAATTTTATCTTCTTATTTTGCAACTTGCAACCAGGGAGAGGGGGAGTACCAAAAAAGTGTGAAGTACCAAAAAGAAGACACGCGAAGAAAATAATTTTTTGGAATCACAAAATTCCAAAAGATTCAGGGAGTCAAAATCATCAGAGAAGAGAACCAGGGCATTGGACCGAGGCCAGGGTATGGCTTGTGGAACTCATCCGGTCTCACCACATCACCTAGCCCTATGCCGCAACACCATGTCATGTGGTCCCTCGAGGAATCCTAGCTATGGCCCTTCTCCGACACCCTTGGTATTATATTGATGCCCCACATTTTACCTAATTAATTTGGAAATTTTTGACCATTGGAGTGAGGCCGAAACAAAGAGAAGTGATGTATACTACGCTATTTTATTCTTGTAGACTCGTGTTGGTCCTCCAAGCGCAGATTTTTGTAGGACAGTAGCAATTTTCCCTCAAGTGGATGACCTAAGGTTTATCAATCCGTGGGAGTCATAGGATGAAGATGGTCTCTCCCAAAACAACCTGCAACCAAATAATAAAGAGTCTCTTGTGTCTCTAACACACCCAATACAATGGTAAATTGTATAGGTGCACTAGTTCGGCGAAGAGATGGTGATACAAGTGTAATATGGATAGTAGATATAGGTTTTGGTAATATGAAGCTATAAAAGCAGCAAGGTAACTAGTAACAAAAGTGAGCAAAAACGGTATTGCAATGCTTGAAAAAAGGCCTAGGGTTCATACTTTCACTAGTGCAAAATCTCTCAACAATGATAACACAATTGGATCATATAACAATCCTTCAACGTGCAACAAAGAATCACTCCAAAGTTTCTATCGGAGAACGTAGGACGAAAACGTGCATCAACCCCTATGCATAGATTACCCCAATGTCACCTTGGGAATCCGTGAGTTGAGTGCGAAAACATACATCAAGTGGATCAATATAATACCCCATTGTCACCACGGGTATCCATATGCAAGACATACATCACGTGTTCTCAAACCCAATATAACGAAACCTCAAAGAGCAAGACTCAATTCATCAATAGAAAGTGGAGAGGGAAGAACACCATAAGATCCAGATATATTGACAAAGCTTGGGTGCATCAAGTTCGTGCCAAATCAAGAACACGAGAGAGACAGAGATCAAACACATAGCTACTAGTGCATATCCTCAGCCCCGAGGGTGAACTACTCCCTCCTCGTCATGGTGGCCGCCGGGATGATGAAGATGGCCTCCGGTGATGATTTCCCCCTCCGACAGGGTGCCAGAACGGGTCCCGGTTGGTTTTTCGTAGCTATAGAGGCTTGCGGCGGCGGAACTTCTCATCTAGGGTTCTTTTCTGGGTTTTGGTATTTATAAGAATTTTTGGCGTCGGTCTCATGCCAGGGGGGGTTGAGGGGCCCACAAGCTCGGGAGGCACGCCCTAGGGGGTGGGCGCACCCCCAGGCTTGTGGCCTCCTTGGTCACTTCCTGGCCCAACTCCAGTGCTTCGGGGGTCTCTTTTGGTCCATAAAAAAACATCGTAAATTTTCAGCCCATTTCGAGAACTTCTATTTCTGGAAAAAAATGATACCATGGTAGTTCTGCTCAAAACATCGTCGGTTCGGGTTAGTTCTAATCAAATCATACCAAAACCAAATACAATTGTTGTAAACATGGCATGAATAATTCAAAAATTATAGATATGTTGGAGATGTATCAGCATCCCCAAGCTTAATTCCTGACCGTCCCCGAGTAGGTAAATGATAAAAGAAATAATTTATGAAGTGTGAAATGCTAGCATAGTGCATAAGTTTGATCAATGATAGGTCGAAACACTTTTTCTAGCATCATTATATATCGTAAACAGTAGCTCGCCTCATAAAACTTCTCATGATCAAGTAGCAAGCTATTGACATTTTAAAGTATAGACCATAAACTTTCTTGAAAACTAACAAACTATCTTCTCAGTCATCAAACAATTGCAATTGATCTTATTTTCAGGAAGGGTCTATTTAAGAGCTTCGATTTAGCAAATTCCACATACTCAACTATCATATAGTCATCCATGATTGCTAACATTCAAAGCATATTTTTATAACAAATAGTATCCATCAAACACAGAGAAATATAGGGGCTTAATGTTTTGCCTCCCAACTTATTTATCATATAGATAATTGTCAACAATAATAATTGATGATCAAATATATTTGAATGGCCACATCTACTTGGATCTTTCCCCACCACATGATACTTGCCAACTAGAGAATAAGTGAGGTTGAAATGAGAAGGAATACTATTGACTCTTGCATAAAAGTATATACATAAAGTAAAATATAGGCCCATCGTAGAGGCAAGCAGAGGTTGGCATGCGCTTTTTATTTTTGGATGTGCAATACCTTAATGCAAAGGAACTTCACGTTATATTAATTGCCCCTTGTGATAGCAACCTTTATTATGAAGTACATCGCTTTTATTTCTTTACCATCACAAGTTTGTACAACACTTATTTTCCCTTGCAATAAAAGATCATACATATTTTAGGAGAAATTTTTATTGATTTTTGCATCGATGAAAACTTAGTTGAAGGATCATATTTAATCCATAGGTAGATATGGTGGACACTCGTGGAAAGAAACTTGGTTTAAGTTTTTTTGGATGCACAAGTAGTATCTCTACTTAGTACGAATTTTTGGCCAGCAAAAGATCCTAAGCAAGCACCACATGTTGGAGGATACATGACAAAATAACTTCCAAACAAATATACCCAAACTTAACTCATTACATTGTCTTCCTTGTCCAACTTCAATTAATTTGCTCAAGTTTGAGAATAATTAATGGGGCTCACAATCATAGAAGATGTCCAAGACAGTGTATTTATATCTGAAATCTCCCTTCCTTCAATATTCTTTCATGAATTGTTCAAGTGACCAATGTTGTGTTTGCTAAATTTCAATAAATTTTACCACCTATACTTATTATATATGAGGTGATTACTCCCCATGGGATAAACATATGAAACATATATAAATTTCACATTTATGATATTCAATTCATTCAACCATTTACTCATAGGATATAAGTCAAGCACGAGAGTAAATGACAAACAACTCAAAAAAGATGTACTGAAGATCAATGAGTAGTCAAATAAGTAAGTAGCTATGTGAAGACTCTCTCTCATTAAAAAAAATAGATCTAAATTATTTTATTCAAAAAATAAGAAGAAAAAAAATGACATTCCAAGGATAGCACATATCATGTGAAGAAGCAAAAACTTAGGCTCAACTAGAACTGAGCGATCATTGTTGAAGAAGAAAGGTGGGATGCCAACCGGGGCATCCCCAAGCTTAGATGATGGTGACTTATTGAAATATTAACTAGGAATGTCTTGGGCATCCCCAAGCTTGAGCTCTTTTGTCTCCTTAATTCCTCTCATATCACGGTTTCCCTAATTCTTAGAAACTTCATCCACACAAAACTCAATAAGAACTCGTGAGATAAGTTAGTATAAATCAATGCAAAACCTTATCATTCTCTACTAAATAACAAAAATTATAATTTCACATTAAATACTAAATGCCTCTACATATTTAATACTCCTATCCTCAAATAGAATCATTAAACAAGCAAACATATGCAAACAATGCAATCATAATAGCAATATGTCTAAGCAGAACAGTCTATAAAGGATCAAGTTAGATCCATACTTATTTAACTCAAAAATTTCTGAAATTTTACCACACTGTAGAAAATTTATCATATCTCATTGTGTCAAAATTTCAACATTTTATCACACTATGACTTTTTCTGGAGAATTTACACAATAGCGTGCAACTTTCTGTTTTGAAACAGCAACTCATATATTTGCAAACTAAGTATGGTGAAGGCTATCCTTGACATTTTTACTGAAATAAAAGATGAAAAATATTATTTTGAATAGCAGCAAGCAAATACTAACAAAATAAAATGATGCTCCAAGCAAAACACATATCATGTGACGAATAAAAATATAGCTCCAAGTAAGGTTACCGATAATGTTGGTGACAAAAAAGGAGATGCCTTCCGGGGCATCCCCAAGCTTAGTTGCTTGGGTATTCCTTGAATATTACCTTGGGTGCCTTGGGAATCCCCAAGCTTAGCGTCTTGCCACTCCTTATTCTCCGCATGTCGATATCTCACCCAAAACTTGAAAACTTCAATCACATAAAACTTAACGGAACTTCGTGAGATAGGTTAGTATGATAAAACAAATCATTCACTTGGGTGTTGTCAAAGACAAGATTCATAAATTTTCTCACACAATGCCTACTATACCTTATTATTTCCACAATTTATATCACTTAATATAAGCTATGGAAACACTAAAACATGCAAACTATGCATTGAAAATAGAATCTATCAAAAATAAAACAGTCTATAAAGATCTGGACAATAACCATAGTTCTGTAAATACAAAAATTCTGAAAAATTAGGACTACGTAGAAAATTTTTATCTCAATCATGTCAAAAATTGAGAATTTTATTGCATTACAGTCAATTACGGTAATTCCAGAAATGGGCACAAAAGTTTCTGTTTTTGCACAGAATCAAGTCAACTATCATCCACACTATCCCAAAGGCTTTACTTGGCACTTTATTGATAAAAATGCTATAAAACATGATTACTATAGTAGCTTAATCATGTGAACACACAAAAACAATAGGTATAAGTATTGGTTGTCTCCCAACAAGCACTTTTCTTTAATGCCTTTTGGCTAGGCATGATGATTCCAATGATGCTCACATGAAAGATAAGAATTGAAACATAATGGGAGGCTGGGAGCATCATGAGCATATGACTAGCACATTTAATCCTAACCCACTTCCTATTCATAGGGATTTTGTGAGCAAACAATTTATGGGAACAAGAATCAAGTAGCATAGGAAGGCAAAACAAGCATGACTTCAAAATTTTCAACACATAGAGAGGAAACTTGATATTATTGCAATATGTAAAAGCATAGCATATGTTCCTCTCTCATAATAGTTTTCAGTAGCATCATGAATGAATTCAACAATATAACTATCACATAAAGCATTATTTTCATGATCCGCAATCATAAAAAATTTATTACTCTCCACATAAGCAAATTTATTCTCATCCATAGTGATGGGAGTATCATATGAAACTCGAATACTATAAATTGTTTCCACATTAAAAGAGTAATGTTCAAAAAAAGGTAATCATAATTATGAAAAGTTTTATAAGAATGATCATCACTACTTTTTATAACATAAGTGTCATCACAATAATCATCATAAATAGCAACCTTGTTCTCATCATAATCAATTGAAACCTCTTCCAAAAGAGTGGATTCATCACAAAATAAAGTCATGAACTCTCCAAGTCCACTTTCATAATTATTGCAATAAGATTCAACACCCTCAAAAATAGTGGGATCATTAGTACCTAGAGTTGACACTCTTCCAACCCCACTTTAATCAATATAATCATCAGAAATAGGAGGCATGCTATCATCAAAATAAATTTTCTCATCAAAACTTGGGGGACTAAAAATATCATCTTCATCAAACATAGCATCCCCAATCTTATGGATTTGCATATCATTAGCATCATGTTTACCTACTGTTATTTATAATGTTTTTATGCAATAATGCTTTATGGAGTAATTCTAATGCCTTTTCTCTCATAATATGCAAGGTTCACACAAGGAGGGAGAATGCCGGCAGCTGGAATTCTGGACCTGAAAATCTCCATCAGAGTTACCTATTCTGCACATCCCCTAATGAGGCGAATCTTCACGAAATTTTTTATGGAATATGTAAGAATTATTGGAGCCAATAACTATGAGAGGGGGCCCGCCAGGTGGGCACAACCCACCTAGGTGCGTCCTGGTGGGTTGTGCCCTCCTCGGCCCACCTCTGATACGTCTATTTTGCATCATGTTTACCTATTGCTATTTATATTGTTTTTATGTACTAGCAAAAGAGCCCGTGCATTGCAACGGGAGAAAAAACACAACACACACTCTTAACCGAACAACCATCACTCAAGACCACAATAGGTCCATCTTCTTTATTTTAGTGACGCACCATATTTGTGTTGCCGCTTATCCTTCTTCTCACCCTCGCCGGCGGTGGCCTTAGTGTTCACACAAACCAAAACGTGTTAGAATGTGGTTAATCCTAAGACGTCTCTCTCTTCCTCTCTCCGCCCTCTCCCACTCTCTCTCTTTCTCTCACACTCATGATGAGAAATCTGTTGTTTTCCCCTACGACATATTCAGAGGTATGCATATGTAGTTCTCGATGTTTTCTTTTCCCTATATGATTATAGTGGGTGTTTATTTGCAATCCGGATCGCCGCCTGTATGAAAGAAAAATTGATCGTGTGCTATAGTTATAAGTTTGCTTCCAAAACAATAATTAAAAAAATATTTAACAGGTAAAATTAACATCATATACATATTTCACACATTTTCTAATCAAATTTCATATATAACTTATTAAAATCGGAGTTACGGTTTAAAAGATACGTATAATTTAGAAAACCATTTGTTTGAATTAAATATCTTCCAAAATAATATTTATAAATACTTAACAAGTTAAATAATCTTATATTCAAATTCTACATATATTTCTAATCAAATTTCATATATAACATGTTTAAATCAGAGTTACGGTTTAAAAGATATGGATGGTTTGGAAAAGCATTTTTTTGACTTAAATATGATCCGCGAATAGAATACCTAAAAAGTCAGGGTTTTTTTTTTTGAAAAACTGTAAAATAACGGTTCGGTGTGACCTAAATCTGGACTGCGGGTTGATTTCATGAAAACGTAGGGGCTTTTCACAAATTGGCGCGACGGACGGGCAGAAACCCTAAGTGCTTTATTATTAGGTAGAGATAATAATGCTTTTTGGAGTATTTTGAATGCCTTTTCTATCATAATATGCAAGGTACACAAAAAGAGGGAGAATACCGGCAGCTGGAATTCTCAGGCTACCTATTCTGGGCAACTCCAAATGAGCTGAAACTTTACGGGGAATTTTTATAGAATATATAAGAAATATTGGAGCCAATAAGTACCAGAGGGGGCCACTAGGTGGGCATAACCCACCTGGGTGGGACAGGAGGCCTAGTTGCGCCCTGGTGGGTTGTGCTCTCCTTGGCCCACCTCTGGTGCCCCTCTTCTGTTATAGAAATCATTTTGACCTAGAAAATAAATAAGAGGAGGACTTTCGGGACGAAGCGCCACCGTCTCAAGGAGGAACTTCGGCAGGAGCACTTTTGCCCTCCGGTGGAGCGATTCAGCTAGGGGAACTTCCCTCCTGGAGGGGGAAATCATCGTCATCATCATCACCAACAACTCTCCCATCTTGGGGAGGGCAATCTCCATCAACATCTTCAACAACACCATCTCCTCTCAAACCCTAGTTCATCTCTTGTGTTTAATCTTCGTACCGGAACTATAGATTTGTACTTGTGGGTGACTAGTAGTGTTGATTACATCTTGTAGTTGATTACTATATGGTTTATTTGGTGGAAGATTATATGTTCAGATCCATTATGCTATTTAATACCCCTCTGATCTTGAGCATGATTATCATTTCTGAGTAGTTACTTTTGTTCTTGAGGTCACGGGAGAAATCTTGTTGCAAGTAATCATGTGAACTTGATATGTGTTTGATATTTTGATGGTATGTATGTTGTGATTCCCTTATGGTGTCGTGTGAACGTCGACTACATGAAACTTCACCATATTTGGGCCAAAGGGAATTCATTGTGGAGTAGTTATTAGATGATGGGTTGCGAGAGTGACAGAAGCTTAAACCCTAGTTTATGCGCTATTCCGTAAGGGACTGATTTGGATCCAAAAGTTTAATGCTATGGTTAGGATTTATTGTTAATACTTTTCTCGTAGTTGCGGATGCTTGCGAGGGGTTAATCATAAGTAGGAGGCTTTTTCAAGTAATAACAACACCTAAGCACCGGTCCACCCACATATCAAATTATTAAAGTAGCAAACACAAATCAAACCAACATGATGAAAGTGACTAGATGAAATTCCTGTGTACCCTCAAGAACACTTTTCTTATCATAAGAGACCGTTTTGGCCTATCCTTTGCCTCAAAGGGATTGGGCTACCTTTGCTGCACTTTTGTTACTATTATCGTTACCTGCTCATCACAAATTATCTTGCTATCAAACTACTCGTTACTTATAATTTCAGTGATTGCAGGGAATACCTTGCTGAAAACCGCTTGTCATTTCCTTCTGCTCCTAGTTGGGTTCGACACTCTTACTTATTGAAAGGACTACGATTGATCCCCTATACTTGTTGGTCATCAAGGCTCTTTTCTGGCGCCGTTGCCGGGGAGAAGCACTCTTGGTAAGTGGAAATGGGAAAGGAAAAACTATTATTACGTGCTGAAATTTACGGTCACTTGTTACTGTGGAAAACAATCCTTTGAGGGGTTTGTTCGGGGTATCTTCACCTCGATCGGAACCACAATTAGTCACCCCTCAAGCAACTGCACCTACTGAGAATATTGGTTATGAAATTCCTTCGAGCATGATAGAACAACTGCTAGCTAATCCTTATGCAGGAGATGGAACCGACCATCCTGATATGCACTTGATATATTTCGAGGAAATTTGTGGATTATTTAAGCTTGCAGGTTTACCCGGAGATGAAGCTAAGAAGAAGGTTTTCCCTTTATGTTTGAAGGGAAAATCATTGGCATGGTATAGGCTATGCGATGATATTGGATCTTGGAATTGGAATCGACTCAAATTGGAGTTTCACCAAAAAAATTATCCTATGCATCTAGTTCATCGTGATCGGAATTACATATAATTTTTGGCCTCGTGAAGGAGAAATTATCGCTCTAGCTTGGGGAAGCTTAAGTCAATGTTATATTCATGCCCCAATCATGAGCTCTCAAGAGAAATTATCATTCAGAATTTTTATGCTCGGCTTTCTCATGATGATCGATCCATCAATTGAACAGCGAGGTGTTATACAAACGGTTTTTAACCCCTTTCCGCAACGGCATTTGGAACCGTCACCTAGTGAGTGTGGGTGACAAGGGGGTCCTTCCCAGACAACCCAGAAACTGTCGGGGATATGCCCTCCTGGCACACACGCTCGGCAAAATGAGGTCGTGTCCGATGGTGAGCTCTCAAATATGGAAATACGTACAGTAGANGACTCAAATTGGAGTTTCACCAAAAAAATTATCCTATGCATCTAGTTCATCGTGATCGGAATTACATATAATTTTTGGCCTCGTGAAGGAGAAATTATCGCTCTAGCTTGGGGAAGCTTAAGTCAATGTTATATTCATGCCCCAATCATGAGCTCTCAAGAGAAATTATCATTCAGAATTTTTATGCTCGGCTTTCTCATGATGATCGATCCATCAATTGAACAGCGAGGTGTTATACAAACGGTTTTTAACCCCTTTCCGCAACGGCATTTGGAACCGTCACCTAGTGAGTGTGGGTGACAAGGGGGTCCTTCCCAGACAACCCAGAAACTGTCGGGGATATGCCCTCCTGGCACACACGCTCGGCAAAATGAGGTCGTGTCCGATGGTGAGCTCTCAAATATGGAAATACGTACAGTAGAGCTAAAAAAATACAATTATACATGCGAAATCATTTTCGGTCACAAGTACATCCCACACAATCAGTCATCGCTAAACATATCTGTTTGTATATACATCCCACATAGTCACTCCAAGGAAAATGTTTCTGTTCGCAAGTACATCACACACAATTTTCCCCGTTAAATCGTTTGTGATAGCGTTTCCATTGCACACGGTATTAACAATTTTATCGTTTGCGTTATTGAATGCATCACACATGGTGCGTATAAGAAACTGTGTGTCAAGGGCTGTCCATCACACATAGTTTTGTGGTAAACGTTTGCGCCAGTTGGCCTAACACAAACAGTTTTCAAGAGGATGTCTTGTGTGATTGTTCATTAATCTAACACGGTTTATTCCTAGAAACTGTGTGCGTTATTGAATGCATCACACACGGTGTTTTCTCAATAACCGTTTGTAATAAAAAACCCAATTAGCAGGATAATTATCTGATTATTAATAATCCATTTATTAATCTAATTGACATTTCATATTAAGCACACAATATATTTCATTTTTATAATTGAAATACATCAGAGTACAACATCATATAGCTTCAACACTCAGCTACCCCATTACAAAACTACACCAACACCAAGTTTCACATGCAACATCTATAACCTTTCGAAATTAGCATCATAGACGGTACATAGACAGATGTATCTCATCTGGAAAACTGCTGAAGCAAAAGGCGAATATTGAGCCTTCATTGATGTTGAAGGTCTTTGTAAGTTTAGGCCAGTGTCTGTGGATGATTGACCGTCCATCCTTCGTCCTCTTCAGGAACACTTCAATATTGAACCGTGGGTGTTGTATGAATACCTTCCTTGCCTCCTGACCATATAGGTGGTTTGAGAGGTAATCATCGGTGAACTGCTTTGGAAAGGCCTGAAAACAAGGATGTGCATAAATGTCTTCTCTATATTGGAAAAGGGGCAAAGGAATAAAAAAGGCAAGGTATAATAGTTAGTACCATCCTGTAGTGAACTGATGTCTTCTTCATTGTGCAGACAAATATCTTGTTGATTTTTGTCGCTAATTTCTTTATCCTAACAATCTTTCTGAGTTTCTTGACTTGACTGATATTCATGGACAACTCATTTCCCCATATGCAAAAAGGGTCGAACAGTGGGTCAAAACCTCTGACAGCAGGACCTACATGTGCAAGACCAAATTGTTAAAAACCTAAATATTAGAATAGTTCCTGCAATTGCACAATAATGTGCTATTAGACAACAGACCATGCACATGCTAACCTCGATTGTAAACCTCAGTGCTTCCCATTGTTTCTCTGCAACACATATAAGGTAGTTAGTCATCAGGTTAAGTAAGGGTTCGCATGCTATCAGTAAAATATGTTGATGAAAAATAAGCACATTGCAGATTCATCAGATTAATTCAGGCCACATGGAAACCCCATTTATCCAAACCAAGCATGATTAAGAAATAGGAAATATAGCACTTGTATATGTTTCTCATGTATTAAGTGCAGCCAAATTCGATTCATTCCTCACATGCACAACAATACAAAATTCTACCCACGACAATTGGACATCGCATTTCAGAATTGAACCAAGCAGTTAACTAAACACCACAACAAATGAATCGAACATTAACTGAGAACCACATTGCACAATATAACATACTCCTAATAGAAGATCAGACAGTCAACCAAACCAAGCATGCTTAACAACTTGGAAATATAGCAATTGTATTTGTTTCTCGTGTATTTAGTACAGCCAAATTCAATTTATTTCTCACATGGTATACAATAACAGAATGCAGCCACAACAATTGGACATCGCATTGCAGAATTGAACCATGCAGATAAATAAACTCCACAACAAATGAACCAAATATTAACTGAGCACCACATTGCACAATATAACATACTCCTAATAGAAGATCAGAAAGTTAACCAAACCAAGCATGCTTAACAACTTGGAAATATAGCAAAAAAAAATTCATGTATTTACTATAGCCAAATTCAATTTATTCCTCACATGGTATATAATAACAGAATGCACCCACAACTATTGAACATCGCATTGCAGAATTGAACCAAATAGTTAACTAAACACCACAACATAAATGAACCAAACGTTAACTGAGCACCACATTGCACAATGTATAACCAAACCAAGCCTGCTTGACAACTTGGAAATATAGCAATTGTATTCGTTTCTCATGTATTTTGTAAAGATAAATTCGATTTATTTCTCACGTGAAAGACAATAAAAAATTGCAGCCTGAAGAATTGAACATCACATTTGTAGAATTGAACCAAACAGTTAACTGAAGACGACAATTGATTAACAAAACATTTAATAAGTGAGCACCACACTACATGACATATAGAACATATACACTAGAGCAACAGATTGCATGGTAAAATTAGATAGCACAATTCACTAGAATTTGTGAAGGAAAGGCAGGAGCAGTACACGCAACGGGTAAACCAAGCATGCTTAACTGGCATAGCTAGCAAATGGCAAGGTGCTCCTCCAAGATCTGGGGGACGGCATGAATGGTAGCCATTACGGCATCATCCACGCGTGCGGCCGCGATTTGCTTCTCCCCTGCCAAATGCTCCTTGAGATCCTGGCTATACTGTGAGCACCAAGGCTTAGGGCGGTGCTTATTTGGTGGAGTGGTCGTTGATTTGGGTGGAAGGTGTCGCGCTCGCGCCGGTGGTCGGGGCATGTGGGATGTGGAAGGAGGAGGAGGATGGGGGTCGGGTGTGGATTACTTGCCTGGATAGGTGAGGCCGAGCAACGTGAAGGAGGGTCGCCGGCGAGGAGGCGGCGCTGCAAGCAAGGAGTGAAGGTTTCAACTTGGAAAGGAAGGCAGAAATAGGGGAACTGTGGCTTTTGGTAAGGGGGAGGGGTGGGGAGGTAGATATTTGTGCGGAAGCCGAAAATTTGGAATCGCTTTAGCGAAAAAACTGGTGTGCAAAGTGTCATCAGACACGGTCCATTATTCAGAACTGTGTACGATATGTGAACATTACAAACGATTCAGATAGCTTAACCCGTGTGTGATGAGTTTGAACGTCAAAAATTTTGGTTCGTATTTCCCTGGTTACAGTGGTCATCCACGTCATTGCATAATTTGGGTACACAAAGGAGACTACAGCACACCCACACTTCTTAATCAAGCAAGTTCAGCAATTAAACAAAGCTAGCTGACCTAAACATTACTCTAACAAATTAAAGACCTGCGCTCTTAATTAAAAAAACAAAGAGTACTAGTACTACGGTTGGTGCTCATCGATCTCCGCCGCCGCCTCCATGTCCAGCTCGCGCCCGACAGTCTCCTGGGGAAGGGGCTCCATGGCATCAATCGCACCATACTCCGCAAGCATCTCGCCATCCGCGTCCGCCATATCTTTGGAATAGGCCGCCACGAGCTGGGCATGGTCGGCCGCGGTCCGGGCTTTGGAGGGCTCCGTCGTGGCAAGGTATGCCACGCAGGAATGAATGGCTGCTCGAACTCTCTCGGTGATTGCCAACTCTTCGGTCGTGGGTTGCCGACTGTTGATGGAGAAGCTTCTTTCGATTTGTGCGGTGACCGCCATGAGCTGGGCATGGACGGCCTCGACATGGTTGTGGCGGCCTCCATCAGGGCTAAGGCCGCCGCTGCAGAACGAACAACTGTTATGCCACTCTCGCCAGTGGCTATCCCAGAGGCAGATGTTGCTGCCGCCGCCTGAGATGCAACATCGACCATTTGGGCTGCCTTGGCCGCCCGGACGCAGATTGTCGTCGCCCTCACGAAGCTTGTTAGCACGTGCCTGGCGGCTGTGGCCGCGCTCTCGCCGGACCGGGCCGCCGAAGTTGCCCTCACGACGCGGGTCCACGTCCCCATCTTTCATCGCTGACGATTGAACAGTGAAATGATATTTGGAGAGTGAGCTAGTGTGCTTGACACACCGGCTGTGGACGGTAGCCGACGCAACTTCTCGTGTAAGCCATAGGCGTACTATACACTGACGGTGCTCCAAGATATTTTGTGCTGCATCTCCCACGGTTGGTGATAATAAACTATGTGCGATCTACTTGATTTTTCGTCTTGATTTGAATCATGTAATGGGGTCACAGCTGCAAAGGATGGTGTTTGAATTGCTAGATCTTTTATCTGCAGTGAACATGCAACTATATGTCTGTCGTCGAAAAAATTGGAATTATTCAGGGTTCGTTTGCATGTTTTGATACATTAACTTGGTTTTGTAGGCATTTCATGTGCATAATTCAAATTTGAACTACATGCGCATGCTCCAGTGCATATAAATGGGTTGAAAAATCAAATATGTGTCCTTGTTTGCATGCTTAGGTCCCATGCAAGAAATGTGAATGAATGTCAAACACCCCACCACCGTCACTCTGCCGCAAACATTGAGATACCTGGTTTTTAAATTCTAGTAAATCCAAAACTTGTCTGAAATTCATGAAACTTGGCATGCTATCATGGAGCGGCATCAAAATACCGTGGTAAATTTTTTGTCCCATTTGGGGCAAGTTTGGGTATAAGCTTCTCACAAACCAGAGCTTCTCACAACAAGCATGATGGTTTTGGTAGGGTACGTGCCACCTTTGGGGATGAAACGATAGCTGTTGCCTCTTATTGCTTTCAAAAAAATTCCAGTGTCAACATAGAACAACAGGAGTGTTGTGTTTAATTTTGGAATTTTTCGGGGTGCGTTTGGACATTTTTATACATTAACTGAGTTTTCCAGGCATTTTAGGTGCATAATTCAAATTTTAACTACATGCACATGCTCCAGTGAATATAAACTGGTTGAAAAATCAAATATGTGTCCTTGGTTGTATGCTTAGGTCCCATGCAAGAAATGGGAATGAAATTCAAACACCCTGCCTCCGTCACTCGGCCGCAAACATTGGGATACCTGGTTTTTAAATTCTAGTAAATCCAAAACTGGTCTGAAATTCATGAAACTTGGCATGCTATCATGGAGCGGCATCAACATGCCATGGTAAATATTTTGTCCCATTTGGGGTTGGTTTGGGTATAAGCTTCTCACAACAAGCATGATGGTTTCAGTAGGAACGTGCCACCTTTGGGGATGAAACGATAGCTGTTGCCTCTTATTGCTTTCAAAAAAATTCCAGTGTCAACACAGAACAACAGGAGTGTTGTGTTTAATTTTGGAATTTTTTGGGGTTTGTTTGGAAATTTTTATACATTAACTGGGGTTTCCAGGCATTTTAGGTGCATAATTCAAATTTTAACTACATGCACATGCTCCAGTGAATATAAACTGGTTGAAAAATCAAATATGTGTCCTTGGTTGTATGCTTAGGTCCCATGCAAGAAATGGGAATGAAATTCAAACACCCTGCCTCCGTCACTCGGCCGCAAACATTGGGATACCTGGTTTTTAAATTCTAGTAAATCCAAAACTGGTCTGAAATTCATGAAACTTGGCATGCTATCATGGAGCGGCATCAACATGCCATGGTAAATATTTTGTCCCATTTGGGGTTGGTTTGGGTATAAGCTTCTCACAACAAGCATGATGGTTTCAGTAGGAACGTGCCACCTTTGGGGATGAAACGATATCCGTTGCCTCTTATTGCTTTCAAAAAAATTCCAGTGTCAACACAGAACAACAGGAGTGTTGTGTTTAATTTTGGAATTTTTTGGGGTTTGTTTGGAAATTTTTATACATTAACTGGGGTTTCCAGGCATTTTATGTGCATATTCAAATTTGAACTACATGCACATGCTCCAGCGCATATAAATTGGTTGAAAAATCAAATTTGTGTCCTTGGTTGCATGCTTAGGTCCCATGCAAGAAATAGGAATGAATTTCATACACCCTACCACCGTCACTCGGCCGCAAACATTGAGATACCTGGTTTTTAAATTCTAGTAAACCCAAAACTCGTCTTAAATTCATGAAACTTGGCATGCTATCATGGAGCGGCATCAACATGCGGTGGTAAAAAAATTCCCCATTTGGGGCAGGTTTGGGTATAAGCTTCTCACAAACCAGAGCTTCTCACAACAAGCGTGATGGTTTTGGTAGGGAACGTGCCACCTTTGGGGACGAAACGATATCCGTTGAATCTTATTGCTTTCAAAACATTTCTAGTGTCAACATAGAACAACAGGAGTGTTGTGTTTAATTTTCGGATTTTTTGGGGTTCGTTTGGACATTTTTATACATTAACTGGGTTTTCTAGGCATTTTATGTGCATAATTCAAATTTGAACTACATGCCCATGCTCCAGTGCATATAAATTGGTTGAAAAATCAAATCTATGTCGCATGCTTAACTCCCATGCAAGAAATGGAATGAATTTTAAATCCAGGGCACTTTTTATTGCCGGCAAAACGTTGAGATACTTTGTTTTTAAATTCTAGTAAATCCAAAACTCATCTGAAATTCATGAAACTTGGCATGCTATAATGGAATGTCACCCGACATGTTGTGCTATTCTTCGTGTCCATTTTGAGAGAAGGCGCACTCGAATAAAAGCCAACAAAGGCATTTTGAAACAAATAGCTGCCACTGTAACATCTCAAACATTTTGTATAATTTAAATTGTGTGTGTTATGTTAACCATTCACGTGACGCCACACCTCACTCTTTTAATGGATAGGAGGTGCCGTGCGGATAGGTGCCTGAGTGCTTGACTAAACGGGAGGTGTGCGAGCTGTACTCCAATGCGGAGGCTCACCGGGAAGCGTGCGAGGTATACGCCACAAAGGCTCACTGGGAAGCGTGCCCTTTGACTTCCATGGCCGCCCGCCTTGCTTGCATCATCTACATTAATGGCGCCCAAGCTGTAGTTTAATATGGTTTTTAAATATAAAACTCGCATCGTAAAGGTTTTAGTTAGAATACCCGTATGGAAACCCGATAACTTCCCCAGGAAGCCAAGGGAAAATGTGCCTAGCAGGATTTGTGCAGCTCTTGATCGCAAACGTTTTAGTTAGAACACCTGTATGCAAACCGACAGCTTCCCCAGGAAGCCAAGAGAAAATGTGTCGAGCAGGATTTCTGCAGCTCTTGATCGATAACGTTTTAGATAGAACACCCGTATGCAAAGTGACAGCTATGGTCTTCCCCCTTAAGTCGAGGAAAAATTCACAGTGCGGGATTTGTGCATCCCTTCAACGGAAACGGTTGTTTTGGATGACCCGTGTGCAACCACGCACAAACAATTTGTTAAGATGTGCATCTGTCATATTGGGTATGTTGCCATTTGTCAAACTAGAAAGATTGACATTTGTTTATCTAGTAACATTGCCATTTCTCAATCCTTGTAATACTGTGATTTGTCAAAATATGCAGCTAAAAATCACTAGCACTATCTAATTTTTGCAACTAAAATTCACTAATTAAGAATAGATTTCATTCATAGATTAAGCGGTCGTTCTGAATTTATACAACAGTTCAACTCGACAGCTGAACCGAACAAACTTTTCCCCAATTGTTGCCAACCACGTACTGAAATAGCTAGTTCAACTATATATAACTAGCTAATTTTAAGTACGTTGTACAGTTCCACCACACATCTATAGTCAGATGAACTCAACAAAATAGCCCCTAAATACTACTACTACAGAGGGGCTTTATGCTACTTCCGGCAGCCTCTCCTCTGCCGAACTGCTCGTAGATCTCCTGATTCCTCGCCTCTGCGTCGGCTTGTGCTGCGGCCATGGCTGCGGTAAGGCTCTTTGCGTGCTCGACAAGGCGCTCCTCCTCATCCCGCAGGAACTCGATGTAGCATGCAAGGTCGCTGACGCACGTGCGGGCCTCCACCTCTGTCTCCCTCCTTCGGGCGGCGCTGGCGGAGCGGGTGATGATACCGCCGGTCAACGGTGGGTTGGCGGCCAGGGCGGCCGATTATGGGGTGGCGGCCACGACCACCACCTTCCGCCTTCGGGCCGCAGTGCCGGAGCGGGTGATGGCCATGGTGGCCGGCAGTGGGGTGGCGGCCACGACGACCACCTCCCGCCTTCAGGCCGCGCCGGCGGAGCGGGAGATGGCCCTGGCTTTCGATGGTGGTGTGGTGGCAACAGCAGCCGGCAACACGAATTCACTACAGGGTCTGGGGCAGCACGAAGAAGGACTCTCTGGTCGAACTCGCCTCGGCCATCATTGACCCCTACTACGAAAAGATGAAGTAGGATGCCCAGAGAATAAGTCTTGTATCCTGGCACAGGGCCTGGATGCGGCAACTGGATGAACCTCACCTCAGGTTCGCGGCCAAGAGCATGTACACATGCTACGAGATGCATAGGTTGATCGTTGACATGAGGAAATGCCTCATTACCCAAATCGACGAGCCCAGATCGAGCCACAAGCAGAGTAAGCGTCACAAGAAGTAGATGATGATCAGATGATCGTTTATGCTAGTTAATCATGCATGTAATATATAGTTTAATTTATTGGTGTGTGGAAATGTCATGTGTGTAGTAGCCACCTATGTAATTATGCATGTAATAGTTTACTTTGGTGTGTGCAGATGCCATGGTTGTAGTAGCCACCTATGTAAGTGGATGTTTAATTTGGTTATGCAACCATGTCCTTATAAGTGTGTATATAATGTTGTTGTTCTGTATGCAATCCCATCGCACAACACACAGTCTTATTAGCAGCAACCATCTGTGTTACTATCGGTCTTCGCACATATTTCTGATTACAGACCTATTTGCCACGTATCACGCACATCTTGTTATATTGAACCGTTTCTGTTCTCGTGTCTCAACACAAACAGTTCATCCGAGTGAACCGCATGCCGTATATCGCACACACCTTGATCAGCCTGACTGTTTCTTTTGCGTTTCCTAATCACAAAACGTTCATCCGAGTGAACCATATGCTGTATATCGCACACACCTTCATCTGGCTGCCCGTTTCTTTTGTCCCCCCTGATCGCAAAAAGTTAATTGAACTGAACCGTATGCCCTGCATCGCACACGCAACTAAAATCTGAACCGTGTTTGATGCATCCTCCATCGCAAATGTTCTGCACCTTTTTTGACGATTTTTTACACCACTGTTTGCGATTATTGCAACGCACACAGTTTCGTCGAAGGGTCTCTATTTGTAATGTCGCATTAGCAGCATCCTGCAGTAGTGCATGATTGATACTTCTTGTACTAGTTCCTTTATGAAGAAGACTATTGATTTCTGGTGGGATCTTTTAGAAAGAATTAAACGTAACTCTGGAGATTGGGAACTCAACGAAGGTAAAGAGTCAAGTATTAAGCTTAAGTATGATTTTCTTAAATCTTTTATGAATACCAATGCTTTTCAAAAGTTTAGCACTAAATATGGACTTGACTCTGAGATAGTAGCCTTCTTTTGTGAATCATTTGCTACTCATGTTGATCGCCCTAAGGAGAAGTGGTTCAAATATCAGCCACCTATTAAGGAAATTAAAGAATCGGTAATAGTTAAAGATGAAACTATTATCTATAATGTTGATCCAGTTGTTCCTACTGCTTATATTGAAGAACCACCTTTCCCTGTTAGGATAAAGGAACATGCTAAAGTTTCAACTGTGGTCAATAAAAGCTATATTAGAACACCTAAATCAGCTGAACAAATCAAGGTAGAACCTAGTGTTGCTATGGTTAATTATCTCCTGGTTGAAAATATAGATGGGCATGTTATTTACTTTTGTGATGAAGCTGCTAAAATTGCCAAACCTGATGAAAAGGATAAACATAGACCCATTGTTGGCATGCCCGTTGTCTCAGTTAAGATAGGAGATCATTGTTATCATGGTTTATGTGATTTAGGTGCTAGTGTGAGTGATATTCCTTTCACCTTATATCAAGAAATTATGAATGACATAGCACTCGCTGAGATAGAAGACATAGAGGTTACAATTAAACTTGCTAATAGAGACACCATCATACCACTTGGGATTGTTAGAGATGTTGAAGTCTTGTCTGGGAAAATAAAATATCCTACTGATTTTCTTGTTCTTGGTTCCCCACAAGATGACTTTTGTCCCATTATCTTTGGTACACCTTTCTTGAACATCGTTAATGCTAAAATAGATTGTAAGAAACAAACTGTCGGTGTTAGTTTTGGTGACGAGTCTCATGAATTTAATTTTTCTAAGTTTAGTAGAAAGCATAATAGGGAAGAATTGCCTAGTAAGGATGAAATAATTGGTCTTGCTTCTATTGTTGTACCTCCTACTGATCCACTAGTAAAATATTTGCTAGACCATGAGAATGATATGCATATGCATGAAAGAAATGAAATAGATAAGATTTTCTTTGAACAACATCCTCTGCTTAAACACAATTTGCCTATTGAAACTTTGGGAGGTCCTCCTCCACCTAAAGGTGATCCTATGTTTGAATTAAAACAATTGTCAAACACTTTGAAATATTCTTATCTTGATGAGAAAAACATATATCCTGCTATTATTAGTGCTAACCTTTCAGAACGTGAAGAAGAAAGATTATTGAAGGTTCTAAAGAAGGACCGAGCTTCCATTGGATATACTCTTGACGATTTAAAGGGCATTAGTCCCACTCTCTGTCAGCACAAAATTAATATGGAACCTGATGCTAAACCCGTTGTTGATCACCAACGATGTTTAAATCCTAAAATGAAAGAAGTGGTAAGAAATGAAATACTGAAGCTTCTGGAAGCAGGTATAATCTTCCTATAGCTGATAGTAGATGGGTAAGTCATGTTCATTGTGTCCCTAAGAAGGGAGGTTTTACTGTTGTTCCTAATGATAACAATGAACTTATTTCGCAAAGAATTGTCATTGGCTATAGAATAGTAATTGATTTTAGAGAATTAAACAAAACTACTAGAAAAGATCATTACCCTATGGATTTTATTCATCAAATGCTAGAAAGATTGTCAAAGAACACACATTTTTGTTTCCTTGATGGATATTCTGGTTTTTCTCAAGTACCTATCTCACAACCTGATCAATAGAAACCCACCTTTACCTGTCCTTTTGGACCTTATGCTTATAGACGTATGCCTTTTGGTTTATGCAATGCACCTGCTACCTTTCAAAGATGTATGACTGCTATATTCTCTAATTTTTGTGAAAAGATTGTCTTGGGACATAAAATTTCTGAATGAGGTATTGAGGTGGATAAAGCTAAAATTTCTAGGCCTCTTACAAATCTTATACAAAAGGATGTCCCATTTGTTTTTGACGATGATTGTGTAGAAAGCCTTTGAAACACTTAAGAAAGCCTTGATTTCTGCACCTATTTTTCAATCACCTAATTGGAACTTGCCTTTTGAAATTATGTGTGATGCCAATGATTATGCTGTTGGTGCTCTTATAGGACAAAGAGTTGATAAGAAATTAAATGTTATTCATTATGCTAGTAAAACTCTAGACAGTGCTCAACTAAATTATGCTACTACTAAAAAAGAATTCTTAGTAGTGGTGTTTTTTCTTGTGATAAATTCAGATCTTACATTGTTGATTCTAAAGTTATTGTTCACACCGATCATGCTACTATAAAATATCTTATGGAAAAGAAAGATGCTAAACCTAGACCCATTAGGTGGGTTCTCTTGCTGCAAGAATTTGACTTACATATCACTGATAGAAAAGGAGTTGAGAACCCCGTGCCTAATAAGTTGCCTAGGCTAGAAAATATTCTTGATGACCCACAACCTATTAGTGATGGTGATGTTATCCGCGCAGGGCTTCGCCTAAGCACTACGACGCTATAACCGAGGTGGTAAACTGTGGAGGGGGGCACCACACACGGCTAAGGAACATTGATGTATATCCGAGGGGTGCCATGCCCACGTATATAAAGGAGGTAGAGGGAGGAGGCCAGCCCTAGGGGGCGCGCCATAAGGGGGAGTCCTAGTAGGATTCGCCCCCCCCCCCCCCTCTTTTCCTTCTCATGGAGGTGGAAAGGGGGAAGGAGAGGGAGTAGGAGAAGGAAAGGGGGTGGCGCCCCCCTCCCTAAACCAATTCGGCCTCCTCCCTTGTAGGGGGCGCACCAGCCCTTGTGGGCTGGTTAGCCTCCCTCCTATGGCCCATATGGCCCATATCTTTCCCCGGGAGGTTCCGGTAACCCCTCCGGTACTCCGGTATGTACCCGATACACTTCGGAACCCTTCCAGTGTCCGAATACTACCTTCCAATATATCAATCTTTACCTATCGACCATTTAGAGACTCCTCGGCATAACCGTGATCTCATCCGGGACTCCAAACTAACTTCAGTCACCAAAACAAATAACTCATAATACAAATCGTCATCGAACGTTAAGCGGGTGGACCCTACGGGTTCGAGAACTATGTAGACATGACCGAGACACATCTCCAGTCAATAACCAATAGCGGAACCTGGATGCTCATATTGGTTCCTACATATTCTGTGAAGATCTTCATCGATCAAACCGCAATAACAACATACGTTATTCCCTTGTCATCGGTATGTTACTTGCCCGAGATTCGATCATCGGTATCATCATACCTAGTTTAACCTCGTTACCGACAAGTCTCTTTACTCGTTTTGTAATGCATCATCTCGTAACTAACTCATTAGTCACATTGCTTGCAAGGCTTATAGTAATGTGCATTACCGAGAGGGCCCAGAGATACCTCTCCGATACTCGGAGTGATAAATCCTAATCTCTATCTATGCCAACCCAACAAACACCTTCGGAGATACTTGTAGAGCATCTTTATAATCACCCAGTTACGTCGTGACATTTGATAGAAACAAGGTGTTCCCCCGGTATTCGGGAGTTGCATAATCTCATAGTCAGAGGAATATGTATAAGTCAAGAAGAAAGCAATAGCAATAAAACTTAACGATCATTATGCTAAGCTAACGGATGGGTCTTGTCAATGATGTGATCCCGTTCATCAAATTGACAACACATGTCTATGGTTAGGAAACTTAACCATCTTTGATTAACGAGCTAGTCAAGTAGAGGCATACTAGGGACACTCTGTTTTGTCTATGTATTCACACATGTACTAAGTTTCCGGTTAGTACAATTCTAGCATGAATAATAAACATTTATCATGATATAAGGAAATATAAATAAGAACTTTATTATTGCCTCTAGGGCATATTTCCTTCAGTCTCCCACTTGCACTAGAGTCAATAATCTAGTTCACATCGTCATGTGATTTAACATCAATAGTTCACATCTTTATGTGATTAGTTCACATCGCCATGTGACTAACACCCAAAGGGTTTACTAGAGTCAATAATCTAGTTCACATTGCTATGTGATTAACACCCAAAGAGTACTAAGGTGTGATCATGTTTAGCTTGTGAGAGAATTTTAGTCAACGGGTCTGTCACATTCAGAGCCGTATGTATTTTGCAAATTTTCTATGTCTACAATGCTCTGCATGGAGCTACTCTAGCTAATTTCTCCCACTTTCAATATGTATCCAGATTGAGACCCAGAGTTATCCGGATCAGTGTAAAAGCTTGCATCGATGTAACTCTTTACGAAGAACTCTTTATTACCTCCATAACCGAGAAATATTTCCTTCGTCCTCTTAGGTAACTAAGGATAACTTTGACCACTGTCCAGTGATCCACTACTGGATCACTATCGTACCCCTTTGCCAAACTCATGGCAAGGTACACAATAGGTCTGGTACACAACATAGTATACTTTATAGAACCTATGGCTGAGGCATAGGGAATGACTTTCATTCTCTTTCTAGTTTCTGCCGTGGTCGGGTTTTGAGTTTTACTCAACATCATACCTTACAACTCAGGAAAGAACTCCTTCTTTGACTGATCCATTTTGAACTCCTTCAAAATCTTATCAAGGTATGTACTCATCGAAAGTCTTATCAAGCGTCTTGATCTATCTTTATAGATCTTGATGCTCAATATGTAAGTAGCTTCACTGAGGTCTTTCTTTGAAAAATCCTTTCAAACACTCCATTATACTTTCCAGAAAATTCTACATCATTTCTTATCAACAATATGTCATTCACATGTACTTATCAGAAATGATGCAGTGCTCCCACTCACTTTCTTGTAAATGCAGGATTCACCGCAAGTCTGTATAAAACTATATGCTTTGATCAACTCATCAAAGCGTATATTCCAACTCCGAGATTCTTGCACCAGTCCATAGTTGGATCGCTGGAGCTTGCACACTTTGTTAGCATTTTTAGGATTGAGAAAACCTTCTGGTTGCATCATATACAAATCTTCTTTAATAAATCCATGAAGGAATGCAGTTTTGACATCCATTTGCCAGATTTCATAAAATGCAGCAATTACTAACATGATTCAGACAGACTTTAAGCATAGATACGAGTGAGAAACTCTCATCGTAGTCAACACCTTGAACTTGTCGAAAACCTTTTGCGCCAATTCAAGCTTTGTAGGTAGTAACACTACTATCAGTGACCGTCTTCCTCTTGAAGATCCATTTATTCTTAATGGCTCGCCGATCATCGAGCAATTCAATCAAAGTCCATACTTTGTTCTCATACATGGATCCCATCTCAGATTTGATGGTTTCAAACCATTTTGCGGAATCTGGGCTCATCATCGTTTCCTCATAGTTCGTATGTTCGCCATGGTCTAGTAACATGACTTCCAGAATAGGATTACCATGCCACTCTGGTGCGGACCGTACTCTAGTTGACCTACGAGGTTTGGAAGTAACTTGATCTGAAGTTTCATGATCATCATCATTAGCTTCCTTACTAATTTGTGTAGGAATCACTGGAACTGATTTTTGTGATGAACTACTTTCCAATTCGGTAGAAGGTACAATTACCTCATCAAGTTCTACTTTCCACCCACTCACTTCTTTCAAGAGAAACTCCTTGTCTAGAAAGGATCCATTCTTAGCAACAAATATCTTGCCTTCGGTTCTATGATAGAAGGTGTACCCAACAGTTTCCTTTGGGTATCCTATGAAGACACATTTCTTCGATTTGGGTTCGAGCTTATCAGGTTGAAGCTTTTTCACATAAGCATCGCAGACCCAAACTTTAAAAAACAACAGCTTAGGTTTCTTGCCAAACCACAGTTCATATGGTGTCGTCTCAACGGATTTAGATGGTGCCCTATTTAACGTGAATGCAGCTATCTCTAAAGCATAACCCCAAAACGACAGCGGTAAATCAGTAAGAGACATCATAGATCGCACCATATCTAATAAAGTACTGTTATGGCGTTTGGACACACCATTACGCTGTGGTGTTCCAGGTGGCGTGAGTTGCGAAACTATTCCACATTGTTTCAAATGAAGACCAAACTCATAACTCAAATATTCACCTCCACGATCAGATCATAGAAACTTTATTTTCTTGTTACATTGATTTTCCAATTCACTTTGAAATTCTTTGAACTTTTCAAATGTTTCAGACTTATGTTTCATCAAGTAGATATACCCATATCTGCTCAAATCATCTGTGAAGGTCAGAAAATACCGTTACCCGCCGCGAGCCTCAACACTCATCAGACCGCATACATCATTATGTATTATTTCCAATAAGTCAGTTGCTCGCTCCATTGTTCCGGAGAACGGAGTTTTAGTCATCTTGCCCATGAGGCATGGTTCACAAGCATCAAGTGATTCCAAAAGTCCAACAACATGGAGTTTCTTCATGCGCTGTACAACAATATGACCTAAACGGCAGTGCCATAAATAAGTTGACCTATAATTATTAACTTTGCATCTTTTGACTTCAATATTATGAACATGTGTATCACTACAATCGAGATTCAACAAAAATAGACCACTCATCAAGGGTGCATGACCATAAAAGATATTACTCATATAAATAGAACAACTATTATTCTCTGATTTAAATGAATAACCGTCTCGCATTAAACAAGATCTGGATATAATGTTCATGCTCAACGCTGGCACCAAATAACAATTATTCAGGTCTAAAACTAATCCCGACAGTAGATGTAGAGGTAGCGTGCCGACGGCGATCACATCGACATTGGAACCATTTCCCGCGCGCATCGTCACCTCGTCCTTAGCCAATCTTCATTTAATCTGTAGCCCCTGTGTCGAGTTGCAAATATGAGCAACAAAACCAGTATCAAATGCGCAGGTGCTACTACGACCATTACTAAGGTAAACATAAATAATATGTATATCAAATATACCTTTCACTTTGCCATCCTTCTTATCCGTTAAATGTTTGGGGAAGTTCCGCTTCCACTGACCATTTCCTTTGCAGTAGAAACACTCAGTATCAGGCTTGGGTCTAGCATTGGGCTTCTTCATGGGAGTGGCAACTTGCTTGCCATTCTTCTTGAAGTTCCCTTTCTTTCCCTTGCCCTTTTACTTGAAACTAGTGGTCTTGTCACCCATCAACACTTGATGCTTTTCTTGATTTCTACCTTCGCCGATTTCAGCATCGCGAAGAGTTCGGGAAACGTTTTCGTCATCCCTTGCATATTATAGTTCATCACGAAGTTCCAGTAACTTGGTGATAGTGACTAGAGAACTCTATCAATCACTATCTTATCTGGAAGATTAACTCCCACTTGATTCAAGCAACTGTAGTACTCAGACATTCTGAGCATATGCTCACTGGTTGGGCTATTCTCCTCCATCTTGTAGGCAAAATACTTGTCAGAGGTCTCATACCTCTCGACTCGGGCATGAGTCTGAAATGCCAATTTCAGCTCTTGGAACATCCTATATGCTCCGTGGCGTTCAAAACGTTTTTGAAGTTCTGGTTCTAAGCCGCAAAGCATGGCGCACTAAACTATCAAGTAGTCATCATACTGAGCCTGCCAAACGTTCATAACGTCTGCATCTGCTCCTGCAATAGGTCCGTCACCTAGCGGTGCACCAAGGACATAATTCTTCTGTGCAGCAACGAGGATAATCCTCAGGTCATTGCTACTATCATCTTTCAACCTATTTTTCTCTAGGAACATATCAAAAATAAACGGGGAGCTACATCGCAAGTTCTTGATCTACAACATAGATATGCAAATACTATCAGGACTAAGTTCATTATAAATTAAAGTTCAATTAATCATATTACTTATGAACTCCCACTTAGATAGACATCCCTCTTGTCATCTAAATGATCACATGATCCATATCAACTAAACCATGTCCGATCATCAAACGAGATGGAGTAGTTTTCAATGGTGAACATATCTATGTTGATCATATCTACTATATGATTCACATTCGACCTTTCGTTCTCAGTGTTCCGAGGCCATATCTCCATATGCTAGGGTCGTCAAGTTTAACCTCGAGTATTCTGCATGTGCAAAACTGGCTTGCACCCGTTGTATGTGAATGTAGATCTTATCACACCCGATCATCACGTGGTGTCTCGACACGACGAACTATAGCAACGGTGCATACTCAGGGGAGAACACTTATACCTTGAAATTTAGTGAGGGATCATCTTATAATGCTACCGCCATACTAAGCAAAATAAGATGCATAAAAAATAAACATCACATGGTATCAAAATGTGTGACATGATATGGCCATCATCATCTTGTGACTTTGATCTCCATCTCCAAAGCACCGTCATGATCTCCATCATCACCGGCTTGACACCTTGATCTCCATCATAGCATCATTGTCATCTCGCCAACTATTGCTTCTATGACTATCACTGCCGCTTAGTGATAAAGTAAAGCAATTACATGGCGATTGCATTTCATACCATAAAGCGACAACCATAAGGCTCCTGCCAGTTGCCGATAACTTTTACAAAACATGATCATCTCATACAAAAATTTATATCTCATCACATCTTGACCATATCACATCACAACATGCCCTGCAAAAACAAGTTAGATGTCCTCTACTTTGTTCTTGCAAGTTTTACGTGGCTGCTACGGGCTTCTTGCAAGAACCGTTCTTACCTACGCATCAAAACCACAACGATTTTTCGTCAAGTGTGTTGTTTTAACCTTCAACAAGGACCGGACGTAGTCAAACTCGATTCAACTAAAGTTGGAGAAACAGACACCTGCAAGCCACTTGTGTGCGAAGCACGTCGGTAGAACCAGTCTCATGAATGCGGTCATGTAATGTCGGTCTGGGCTGCTTCATCCAACAAAACCGCTGAATCAAAGTAAGACATTGGTCGTAAGCAGTATGACTATTATCGCCCACAACTCATTGTGTTCTACTCGTGGATATCATCTACGCATAGACCTGACTCGGATGCCACTGTTGGGGAACGTAGCATGCAATTTCAAAAAAATTCCTACGATCACGCAAGATCTATCTAGGAGATGCATAGAAACGAGAGGGGAAGAGTGTGTCCACGTACCCTTGTAGACCGAAAGGGGAAGCGTAAGGTTAACGCGGTTGATGTAGTTGAACGTATTCACGATCCAACGGATCTAGTACCGAACGTACAACACCTCCGAGTCCAGCACACGTTCAGCTCGATGACATCCCTCGAACTTTTGATCCAGCAGAGGGTCGAGGGAGAGTTTCATCAACACGACGGCGTGGTGACGGTGATGGTGATGTGATCCGCGTAGGTCTTCGCCTAAGTACTACGACGCTATGACCGATGTGGTAAACTGTGGAGGGGGGACCGCACATGGCTAAGGAACAATTGATGTATATCCTAGGGGTGCCTTGCCCACGTATATAAAGGAGGGAGAGGGAGGAGGCCGACCCTAGGGGGCGCACCATATGGGGGAGTCCTACTAGGACTCCTAGTCCTAGTAGGATTCGCCCCCCCCCCCTCTTTTCCTGCTCATGGAGGTGGAAAGGGGGAAGGAGAGAGAGTAGGAGAAGGAAGGGGGGGTGTGAAAGTGCAACTAATCCCTGGGTGGTTTTGGTAATTCCTAACAACATATAGCTCATTGAACTAATACCCTTTCAAGATGATCATTTCAGAAAGTTCAATGATTGGCATGGCATGGACTAGAGATGTGGACCCCTCAAAATGCTAAGGATACGTATTGGCTCAAGCTCATGACTCTACATTTTCATTTTAGTGATCCAAGATCATACACTACTAGAAAAACCCCTACTAATGGCGCACCTAGTATGGCTATTAATGGCGCATATGTGGTGCGCCATTAATAGCACGCCATTAGTAATTTTTACTAATGGCGCACCACCTGGTGCACCATTAGTATCTGGTATACTAATGGCGCACCATGTAGTGCGCCATTAGTATAGCCCACGGTGCGCCATTAGTATCTGGTATACTAATGGCGCACTACATAGAGGTGCGCCATTAGTATCTGGCTTAATCTCAGTTCACTATGGCTTAATCTCAGGTCAAATCGCACTCCGTGGTCAAACTTCCCGAAAGGTCACCCATCCTCACACTACCCCAGCCCAAGCACGCTTAACTTCAGAGTTCTATCCAACCCCAGCAATAGCTCACTTCACAGGCACTTGTTGATATATCTAGCATATCAATCCTGTTATACCTTATTGATGTCTAGGACTTTGTTCATGTTAATGACTATGATGAAATTTTGAGAAATATTTCAAACTTCTCGATCATATTACGTATCATTTTTTGAAAAAAAAATTCAAATTTTTTTTTGAAATTAGTAATTTTCTTTTCTGTTACTAGTGGCGCACCACATCCACGGTGCGCCACTAGTAAGTTTGAAATTTTTTGAATTTTTTTGCCGCTAGATCTTGAAAGCCCCGTAACTTTTTTTCTGTTAGGTTTTTGGGGATCTTGAAAATGTTCAACGGGGTTCCCCCAGTTAAATTTGGATGTAACTTTTCGAGTAGATGATTTTTCATATAAAAAACTTTTTCATCCGAGTTAGTATGCAAAAGTTATGCCCATTTTTACAAATTCTCGAGAGATTTTGCAAATGAAGTCGAAATTCATATTTGCAAATTTTCTCAACAACTAGACCACATATCACATGGGAAACTTATTTTCTTTTATTTTTTTGACATTTTCATCATTTTCTTTTATTTTTTTTAAAACTGAAAAGGCGATCCACAGGGGGGGGGGGGGTGCATTCTGTGGAAGGTGGCCAAGTTACTAATGGCGCACCGTGGGGTGGTGCGCCATTAGTAGTTCTACTAATGGCGCACCACCCCACGGTGCGCCATTAGTAACTTGGCCACCTTCCACCGACGACGTACCGTGGAAGGTGGAAGGTGGCCAAGTTATTAATGGCGCACCGTGGGGTGGTGCGCCATTACTAGTTCAACTACTAATGGCGCACCACTCCCATGGTGCGCCATTAGTAGTTTTGAAAAATAAAATAAAAAAATGATATTTTTTTGATTTTTTTTTAAAAACTTAGTAATGGCGCACCAGTGGAAAGTGCGCCATTACTAGTTAAAACTAGTAATGGCGCACCGAGACATGGTGCGCCATTAGTAACAAAATTTTATTTATTTATTTTTAACATTTTTTTCAAAACTACTAATGGCACACGACGGATGTGGTGCGCCATTACTATGTCAATTAGTAATGGCGCACTATGCATCGGTGCGCCATTAGTAACAAATTTTTTTTTATGTTTTTTTTCCAAACTACTAATGGCGCACCACACACCAGGTGCGCCATTAGTAATATATTACTAATGGCGCACCGAGACATGGTGCGCCATTAGAATATAGTAATGGCGCACCACATCACAGGTGCGCCATTAGTAGCCATTCCATCTATAGCCCTTTTTGTAGTAGTGATATTGAGTCCATAGGGAAAAGCCAATGCTATTAAAAGGGGATGAGGTGTTGCTTAATGGCTTGCTTCCTCAAAATGATTAGTGATATGCTCCAAAAGACCTCAACCACTTTCTCATATCCACATATGTCCCAAACCAAAAGTCAAACTCGGCCCTACCGATTTGATCTATCCGGCGCCACCGAGTTCATTTGACATAGCCATAGCCAGAAACCCTAATCAGTTCGGTCTCACCGATAGGGACTAAAATGAGATGAGCGGTCGGTCCCACTGAGTTTGCAATGCAAACTCTCTGTTTCCTCTTCGTAACGTTTCAGTCTCACCGAAATGAGCGATCGGTCCCACCTAGTTTGCCTGACCAACTCTCTGTTTGCCTATTACAGAAATCAGTCTCACCGAGATCATGTGATCGGTCTCACCGAGATTACGTTATGCCCTAACTCTAATGAAATCGGTCCCACCGAGTTAACATGTCGGTACACCAAAAATCCTAATGTTCACATTTTGAACTAAATCGGTCTGACCGAGTTTGAATATTCGGTCCCACCGAGTTTGGTAAATTGTGTGTAATGGTTATATTTTGTGTGGAGGCTATATATACCCCTCAACCCTTCCTCCATTCGTGGAGAGAGCCATCACAACGTGCCTACACTTCCATCATTCATTTTCTGAGTGAGAACTACCTACTCAAGTGTTCGGACCAAGATATTCCAATTCAACCATAAGAATCTTGACCCCTAGCCTTCCCCAAGTTTCTTTCCACTCAAATCATCTTTCCACCAAATCCAAATTAGTGAGAGAGAGTTGAGTGTTGGGGAGACTATCATTTCAAGCACAAGAGCAAGGAGTTCATCATCAACACACCATCTATTACCTTTTAGAGAGTGGTGTCTCCTAGATTGGTTAGGTGTCACTTGGGAGCCTCCGTCAAGACTGTGGAGTTGAACCAAGGAGTTTGTAAGGGCAAGGAGATCGCCTACTTCGTGAAGATCTACCGAAGTGAGGCATGTCCTTCGTGGGCGATGGCCATGGTGGGATAGATAGGGTTGCGTCTTCGTGGACCCTTCGTGGGTGGAGCCCTCCATGGACTCACGCAGCCGTTACCCTTTGTGGGTTGAAGTCTCCATTAACGTGGATGTAGGATAGCACCACCTATCAAAACCATGCCAAAAATATCCGTGTCTAAATTGCGTTTGCTCCCTCCAAACTCCTCCCCTTTACCTTGATATGCAATGATTTACATTCCGCTGCTATACTCTTAGATTTGCATGTGTAGGTTGATTGCTTGACTTGTGTTAAGTTGGTAAAATTTTCCAAGACTTAAAATTGGGAAAAGGCTAGATTTTTATTTGGTCAAGTAGTCTAATCACCCACTCTAGACATACTTTCGATCCTAAAAGTGGTATCAGAGCTTTGGTCTCCATTTGCCTTGATTTCCATAGCTTTGGTGATCATAGCCTCGGTATCACAACCTAGGAGAGTATGGCGTCTAGTGAGGGAAAATACCACCATAGAGGTCCTTAATTTGATGGTACTAATTTTGCTAGTTGGAAGCATAAGATGAAAATGCATATTCTCGGACATAACCCTGCCGTTTGGGCTATTGTGTGTATTGGCTTGTAAAGTGAATTCTTTGATGGGAGAGAACTGAATTTTGAATCTACCGTGGAAGAATTGAAGATGTTGCAATACAATGCTCAAGCTCGCGATATCCTCTTCAACGGATTGTGCCCCGAAGAATTCAACAAAATCAGCCGTCTTGAGAATGCAAAGGAAATTTGGGATACTTTGATTGATATGCATGAAGGTACCGACTCCGTCAAGGAATCCAAATTGGATGTGCTTCAAAGTCAGCTTGACAAGTTTAAAATGAAGGATGGTGAAGGTGTCGCAGAAATGTACTCTAGGTTTGCTCTCATTGATAACCCACAAGTATAGGGGATCGCAACAGCTTTCGAGGGTAGAGTATTCAACCCAAATTTATTGATTCGACACAAGGGGAGCCAAAGAATATTCTTGAGTATTAGTAGTTGAGTTGTCAATTCAACCACACTTGGATAACTTAGTATCTGTAGCAAAGTGTTTAGTAGCAAAAGTGGTATGATAATGAAGGTAACGGTAGCAAAAGTAAAGATAAATGTTTTTGGGTTTTTGTAGTAGTTGTAACAGTAGCAACGGAAAAGTAAGTAAGCGAAGAAAAATATATGAAAAGCTCGTAGGCAATGGATCATGGATGGATAATTATGCCGGATGCGATTCCTCATGCAATAGCTATAACATAGGGTGATATAGAACTAGCTCCAGTTCATCAATGTAATGTAGGCATGTATTCCGTAAATAGTCATACGTGCTTATGGAAAAGAACTTGTATGACATCTTTTGTCCTACCCTCCCGTGGCAGCTGGGTCCTTACGGAAACTAAGGGATATTAAGGCCTCCTTTTAATAGAGAACCGGAACAAAGCATTAGCACATAGTGAACACATGAACTCCTCAAACTACGGTCATCACCGAGAAGTATCCCGATTATTGTCACTTCGGGGTTGTCGGATCATAACACATAATAGGTGACTATAGACTTGCAAGATAGGATCAAGAACACACATATATTCGTGAAAACATAATAAGTTCAGATCTGAAATCATGGCACTTGGGCCCTAGTGACAAGCATTAAGCATAGCAAAGTCATAGCAACATCAATCTCAGAACATAGTGGATACTAGGGATCAAACCCTAACAAAACTAACTTGATTACATGGTAAATCTCATCCAACCCATCACCGTCCAGCAAGCCTACGATGGAATTACTCACGCACGGCGGTGAGCATCATGAAATTGGTGATAGAGGATGGTTGATGATGACGACGGC
>LR880968.1:698127799-698150383 GCA_904067115.1 Aegilops sharonensis | reverse complement strand
CACTTGGGCCCTAGTGACAAGCATTAAGCATAGCAAAGTCATAGCAACATCAATCTCAGAACATAGTGGATACTAGGGATCAAACCCTAACAAAACTAACTTGATTACATGGTAAATCTCATCCAACCCATCACCGTCCAGCAAGCCTACGATGGAATTACTCACGCACGGCGGTGAGCATCATGAAATTGGTGATAGAGGATGGTTGATGATGACGACGGCGACGAATCCTCCTCTCCGGAGCCCCGAACGGACTCCAGATCAGCCCTCCCGAGAGAGATTAGGGCTTGGCGGCGGCTCCGTGTCGTAAAACGCGATGAAACTTTCTCTCTGATTTTTTTCTCCCTGAGACGGAATATATGGAGTTGGAGTTGAGGTCGGAGGAGGTCCAGGGGGCCCACGAGATAAGGGGGCGCGCCCCCTGTCTCGTGGACAGGCTGTGGGCCCCCTGGTGTATTTCTTTCGCCCAATAATTCTTATAAATTCCTAAAAGTGCCTCCGTGGATTTCCAGGACATTCCGAGAACTTTTATTTTCTACACATAAAACAACATCATGGTAGTTCTGCTGAAAACAGCGTCAGTCGGGGTTAGTTTCATTCAAATCATGCAAGTTAGAGTCCAAAACAAGGGCAAAAGTGTTTGGAAAAGTAGATACATTGGAGACGTATCACTCATCACAAATGAGATTGCCGGCTAGGAAGTGAAGAGATGACCGACAGATTCATCATCAAGAAGATCCTAAGAGCCTTGGATGGAAAATATGATACCATGTGCGCATTGATCCAAATGACGCCCAACTACAAATATCTCAAGCCAACGGAAGTCATTGGTAGAATTGTTGCTCATGAGATGTCACTCAAGGATAAAAAAGAGCTTCACAACAAGATAAGTGGTGCTTACAAATCCTCATGCGATCCTCCTACATCATCAAGTGAGAAACAAGCCTTCAATGAAGAATTGAGCCTAATGGTGAAGAACTTCAACAAGTTCTACAAGAGTAGAAGCAAAGAAAGAAGTTCCAAGTCAAGGTCCTACAATGACAAAAGATCTTCTAGTCTTGAGCGAAATTGCTACAATTGTGGAAGACTCGGACACTACTTCAATGAGTGTACGGCTCCCTACAAAAGAAGATAAGACTCACCTAAAAGGAGAAGTAGAAGAGAAGAATCACCTCCAAGAGAGAGAAGCAGTAGAGATGATTTTTATGAATGAAGAACCTCTCGCAGAAGCAAGGATTCGGAAGGGAAGGACAAGTCATCAAGGAGCTACACAAAACGAAGACATCAAGATCATGTTGGTGAATGGGTATCCGGCTCCTACTCCGACCATCACTCCGATTCAGAATATACTCAAGATGAAGGTGTTGCCGGTCTAGCACTTGTGTCAACCAACTCCTATGACATATTTGACTCACCAAATGAAGGAATAGGAAGATGCTTCATGGCTACAGGCCCAAAGGTATCACACCCCGAGTATGTCGATTTTAATAGTGATGAAGATGATTTGCTAAGTGATGATGATTTACGTGTTGACAACTCTAGTGATGAAAACTATGATGAACTTGCTATTAACCATGCTAATCAAGATAAAATGAATGACGATGATAAGAAGGAGATTGAGCATCTAACTAAAGAACTAAACACTCTTAAGTTAGCTCATGAAACTACCTTAGAAGATCATCGAGAGCTTTTAAGACTCATGAGAAGCTACGCTTTGAAAAGCTCAATCTAGAGCAAGAGCATGGGTTCTAAAAAGCAATCAATGATGATCTTCGTAAGAAAAGTTCTTCTTACATTGTCAAGCGTTTACTCTTGTCTACTTACATGCCACAAGTAAAATCTAGCAACAAGAGCAAGAAAGATTCTTCTTCAAGTGGTAACAATAATCATGTTAAATCCAATGTTGTTGCTTATGATTATCTTAGCCAAGTTAGACTTGAGAAAGAAAATAGCTTATTGAAGGGAATTATAGAGAAAGGTGTTTACAAGAGCCTTGCCAGAAGTAAGCAATTTGAGGAAATTGTACGCAAGCAAGGAAGGCACTTGAAGAATCAAGGTGTTGGTTTTGAACGAAAGTTCAATGCCAATGGAGTTGAGTGGGAAGAAGATCAATACCCCAAGACGAAGTTTGTTCCTCAACAAGAGAAGTATGATCTTACTTCTTCTAAGGGAACACAAGCTCAAGATGATGTTCCACCACATGACCACAAGAAAAAAAGGCAAGATTAGCTTCAAGAGGAGATTAATGCATTTGAAGAAGCTCCCAAGGCCTTGGTCAAGTGGGTTCCCAAGACTACATCAAGTTCTACTTCATCAAGTACGACTACAAATCCAAGGATTCCCATCAAGTTGATGTGGGTCCCGATGAAGAAGAAGAACTAGAGAGTTCTTGAGGGTGACTCCGCCAACATACTTCACTCATATCATTTTGGTGAGAACAAGTGCACACAACTTCCACATCTTGCACTAGTTCAAGGAGTCACAAACCCTCTTGTTGGTAAGGCAATGGACAAGGTAACCTAATGTTTTCATGGACATCATCTTGTGTGAACTTCGCTCTATGTCTATGTATATCCTTGCTTGTTCCTTGTGGGACTAACCCGTGTAGGTATTGAAAGTGCAACTCACTCTAATGGATTGCTCCGAATGATCAACATCAACATTGAGCATCCACATCTTCAACATCTTCATGAAGTCATAATCGACACAACCCAAGGTGATTCATCCCTCTTAGGGGGGATATCACATCTAGGGGAGCTTTACTCAAAAGAATTGAGCTAAAGCAACTCTCATGGTGTGAACACAACAATGCTTTATGTAAAAGTGGTAACCCCACTTGCACTTAAACGATGAGTATGACCTATGATCACATGTTCGCATTTGACTCCTAAGTCAATATACTCATATATAGATGACCTAGTCATCGCAAATTGCTTGATAGATGCTAGAGTGTTTGTGCATGCTTTGCCACATATTTCATTCGCCATCTTATTGTGTGAGCATGTTGATTGCATATTTTTCCCATTCGAGGACATCCATTTGTTACTATGCTTGTTTGGCTCTTCTTGTTTTGCCAAATGGATGGACAAGAATGCCTAAGAACTTCTCTAGCTATCTATGTTATTCTCGTCTCAAACTCTATTCATGCTACATTAGGAAGTTTGATCAAGTTAGATTCGAACCCTCTGGGTGAGGAGCACTCGGAGTCACCGATTCGTCATAGACTTAAACCTCCAAAACCTCTCTGTGCATTTCGGTCTGACCAATTCATCCTTTTCGGTCATACTGAGTTCACTGAGTTGATCTAGGTTTTCAATCTCGGTGCACCGGATTAGAACCGTTCGGTCATACCGAGTTGCAGTAACCGCTTGCGATTCTGCATCTCGGTGCCACCGAGCTGTTTCACTCGGTCACACCGACAGGGTCAGGATATATATACTGACGGGTCAAATTTTGGAAATTTCTCCGAAACCTTTTCGCCCGCGCGTGTCCTGCTCTGCCGACTCGGGTCTCCGGATCTTCCTCTCGTTGCCAGCGACCTCCCGCCATTGGTCTCCATCACCGTCAACGAAAATCTTCACCACCGTTGCCGCCGTAGCGAGCTCATCGCCGAGTTAGGGTTTGAGTTCGAACCTTTGTGCAATCTTTACCTCCGATTCTTAGGACAAAGTCTATGCCATGATTCTTACCATGTATGATATCATCCTATCCAGCAAAAAGTTCCTTTATATTAGTTTTGATTCAAAAATTTAGGCTTAGGTTTCCGCCGAACTCATCTCGGACCGACCGAGTTGTGGAAATTGGTCTCACCGATTTGGCTTAGGCCATTGCACTTGTAACTTTCGGTCTGACCAAAACTTGCAAATCGGTGTGACTGAGTTCAACTCTCAGTGAAACCCTAGCAATCTCGGAGTCACCAAACTGTGTCTTGGTCTAACCGATTCCACTAGTTTAGACTCCAAAGTTTCTTCGGTGTCACCGGGTTTAACAAATCAGTAGCTCCGAAATGCTTTCTGTGGAAAACTAAAACTAAGTTTTTGACTCATTTGTTTTGCAAAACCTCTGCACTTTGTTATGCTCATCCACTCTATCTCATCTATAACTATTCACAAGGTCAGCTGTCAGTTTGCAGTGTCAGACATGTTAGATCAGAGTGATAGCCAGAACAAGTCTGAGGAGCAGGTAAATCTGAGTCAGGGCACTAGTCCCTCTGGCAGTTATGATGAAGGCAGTAGAAGTACTCCTAGCAACCTGCCTAAGGCTGCTACTAGGCAGAGGAGAAAGATAAATACTGATTCAGAGGATGAAGACTATGTTGCTACTGAGGAGGAGGTCAAATCCAAGAAGAAAGTTGTCAAGAAGGAATTTGGCATAGTTGCTTCAACAAAACCTGCTTTGAACAAGAAGGCTCCTGCAAAGAGAGTGCCCATGTCTAGGCCAGAGCCTCAACATAGGAAACCATTCAGTTCACTCTTGAACCAAAAGAGGCTGGTGAGGGCAATAAGAGAAAGGAAAGGGTCAAGAAGAACATGGCCAGAGTAATTGGCAGATCCTCTAAGATGAGAGACCCAGCTGAGGATGAAGAAGAAGATGAAGAAGAGGATGTTTCACCAGCACCTAAAGCACAAAAGCTGATGGGGGATGCCATCAAGTCTGGGGCTGATCCTTCAAAGCCCAAGATTGCCCCCAAAGCTTCTGCTCCAGCTCCCAAGACTGCACCAAAGAGGAGCGCAAGAAACATTCTAGCTACTGAGAAGAACAAGGCCCCAGTGCCTGAAATTGAAGAAGAAGATGATGATGAAGCCCAAGTGCTCTGGAATCTAAAGCCCAAGATCCCTGACCATGATGACAATAATCCAGTGGCTGAGAATATGAAAGTCAGAAAGTATGTAGGTCTCAGATTGTGGAGACAATCAGATCCTTATGCTGTGAGGAGAAGGACTGCTGTGGACTATATATTTCACACCAAGGAGCAGCAGGACTTCTGTGAGACAATTCTTTTCAATACATCAACAACAATAAAGACCACTTCCGAGGAGTGCATGAAAGTTTTAGAATCAATGGAGTGGACACTTTTGTGGGTCAGAAACTGACCAAGTGGAATGATGACCTCATTATGCAATTCTATTCTACAGCTCCTTTCTATCCAGATGGAAGGATTGTATGGATGTCTGAAGGTACAAGGTACCAATCAACAGTTGCTGGGTGGGCCAAGCTGATCAATGCCCATGCAGAGCTTGAGGATGACATAGATGTCTATGCCAAGAGAAAGAAAGATCACAACTCCATGCCCAACATGTATAAGGAGATTCTTGACAAAGCCTTGGAAACTCATAAGCTAGGCTCTGTATATTATCTGTTGTCTGGACTGGCCACTATTAACACCATCTTTAGGCACACCTTATTGCCCAAATCAGGAGATCACAGGATGATCAGAGGCCACTCCATAAATTTTCTTCAGTTATTTGATGTGCACCAGAAATTTAAGGTGATGAGTTTAATTGTTGAAATAATCAAGAGGACAGCTGCAGACCAGAAGAGATCATATGGGTATGCTCCACACATCAAGATGCTCATCAAATCCAAGATGGGCACAAGCATATACTTGTGGATAAAGGACACCTTCCCTTGAGACCTGACTTTGAGGACAACACATTTGTCATGAATGCTGAAGATCCCACATCTGTAGAGGCTCAAGAGAAGAGGGAGATAGCAAAAGTTGAGAAGGTAGCCAATATGCCAAGTGTTGAAGAGGCTTCACAAGTTTTCCTCAAGTCAAAGCAAGATCAACTTGGATATCTTATTCACTTTGAGGATTGAGAAATTTAACATCCCAAAATTCTAAATTTTGGAATATTATATTACATAAATAATTTTGATTCTTTTTTTTATCATGGATGTGGTCGAGTCTTGTGGGGAAAAGTGCGCAAACCTCTGCAGAGTGTATAAACTAATCATGATTAGCTGTGTCCCTGGTTATGGACAATTTGAGTATTTGGTATTTGAATTATTGGTTGATCTCATCACTCTATTTAATGAAATTGTTGGGTTATTAATGATTTGGTGATTTTGGGATTGAGTTGGGGTTACCTTCTCAATATGGGTAACTTAACTTAGTAGTAAATAAAATTTATTCCTTTGTTGTAGGGGAAAATTGGCTTTATGCAAAAATAAACACATGTTGACTATAGGACATGACCCCTAGAAACTGGCAGCCCATAGGAAAGATTTTCTCTAAAACTTATTTGCAAAAGATCTTTTACCTCTCTTCTTTTCTAAGCTTTATCAAATATTCCCTTCTAGTTAGACTATACCCCTTTCCTGTTTTGACCACACGAAGATTCGACTGATGAGACCACTCCAAGAAGTACAAGATATCGGACAACTAAGACCACTTTGGAATGAAGAAGATTTTACCGTACATTATAATAAAGGAAACTAGAACGGTTGAAGATCCCGAAGACTAGGAGAATTTGAAGGCTCTAAAGAATTTCCAGATTGGTATGACCTAGGAAGACTACCCTTATGGAACTTGTCAGACTATTGAAGCTGTCAATGCCCGAGATCAAGGTGTGTCGGAGAAAGACCGGAATGTCGGTGTCAAAACCGGCGGGTCTCGGGTAGGGGGTACGTAACTGCGCGTCTAAGGCGGATGGCAGGAGGCAAGGACACAATGTTTACCCAGGTTCGGGCCCTCTCTATGGAGGTAATACCCTGCTTCCTGCTTGATTGATCTTGATGAATATGAGTATTACAAGAGTTGATCTACCACGAGATCGTAGAGGCTAAACCATAGAAGCTAGCCTATGGTATGATTGTTGTTGTCCTACGGACTAAACCCTCCGGTTTATATAGACACCGGAGGGGGCTAGGGTTAGACAGAGTCGGTTACAACAGAAGGAGATCTACATATCCGTATCGCCAAGCTTGCCTTACACGCCAAGAGAGTCCCATCCGGACACGAGACGAAGTATTCAATCTTGTATCCTCATAGTCCAACAGTCCGGCCAAAGGTTATAGTCCGGCTGTCCGGATACCCCCTAATCCAGGACTCCCTCAGTAGCCCCTGAACCAGGCTTCAATGACGATGAGTCCGGCACGCAGATTGTCTTCGGCATTGCAAGGCGGGTTCTTCTCCAGATTCTGAATACTTGTTTGAATAGTGTCCGGCTTCCCATAAATGTTGCACTCCTTGGCTTCTGCGCCTAATAATGGAGATCCTCCACGCATTGAGCAAATGCGAGAAGCCGGGGCATTTTTACAATTGCCACCCTAGCCATGTAGGCAAATCATCTTTTAATGAGACGAGGATTCACATATCCATATCATACCATCCTCCCACAGCGAGTATCCATCTTTCACGCCTGGAAAAGATCCAAACCAACATGGCCAGTCGCCACCGCTCCTCCTCTTGCCCCCGTAGCCCTAAGCCCGGTGATTGGAAGAAGTGTTCAGTCCCGCATAGCCAACTAGTGAGGCTACAGACCCAGGGATTTCTCCCCCCAGCGTATATGGTCCCCGTTCTAGCCGGGCTTGCCACCTATAATGGCGGAGAACAAGCAGAGAGCTTCCCCAATCCCTCCAAAGCGGAACGGGTATGAATTGTCCCTTACTTATTAAGGGGACTGGGATTTCCAATTCACCCGTTCCTCCACGGGCTCCTGGAGTTCTACGGCCTCCAGCTGCATAATTTCACTCCTGCCTCCATATTGCACATTGCTGGCTATATCGCTCTTTGCGAACTGTTTTTAGGCTGCGAAGCTCACTTCGAGCTATGGAAGAGGCTATTCCGCCTCGTACCCCGTACACAGGAGGGGTCACTGTTTCAAGTGGGCGGAGCCAAAATATGGCGCATCGCCGGGACCGTATACTTGTCTGGCACACCGAAGAAGGCATCCGAAGACTGGCCTTCAGAGTAGTTCTATATAGAGGACGTCCCTCTTCCGGATCCTATTCGGATCGGCCTTCCTGAGTTTACTAATGTTCCTCTGAAGAAACGCCTAAGCTGGCAACCAAGGAGCCCTCAGGAGGAAGATGATAGAGACGTTTCTTACCTGATGAGCCGGATAAAGGTGCTGGCTCTATCAGGACTGACTACAACCAAAGTTATGTCAATATGCATTTTGCAAGGGGTGCAGCCGCTTCAATACCGAGGCCGCCCAATGTGGGACTTTAACGGGGAAAACGATGCCACCCGCTGCGGCCGTAAGGGGCCGGACTCCGTTGCCGCTCTGGCAAAAACTTTGTCCGGTCTGTACAAGGGAGAGGAAGAGGAGTTCCTCCGCATCAAACCGCGGGACGGATTCTCCATGTAAAATCCTCCAAGCTAGGTAAGCTGCCACTTTTCATGCCCATCCCTTCCGAATTTCCACAATAAATGTCTTATTTTGCCCGTTCACCGCAGGAGCTACGTAAGGCAGTAAGGGAGATAAATAGCCCACCTCCACAACCAGAGGAACCTGAACGGTCCCTCGACCCCGGCCTTCAAGAGGATCCGGACATATTCGTGGAGCTAATCGATAGGACATTTTATCAATTAAGCCGTGATGAGGCCATGGTGGCTATTACAGCCGACAATCCAGGGCTACTGCCTGCCTCACAGGTAAGTGAGACCAGGGGCCCAACCTTTGAGAAGTATCCCTTTCCATGCACCTTACCTTCCGTATCTACATGATGTCTTACAGGGAAGGTCCTCCGGACGCCATGCCGAGCCCGTGGCGAGTTACCAGCAAGGGGTACTGAGGCCCGGCAGGCGGAAAAGAAAAGCGGTTCGGACCGAGAAGCCGGCACGGAGGTATGATATAAAACCTCGCTCCGTGGGTTTGTCTTTGAAAACATAATAACACCCATGTTTCCCAGAAGGAAAATACTCGCCGGACTATATCCGGAGAAGTTGCCGATCACGCGCCCACTAGCCGGGCTCCAGGGCTGGACACTGAGGCGGGGCACGCGTCCGACGTTCCTCCTACAGAGGATGCGGATAAAATCTCCGCTACAAATTCCGGAGAGGAGAGCACCATGAATCACAGGCGTCGCCGGGCCGTACTCTGTGACGCTTGTTTCTCCTAAGAGGCATCTGATGCCTTCAATTCGGGAGACGCGTACATCCGTGCTGCTCAAAATGGTCTTGCCAGAGCCATGGACCAGTATGTAAAGGATATACGGGTAAGGAATTTTGATGATTATATACATCAGTAGCCCCCAAGACTTGAAACAGTTGGCACAACTGATTTAAGGATCATTATCTGTGCAGGTTCTTACAGAGAAGAATACCCAATTGTCTCAAGAGATGGAAGAGTGCAAGGCCCAGCTACGGGCTGCAGTGGCCGCATTGAAGGAGTCCGAGAAGGCCCCCCTCTGGTAACACCTGCTTTAAAGAATGACAGGTACCATATAGGATGTAGCATGCATGCAATTCTGACAATAAATATTGCAGATGACGCCGGAGTGAGTCCGGATGAGCAACATGTCATACGGCGGCTAAAGGCTGGCGAGCGCGTGCTTACAAAGGTTAGGTAGGAGAAAAACGATCTCCAAGATGCCAATACCCAGCTGAGCGTGGAACTAAAGGATGTTTGCGCCCAGCTGTCAGACTCTGTGAAGGAGAACATGCGGCTTCGACGCGGCATTTTCAGTAAGTGCTTGAACGAACTTCAAAAAGAGTTCGGCGAGGAAGCCCGCAAACAGAGTTATGTCTGCAGGTATGCTGACAGGTCGTCCCGCGAATGAGATGCCTGGGTCTGCGGGTGATCTTCTACTAGAGCTCTCCCAACTGCACGAACAAGTTCGGCAGGTGATGCAAGGTATTGCCCAGGCCTTATGGCCATCCGCCTCCCTGCCCGAAGGCCTTGGAGGACTTGCAGAGAAGCTCAAGGGAGCGCGGCGGCACTTCCGATTATGGAAGGTATCGGCCTGTCGTCAAGGTGCCAGGGAAGCCTGGGCCATGGTGAAGACGCGGTATACCAAGGCTGACCCAAACCACATGACTGAGGTCGGACCTGTGGGGCCCGATGTGAAAGAAATCCCTGTCAGTTTGGTGTATCACCAAGTAGAGTTAGCCGCCAAGTATACCCAACAGGATTGTAGGCTAGACAGCCTGTTGGATGGCATAGAAGAGGAATTTAATCATTCTAAGTGACTATGTAATTTGAATGACACGTAGAGTGTCTCTAGCCGGATTGTAAATCATTTGTCATGGCGGACCTTTTCGCTTCAACCTCTGGACCCAATAGTCCGGAGTGTATCCGAATACCAGCGCAGTTATGTAAAAACCGGGGTATGCATGGAAACCAGGCGTAGGGGTCATAAGTGCTTGAACAGACAAGTACCCAACTAGTTATGTTATGTTACATGGGTAGTAAGAAACATCTTCCAGGGAGAATAGTTCCGTTAAGGGTTCCTTTCCCTGGGTACGCATGGCCTAATGTGCATGTCCGAACTGCGAGAAGAGATGCAGGCAAAAACATCTGGGCGCAAGTAGAAAGAACAAAAAGTCATCTTTTATTCACCGACCGAATATTCCCTTAATAACGCTAGCTTTCGGCTTCACCCAGTCTGAGGTACACATCCGGCTAACCCGGCAGTAACAATCGCAGAGGTGCTCCCCTTATGCCCTAGCCGAATTAACGGGAACATAGGGCATAAATACAAGAGCCAGGCAACCCAGCTTGGCCAAAACTTAAGTCATATCGATGCATATAGTGGCGAAAAAAGGTACATGCGGAAGAATAACACATGTGCGGGGCATAAGGCCCATAAAACATTTAAACTTCTGTATAGGAAGCCCCCAGGTATAATGAGCGCGGCTGGCGCATCAAGATTGTGTAGTCAAAACACATTTTAGCCCTTCAAGGCCTCGAAAGAAAAGGGGAAGAAAGAAAGAAAAGATAGATAACGAATGCATAAAAATTTGACAGAGGTAAGGAGACGAACGTGGAGCCCGGCACTAGGCGTAGAATCTTCGGAGTCTAGCTGTGTTCCATGGATTTGGCTCGAGGCGGTTGTCCGATGCATCCTGCAGACGGTACGCTCCACCGGTTAAGACCTGGTCAATAATGAAGGGACCCTCCCATTTGGGCTTGATCTTGTCCTTTATCTTATCCCGTAGGCGTAGAACGAGTTCGCCAACGTTATAGGTTTTGGCCCGTACTTCTCTGCTTTGGTATCTTCTAGCCTGTTGCTGGTAGAATGCGGAACGAGCTTTTGCCACGTCCCGCTCCTCCTCGAGGGCGTCCAAACTGTCCTGCCGATCGAGCTTGGCCTCTCTCTCTCTTCATACATGCGCACTCAAGGTGAGTCATGAATTATGTCGCAGGGCAGAACTGCCTCTGCGCCGTACACCATAAAGAATGATGTGTATCCGGTAGTGCGATTCGGCGTGGTCCGCAGCCCCCAGAGTACGAAGTCGAGATCCTCTACCTGATACATCTCCGTCGTATCTATAATTTTTTATTGTTCCATGCCAATATTATTCACTTTCATATACTTTTTGGCAACTTTTTATATTATTTTTGGGACTAACATATTGATCCAGTGCCCAGTGCCAGTTCCTGTCAGTTGCATGTTTTATGTTTCGCAGAATATCCATATCAAACGGAGTCCAAACGGGATAAAAACAGACGGAGCTTATTTTTGGAAAATATGGAAAATCCGGAAGAAAAATCCACGCGAGACGGTGCCCGAGGTGGTCATGAGGTAAGGGGAGCGCCTGACCCCCCTGGGCGTGCCCCCTACCCTCGTGAGCCCACCGTAAGGCGGTTGATGCTCTTCTTTTGCCGCAAGAAAGCTAATATTCATAAAAAAATCACGGCGAAAGGTTTCAGGCCAATCGGAGTTACGGATCTCCATATATACACGAAACGGTGAAACAGAGCCAGGACAGAACACAGAAACAGAGAGATAGATCCAATCTCGGAGGGGCTCTCGCCCCTCCCAAGCCATGAGAGCCAAGGAACATAGGGGAAACCCTTCTCCCATCTAGGGAGGAGGTCAAGGAAGAAGAAGAAGACGGGTGATCTCTCCCCCTTGCTTCCGGTGGCGCCGGAGCGCTGCCGGGAGCCATCATCATCACCGCGATCTTCACCAACACCACCAACATCTTCACCAACGTCTCCATCACCTTCCCCCCTCTATCTACAGTGGTCCACTCTCCCGCAACCCGCTGTACCCTCTACTTGAACATGGTGCTTTATGCTTCATATTATTTTTCGATGATGTGTTGCCATCCTATGATGTCTGAGTAGATTTTCGTTGTCTTATCGGTGATTGATGAATTGCTATGATTGGTTTGAATTCCATGTTTTGTTATTGGTGCTGTCCTATTGTGCCCTCTGTGTCGCGCAAGCGTGAGGGATTCCCGCTGTAGGGTTTGCAATATGTTTATGATTTGCTTATGCTGGGTTGCGTGAGTGATAGAAGCACATACCCGAGTAAGTAGGTTGTTTGCGTATGGGATGAAGGGGACTTGATGCTTTAATGCTATGGTTGGGTTTTACCTTAATGAATCTTTAGTAGTTGCGGATGCTTGCTAGAGTTCCAATCATAAGTGCATATGATCCAAGTAGAGAAAGTATGTTAGCTTATGCCTCTCCCTCAAATAGAATTGCAATAGCGATTACCTGTCTAGTAACATAGTCAGTTGCCTAGGGACAATTTCACAACTCTTACCACCACTTTTCCACACTCGCTATATTTACTTTAGTTTTGTCTTTACCTTAACAGCCCCTAGCTTTTATTTACGCTCTCTTTATTTTCTTGCAAACCTAAAACCTACAAAGTACTTCTAGTTTCATACTTGTTCTCGGTAAAGTGAACGTCAAGCGTGCGTAGAGTAGTATCGGTGGTCGATATAACTTGAGGGAATATTTGTTCTACCTTTAGCTCCTCGTTGGGTTCGACACTCTTACTTATCGAAAACTGTTGCGATCCCCTATACTTGTGGGTTATCACTACCCAGTGCATGTTAGATTCCTTTAAGGACCACACTAATCTGGGTTTGATGCCGCTCATGATAAGACCATTTGCTCATTCGACTTGACCGTTAGTTTGTGGATGATAGACAGAAGCGTAGTCGAGCTTAATGCCCATGTTGCTGGACCATAGTTTCACCTCGTCGGCAGTGAAGTTTGTGCTGTTGTCAATGATGATGCTGTGGGGGACACCATAACGGTGTACAACCCCGGATATAAATTCTATCGATGGTCCGGATTCGGCCGTGTTAACAGGTTTGGCTTCTATCCATTTGGTGAATTTATCCACCATTACCAATAAGTATTTTTTCTTATGGTTCCCCCTTTAAGGGGTCCAACCATGTCAAGCCCCCAGAGCGCAAAAGGCCAGGTAATGGGGATTGTTATGCCAATAGCAGCGCCGGGCAGCTAAGTTGGTATGGAAGAACTGCTGCGCCGCGGGAAATCCTTCTCTATACAAGTTCTCGTACGAGGTTTTTGAACAGAACTTCGATAGGCGAGAGGTGTAAGCACCGCGAGGTGTGAAGCGATCTCGTACTAAACGAATGGAAATTGACAACAATAAAAAAACATAACTTAGAAAGAGAGGTTCTTTGTAGGGCGACGGGTGGAATATGGCTTTGGTTTGCAAAGAGCTGGCAACCGACGCAGTGTTGGACCAAGTCATGTGCGTCTGCTCGGGCCGCCGGCCAATAAAATCCTGTACGGAGGGCTTTACTTACGAGGGCCCGGGCTGCGGCGTGGTGGCCACCGAGTCCGGCGTGAATTTCTACCAGAAGCTTCCGCCCTTCCTCTCTGGAGATGCTCCTTTGAAGGACTCCGGTGGTGCTTTTCCTATAGAGCTCTCCCTCGTGGACCTTGTAGGCTTTAGATCATCGCACGATGCAGCGTGCCTCATTTTCGTCCTTGGGAAGTTCTTGCCTGGTTAGGTAGGCCAGGAATGGTTCAGTTCATGGGGAAATGACGACCATTATTACGTGGGCTGAAGGTGTTATATCGGTGGCGGAGCCGCCGATTATGTCAGGGTGTTCGGTATCTGGCGTTGTAGCTGGGTCCGGAGTGTTGTTGCTTGTTTCCCCTTCCCATGCCACGGATGGCTTAAACAGCCTTTCCAAGAATATGTTGGGTGGGACCGGATCGCGCTTAGCACCGATACGGGCAAGGACCTGATTGTTTTCCCGAGCGATATGGTGGAATTCGAGCCCCTCGAACCGAGCTGACATCTTGAGTACGACATTGCAATAAGCCGCCATTTTCGGATCTTTAGCGTCGAAGTCTCCATTTATTTGGGATATTGCGAGGTTCGAGTCCCCGCGCACCTCCAGGCGTTGAATGCCCATGCAGACTGCCATCCGGAGACCATGTAACAGGGCCTCATATTCGGCGGCATTGTTGGAGTCTGTATACAATATTTGGAGTACATATTGGACTGTATCTCCGGCGGGGGACGTCCGGACGATGCCAGCCCCCAGACCGGCCAACATTTTAGAGCCGTCGAAGTGCATAATCCAGTTGGAGTATGCGCCGTATTCCTTAGGGAGTTCGGCTTCTGTCCATTCGACGACAAAATCGGCCAATACCTGTGACTTAATAGCTCGCCGAGGTGTATATGTTATGTCGAACGGGAGGAGCTCTATGGCCCATTTGGCAATCCGGCCTGTGGCGTCGCGGTTGTTTAGTATGTCGTTCAGTGGCACTTCAGAGGCAACTGTAACTGAAAACTCTTGAAAGTAGTGTCGTAGTTTCCGGGATGCCATGAATACCGCATACGCTATCTTTTGATAATGCGGGTACCGTGATTGGCATGGGGTGAGGACAGCGGATACATAATATACCGGCCTTTGAAGGGGGCATTTATGTCCGTCTGTTTCTCGTTCAACGACAAGTGCTGCGCTTACGACTTGACGAGTCGCTGCTATGTATAGCAGCATCAGTTCGCCGATGTTTGGCGCGGCCAGGATTGGGTTGGTGGCCAGTATGGATTTTATTTCTTCCAGTCCGGCCATGGCCGCATCCGTCGACTCAAAGTGTTAGTTGCACCGAAGAAGGCGATAAGGGGGTAGTGCCTTTTCTCCTAATCGGGAGATAAAGCGACTTAAGGCCGCAACGCATCCAGTTAATTTCTGGATTTGCTTGAGGTCTGTTGGGATGGCCAATTGTGACAGGGCTCGGATTTTAGCCGGATTTGCTTCGATCCCTCTACTTGAGACGATGAAACCCAGGAGTTTTCCGGCGGGCACGGCAAAAATGCATTTTTTCGGATTGGGCCTAATGTCGTATGTTCGGAGGTTATTGAACATAAGCCTCAAGTCGTCTATCAAAGAGTCGACGTGTCTGGTTTTGACGACCACATCGTCTACGTATGCTTTCACTGTTTTGCCGATTTGCTTTTCCAGGCATGTCTGAATCAAGCGTTGATACGTTGCACCGGCGTTCTTAAGCCCGAAAGGCATTGTGTTGAAACAGAAGGGGTCGTATGGCGTGATAAACGCCGTTGTGGCTTGGCCAGGCTCGGCCATCTTGATTTGGTGGTAGCCGGAGTATGCATCGAGGAAGCACAATGAGTCGTGTCCCGCGGTGGCGTCGATAATTTGATCGATGCAGGGGAGGGGAAGGGATCCTTTGGGCAAGAATTATTGAGGTCTTTTAAGTCGACACATAAGCGCCAGGATTTGTCCTTCTTTGGTACCATCACCAGGTTTGCTAGCCAGTCCGGGTGTTCTATTTCTCTGATGAATCCGGCCTCCAATAACTTGGCTAGCTCCTCGTCCATAGCTTGTCGCTTAGGTTCGGAGAAGCGTCGAAAAGTCTGCTTGACCGGCTTGAACCCTTTTAGAATGTTAAGGCTATGCTCGGCCAACTTGCGTGGGATTCCTGGCATATCTGATGGTTGCCAGGCAAATATATCCCGGTTCTCGCGCAGGAAATCCCGTAGTGCGGCGTCAACATCGGGGTTTAACTGTGCCCCAATTGAGGCTGTTTTGGTAGGGTCCGTTGGGTGCACTTGGAATTTGACTATTTCGTCCGCTGGTTTGAAAGAGGTGGACTTGGGTCTCTTCTCGAGTATCACGTCGTCCCTGTCCAAGGTCGAGCGTAGCGCAGTTAACTCCTTTTCCGCTAGGGCTTCGGATAGTGCCTCGAGGGCTAGTGCGGCTGTTTTGTTTTCGGCGCGGAGCGCTATGTCCGGATCACTAGTTAGAGTGATAATTCCATTGGGCCCAGGCATTTTGAGCTTCATGTACCCGTAATGGGGTATAGCTTGGAAGATCGTGAATGCCTCCCGCCCTAGAAGGGCGTGGTATCCGCTACTGAACATGGCCACTTGGAATGTTATTTCTTCGGACCTGTAATTTTCCGGTGTGCCGAATACAACATCTAGTGTGATTTTTCCGGCGCAACGTGCCTCCCAACTGGGGATGATTCCTCTAAAGGTTGTGCTGCTTTGCTCGATGCTGTTCCAGTCTATTTCCATTTTGTGAAGAGTTTCCTCGTAAATGAGGTTTAATCTGCTGCCGCCATCCATGAGCACTTTAGGGAGCCGAAAGCCGTCCACAGTTGGACTAAGGTGTAATGCGACTAGTGCTCAAGTTGTTCGGCATTTAGGTTCGTCACTGGAATTGAAGGTGATAGCCGTGTCGCTCCATGGATTAATTGCTGCCACCTGGCAGATCTCGGAAAGGCTGCGGAGTGCTCTCTTGCGCCTATTATTTGAGGCGAATGTCTCGAAGACTGTTAAGACTGTATTGTAATTTGCGGGATGTTGCTCTGCAGTTTTTTGAATGAGGAGATCCTCACCGCTCTTAGCAACCTGCCGGAGTACCCAACATGCTCTGAGGCTGTGCGTTGGTGTGGTATCCACCGTACTGTGAATTTTGCAGGGTCCGTCAAGCCATCCCTCCAATACGGTTGTGTGCCCTGTACCGGGCTTTTTCTTTTTTTGTCATTGAATCGGGTGTCTTACGGGGGTTCACCCTTTTGGTTCGGACTGGGTATTTAGCCAAAGCCGGATTATCCCAAAACTCTATTTCGGTTTTCTAGGCGCTCTCCATCGCACAGTACTTCTGTACTATGGTCGCCAAGTCAGTGAAGTGTGCTATGTTGCGGCGGCTTATGGCGTTAAGGATTCCCTTGTCCGTGCAATTACTGCAGAAGAATGAAATTGCGTCTTCCTCTCGACAGTTCTTGACCTTGTTCATTATAAGGAGGAATCTGGCCCAATAGTGATGTACTGTTTCCTGGGGCTCTTGTCTAATGTTGGAGAGATCGGTTGTATCTGGGTGGGTGGGCGGATTTAAGTTCGAAACGTGACCTGATCTGAGACCCGGGGGCATGGGAGTTTCCGATCTTGGAGGTTTGGGCTCCGGGATGTCGCCCGATAGGTCTGGCCCACTGCCTGATTCTATGTTCAAGGCTTGGGGGATGTCCTTTCGTGTACAGGTATCCGGCTCGGAGAGCTCTGGAATCCGGACATAGCTTGTCCTCAAGATTGAGGGAAAATTACCGCATTGTTCCTCCACCACAGATATCTGATGGGTGACGGGCGGAGAGTTAACCTCCCTTTGGTGGGGTTTAAGCCCAATCCGATCATAGTCCGTAGCGACTCCCAAAGCGGCGATGCGGTCCAAGAGCTCGTTTAGGGAAGAGAGCTCCATCGGACCCATCTGCTCGTCAAGTTCCGAGCCGACGTGGAAGCTGTTTTCGATGACCCGAGAAGTCATCATCGGCGCAGCAACCGAACGGGCAGTCATGACGAACTCGCCTAGCCGGAGAGTCTGGCCGACAGCTAAGGCTCCTCGAGAGGTGACGCTGTCCTTGACAACGAGACGAGACATCCTTCCTTATGGCGATGGCACAGTGGAACTCTCAATGAAAGCACCAATGTCGGTGTCAAAACCGGCGGATCTCGGGTAGGGGGTCCCGAATTGTGCGTCTAAGGCGGATGGTAACAGGAGGCAAGGGGCACAATGTTTACCCAGGTTCGGGCCCTCTCTATGGAGGTAATACCCTACTTCCTGCTTGATTGATCTTGATGAATATGAGTATTACAAGAGTTCATCTACCACGAGATCGTAGAGACTAAACCCTAGAAGCTAGCCTATGGTATGATTGTTGTTGTCCTACGGACTAAACCCTCTGGTTTATATAGACACCGGAGGGGGCTAGGGTTACACAAAGTCGGTTACAACAAAAGGAGATCTACATATCTGTATCGCCAAGCATGCCTTCCACGCCAAGAGAGTCCCATCCGGACACGATACAAAGTCTTCAATCTTGTATCTTCATAGTCCAACAGTCCAGCCAAAGGTTATAGTCCGGCTGTCCGGATACCCCCTAATCCAGGACTCCCTCACGAAACATGGAGCGTTAAAACTCAAAGTTTTAGAGGCATGAGACATCAACTATGGAATGATAGCTCATGGCAACACTAGTAGAAAACGGAGCTTTAAAACCGGTTTGTAAGGGCCTTTAGTGCCGGTTATGGAACCGGCACTAAAGTGTGGGCACTAAAGCCCCCCCCCCCTTTAGTACCGGTTCGGCACGAACCGGCGCTAAAGTGCCACCACGTGGCGTGAGCTCGCGCCCTAGTATGGGGGACCTTTAGTACCGTTTGGTGTTACCAAACGGTACTAAAGGTTTTTTTTTTTGAATTTTTTTTTGAAAATTTTGGAAAAAAAATTGATATTTTTTTTCGATTTTTAATTTTTCTGAATTATTTGATGATTTAGTCTCTAATCACCTCTCTTAACTGCTCAAGTGTGGATCACTAATTCCAAATCATCTAACTTCCCGACCGGTCACCCATCCCTCTCACTACTCCAGCACGAGCACGCTTAACTTTCGGGTAAGATTCTTTGATTGTGGGTTATCAAGATCAATAACAGGTTCAATCTCTACATCATTGTCTTTGCTAGGTTGAGCATCAACATGAACATTATCATTAACACTATGACTAGGTTCATGTTCATCACCTGATTAAGTTACAGCATCAGAAATAGAAATATCATTGGGATTCTCAGGTGTGTCTACGACAGGTTCACTAGAAGCATGCAAAGTCCTATCGTTTTTCTTCTTCTTCTTCTGTTTAGAAGAACTAGGTGCCTCTAAATTATTTCTCTGAGAATCTTGCTCGATTCTCTTAGGGTGGCCTTGAGGATACAAAGGTTCCTGAGTCATTCTACCAGTTCTAGTAGCCACTCTAACAGAAAAGTCATTTTTATTATTCCATTCATCAAGCAATTCATTTTGAGCTTTAAGTACTTGCTCATCTTGAGTAGCAACCATAGAAGCATATTTGCTAACGCGGTGAAGTTCATCTTTAACTCTAGCCAGATTATCACCTACGAGTCCTATCTCGAAAGCATTATTCTTTAACTCTCTACCAACATAAGCATTAAAACTTTCTTGCCTAGCCATAAAGTCATCAAATTCATCTAAGCATGGGCTATGAAATTTAGTAGAGGGTATTTCAACTTTATCATATCTATAGAGAGAATTTACCTTTACTACCTGTGTCGGGTTATCAAGACAATGTGGTTCTTCAGGCGGTAAACTAAGACCATGTATTTCTTCAATAGGTGGTAAATTCTTAACATCTTCAGCTTTAATACCTTTTTCTTCCATTGATTTCTTTGCCTCTTTCATATCTTCAGGACTGAGAAATAAAACACCTCTCTTCTTCGGAGTGGATTTAGGAATAGGCTCAGGAGTTGGCTCAATTGGTTCAGGAATTACTTAAGGAACTGGCTTGGGAAGAGTCCAATTATTTTCATTGGTCAACATATTATTCAATAGTATTTCAGCTTCGTCGACTGTTCTTTCCCTGAAAACACAACCAGCACAACTGTTGTAACACCCTGGATGTAACTTTCTATATTTGTAACTCCAACTCTTGCCATTTTTGGCTTTGTGATATGATATTCCCTCCGTGGTTGGGTTTTTCTTCATTTTTGCATTTTGTCCATGTCATGCATTTCATATCATGTCATCATGTGCATCTCATTTGCATACGTGTTAGTCTCATGATTCCGAGCATTTTCCCCGTTGTCCGGTTTGCAATCCAGCACTCCTATGTCCCCCGGCGTCCCCTTTTACGTTTTTCCGTGAGCGGGTACTAAACTTTCTCGGAATGGACCGAGGTTTGTCAAGTGGCCTTGGTACACCACCGTTAGACCACCTGTCAAGTTTCGGGTCATTTGGAGCTCGTTTGGTACTCCAACGGTTAACCGCACTCTCACAAAGGCCTCTTTTGAGTTGCAGCCCAACACCCCTTCAAAACAGCCCAATAACCCATCTAAGTCACTTCCATGCTCTCTGTCGTCGGATCACGATCGTGTGGGCAAAAACCGCACCCCATTTGGAGCTTCCTAGCTCCTTCTACCTATAAAAACACCCCCTCCCCCGAAATTTCGGATCAATCCTCCTCCAAACCCTAGCCCCGCTCCTCTCCGCGCCGCCGGACGCGTCCGGACTGGGCCGGACACGTCCGCCCGCCGCCGCCCGGCCAACCGGGAGCTGCCACGTGGCCCCCGTGCCAACTTTGCCGCCGCCGGCCCGCAGGGCCCGTGCGGGGCCCTCCCGAGCCCGTCGCCGCCCCGTCCCCGAGCCGCGCCCGGCGCGCCACCGCCGTCCTCCGCCGCGCCCGGCCGGCCCCCTCCTCCTCCGGCCCCGGGCCTCGTCCTCCGGCCGCCCTTCCTCCATCTCCGGCGAGCCGGCCCCGCCTCGGCTTCCTCGAGCCAGATCCGATCGGACCGAAGGGTTGACTTTCCCCTCCCCCCGATTCCCTCTAAGTCTTTTATCTGTGATATAATTTGTTGCAATTTCATCATGCCATAACTCTGTACCCGTAGCTCCGTTTCGTGCGTGTAATATGTCAAAATGTTTGCCTTGAAGAGTAGATCATTTCATCTCATTGCATCATTTTCATTTGAGCTCATCTTGATGCCACAAATGCTGTTGGAAGAGGGCTATGTGATGTTAGTTTCTGTTTCTTAACAGAACATGCACTTCTGTCATTTTTTCCATGATTGATGTGTGCATCCTATGAACTTGAGTCCTACATGTGTTTTGTAATATGCCATGCCATCTTTACAGGGGTGTATGCCATGTATTTTTTTTGATCTCTGTGGTGAGTAGCATAAGCATGCAAACTAGGCTTCATGATGTTGCTGATTTCAGCCCCTGTTTTGCTGATATTTTTATGCCATGTTAACTTGATGCTACAGAGAGATCGATGCTTATTTTGAGATACTTCAGTAAGGATGTTTTGAACATATGGTTATCCTCTATCCATCCATTCCCTTCTTTGCAATTATGAAGTGACGTAGCTTGAGTCAATCGAGCTCTACTTTTGCTATAAAATGTTTCCTGGCAGATTGTTTACATGTTATTCAATTTTGCCAAGGTTGTTGTAGTTTATCCGTGTATGATATGATGTTGTTATTGCCATGTGTAGCTTCTATGCTATGTCTTATTGACGGATGTATGCTTAGTTTATCTTGTAATGCTCTGTAGTGAGTGCATCGAGCTCGCGAACATGCCTACTTGTTATCTGTTTTTGTCTTGCCCTGTTGCTGAATCTGTTAAGGAAACTTGCTATGTTTACATGGGTTCTATCATATTTTCTGATTCTTTTTGGCTCATGGTCAGTAAGGGACTTTTGTTCTATGCTTTGAGTATATTCATGACATGCCTTGTTTTGCTATTATAATTTCCGGTAGCATGCTGTTTGCTTGCTCTGAACATTGCTTCCTGATGCTGATTCTGCCATGTTCAGTTTTTCACTAAGTCTGTGAAGCTGATATATTTTGCACTTTTGCCATGCTTGTTTGGACCTGTTATGATGTGATTTAGCCGTAGCTCAGTGTTCATCTTTTGTCAAGCATCTTGACTAGATCACTGTCATATGATTCTTGGGTACGTTTGGGTGCAGTAGCTTAATTTCTTGTTGCTTGCTAAGTGGCATCATGCTGTTAATGGCAGATTTGTGCCATTCTTGTTTTGCTTGTCATTTGCAAACCGTGCATCCGATTCCGGTGATCTTTATATCGATTTCAACCGAAATCATCTCACCTTTCCAGCAGCATACTTGGTTTGCCAAGTTGATGCCTGGTTCATCATTTTCCTTCCGGAGCACGCATACGCATTGCATATGACATCTCGCATATCATGCCATATATTGCATTATGTTGCTTGTGCATTGCACCGTGATTTATTGTGGTTCCTTTGTTTGTGTTATTGCTTTGGGTAGAGCCGGGAGAAGAGTACGTGAACGAGGAACCAGTTGAGAACGCTTACGAGGATCAAGCTTTCGACAACTCTGAGAACTTTGCAGGCAAGATGACCATACCCTCTAAATCACTTCTATCTTTGCTTGCTAGATGCTCGCTCTTTTGCTATGCCTATGCTATGATGCCTATCACTTGCTTATCATGTCACCCATATTGCCATGTCAAACCTCTAACCATCCTTCCCTAGCAAACCGTTGATTGGCTATGTTACCGCTTTGCTCAGCCCCTCTTATAGCGTTGCTAGTTGCAGGAGAAGATGAAGTTTGTTCCTTGTTGGAACATGGAGATGTTGTTCCTTGTTGGAACATGTTTACTTGTGGGGGATATCA
>LR880968.1:698099157-698112849 GCA_904067115.1 Aegilops sharonensis | reverse complement strand
ACGGGGGCGCGGCGGATGGTCGGCGCGTGGCCATCGCAGCCACGGGCGGCTGCCCGGCGTCCACCTCCCCTTTGTGAACAGAGGAGGAAGGAGAGGGGCAAGTTGGGCTGGGCCGGCCTGGTTGGTCTAAGGCTAGCGGGGCCGAGGCCCAGTGGGGGGGGGGGCAAAGGCCTTATCTGTTTTTATCTCTTTTGTTCCTTTTTTTGTTTATAATTCCTTTTCTGTTTTCTGTTTTATTTTAATTCCTCTTTTATCATAGTTTTATAAACTATAAAAGTAGTCCCTAATTTAGTGTTAGCAATTAGCTACTGCCACATAAGTTTGGGCAACAAAATAAATTAGTTTAATATTTTATTGATTGTAAAAGGCATTTAAACAATTGTTTTCACTATTGTTTTGATTGTTTTAGGGCCTTTATACATTTTATCAAAGTTTGGTTTCTCCACCATCATTACCTATGTATTATTTGGTTCACTCCGAACATTTAAATCTTAATATTTGAAAACTTTTATCGTTTGCTCGATTTTGAATTTGAAATTCGAACTAGGTTCCGAACTAACGCGAGTTTATCCACAGTAACCGAGGTGACGTGGCAACATTAGTGGGGATTACTGTAGCTTAATTACCCGGGCGTCACATCTATATACTTGGTAAAGGGTGGAAGACTCGGCCTTATGCCTGGTGTTTTGTTCCACTCTTGCCGCCCTAGTTTCCGTCATACTGGTGTTATGTTCCTTCATTTCGCGTTCCTTACACGGTTGGGTGATTTATGGGACCCCCTTGATAGTTCGCTTTGAATAAGACTCCTCCAGCAAGGCCCAACTTTGGTTTTACCATTTGCCACCTAAGCCTTTTCCCCCCGGGTTTTCGCGAGCCCGAGGGTCATCTTTATTTTAACCCCCCCCCCCTGGACCAGTGCTCCATCGAGTGCTGGCCCGAACCGAGCCGCCTGCGGGGCCACCTCGGGGAAACTCGAGGCCTGGTTTTACTCGTAGCCTGTCTCATCCGGATGTGCCCTGAGAACGAGATATGTGCAGCTCCTATCGGGATTTGTCGGCACAATCGGGTGGCTTTGCTGGTCTTGTTTTATTGCTGTCGAAATGTCTTGTAGTCCGGGATTCTGAGACTGATCGGGTCTTCCCGGTAGAAGGAATATCCTTCGTTGACCGTGAGAGCTTATAATGGGCTAAGTTGGGACACCCCTGCAGGGTAATATCTTTCGAAAGCCGTGCCCGCGGTTTTGAGGCAGATGGGAATTTGTTAATGTCCGGTTGTAGAAAACCCGAAGTTGACCTTAATTAATACACATCAACCGCGTGTGTAACCGTGATGGTCTCTTCTCGGCGGAGTCCGGGAAGTGAACATGGTGTTGGAGTTATGTTTGACGTAAGTAGTTCAGGACCACTTCTTGATCGCTACTAGCTTCACGACCGTGCCTTGCTTCTCTTCTCGCTCTCTTTTGCGAATGTAGCCACCATATATGCTAGGCGCTTGCTGCAGCTCCACCTCACAACTCTATCCTTCCTTTAAGCTTAAATAGTCTTGATCTCGCGGGTGTGAGATTGCTGAGTCCCCGTGACTCACAGATTCTACCAAAACAGTTGCAGGTGCCGACGATGCCAGTGCAGGTGACGCAACCGAGCTCAAGTGGGAGTTCGACGAGGAACGTGGTCGTTACTATGTGTCTTTTCCTGATGATTAGTAGTGGAGCCCAGTTGGGACGATCGGGGATCTGTTTAGCATTTGGGGTATCTTCTTTTATTTTGGTTCCGTAGTCGGGCCTTTGAGTGTAATCTGGATGATGGATGTTTATTTATGTATTGTGTGAAGTGGCGACTGTAAGCCAACTATGTATCTCTTTCCCTTATGTGTTACATGGGTTGTGTGAAGATTACCTCACTTGCGACATTGCTTTCAATGCGGTTATGTCTCTAAGTCGTGCTTCGACACGTGGGAGATATAGCCGCATCGAGGGCGTTACAACTATCCAAGTAGTCCTTGGAAGCATCGGTTAGTCCATTATAAAAGATATCAAGTATTTCATTTTTCTTAAGAGGATGATCAGGCAAAGCATTAAGTAACCGGAGAATCCTCCCCCAAGCTTGTGGGAGACTCTCTTCTTTGATTTGCACAAAATTATATATTTCCCGCAAGGCAGCTTGTTTCTTATGAGTATGGAAATATTTAGCAGAGAAGTAATAAATCATATCCTGGAGACTACGAACACAACCAGGAGCAAGAGAATTATACCAAGTCTTAGCATCGCCCATTAATGAGAACGGAAATATCTTAAGGATATATAAATAGCGAGACTTCTCATCATTAGTAAACAAGGTGGCTATATCATTCAACTTGGTAAGATGTGCCACAACAGTTTCAGATTCAAGGCCATAAAAAGGATCAGATTCGACTAAAGTAATAATATCAAGATCAATAGAGAATTCATAATCCTTATTAGTAACACAGATAGGTGAAGTAGCAAAAGCAGGATAGGGTTTCATTCTAGCATTAAGAGACTGCTGCTTCCATTTAGCTAATAATTTCTTAAGATCATTTCTATCATTGCAGGCAAGGATTTCCATAGCAGCTTTTCCATTTATAACATAACCCTTAGGAACAACAGGTAAAACATAATCATTGGGGGAACCTTCATCATCACTATCATCAATAATAGGTTCTTCAATATTTTCATTCCCCCTAACTCTAGCAAGGTTTTCTTCTAGAAATTCACCTAATGGCAAAGTAGTATCATGCACAGAAGTAGTTTCATCATGCATAGCAGAAGTGGCATCATCAATAACATGCGACATATCAGAATTCATAGCAGTAGCAGGTTTAGGTGCCGCAAGCTTACTAATAACAGAAGGAGAATCTAGTGCAGAGCTAGATGGCAGTTCCTTACCTCCCCTCGTAGTTGAGGGCAAAATCTTGATCTTAGCGTCTTTCAAGTTCTTCATAGTGATTAACAGATATAAATCCCAAGTGACTCAGAGAATAGAGCTATGCTCCCCGGCAACGGTGCCAGAAATTAGTCTTGATAACCCACAAGTATAGGGGATCGCAACAGCTTTCGAGGGTAGAGTATTCAACCCAAATTTATTGATTCGACACAAGGGGAGCCAAAGAATATTCTTGAGTATTAGCAGTTGAGTTGTCAATTCAACCACACCTGGATAACTTAATATCTGCAGCAAAGTGTTTAGTAGCAAAAGTGGTATGATAATAAAGGTAACGGTAGCAAAAGTAAAGATAAATGTTTTTGGGTTTTTGTAGTAGTTGTAACAGTAGCAACGGAAAAGTAAGTAAGCGAAGAACAATATATGAAAAGCTCATAGGCAATGGATCAGTGATGGATAATTATGCCGGATGCGATTACTCATGCAATAGCTATAACATAGGGTGATATAGAACTAGCTCCAGTTCATCAATGTAATGTAGGCATGTATTCCGTAAATAGTCATACGTGCTTATGGAAAAGAACTTGTATAACATCTTTTGTCCTACCCTCCCGTGGCAGCGGGGTCCTTACAGAAACTAAGGGATATTAAGGCCTCCTTTTAATAGAGAACCGGAGGAAAGCATTAGCACATAGTGAATACATGAACTCCTCAAACTACGGTCATCACCGAGAAGTATCCCGATTATTGTCACTTCGGGGTTGTCGGATCATAACACATAATAGGTGACTATAGACTTGCAAGATAGGATCAAGAACACACATATATTCATGAACACATAATAGGTTCAGATCTGAAATCATGGCACTCGGGCCCTAGTGACAAGCATTAAGCATAGCAAAGTCATAGCAACATCAATCTCAGAACATAGTGGATACTAGGGATCAAACCCTAACAAAACTAACTTGATTACATGGTAAATCTCATCCAACCCACCACTGTCCAGCAAGCCTACGATGGAATTACTCACGCACGGCAGTGAGCATCATGAAATTGGTGATGGAGGATGGTTGATGATGACGACAACGACGAATCCCCCTCTCCGGAGCCCCGAACGGACTCCAGATCAGCCCTCCCGAGAGAGATTAGGGCTTGGCGGCGGCTCCCTGTCATAAAACGCGATGAAACTTTCTCTCTGATTTTTTTCTCCCCGAGATGGAATATATGTAGTTGGAGTTGAGGTCGGAGGAGGTCCAGGGGGCCCACGAGATAGGGGGGCGCGTCCTAGGGGGGGCGCCCCCTGTCTCGTGGACAGGCTGTGGGCCCCTTGGTGTATTTATTTCACCCAATAATTCTTATAAATTCCAAAAAGTGCCTCCGTGGATTTCCAGGACATTCCGAGAACTTTTCTTTTCTACACATAAAACAACATCATGGTAGTTCTGCTGAAAACAGCGTCAGTCCGGGTTAGTTTCATTCAAATCATGCAAGTTAGAGTCCAAAACAAGGGCAAAAGTGTTTGGAAAAGTAGATACGTTGGAGACGTATCACTCATCACAAATGAGATTGCCGGCTAGGAAGTGAAGAGATGACCGACAGATTCATCATCAAGAAGATCCTAAGAGCCTTGGATGGAAAATATGATACCATGTGCGCATTGATCCAAATGATGCCCAACTACAAATATCTCAAGCCAACGGAAGTCATTGGTAGAATTGTTGCTCATGAGATGTCACTAAAGTATAAAGAAGAGCTTCACAACAAGATAAGTGGTCCTTACAAATCCTCATGCGATCCTCCTACATCATCAAGTGAGAAACAAGCCTTCAATGAGGAATTGAGCCTAATGGTGAAGAACTTCAACAAGTTCTACAAGAGTAGAAGCAAAGAAATAAGTTCCAAGTCAAGGTCCTACAATGACAAAAGATCTTCTAGTCGTGAGCGAAATTGCTACAATTGTGGAAGACCCGGACACAACTCCAATGAGTGTACGGCTCCCTACAAAAGAAGATAAGACTCGCCTAAAAGGAGAAGTAGAAGAGAAGAATCACCTCCAAGAGAGAGAAGGAGTAGAGATGATTTTTATGAATGAAGAACCTCCCGCAGAAGCAAGGATTCGGAAGGGAAGGAAAAGTCATCAAGGAGCTACACAAAACGAAGACATCAAGCTCATGTTGGTGAATGGGTATCCGGCTCCTACTCCGATCATCACTCCGACTCAGAATATACTCAAGATGAAGGTGTTGCCGGTCTAGCACTTGTGTCAACCAACTCCTATGACATATTTGACTCACCAAATGAAGGAATAGGAAGATGCTTCATGGCTACAGGCCCAAAGGTATCACACCCCGAGTATGTCGATTTTAATAGTGATGAAGATGATTTGCTAAGTGATGATGATTTACGTGTTGACAACTCTAGTGATGAAAACTATGATGAACTTGCTATTAACCATGCTAATCAAGATAAAATGAATGACGATGATAAGAAGGAGATTGAGCATCTAACTAAAGAACTAAACACTCTTAAGTTAGCTCATGAAACTACCTTAGAAGATCATCAAGAGCTTTTAAGACTCATGAGAAGCTACGCTTTGAAAAGCTCAATCTAGAGCAAGAGCATGGGTTCTTAAAAGCAATGAATGATGATCTTCGTAAGAAAAGTTCTTCTTACATTGACAAGCGTTTACTCTTGTCTACTTACATGCCACAAGTAAAATCTAGCAACAAGAGCAAGAAAGATTCTTCTTCTAGTGGTAACAATAATCATGTTAAATCCAATGTTGTTGCTTCTGATTATCTTAGCCAAGTTACACTTGAGCAAGAAAATAGCTTATTGAAGGGAATTATAGAGAAAGGTGTTTACAAGAGCCTTGCCAGAAGTAAGCAATTTGAGGAAATTGTACGCAAGCAAGGAAGGCACTGGAAGAATCAAGGTGTTGGTTTTGAACGAAAGTTCAATGCCAATGGAGTTGAGTGGGAAGAAGATCAATACCCCAAGACGAAGTTTGTTCCTCAACAAGAGAAGTATGATCTTACTTCTTTGAAGGGAACACAAGCTCAAGATGATGTTCCACCACAAGACCACAAGAAAAAAAAGGCAAGATTAGCTTCAAGAGGAGATTGATGCATTTGAAGAAGCTCCCAAGGCCTTGGTCAAGTGGGTTCCCAAGACTACATCAAGTTCTACTTCATCAAGTACGACTACAACTCCAAGGATTCCCATCAAGTTGATGTGGGTCCCGAAGAAGAAGAAGAAGAACTAGAGAGTTCTTGAGGGTGACTCCGCCAACATACTTCACTCATATCATTTTGGTGAGAACAAGTGCACACAACTTCCACATCTTGCACTAGTTCAAGGAGTCAAAAACCCTCTTGTTGGTAAGGCAATGGACAAGGTAACCTAATGTTTTCATGGACATCATCTTGTGTGAACTTCACTCTATGTCTATGGATATCCTTGTTTGTTCCTTGTGGGACTAACCCGTGTAGGTATTGAAAGTGCAACTCACTCTAATGGATTGCTCCGAATGATCAACATCAACATTGAGCATCCACATCTTCAACATCTTCATGAAGTCATAATCAACACAACCCAAGGTAATTCATCCCTCTTAGGGGGGATATCACATCTAGGGGAGCTTTACTCAAAAGAATTGAGCTAAAGCAACTCTCATGGTGTGAACACAACAATGCTTTATGTAAAAGTGGTAACCCCACTTGCACTTAAACGATGAGTATGACCTATGATCACATGTTCTCATTTGACTCCTAAGTCAATATACTCATATATGGATGACCTAGTCATCGCAAATTTCTTGATAGATGCTAGAGTGTTTGTGCATGCTTTGCCACATAATTCATTCGCCATCTTATTGTGTGAGCATGTTGATTGCATATTTTTCCCATTCGAGGACATCCATTTGTTACTATGCTTGTTTGGCTCTTCTTGTTTTGCCAAATGGATGGACAAGAATGCCTAAGAACTTCTCTAGCTATCTATGTTATTCTCGTTTCAAACTCTATTCATGCTACATCAGAAAGTTTGACCAAGTTAGATTCGAACCCTCTGGGTGAGGAGCACTCAGAGTCACCGATTCGTCATAGACTTAAACCTCCAAAACCTCTCTGTGCATTTCGGTCTGACCAATTCATCCTTTTCGATCATACTGAGTTCACTGAGTTGATCTAGGTTTTCAATCTTGGTGCACCGGATTAGAAACGTTCGGTCATTACCGAGTTGCAGTAACCGCTTGCGATTCTGCATCTCGGTGCCAACGAGCTGTTCCACTCGGTCACACCGATAGGGTCATGATATATATATACTGACGGGTCAAATTTTGGAAATTTCTCCCAAACCTTTTCGCCCGCGCGTGTCCTGCTCTGCCGACTCGGGTCTCCGGATCGTCCTCTCGTCGCCAGCGACCACCCGCCATTGGTCTCCATCGCCGTCAATGATAATCTTCACCACCGTTGCCGCCGTAGTGAGCTCATCGCCGAGTTAGGGTATGAGTTCGAACCTTTGTGCAATCTTTACCTCCGATTCTTAGCACAAAGTCTATGCCATGATTCTTACCATGTATGAGATCATCCTATCCAGCAAAAAGTTCCTTTATATTAGTTTTGATTCAAAAATTTAGGGTTAGGTTTCCGCCGAACTCATCTCGGACCGACCGAGTTGTGGAAATTGGTCTCAACGATTTGTCTTAGGCCATTGCACTTGTAACTTTCGGTCTGACCAAAACTTGCAAATCGGTGTGACTGAGTTCAACTCTCAGTGAAACCCTAGCAATCTCGGAGTCACCAAACTGTGTCTCAGTCTGACCGATTCCACTAGTTTAGACTCCAAAGTTTCTTCGGTGTCACCGGGTTTAACAAATCAGTAGCTCCGAAATGCTTTCTGTGGAAAAATAAAACTAAGTTTTTGACTCATTTGTTTTGCAGAACCTCTGCACTTTGTTATGCTCATCCACTCTATCTCATCTTTAACTATTCACAAGGTCAGCTGTCAGTTTGCAGTGTCAGACATGTCAGATCAGAGTGATAGCCAGAACAAGTCTGAGGAGCAGGTAAATCTGAGTCAGGGCACTAGTCCCTCTGGCAGTTATGACGAAGGCAGTAGAAGTACTCCTAGCAACCTGCCTAAGGCTGCTACTAGGCAGAGGAGAAAGATAAATACTAATTCAGAGGATGAAGACTATGTTGCTGCTGAGGAGGAGGTCAAATCCAAGAAGAAGGTTGTCAAGAAGGAATTTGGCATAGCTGCTTCAACAAAACCTGCTTTGAACAAGGAGGCTCCTGCAAAGAGAGTGCCCATGTCTAGGCCAGAGCCTCAACATAGGAAACCATTCAGTCCACTCTTGAACCAAAAGAGGCTGGTGAGGGCAATAAGAGAAAGGAAAGGGTCAAGAAGAACATGGCCAGAGTAATTGGCAGATCCTCTATGATGAGAGACCCAGCTGAGGATGAAGAAGAAGATGAAGAAGAGGATGTTGCACCAGCACCTAAAGCACAAAAGCTGATGGGGGATGCCCTCAAGTCTTGGGCTGATCCTTCAAAGCCCGAGATTGCCCCAAAAGCTTCTACTCCAGCTCCCAAGACTGCACCAAAGAGGAGCACAAGAAACATTCTAGCTACTGAGAAGAACAAGGCCCCAGTGCCTGAAATTGAAGAAGAAGATGATGATGAAGCCCAAGTGCTCTGGAAGCTAAAGCCCAAGATCCCTGACCATGATGACAATTATCCAGTGGCTAAGAATATGAAAGTCAGAAAGGATGCAGGTCTCAGATTGTGGAGACAATCAGATCCTTATGCTGTGAGGAGAAGGACTGCTGTGGACTATAGATTTCACACCAAGGAGCAGCAGGACTTCTGTGAGACAATTCTTTTCGATACATCAACAACAATGAAGACCACTTCTGAGGAGTGCATGAAAGTTTTAGAATCAATGGAGTGGACACTTTTGTGGGTCAGAAACTGACCAAGTGGAATGATGACCTCATTATGCAATTCTATTCTACAGCTCCTTTCTATCCGGATGGAAGGATTGTATGGATGTCTGAAGGTACAAGGTACCAATCAACAGTTGCTGGGTGGGCCAAGCTGATCAATGCCCATGCAGAGCTTGAGGATGACATAGATGTCTATGCCAAGAGAAAGAAAGATCACAACTCCATGGCCAACATGTATAAGGAGATTCTTGACAAAGCCTTGGAAACTCATAAGCTAGGCTCTGTATATTATCTGTTGACTGGACTGGCCACTATTAACACCATCTTGAGGCACACCTTGTTGCCCAAATCAGGAGATCACGGGATGATCAGAGGCCACTCCATAAATTTTCTTCAGTTATTTGATGTGCACCAGAAATTTAAGGTGATGAGTTTAATTGTTGAAATAATCAAGAGGATAGCTGCAGACCAGAAGAGATCATATGGGTATGCTCCACACATCCAGATGCTCATCAAATCCAACATGGGCACAAGCACATACTTGTGGATAAAGGACACCTTCCCTTGAGACCTGACTTTGAGGACAACACATTTGTCATGAATGCTGAAGATCCCACATCTGTAGAGCCTCAAGAGAAGAGGGAGATAGCAAAAGTTGAGAAGGTAGCCAAGATGCCAAGTGTTGAAGAGGCTTCACAAGTTTTCCTTAAGTCAAAGCAAGATCAACTTGGATATCTTATTCAAGCCACTTTGAGGATTGAGAAATTTAACATCCCAAAATTCTAAATTTTGGAATATTATATTACATAAATAATTTTGATTGTTTTTTTATCATGGATGTGGTCGAGTCTTGTGGGGAAAAGTGCGCAAACCTCTGCAAAGTGTATAAACTAATCATGATTAGTTGTGTCCCTGGTTATGGACAATTTGAGTATTTGGTATTTGAATTATTGGTTGATCTCATCACTCTATTTAATGAAATTGTTGGGTTATTAATGATTTGGTGATTTTCGGATTGAGTTGGGGTTACCTTCTCAATATGGGTAACTTAACTTAGTAGTAAATAAAATTTATTCCTTTTTTGTAGGGGAAAATTGGCTTTATGCAAAAATAAACACATGTTGACTATAGGACATGACCCCTAGAAACGGGCAGCCCATAGGAAAGATTTTCTCTAAAACTTTATTTTCAAAAGATCTTTTACCTCTCTTCTTTTCTAAGCTTTATCAAATATTCCCTTCTAGTTAGACTATACCCCTTTCCCCGTTTGACCACACGAAGATTCGACTGATGAGACCACTCCAAGAAGTACAAGATATCGGACAACTAAGACCAGTTCGGAATGAAGAAGATTTTACCGTACATTATAATAAAGGAAACTAGAACGGTTGAAGACTCCGAAGACTAGGAGAATTTGAAGGCTCTGAAGAATTTCCAGATTGGTATGACCTAGGAAGACTACCCTTATGGAACTTGTCAGACTATTGAAGCTGTCAATGCCCGAGATCAAGGTGTGTCGGAGAAAGACCGGAATGTCCGTGTCAAAACCGGCGGGTCTCGGGTAGGGGGTACGTAACTGCGCGTCTAAGGCGGATGGCAGGAGGCAAGGGACACAATGTTTACCCAGGTTCGGGCCCTCTCTATGGAGGTAATACCCTGCTTCCTGCTTGATTGATCTTGATGAATATGAGTATTACAAGAGTTGATCTACCACGAGATCGTAGAGGCTAAACCATATAAGCTATCCTATGGTATGATTTTTGTTTTCCTACGGACTAAACCCTCCAGTTTATATAGATACCGGAGGGGGCTAGGGTTACACAGAGTCGTTTACAACAGAAGGAGATCTACATATCCGTATCACCAAGCTTGCCTTCCACGACAAGAGAGTCCCATCCGGACACGAGACGAAGTATTCAATCTTGTATCCTCATAGTCCAATAGTCCGGCCAAAGGTTATAGTCCGACTGTCCGGATACCCCCTAATCCAGGACTCCCTCAGTAGCCCCTGAACCAGGCTTCAATGATGATGAGTCCGGTGCGCAGGTTGTCTTCGGCATTACAAGGCGGGTTCTTCTCCAAATTCTGAATACTTGTTTGAATAGTGCCCGGCTTCCCATAAATGTTGCACTCCTTGGCTTATGCGCCTAATAATGGAGATCCTCCATGCGTTGAGAAAATGCGAGAAGACGGGGCATTTTTACAATTGCCACCCTAGCCATGTAGGCAAATCGCCTTTTAAAGAGACGGGGATTCACATATCCATATCATACCATCCTCCCACAGCGAGTATCCATCGGAGCACGCCTGGAAAAGATCCATTCCAACATGGCCAGTCGCCACCGCTCCTCCTCTTGCCCCCGTAGCCCTAAGCCCGATGATTGGAAGAAGTGTTCAGTCCCGCATAGCCAACTAGTGAGGATACAGACCCAGGGATTTCTCCCCCCAGCGTATATGGTCCCCGTTCTAGCCGGTCTTGCCACCTATAATGGCGGAGAACAAGCAGAGAGCTTCCCCAATCCCTCCAAAGAGGAACGGGTATGAATTGTCCCTTACTTATTAAGGGGACTGGGATTTCGAATTCACCCGTTCCACCGCGGGCTCCTGGAGTTCTACGGCCTCCAGCTGCATAATTTCACTCCTGCCTCCATATTGCACATTGCTGGCTATGTCGCTCTTTGCGAACTGTTTTTGGGCTGCGAAGCTCACTTCGAGGTATGGAAGAGGCTATTCTTCCTCGTACTCCGTACACAGGAGGGGTCACTGTTTCAAGTGGGTGGAGCCAAAATATGGCGCATCGCCGGGACCGGATACTTGTCTGGCACACCGAAGAAGGCATCCGAAGACTGGCCTTCAGAGTGGTTCTATATAGAGGACGTCCCTCTTCCGGATCCTATTCGGATCGGCCTTCCTGAGTTTAATAATGTTCCTCTGAAGAAACGCCTAAGCTGGCAACCAAGGAGCCCTCAGGAGGAAGATGATAGAGACGTTTCTTACCTGATGAGCCGGATAAAGGTGCTGGCTCTATCAGGACTGACTACAACCAAAGTTATGTCAATATGCATTATGCAAGGGGTGCAGCCGCTTCAATACCGAGGCCGCCCAATGTGGGAATTTAACGGGGAAAACGATGCCACCCGTAAGGGGCCGGACTCCGTTGCCGCTCTGGCAAAAACTCTGTCCGGTCTGTACAAGGGAGAGGAAGAGGAGTTCCTCCGCATCAAACCGCGGGACGGATTCTCCATGTAAAATCCTCCAAGCTGGGTAAGCTGCCACTTTTCATGCCCTTCCCTTCCGAATTTCCACAATAAATGTCTTATTTTGCCCGTTCACCGCAGGAGCTACGTAAGGCAGTAAGGGAGATAAATAGCCCACCTCCACAACTAGAGGAACCTGAACTGTCCCTCGACCCCGGCCTTCAAGAGGATCCAGACATATTCGTGGAGCTAATCGATAGGACATTTTATCAATTAAGCCGTGATGAGGCCATGGTGGCTATTACAGCCGACTATCCAGGGCTACTGCCTGCCTCACAGGTAAGTGAGACCAGGGGCCAAACCTTTGAGAAGTATCCCTTTCCACGCACCTTACCTTCCGTATCTGCATGGTGTCTTACAGGGAAGGTCCTCCGGACGCCATGGCGAGCCCGTGGTGAGTTACCAGCAAGGGGTACTGAGGCCCGGCAGGCGGAAAAGAAAAGCGGTTCGGACCGAGACGCCGGCAAGGAGGTATGATATAAAACCTCGCTCCATGGGTTTGTCTTTGAAAACATAATAACACCCATGTTTCCCAGAAGGAAAAATACTCGCCAGACTATATCCGGAGAAGTTGCCGATCACGCGCCCACTAGCCGGGCTCCAGGGCTGGACACGGAGGCGGGGCACGTGTCTGACGTTCCTCCTACAGAGGATGCGGATAAAATCTCCACTACAAATTCCGGAGAGGAGAGCACCATGAATCACAGGCGTCGCCGGGCCGTACTCTGTGACGCTTGTTTCTCCTAAGAGGCATCTGATGCCTTCAATTCGGGAGACGCGTACATCCGTGCTGCTCAAAATGGTCTTGCCGGAGCCATGGACCAGTATGTAAAGGATATACGGGTAAGAAAATTTGATGATTATATACATCAGTAGCCCCCAAGACTTGAAACAGTTGGCACAACTTATTTAAGGATCATTATCTGTGCAGGTTCTTACAGAGAAGAATACCCAATTGTCTCAAGAGCTGGAAGAGTACAAGGCCCAGCTACGGGCTGCAGTGGCCGCATTGAAGGAGTCCGAGAAGGCCCCCCTCTGGTAACACCTGCTTTAAAGAATGACAGGTACCATATAGGATGCAGCATGCATGCAATTCTGACAATAAATATTGCAGATGACGCCGGAGTGAGTCCGGATGAGCAACATGTCATACGGCGGCTAAAGGCTGGCGAGCGGGTGCTTACAAAGGTTAGGCAGGAGAAAAACGATCTCCAAGATGCCAATACCCAGCTGAGCGTGGAACTAAAGGATGTTCGCGCCCAGCTGTCAGACTCTGTGAAGGAGAACAAGCGGCTTCGACGCGGCATTTTCAGTAAGTGCTTGAACGAACTTCAAAAAGAGTTCGGTGAGGAAGCCCGCTAACAGAGTTATGTCTGCAGGTATGCTGATAGGTCATCCCGCGAATGAGATGCCCGGGTATGCGGGTGATCTTCTACTAGAGCTCTCCCAACTGCACGAACAAGTTCGGCAGGTGATGCAAGGTATTGCCCAGGCCTTATGGCCATCCGCCTCCCAGCCCGAAGGCCTTGGAGGACTTGCAGAGAAGCTCAAGGGAGCGCGGCGGCACTTCCGATTATGGAAGGTATCG
>LR880968.1:698055781-698077196 GCA_904067115.1 Aegilops sharonensis | reverse complement strand
TGGCCCCTTTAGTACCGGTTCGTGGCACGAACCGGTACTAAAGGCTTGTCCCCTTTAGTGTGGGTTCGTGGCACGAACCGGTACTATAGGTTAGACCTTTAGTACCGGTTGGTAACACAAACCGGTACTAAAGGGGCTCGTGGGGACCCGGCCTGACGCCAGCCTGCCACTACCCCTTTCGTACCGGTTCGTGGCACGAACCGGTACTAAAGGCTCAACACGAACCGGTACTATTGATCGCAGCCACGAACCGGCACTATTGATCACATTAGTGCTGGTTTTTTTACAAACCGGCACTAATGTGCTTCACATTTGACCCTTTTTCTACTAGTGAAATGACATGGGCATAAACACGGCTATCCATGATGTTATCACCCGCTCACGTTATTGTGACTGTGCTGAGTTAAGCATGCATTTCTTCAGAAGGATTGGAGGGCTAATGAAGTTTCAACCTTAGCTGGTGTATCACCAGGATCTGGTGTATTACATCAAGAAGTTTAGGATGGACCTTTAGGAAGCCGTATTTGACAAGGAAGTGTTTCGTGAAGAACTCAGGACCCAGAAGCTTAAAGTAGCCAAGCTGGAGGAGCAAAACTTCGAGATACCGGATATTCACCAGGAATTGAAGGACAGTAGGACCGTGGTTCATGCCAAGGATGTTGAAACCCATAAGTTTGGAGCGCAACTCCTAAAATATTAAAGGACGTCACAAGAGACTTCACGTCAACAGAAATGACCTGGCAAAAGAACTTGAGAAGATCAGCAAGCACAATCAGAAGAAGACCAAACCCATGCTATATACTTACGTTAGATGCGACGATTGTGAGCTGTCATTTGTTTGATGTTTTTTTACAGCCACAAAATAAAATTTGTCTCTTCAAAACTATTGTTTGTATTGTGTATATCCCTCTCTATCTCTCTTATCTCACCCCCAAGACCCTTGAAACCAATAGAAGATGAATGGAGATGAACTCATATTTTCTGGACTGATGACTCAATTGGACACGGACCAATGGATTCAGAACATGGAAGATCACATGAAGAATAACAATATAACCTGAAAGGATATGGCCCAGCATGCTCTTCAGTGCTTTGAAAGAGGTGCTTCTACCTGGTGGAGGATGTACCAAACCATCAATGGATGGCAAGGAGTAACCACTTGGAAAGAATTTAAGTTGACTCTGCTAAAGTCTCAGCTTGTGTCCCAGAAATTGAAGCCTTATGGAAATGATATGAAGCAACCTTGTGCATGCAAGCTATGTGGAGAAATAGGACACAACCATAAAGAACACAAGGATGAATGCCCTCATTGTGAAGAAAGTCACCCAGCTAAAGAATGCCCAACTAGGCAGATTACTTGTTTCTTGTGTGAAGGGACTACCCACTACCCTGCTCAATGTCACATTTACCCCATGGTACAAAGAACCATCCAGCAGAAGAAATAAGAAATGAAAGGAGCCCTCATGGAAATTTTAGAAGAACCTATGATGAAGGAAGAGGTGGAGGACACACCCGAAGAAGACCCAATTAAACCCTGCACCAAGTCATGCTATTCATGTGGAGAAGAAGGACACATCTCCCAAAATTGTCTGAAGGGGGATCTAGTAGCATTCCCGGTGGTGGAATAGAGTATGACCCCCAGGAGATAGAAGCCATGATTGGCACGAAAAAGTCCAGGAAGGAAATAGATTGGATTCCAGGGACAACCCAATTTCTACTAAGAAGGACGTGAGTCATATCACATGTTTCAGTTGCAAAGATTCAGGGCACTACTTCAGCGATTGCCCAAAAAGGAAGCCGAGGACCCAAGGAGGCTATATAATCAGAAGGAAACCTTGAGATTTGTCAGAAGTAATATGTTTCCGTTGTCATGAAGTAGGGCACTTTGCCAGAGATTGTCCCAAAGAGAAGGAGGCTTGTGCTAAATGGTCGAGTTGAAAAAGAAATGTAGTAGTAGTAGTAGTAGTAGTAGTAGTAGTAGTAGTAGTAGTAGTAGTAGTAGTAGTAGTAGTAGTAGTAGTAGTAGTAGTAGTAGTAGTAGTAGTAGTAGTAGTGGGAACATTTTTATTATTGTGGTGTTGAGTTGAGGCATGTAATGGAAATGCAGGAGATTGTAATAATTTGAGAATCAATAAAGTTAGCATCATTGGTACTGATTTGGATTTTATGAGTTGTTACCCTATGAAGAAAGATCTTGACCATTTTCGAGGATATGAGAAATATGGTCTACGGATGAATTTGTGCATTTCAAGGGTGGTAGTACCCTGAGAGGACACTAGACCCCTGGAAAACATAATTATATTCCATGGAGTGGACTTCGGACAAAATAAGTACGAATTTTATCTCGATATGTGGGATACCCCAAGGATATGAAGGGATGAAGTACTATTGGATATAAAGGAGGTATAATGTTGGTAATATGGAGCAATTGTAACCCTCGAATGAGTTGAAGCTATAAATGTGATGAGGTGGGCCGTAACCCACAGGCTCCAAGACCTGTCAAGAAGCAAGCACACTCTTGCTGAAGGAAGAGACCCTGGAAGAACTTACGACTTTATCAACAGAAGATCTTATAGGAGTACGCAAAACCTAAGAGATGTGAAGGAATGATATATGTTTGTTTGGCTTGCAGAATCAATGGATTTATCTGAACTTGGTTTGTCGACAAGAGAAATTCTACAATGCTTGTGAGGATGACCTAGTATTAGAATGCGAGATTCGCTAAAACCTATACAAGGTAATGATTTGGGTGCGGGATGGATTGATCACCATACCGACTTACTCTTATTATTCTCCTCTGTTATATGGGATGGTGAGGGAGTCCTGGATTAGGGGGTCCTCGGATAGACGGACTATATGCTTTGGCCGGACTGTTGGACTATGAAGATACAAGATTGAAGACTTCGTCCCGTGTACGGATGGGACTCTCCTTTGCGTGGAAGGCAAGCTTGGCAAATTGGATATGTATATCTCCTCCCTGCTAACCGACTCAGTGTAACCCTAGCCCCCTCTGGTGTTTATATAAAACGGAGGGTTTAGTCCATAGGACAAGAACAATCATAATCATAGGCTAGCTTCTAGGGTTTAGCCTCTACGATCTCATGGTAGATCAATTCTTGTAATACTCATATCATCAAGATCAATCAATCAGGAAGTAGGGTATTACCTCCATCGAGAGGGCCCGAACCTGGGTAAACATTGTGTCCCCCACCTCCTGTTACCATCCGCCTTAGACGCACAGTTCGGGACCCCCTACCCGAGATCCGCCGATTTTGACACCGACATTGGTGCTTTCATTGAGAGTTCCACTGTGTCGTCGCCATAAGGCTTGATGGCTCCTTCGATCATCGGCAACGATGCCATCGAAGGTGAGGTTTTTCTCCCCGGACAGACCTTCGTATTTGGTGACTTCGCACTGCTGGCGAACTCGCTTGGCCATGTGGAGCAGATCGAGAGTTACGCCCCTGGCCGCCAGGTCAGGTTTGGAAATTTAAACTATACTGTAGACATCCACAGAGACTTGATCTTTGATGGATTCGAGCCTATGTCAGGTGCGCCACACAATCACGACGAGCATGACCTAACTCTGCCGTCGGACGGTGTTCGGGAGATCACACATGTGGCTACTCCGGCCCTAAATCGGGAGCAGAGTGCACCGTCCGAGGACGGGTGGATGGACCCCGCCACGGAGGCCGCACACTCAGTGGTGATAGAGCCGAATACTGATTTCACCTCCTATGAGACCTATGTTATCGGACACTTGGATTCGTCCGCGGCCACAGGCTCCGAACCGCCTGCGTTCGTACCTATCGAATCTGATTGGGCGCCGATCATGGAGTTTTCCTCCGCGGATATCTTTCAGCACTCGCCCTTGGGCAACGTGCTAAATTCATTAAGGTCTCTCTCCTTGTCAGGAGACCCTTGGCTGAACTATGTCCGGCTTGAGTGGGAAGCGGACGCTGAAGAAATTCGATCCCCACCCACCACCCACTTGATAGCCATTGTCGACGACTTAACTGACATGCTCGATTTCGGCTCCGAAGACATCGACGGTATGGACAACGATGCAGGAGAGGAACAGAAACCACCGCCCATAGGACGGTGGACTACCACCTCATCATATGATATATACATGGTGGACACCCCCAAAGAGAGCGATGTCAATAAGGCAACAGAGGATAATCCCCCCGAGAAGCAATCTAAGCACCGGCATCAACGACGCCGCTCTAAGCCCTGCCATAACAAAAACGGCGATACCGGCACAAAAGACAATAACGCTGCGGATAGTGCCGAAGACAAAGACAATCCCCTCCAGCCAAGCTTCGAGCACGAGGACGGGCAAGCTAGCCCTAAGAAACAGGCAACAGACGGAGAATCAGAAGATGACACTTACATGTCCCTCTCCGAAGACGAGGCAAGCCACGACGACGAAGAATTTATCGTGCTTGAGGATCCCGTCGAGCAGGAGCGCTTCAAGTGCCGGCTTATAGCCATAGCAAATAGCCTGAAGAAAAAGCAACAACAACTTCAAGCTGACCAAGATCTGCTAGCGGATAGATGGACTGAGGTCCTAGCGGCTGAGGAATACAAACTCGAGCGCCCAACCAAAAGTTACCCAAAGCACAGGTTGCTACCCCAACTCGATGAGGAAGCATTAAATCCTACTCTTCCAGCGTATGATGCGGCTGACCGGCCACCTTGTTGCCGAGAAAAAGCGGCGTATCAGGCCGAAGTATAGCCCGCACCCCGCCGCCAGTCAAACAAAAATACTAAGGCCCGGGGTAATACGAAGGACCTGCGAGATGTATTGAAAAACAAAGCAGGACATGCAAGATCGATCTACGGATCACGGGGGCGTACCTCAACGCGTGACGACAACCTTCACGCCGGATATATTAAGAGCAAATCCGGCCAGGCCGAACACAGCAGACAAGACTCGTATGAACTGCGTCGTGATATAGCCCGGCACAGAGGCGCCACACACCCCCTATGCTTCAATGATGAAGTAATGGATCATGAATTCCCAGAAGGGTATAAACCCGTGAACATTGAATCATATGATGGCACTACAGACCCCGCGGTATGGATAGAGGATTTCTTTCTCCACATTCACATGGCCTGCGGGGATGATCTACACGCCATCAAGTATCTCCCGCTAAAACTCAAAGGACTGGCTCGGCATTGGCTGAATAGCTTGCCAGCAAACTCCATTGGAAGTTGGGAGAACCTGGCAGAAGCATTCCTGGACAACTTCCAGGGCACTTATGTGCGGCCACTGGATGCTGACGATTTAAGTCACATAACAGAACAGCCTGGAGAGTCAGCCAGGAAATTCTGGACTCGGTTCCTAACTAAAAAGAACCAAATTGTCAATTGTCCGGATGCCGAAGCCCTAGCGGCCTTTAGATATAACATCCGTGATGAGTGGCTTGCCCGACACCTTGTCCAAGAGAAGCCAAGATCCATGGCAGCCCTCACGACACTCATGACCCGCTTTTGCGCTGGCGAGGATAGCTGGTTGGCCCGTAGCAACAACACAGCAAGCAACCCTGGCACATCAGAGGCCAGAGATAACAATGGCAAACCCCAACGCAACAAACACAAGCGTCGCAAAAATGGTTATAACACCGAAGACACGGCAGTCAACTCCGGATTTAGTGGCTCTAAGTCCGGTCAGCGGAAAAAGCCATTCAAAAATAACAATTTGGGCCCGTCCAGTCTGGACCGCATAGTTGACCATCCATTCCAAATTCATGGCACCCCAGGAATACCAGCCAATCATACCAACAGAGAATGATGGGTCTTCAAACAAGCCGACAGGTCAGGTGCCGAAAACAAGGAGAAGGGGTCTCAAAGCAATGATGGCAACGAGGAGCCCAGATCACCCAACACAGGAGGGCAAAAGAAATTTCCCCCGCAAATCAAAACGATGAACGTGATAAATGCTACCCACATCCCCAGCCTGGAACGGATGGGCACCCTTAGGGATATTGACTTAATGGAAACAGTCGCCCCAAAATATAAACTAGGGCCGATCACCTTCAACCGCACGGATTGTCCGGCTAATACTAACTAGGGAAATTCAGCCGCACTAGTCCTTGACCCAATAATTGACGGGTTCCACCTCACACGAGTCCTTATGGACGGAGGCAGCAGTCTAAACATGCTTTACCAGGACACGGTGCGTAAGATGGGTATCGATCATTCGATGATCAATCCCACTAAAGCCACCTTTAAAGGTATTATACCAGGTGTGGAGGCCAGCTGTACAGTCTCCATCACCCTTGAGGTAGTCTTCGGACCACCGGACAATTACCGAGCCGAAGAGTTAATCTTCCACATCGGCCCCTTTCGCAGTGATTATCAGGCACTGCTCGGACGAACTGCATTCGCTCGATTCAACGCGGTGCCACATTATGCTTACCGTAAGCTCCCCCTCGGCGCCAAAAACTATATAGCTGCTTTAACAGTAGAAGCAACGAGTGGCACCTTTCAATCGAACCTCAAGTCGACGGTCAAGCTCCCGGACACCGTCAAAGGAGTCCGAACTACTTCATGGCAGGATAGCCCGGCTCGTTCAGAACTCAACTAAACACTCTGGTAAAAGCCAGTACAGGCCACATACTGCGGCTCAACCGCTCGGTGGCATACATACATCTCTTGCATTTTCCTTGCAGGTTCACCCTTACGCAGACCAGGATTGGCGACACGGAAGCAGCTCGAACGCGCAAGGGAATCCTTAGATATTCCCCGCGATGACCATCCGATTATATTCCAGATCCGCACACAGCCTCTTCCCCCTGGTCTGTGCAGGTTCCACAGTCATATTTCCTTTTTTTATCACATTACCTGTACTCATACACATGACATACTATTCAAATACAACATGTGGATTTATATGACGCTTACCTGCTGTTATTTCTTATTGAAATTCTTTTGTCAAGTGGCGTCCGCACACAACGATATGGCTTAATATATGCCAGGGGCTTTGTTTTACCCATAATACAGAAACAAAGTCCGAATACCTTCATGGAAGTTCGGCACCCCGAACTTATAGCATTATATGCATCAGCTCCGAATCATGTCTTGTGTCAATAGTTGGGTTTGCCTGGCTCCCATGTTTTGGTACCTTACATTCCGCTATATCGGCTAAGGTAGCACTGGGAGAACTACTGCAATTGTGTCCCGGTTCTTCTGGACGAGCACCTCAGTAGAGAAAGCCGAAAATTGACTGCCATGATGCGGCGAAGCTGGTCAGCTGTTCGAGAGGTTGTAAAATCTTTAAGGATTTCTCCCGCATAATGCCATAACCAATGCAGCGTGTGATGGATCAGTTTTTCTTCCGATCAGGCGCTTATAGAGCCCCTCGTGCGGTCTTCCGAACACCAGGGGCTACGCCTACCTTCCTTTCCTAAAGCTCCTATGGCTAAGTGAGAGTGATAATGCCCTATAGTTCGATTGCCTGGTTCGTTGCGCTGAACACCTCCTTCGAAGGACCCAAAACTAGGATAAAGAGTGATCAAGTTTATCCCGAACACCCCCGTACTTCATACGTGGGGGCAGAAGCCGACGACTGGCCAACTCGCAGGATTAATATATAAAACGACCGGGCAGGAGGATAAACTTTTATATAACAAGCAATAACAAATAGAAATGACCTTGTTTCAACATTACACAGGACAACATGATTTGCATTCTTGGAAATATAACGTCCTTGGTGCACTGCTCCGCCGCAAGGCAGGATCCTTTCAGGACACTTTCATAATATAATCGGGCTTGCGGTGCTCCTTCCCCTCTGGCGGTCCCTCGGTCATCATTTCAGCATCCATCTTCCCCTAGTGCAACTTTGCGCGGGCGAAGGCCATTCACGCACCCTCTATACAGACCAACCGCTTGATGACATCAAGTCAACGGCAGACACCCACAAGTCGCTTCACGAGCCCGAAGTAGCTGCTCGGAATCGGCTCGACGGGCCATAGCCGGATAATCAAATCCTTCATGGCTAGTTCGGCCGCCCTATGCAGTTCGATCAGCTGTTTCAGTTGGTCGACGAAGGGCACCGGATAATTTGGTGCCAGATACAGCGACCAGAAGAGCTTATCAGCAGTGTTCCTTTCTTCAGCTCGGTAGAATTGGGCAGCATCCGATATGCTGCGGAGCAGTTCTGTAAACACCCCTGGAGGAATCCGAACTCAAAATTAGAAACATGATTTTCTCCTCAAATACTTGATTTACATGGAAAAGAGCCTTACCCGCTGCGATCTTCCTCACCTCTTGGATCTCCTGCAGGGCGCCTTGGGTTTCCCCCTGGGCATCGCGCACGGCCTGATGAGCTCTGGTGAGTTCGGACTCTTTCTCCGTTAAACTCTGCTCCAAGGTCTCGCATTTCTTAACGTCCTCTTGAAGCTTCTGCTCAGCTTCAATAACCCTGGCCTCGTGCTTCTCACGAAGAGCCTACTCTGTGGCTGCCTTTTCCTTGGCCTCGGCCGCAACCTTCTTAAGAGCCTCGACTTCGGTCATCGTCCCTATAAAAATCCGTGGAACATATTTTATCTGGAAATTCGTTCGCACCAAACGCGAACAAGGCTTGCGCATACCTTGCTTATCTTCCAACTGCCTTTTCAACTGGCCAAGTTATTTTTTGGTCCACTCCAGACTTTGATTCAGTCCGGAGACCTCCGCAGAATGAGAGGCAGCAGCCGCTGCAGACGCCTGCTTATAAAAGAGAGATAGATGTCACCAAATGAGTCTTCCTGCGAACATAAAATTTGATCCTCTGTCCGGTTCTTTCTTTCACCGAACAGTGTATCAGGGAGTAGTATCCACACTATGACATTCTTCGAAACCTCATAAAACATACCTCAAAGCCTCTTATAAGGCTGATGCAGGCTTCATTAAGTCCACTCTCAGCAGATTGAATCTTCTCAATCACCGCACCCATAAGGGCACGGTGTTCATCGATGATGGAGGCGCTCTTCAGCACCGCCAACAAAGCATCTGACACCTCTGGTTGGACAGAGATTGCCAGTGGAACAGGCACGGCCCCTCCATCCGAGGGATGCCGCTTACTTGATTCTGGAGCCGTATTGGTCTCCAGAATTGCGTCCGGCGGGGAGCAGAATTCAAGATGGCTCCCGCCAACGACTTCCATGGGAATCCTCTCCCCCATATCTCCGGCCCCTGAAGTTTGACCTCCAGGCGCCGCTTTCATGATGTCTTCCTCCCCTCCTTGGTCGGGGTCCTTCTGGGACGAAACCTCGGTGTTATCCACATGTATCGGGGAAGGGCCTTCGGGGGCGTCCCGCTCCCCATAGCATGTGAGCTCAGCAAATCCTCTGATGAGGATTGTTTGGTGCGGGACCTCGCCGGACTACAAAAAATATTGCTCAGGTCAAAATATTACGCCATGATGAGACTGGACGCATAAATGTGTTCAGATTTTATACTCACGAGTTCACCACGGGCTGGGCCCTGGGATCCCACGCTGGGCTGTTGTCGGCGGCGGCAGTGGACTCTTCTCGAAGAGGAGCTTTTCCCCTTTTAGGAGACTCGGCCTCCAAGTGTATGGAGGTTGCCCTCTTCTTTCTTCCCCTTGCTGGGGATTCGTCTTCCTCCTCCCTCCTCGTCCTCTTCGGAGGCAGAACGGGCATTGGAACCTTCGGATATTGTGTCTGAAGTGCCGCGGCGACGAAGGCCACCCCGGGTCTTTTTGGCCTCCTTCTCGGCATTCTTCTTCGGCGCCTTATACGGCGCCAGGACCAGCATCTTCGTCAGAAGTGGGTTGGCCGGTCCTTCGGGCAGCGGGGGCGGGCAGTGAATCCGCTCCACCTTCTTCGTGCAGCCCTAGGAGAGTTGAGAAAAACACAGTAAGCATTTCCTTTGGGTTATGCGGCTAAAACATAAGTTAACTTACCGAGCTTGCAGGGCGGGACAGTTGGTACCCGCGGTCCTCGGCCGAGTCCGACCATGATTTGCCGGACTTGAAAAGCACCTTCCAGATGTCCTTGCGCGAGGAGCCAAAGAGCTCTCGCAGGGTCTGGTGCTTGGCTGGATCGAATTTCCCATAGATTGCAAGCCCGGTGTTGACAGGGCAGGATTCGGCGAACTAACATCACCTAGACTACACTGACGAGTTCGATGTTCTTGTCTTCCATATCCTTAACGCGCGTCTGGAGCACCGGCAGTTCTTCGGACTAAGACCAGTTCAGGCCCTTTTTAGGCCAGGACGTAAGCCGCAGAGGGGCTCCGGACCGGAACTCGGGAGCAGCGGCCCATCCCGTGCCACGCGGCTCAGTGATGTAAAACCACTGCTGCTGCCACTCTTTGATGGAATAATTAGAAGTAACTGTTGTTGGCGTTCTGGGAACGGGGGTCCCCATACTTGCCTACCTGCGGCCTGCGGCGTGGCTGAAAGGAGGCCCAGGACGGCCCATCATCATCAACGCAAGCTCAAGACCCTCGCGAGGGGCCAAGCCTCGCGGGGCGGACGACAAGGAGCTTCCTCAGGCATGGCCTCGTCAGGCTGGCTCATGAGGAGGCGGAGAGTTCAAGGCAGGGTACCTCGCGAGGTGCCCATGACGCAATCCATGACGACCAAGGGCGCCAGTCGGGCGCCAGCCCGCGCAGTGTCCTCCTTTCCTCTTTGGTGCAAAGGGAGCAAGCGCAGGTGAGAGCATCAAGCAAAGGCATCCGTTTCGGTGCAACAAGACCAAGACCAGCCCAACGGCTGGAAGGGAGTCATCGTGGAGCCCAAGCAGGCGTCATCACCAGAGCCTTTGGCAGGCGAGGACCAGCTTTAGTCAGGATAAGTGTACCCGCTGTTCCCCTTCAAAATGGCCAATTGTTGGCGCCCTTCCCGCTCAATATTTGGGGAGAGGCCCAGGGCCTTAGCCTATATAAGTAGAGCTAGCCACCATAGTAGAGGCATCTAGACAGAGAGGGCATCTGGGAGAGAAGAAGAGAGACCGGAATCCTCGTCAAGAAACCAGTAGCTAGAGCAACTGAACACCACCTAGCAGTTCATCACACCCGCCAAGAACAGACCCTCGCGAGGCTGTTCTTCCTTGTACTGTTCTTCATCAGCCCAAGAGGCAATCCACCACACCATACACTGGAGTAGGGTATTACACCACAATGGTGGCCCGAACCAGTATAAATCTTGTGTCTCTTGTGCTGTTCCGTTAGTAGTTTAGGTCCTGGCGATTCGGCGAAGTGCGAGACGGTGGAAGGTTGGATCACCGCGCGCACCCCAGTGTTCGAACCTCAAGGGTCTGCCGGAACCCGAAATCCGACATTTGGCGCGCCAGGTAGGGGTGCGCCGGAATCCATCTTCTGCCACCTCGTGTTCCGTCGCATCGTCATCACCATGTCCGGCGACCAAGCGGGCAACCCAGATCCTTGGGCGGCGTGGCCCGCCCGCGCAGAGCCGCTCACCTCGGGCGACCCCGTGCCCCAGGCAGCTCGCGGTCCGCAGGGCGCTGCGGGCCGCGGGCGACGCGGACAGGCTTCGACGGCTCTCACGCCGCGGCAGGCGCGGTCGGCAGCAAGGGCCTCCAATCACGCCGCGACCACGTCAGCATACACCCGCCGGGAGCAGCAAACTCGAGGGTCGCGCTCACAGTGGCCCGAGAGCTGCTGCAGTGCAGGCTGCTGGAGAGCGGCCGCGACGTGCTGTTGGAGCGAGTGGTAGAGCTCCTGGGCTTTGCCGCCTCGGGGGCTCACCCCTTCTGCGCCCAGCTTCCGTCTCAGGCCCAGGGCGGCCCGCACGGGGGCTCCAGGCGTGCCCACGGGCTCCAAAGCTACTCCAACACCGGCGAAGCTGTCAGCACCGGGCCGGCGGCGGGGTTGCCCCCGCCCCCGGCCCGCGAGAAGAAGGACTCGACGTAACCCACGGCCCAGGTGGACCGCCGCACCGCCACCCCACGGTGGGCGCATCACGCAGAGCCACATGGCACGCTCAGCACTACGGCGTGGCCTTCGGGATGACGGTGCCAGAAGAATACGTGCCCCACATGGTGGACCAAGGGCACCAGCATGAGGGAGAACAAGGATCGCTTCTCAGCCCGAGCTGGGGAGATGAGGTGCCGGAAGCCGAGCTCTTCCAGCAGCCTCGAGACGGTCCCACTGGTCACGCCGGGGGCGACGATTATCGGGTACCGCTACTTCCTCAAGAGCAAACATACGCTAACCATAGGTCGTAGGAGGTACAGGTCGCCACGACGAGCGGCTGCCCTGCTCCCGCAGTCTCCTACCCTTTGGGAGGAGGGCGTAGGGGGCTGCCGGAGAGGGGCAGAGATCCGACATCACCACGGCGACATTCGGAGCAAGGCGTTCTCAGGACGTAGGCCCTCTGCTGGGGAGGCGCCTCAGGGCCTGCCCCTGGCGGAGGACCCGTGGTCGTCGGGGGAACCGCTGGCGACCGGTCTACCCCATCGGCGGCGTCCTGGTTTCCGGTCGTCGTTGATGGCACTAGAGTGTGAAACAAGGCAGGGCCCTCGTCTGGTGATATGAAGCAATGCTGGTACCTGTGAAGAAGGCCCAGTGCCTGTGAAGCTCGCCGCCCCGTGACACTCTCACGTAATAATGAGTGGGGCTGTACACGCCCCGGAGTCTCACGGGTGCCGGCCTCAGGCCCTGGGGCTCCCTCCCGCGCCCAGTGGCAGCAGTTAGCTCCGCGCTGGTGAGAAGACGTCCAAGACTAGACTAGGTGCCGGACGCGGCTTTTTCTTCTGCTTTCTTCGCCTTTCCATTTGGTTGTCGCTTTCCCCCGCTGGATTTAAGTTGGATTCGAATTTGAGATTTGCGTGTGTTCGGGGAAGGGGTGCTTAGTCTCATTCGAGCAAATCTCTCACGTTTCGGTTACGACTCCGCCTCAGCTGCCTCCCCTCGCGAGCCCCTCGCGAGCCGGGCCAGGCCTAGCTTTCGCGCAGCCCAGCCTGCCGCCGCCGCGTCCTCTCCGGACGGTTTTTACTGCAGATCCTACAGATTCGATCAGGAGACACTCTGGTCACCACAGCCTCCCACAGGCTATCTCAGGGCTCGTACGAAACAAAGGTAAATCAGCCAACCACCACGTCGCTTGGCCAACCACTTGGCGCGGGCGTATGGGCGATGTAACACCTGCTAATACTTTGAACACAAGTTTTACATGAGGGGCTCCCCCTCCCAAAATGCTCTCACAACCATCAGGCCAAAACCTGAGTTCTATTCATGCAGGGTAATGGAACAGGGACAATACATAATCAGTCGGATAAATCCCCCAATGCGTCCTCAGGAGCACCTCCCGAGCCGTTGTTGGCGTCGCTGGCCTCGCCGTCACTGTCTGCGTGGCCATCGGCGGCGTCAGGGCCGTTCACCACGCCGCCCTCATCAGCAGCCACGATCACGCCGTCGTTGTCTGAAGCAAAGGCCCTGACGAGAGCATCCACATTGTCTTCCACCCTCTGCGCCAGGTCGCTCCACACGGCTTGGGGAACTGGGGCAATGGCCGCGTCAAAGTTGAAGTGGGGGTCCATGTTCTGGAGATGGCTGAAGACACGAGAAAAGGCACGCCCAAGCAGCGCGCGGCTCCTCTCCTCCACCAACCTATTGGCCCTGACCGACCGCGCCTCCAGCCGTGCCACCACGTCGGTGAAGAACTGAAGGTTGCCGGTGTAGTTAACCGCGTGCGGCTCGCCAACAGCCGCCTCGCAGATGTTACCCAAGGCTCTGTTGGCTCTTTCCCGGAGCGTGGCGAGCATGGGGCCGTGCTCATGCTCCTGGATTCGCCGCTGACGTATCTCGTCCGCATTCTGGCGCGCGACGGCCTCGGCCTCCTCCACCCGTTGGCGAAGAAGGAGCGCCTCGGCCTGAGAGGTGGTTGACTCCCCATGCGCCACCTCGAGGGCGGCTCGAAGAGCATCGGCCCGCCGCGTCGCCTGCTCCAGCTTGGCCCTCAAGGCAGCAGTCCTGCCTTCAGCCTCGGCCTTGATCAACCCCAGCCTCTCCTCGAACTCGCGCTCGAGGTTCGAGCGCGCTGTCGCCACTCGGCGTCCGACCTCCTCCAGGACGCGGGCTTCCCGTGCAGCGACCTCATCCTCCTCCCGCGTCGCCAAGCGCTCCCTCGTCTCCAGGCGCTCGTACTCGCGCGCGCGTTCGGCGGCTTCAAGCGTCAATGCCTCCTCATGCTTCTGGAGCTCTGCCGGGTCGCCGGAGGCCACCTTCATCGACGCGAGGGCTGCCTCGCACAGCTCTACTTGCTCCTCCAGTGAGTGACACCGGGCCAGGAGTTCCCGTGCCCGCTCCTCCGCCGCCTCTCGCCGCCTATTGGCTTCCCAGGCCTCCTCGACGGCCCGAGAACAGGCCTCCCGAGAGGCTGCCAGCGACGCTTTGGCCTCTTCATCATCAAGATCGCGCTGGTGGCGCGCAAGGGCGACAGCGCCCTCCAGCTCACGCCTCTCTGCGGCCAGGCGCAGGCCCTCGGCCTCAAGGCGTGCGTCTTCATCTGCGAGCCCATCAACAAGCAGGCTCACCGCATCAGCCGCCCTTCGAAGGAATCCTTGGCGCCATCACCTGCCCCAACCACGCGACAGGGCCCACGAGTCAGCGCTCCCCCTCTGGGCAGGGGGCTAGCACCCTCGCGGCGGCCGAGCACGCCGCGCCAGAAGCCCGGCCTGTAGCCAGCCCACCCCAGGCGAAGGGCGCAGGAAGCGCCTCAGCCAATCGCCGTCCACGACCAGGCGAGAAGCCGACGGCAGGCTAGCTATGCCACGAGAAGGCTCGCGAAGAAGGGTCGCGAGGCGCGCAGGGCCATGATGCGCCTCGGGACGGTTCGCCTCCCCGGTCGCCCTCACCACAAGGGCTCCACTGCTCGGAGCACTCAAGGACGGGGGAGGGGCGAAGCCGAGGCGGCGGCTCCTCACCCGTCTCCGTGAGTTCGGCAGGAAGGGGCCTGCAGGGCAAGGATCACTACAAGCAGCAGAAGGATGAGGAGCTGGAGAAGGAGAAGGCTTACTCATCAGTGGCGAAGTACTTCCTACGCTTCAGCAGGCGACAAGGGTAATCATCGCCGAGGGCCTCCCTTCTCTTTCGGAGGGCCTCGAAGTCCACACGGAAGCGACCCAAGATTTGAGCGCAGGGGTCAGCCTGCGGCGAGGGAGAAGCATCAAGGCGACCTGCGCCAGGGGAGTCCGCCTGAAGCGCGCTGCTGGTCGCCTCACCAAGAGAAGCAGCAGGGGCCTCGGGGGCTCCATCCGCAGGCGCTGCGGGCGGCTGCCTGCCGCCCTCAGCCGCGGCGGCATGAGCCTCAAGAGCCGCTCCCACATGAGCGTCGCCCGGCGGGGGTCCCTTCGGCCTCTGGCGGCTCGTGCCTCCCTACTCCGCCACTTGAGGAGGAGCCGCCTTGGCCGACTGGAAGGGCTGTCACCATCACTGCATTCTCGCGAGGCCCGTAGAGACCAGCGGGGCGTGGCCCCCATTCATCGAAGATAGGCATCTGGTTCACAAAATCACCCCTGTTCTGGCAGAGGTACAGCAAGGCCCCTCCATGCCGGATGCCACCGGGGTTGGGGTCGCCACTCAGGAGCAGGAACACTTTCCTTAGCGCTTCAGGCGTCAGGTCTTCTTCCTGGAGCCTCAAACGATCACCAGGCCTGCTGAAGGCCCACATCCGGTGGGAATGGCGTTGGAGAGGAGAAACGCGGCACATCAGGAACTCCTTCACCACCTTGGGCGCTGTCACAGCAAGCGACCTCAGGAACGCGAAGCGGTGCCAGACAAAGATGAGCCGAGGGCTTGAAAGCGTCTCCTGGCCCCAGCCTGAATTGGGGACAGCAGGCGAGGTTGGCTCTGATAGTAGGGGGCTGGGCACCCCCACATCCACGTACAACCACCTCTCGCGGAACTCAGCCGCGGGCGGAGGGAGGCTGAAGTCAATCCCTGAGGCCGTTGTCTCGGGCGCGGCGACGAAGCTCACGCACGCCGAGCAAGGCAACCAAAGGAAGGATGCCCATCATTGCCTCAGAAACGAAGGCAAAGACCGAGAGGAGAGTGATGGACTCAGGACCCAGATGCATCATGTGGATCTGATAACGGGAAAGCACAACATTGAAGAAATCAGAAAAGGGGGGAACCAGCCCCGCCCACAGGGCGTCAGCAAAATACCGGACCTCAGTGACTATCCTGTCGATGGAGAAGTGGGACGTGGGCCAGGCCGTCGTCCTCCCGCATTCGTTGAAGGTGGTGGCCAGAGCCGAACTAACCTTGCCCAAGCCCTCTAGATTGAGTATGATCGACAGGTCGACGGCCGAGGCCGCCTGCGGCGGCGAGCGAGGCGGAGGCACATGTTTCTTCGTCGGATCCATGGCGATTGAAAGAGGGCGGGAAGATTCGAGATTGGATTGAAAATGGAAGCTGGAGTTCAAGAGGGGGAAGGACAGGGGCGCACGAGCAGCGGAGAGGGGAACAGATGTGTACAGCAGCGTGTCCGCCTAGAAAGGCACGAAATGAGGAGGCGTGGGGGAACAATGCCGCCCACGTCCAATCAACCGCCACACGGCGCCCAAGGCCACAGGCTGTTAGGGCCCGCGACGCTTCGCACTTGCCCTTTCGCCTCTCTGCTCGGCCAAGTTCGGGCGCGCCGTGGGCCCGGGGGCTACTGCCGGCGTTCTGGGAACGGGGGTCGCCAGGCTTACCTGCCTGCGGCGTGGCTCAAAGGAGGCCCAGGACGGCCCATCTTCATCAACGCAAGCTCAAGACCCTCGCGAGGGGCCAAGCCTCGCGGGGCGGACGACAAGGAGCTTCCTCAGGCACAACCTCGTCAGGCTGGCTCATGAGGAGGCGGAGAGTTCAAGGCAGGGTACCTCGCGAGGTGCCCATGATGCAAGCCATAACGACCAAGGGCGCCTGTCGGGCGCCAGCCCGCGCCGTGTCTTCCTTTCCTCTTTGGTGCAAAGGGAGCAAGCGCAGGCGAGAGCATCAAGCGAAGGCATCCGTTTTAGAGCAACAAGACCAAGACCAGCCCAACGGCTGGAAGGAAGTCATCGTGGAGCCCAAGTAGGCGTCATCACCAGAGCCTTTGGCAGGCGAGGACCAACTGTAGTGAGGATAAGTGTACCCGCTGTTCCCCTTCAAAATGGCCAATTGTTGGCGCCCTTCCTGCTCAATATTTGGGGAGAGGCCCAGGGCCTTAGCCTATATAAGTAGAGCTAGCCACCATAGTAGAGGCATCTAGACAGAGAGGGCATCTGGGAGAGAAGAAGAGAGACTGGAATCCTCGTCAAGAAACCAGTAGCTAGAGCAACTGAACACCACCTAGCAGTTCATCACACCCGCCAAGAACAGACCCTCGCGAGGCTGTTCTTCCTTGTACTGTTCTTCATCAGCCCAAGAGGCAATCCACCACACCACACACTGGAGTAGGGTATTACACCACAATGGTGGCCCGAACCAGTATAAATCTTGTGTCTCTTGTGCTGTTCCGTTAGTAGTTTAGGTCCCTGCGATTCGGCGAAGTGCGAGATGGTGGAAGGTTGGATCACCGCACGCACCCCAGTGCTCGAACCTCAAGGGTCTGCCGGAACCCGAAATCCGACAACTGTTGGCCATGTAACGTTGGGCATCTTGCTCACCATAGCGCCCCCGCACTCGGCATGCTCGCCGCTCACTATCTTGGGCTTCACATTAAAGATCTTCATCCATAAGCCGAAGTGTGGCAAGATGCGGAGAAAAGCCTCAGATACGACGATGAATGTCGAGATGTTGATGAAGGAATTGGGGGATAGATCATGAAAATCAATCCCATAATAATACATGATGCTGCGAACGAACGGTTTGAGGGGAAACCCTAGCACGCGGACAAAATGAGGGAGGAATACAACCCTCTCGAGGGGTTCTGGAGTAGGGACGATCTGTCCCGCCGTCGGGAGACGGTGGCTGATTTTCTTGGCCAGGTACCCGGCCTCCCAAAGCTTTTTGATATCCTTCTCCCGGACGGTAGAGGCCATCCACTTGCCTCCTGCTCCGGATCCGGACATTTTAGGAAGGCCTTTGTGGGTGGAGAAGACGAACGCTTGGGCGCTGGAGCTCGAGCGAAGGTATGAATCAGGAAGAAGAAAGCGTGGGTGCGGAAGGGAGTCATTATCCCCTTATAAAGGCAGCAGGGATCCTGCGCCTCCCCACCGGCCCGGTAAACTCGCTTATTCCCCAAGCGCCGTGATTAATGGCGCGGTTGGGTTACCCACACCCGTATTGATTAGAATCCCGTGATAAGGGGACACGATCTCTGCTTCGACAAGACGTGCTAGGAAAACCGCCTCGCAATATGTGCAGTAGCTGGTTGAGAAAAACGGTTCGAATAATGAACGGGCTATGGCGTGATGTCACGTTATGAAAAGTTGTCAGCAGATTAGATTTGTGGAAATATTATACTCTATGGTGGTATGTGGAAGTTGTTTTGCAGAGCCGGACAATATCCTTATGTTGAAAATCTTCTATGGAGTATTCGGAGGAGGAACCCGCCTTGCAATGTTGAAGACAATATGCGTGCCGGACTCATCGTCATTGAAGCCTAGTTCAGGGGCTACTGAGGGAGTCCTGGATTAGGGGGTCCTCGGACAGCTAGACTATATGCTTTGGCCGGACTGTTGGCTATGAAGATACAAGATTGAAGACTTCGTCCCGTGTCCGGATGGGACTCTCCTTTGCGTGGAAGGAAAGCTTGGCAATTCGGATATGTAGATATCCTCCCTTCTAACCGACTCTGTGTAACCCTAGCCCCCTCCGGTGTCTATATAAATCGGAGGGTTTAGTCCGTAGGACAAGAATAATCATAATCATAGGATAGCTTCTAGGGTTTATTCTCTACGATCTCGTGGTAGATCAACTCTTGTAATACTCATATCATCAAGATCAATCAAGCAGGAAGTAGGGTATTACCTCCATCGAGAGGGCCCGAACCTGGGTAAACATTCTGTCCCCCACCTCCTGTTACCATCCTCCTTAGACGCACAGTTTGGGACCCCCTACCCGAGATCCGCCGGTTTTGACACCGACAGATGGTAAATCTGAGTGACTTACCCATAGTGGAGAGAGATGACGATCAAAACCTTGTTTAAACCTTAGAATGGTATGACAATTTTCCTCTTGTACAAGGAAGTTGTTGCCAATCATAGGATATAGTGAGGATCAACCCAGACCCATTTCCTGCAGAAGAAACCATAAATTGTTGACCACCATGAGATATCGATATTTGTTTAGTATTGGCGCCAGACCTGTCAGCTAAAAAGACCCAGTCTCGGAAGAACCCTACCAAGATGAAAGGACACAAGAATCGAAGAAAGTTAGGCCACTACCAGAAGAGCCCAGAGAAGGAATTCTCCGTAGGATCTGAGAAGACTGACACTGTCAAGAATAAGGATGGATTATATGAGTTTTGATGGAACCGTAACCATACTTCTAAGGGTGGTAGCACCCCAGACCCTCTGCGATGATCGATGGATTTTGAGAGGACCCCCGAACCCAACCTAATTCTTTCTAGCCTCTCCAAATCTCGAGGGCGAGATTCATTTTAAGGGTGGTAGGTTTGTAACATCCCAAAATTCTAAATTTTGGAATGTTATATTACATTAATAGTTTTGGTTGTTTGTTTGATCATGGATGTGGTCGAGTCTTGTGGGGGAAAGTGCGCAAACCTCTGTAGAGTGTATAAACTAATAATCATGATTAGCCGTGTCCCCGGTTATGGACAATTTGAGTATCTGGTATTTGAATTATTGGTTGATCTCATCACTCTATTTAATGAAATTGTTGGGTTATTAATGATTTGGTGATTTTGGGATTGAGTTGGGGTTACCTTCTCAATATGGGTACCTTAACTTAGTAGTAAATAAAATTTATTCCTTTGTTGCAGGGGAAAATTGGCTTTATGCAAAAATAAAATTAGAGCCTCCACCAGCCAAATATGCATGTCGTGATAGCTATTATTCATCAGTGCTCTATGGTGTAAATTTGCCAATACATTCAATGTACTGACCTACATGGCTGCAACGTCTCATGTTGCAAGAAGCTTACGACGATTAAGTGATACGTTAGGGTTACGGTGTCTATGCTCAAATTTGTCGTTGGTGTTGTTGGGAAGTCCACAACCTTGTTGTTATTTCCGCTATATGGATGGAGGTAATAGTATTTACGTTACTTTATACATGTGATTTACATCTGTTATAAATCCTCGAGTATTGTGTGTGTCAGCATACTAATCCAGGGATGACACTTAAGCACAGAGACTTGATCCATTTGGGTCGGGTCGCTACAAGAAAGGATTGGCCACCCTGACTTAGAATCAAGAGAATCTTGAGAGGATTATTGAGACAAAGTTCTATGATCTTGACTTGAAGGTGACAGAAATGCAAACAGCTATTGAGCAGCTCCAGGAAGAAGCTGAAGAGAGGAAAGGAAAAGCTACCACTGACGCTTTTTAGAGAGTGCCTAGGGCACAAAGATTTGCAGCAGTGCCTATGATAGACACAAGAGCTACTATGTCAGCACCTGCAGCCTCAGCTTCAGTTGTCCCTCCGGTTGCAACTCCACCAGCTCCAGCAACTTCAACAGATGCATTCGTCCTAGGAGTCCTCTCAATGCCACCTCCTGAAGATCAATCCTAGAGAGCGGCATAGCACTATGCATTTTCAAGCTTTTTGGTAACTTGTTGCCAAAGGGGGAGAAAGTGTATAGATCATAGGCTTCAAGAGAGAGAGAGAGAGAGAGAGAGAGAGAGAGAGAGAGAGAGAGAGAGAGAGAGAGATTTGCTTCTTTTTGCTATCTCTTTTGCTACTTGTTTGATACTTATTTGTTTGCTTGCCTGGATGATACTTTTGTGTGTGTGAGATACTTGTATGGTCATCTGTTTGATCATATCATACTTTAATGCTTGTGCTTGGATGATGATATTATTTATCTCTCATGTATGATCATTCACTTTGCCTTGGTGATGAGTGCATATTTTCTTATTCTATCATTTTGAGCGCTCCACCAAGATGTATGTGACATGGGAGAGTAACCCATGATCCTAATCGATTGTGCATTTGCACTCAAAAGCAAATCTTAAATAAGGCACAAATTTAGGGGGAGTTCTTGCTTATCACATACTTCTCAAAGCAACGATATATTTAAATCTTATTATTATTTATCGAAGCTTTGATCTATATGTTGTCATCAATTGCCAAAAAGGGGGAGATTGAAAGTGCAACTAATCCCTAGGTGGTTTTGGTAATTCCTAACAACATATAGCTCATTGAACTAATACCCTTTCAAGATGATCATTTCAGTAAGTTCAATGATTGGCATGGCATGGACTAGAGATGTGGACCCCTCAAAATGCTAAGGACACATATTGGCTCAAGCTCATGACTCTACATTTTCATTTTAGTGATCCAAGATCACA
>LR880968.1:698042084-698055550 GCA_904067115.1 Aegilops sharonensis | reverse complement strand
AGAGTAACCCATGATCCTAATCGATTGTGCATTTGCACTCAAAAGCAAATCTTAAATAAGGCACAAATTTAGGGGGAGTTCTTGCTTATCACATACTTCTCAAAGCAACGATATATTTAAATCTTATTATTATTTATCGAAGCTTTGATCTATATGTTGTCATCAATTGCCAAAAAGGGGGAGATTGAAAGTGCAACTAATCCCTAGGTGGTTTTGGTAATTCCTAACAACATATAGCTCATTGAACTAATACCCTTTCAAGATGATCATTTCAGTAAGTTCAATGATTGGCATGGCATGGACTAGAGATGTGGACCCCTCAAAATGCTAAGGACACATATTGGCTCAAGCTCATGACTCTACATTTTCATTTTAGTGATCCAAGATCACACTGAGTCCATAGGAAAAGCCAATACTATTAAAAGGGGATGAGGTGTTGCTTAATGGCTTGCTTCCTCAAAATGCTTAGTGATATGCTACAAAAGCCTTCAACCACTTTCTCATGTCCACGTATGTCCCAAACCAAAAGTCAAACTCGGCCCCACCAATTTGATCTATTTGGCGCCACCGAGTACATTTGACATAGCCATAGCCAGAAACCCTAATAAGTTTGGTCTCACCGATAGGGATCTCGGTCTCACCGAGATGGGATTGCAAACTCTCTGTTTCCCTTCTTAACGTTTCGGTCTAACCGAGGTGAGCGATCGGTCCCACCGAGTTTGCAATGCAAACTCTCTGTTTCCTCTTTGTAACGTTTCGGTCTCACCAAAATGAGCTACCAGTCCCATCGAGTTTGCCTGACCAACTCTCTGTTTGCCTATTACAGAAATCGGTCTCACCGAGTTCATGTGATTGGTCTCACCGAGATTACGTTATGCCCTAACCCTAATGAAATCGGTCCCATCGAGTTGACGTGTCGGTCCCACCGAAAATCCTAACGTTCACATTTTGAACTAAATCGGTCTGACCGAGTTTGAATATTCGGTCCCACCATGTCGGTGGGAAACGACACCTATGGGATCACAAGAATCCCTACTACGGTTGCCGGGGCACAGGGTTGCGAGAAGAGCAGGATTAGTAATCAGCACAAGGATCGTTTACCCAAGTTCGGGCCGCGAGGATGTGTAAAACCCTGGTCCTGCTTTGGTGGGTGTATTGAGTGTTCTTGAGCCCTCGAACTAGCTACGGTGGCTGAGTAGTTCCGAAGAGCCGAATCCCTCTCCAGTACGCCAAGGGCCTCCTTTTATAGTCGAAAGGGGCTGCCACAGTGGCACACAGGAGGTGGAAGGCATAAAGTACTATGAGCTTATCGCTTGTATTACAGGACAAGATGCATTTAGTGCGTTGCTTAGGTGTCCCCTAGCTTTATCAGGGATGGGGGCGAGGCCCGTCCCGTTCGTCACCACTCCCCCTTGCTTCGACACGCGCCCTGGCCAGCGATGCATGCGTCACCATGTAGGCAGGCAAGCAGCTGAGGTGGCGCGGCGGTAGGGTCTTGATGAAGATCTGCATGCCGCCACACATGTGCTTGCTGATCTGGTCTGGGAGCTGCATGTTGCCACGCAGGTGCCAGCCCAGCTGGTTGGGCTAGTAGCTGCATGCGAACGGCGGTGGAAGCTTGGCTGGTGCGGCCCTGGCGGTGGCCCTGCTGACGTTCTTGGCAAGGGTCTTGCCGGGTGGCCCGGCAAGGGTCTTGCCGTGATGCGCAGTCGTCCCCCGCAAGGATCTTGCCGGGGGTCTTGTGGCTTTCCTCGGCAAGGATCCTGCCGACGGTTGCCGTCTTCTTGTCCTCATCCTGATCTCATATTATCTATGGTCTTGACAAAGATCTGCATGCCACCACAGAGGTGCCTCCCGAGCCGTGGCCCAATCGTAGACACTTGGGTTGGAACCTGTGGCTCAAGGGCGGCTCGCTTTGTTGGTGTTTGGGCAAGTTGCCCTGGCAAGGTTCTTGCCGGGGCCACAGAGGCCTGCCCCGGCAAGGGTCTTGCAGGGGGACTCCACCCCGCCCCTTTGCTGTCTTTCTGGACTTGCCGTTGTCGTGGTCGTCTTGGGCTTCGGCTTCTCTCCGGCTCCCCTCCTCTGCCCTTCTTAGTGTGGCTGTGGCGCATGGCTCCGACTGCCCACGCACAAGTAAAGGGGTACAAAGGTGTGCCCCTACTTTTGTACACCGACAGGAGCCCCCGGGCCTGGGCCACACATAAGCGCGACACGTTGTTGGGCCAGGCCCAAAACGGTGCGCGGGCAGGTGGGGCGGATTTTACCGCAGTAATTTTTCCTTCTGCTGAGCTTCCCATGACCCGCGTTGAATGCGCGACATGGAGGGGTGCGCGTGACGTGGGCGGCATGCGTGGGGCGGTTTCTGCACGCATACATCACATCATGGTAAAGAGGCGGCTCTCGCCTTCCCCATAAAAGAGAGAGGCGTGGAGGCGCGGCTCATTTTCTGGATGGACTCGAGTCGCAATCTTCAAGGCGCCCATGCCCCTTGATCACGGGGCAGGGAACGGTCGCCTCACCCGTCCTTTCGACCCTGCACGTTCGCCATGTGTCCTTCATGCAAGTGGCGGGCTGTGGAGGCGGGAAATCAGGTCGTCGCTGATTGGGGCAGCGGGTCGGTCCTGATTCCCTGCGCCTCCATTAGCTGGATTCGCTGAGTGGGGCGGCCGAGCCCCGACCCCGCCCCTTTATAAGGAGAGGGATGGGGGTGATGGCGCTCCGCACTCTTCTATCTTCTATCTCCTCCTGCTTCTGCTTCTTCCTCTCATCCATCATGGAGAGGGGGAACCCTGGTCCCTCGATGGTGGCGGCGAGGGTCGCTGCTCGACAGCGCGTCCCTCCTCCTTCTGAGCCCGCGGCGGTGGAGCCGGCCGCGAGGGGAAGGGGGAGGGGGCGAGGCCATGGGCGAGGCCGTGGCAGAGGTCTTGGTTCCCGGGGAAGAGGAGGACGGGGCGGCGCGCCGGCCTCGCCCCTGCCGGGAATGGGGCTGCGGGAATGGGGGCACGCGGGTCGAGTCGACTTCCTGACTCCTTGGGTCATGTACCTCCGTCGTGGATGGAAGACATTCGCTCGCATCCATAGCATGACGGCGGGGCTCGTCCTGTACTTCGAATTAATGGAGGACGACCTGCTCTCCGTCAAGGTCTTCGGAGATCTTGGAACTCGCCTGAAGTGCTGCGTGGAGAGCTCCTCCGACGGAGATTCCGACGATGGAAGCTCTTCCTCGAGCGAACGTGACGAGGAGGACAGCGGGGCAGGTGACGGGAATGAGTCTGACTAGGCGTCGAATGCCTCGCTCCTGGGCGGGTGCGGCAGTAGCAGCATCTGCACCTGGCTGCTCCTCCGACGGAGTTTTGCCGGGGGAGGGGCCAGCTCCTTGAACTTCTCGGGGCCGTCTCCTTGGGGAGCTGGTGTCGGGGGCCTGCGGAAGAGGAAGAGGGCGGGCGGCAAGGCCGTCAACTCGGAGTACGCGGACCCCGACGACTTCGTCGCTTGTTTGGCGACCTGCCGCCTCGTCTTCCAGCTCCTTTCCCGGCACCATCATCACCGGACCACCCGTGGGCAGCCACCGAGGTGTTCTCTTGGTGCTTAGGCGCCCCATTTACCCTTTCTCCTCCTTGACCTAACTCCTGAGGAGAGGGACAAGAAAGGGATTACGGGCATATCATCTCTTTTTTAGTCTGTAAGCCTTCAGGCCTTGTTAGATTCAAAGCTTGTAATCCCCCTGGTTCATGTTTTTCTTTCCGTACGAACTGTACCTGTGCGGGATGTTTTTAATGAAAAAGGGTGCTTGCCGGGTTCTTCGTGCGTGAGCGAGGCCCATGCCAAGGATGAATCCTTGTTATTATTATAATAAACGTTATCGCCCGGCAACAGGCCTTGCCGCTTCTCTTCTTCAGCCGACTGTTCTCGTGCTTTCGGCGGAGGCAGGGGCGAAGTAGAGTTAGGCTCCTCGTTCATCTCTTCGCCACCGCAACTACTACAAAATTTCAACCGAGGAAGAAACTCTCGGGTACAGGAAAAATGGAGCACGGTGGTTTTAAGACATAAACGAGGCTTCACATGTCCCAGTTCCATACGGAAATGCATAGTAGGGGGATGAAAGACTTATCTGAATCCGCAGCCCCCGGCAACCTTAGCTCGTCGTGGTTGGACCCTTTCATCTTCAGCCCCCGGCAGCCTTGCCTTGCCGGGGCCGGAGCGCCAGTTTGTTCTCCTTTGCCCAAGTGGCTCACCAGAAGTGCCCTGCGAACAAAAGAAAACAGAAAAGATGCACACTCGACCTCTAGGCTAGGGGTTAGTCGCCACTAAGCACTATCAACCCTAACCGAGGAAGAGACTCAACCTAGCATGCATGCTATAACTTAGGGTGCTAGCACTTCATTTATTTATGCTCAGGGTCTGCGCCTGGCTTTGTACAGAGGGTTACATGCCTTGCCGGCAAAGCTTGTACCAAAGGTGGCTTGCCGAGGGGCCCGGCAGGCCGCGCCTTATGGGTAAAACTTGCGAAGATGCTCGATGTTCCAGGAATTACTCACTGGGACAGCATCTTCGATCTCCAAGCGGACTGCGTCGGGCCTGGTGACTCGTATTACCCAATAAGGTCCTTCCCACTTTGGCGTCAACTTGTTGGTATTCTTGGCCGACTGAACGCGCCGAAGAACAAGGTCGCCTTCCTCAAAGTTTCGGGCATGAACCTTGCGGTTATGGTAGCGGCGCAAGGCTTGCTGGTAGCGTGCTGCTCTCACAGTCTCCCCAAGACGATCTTGCTCAAGGAGCGTTGCATCATCTTGCTGCAACTGCTCTTTCTCAAGCTCATCATAAGAGAGCACTCGAGGTGACCCGAATATAAGTTCTGTGGGGAGAACTGCCTCTGCCCCATATACTAGGGCAAAGGGTGTCTGACCAATGGCTCGATTTGGCATCATCTTGATCGACCAAAGAACCGCCGGCAACTCACCAATCCAGCGCCTTCCGCTCTTGTGCAGCCTGTCAAAGGTCTTCATTCTCAGGCCTCGCAACACTTCAGCATTCGCCCTCCCCGCTTGGCCGTTGCTCCGGGGGTGTGCCCCGGATGCAAAACAAACCTTGCTGCCGAGGTCTTGAACATACTGCATGAAGGTGTGGCTCGTGAACTTTGTGTCGTTGTCGGTGATAATCCTGCTTGGCACACCAAAGCGGCAGACCGGTCCCTTGAAGAACTTAACGGCTGACTGTGATGTCACCTTTCTCACTGCTTCCACTTCCGGCCACTTTGTGAACTTTTCGATTGCAACGTACAAGTACTCAAAGCCCCCGATAGCATGGGGAAAGGGGCCCACTATATCGAGCCCCCAAACCGAGAATGGCCAGGAGAGAGGGATTGTTTGAAGGGCTTGAGCTGGTTAAAGAAGCTTCTTTGAATGGAGCTGACATGCTTCACACTTGTTTACTATTGTCGTCGCATGCTGGAGGGCGGTGGGCCAGAGGAAACCTTGCCAGAACGCATTGCCGGCAAGGGCCCTCAACCCTATGTGGGAGCCACATATGCCTCCATGTATCTCTGCCAACAGCTCCAGTCCTTCCTCCCGGGGGATGCACTTCAATTTCACACCGTTCGGCCTTCTCCTGTACAGGACGTCATCGACGAACTGGTACAGGGCAGACCGACAGGCTACTTTTTCCGCTTCTACCTGATCCTCAGGAAGCTCCCCCGTTTGGAGGAATCGGACGGTATGCTGCGCCCATGCCGGAGCCTGGGGCTCGACAGCAAGGACCAAAGGCATCTCTTCTGCCACGGGAGCGGTTGTCTCCATGGCCAGGGCTTGATGCCCTGCCGGAGCCAGCTGCTCTTTGGCAGGCTCAGTGTGCACGGGAACATCCTTGCCGGCAGCCCCAGGGGGCTCGGGGGGAAAGTACTTGCCGGGACGTGATTTCCTCCGCTTGTTCTGCCCTGTTGATGGTTCAACGGATGGCTGAGTTAACCGGAGCAAAAAGGTACATGTCGTGGTTCTAAGTCTGACAGTAGAATAGGGGGTAGGCGATGTAGAGGCAAGATCTTAGCTATGGAGGAGTTGTACACGCAAGTTTTACGAGTTCAGGCCCTTCTCGGAGGAAGTAACAGCCCTACGTCTCGGAGCTCGGAGGCGGTCGACTCGATTATATGCGTGTGAGTTACAGGGGGTGCGAACCCTTGTCCCAGAGGAGGGGGTGGCTTATATAGAGTGCGCCAGGACCCCAGCTCCCCTCCGTTACACATGGTTAAATGTACATCAAGAGGGGGGCGTTACTGGTAACGCTAGTAATAAAGATACATAATGACCATAAAAGCTATGACTTAATTCCCGACGGTTGCAGGGCAGAGTGGCTCTAGGTCTTCTGATAGTCGAGTGATAGTCTTCAGGTTCGAGTGACTTCAAGACTGCCGAGTGGAACATAGCTTCATGGTCAAGTGGATGATGATTCTTCTGGTTTTTTAAGGGATGTCCTTGGGGCGGGTATCTTGGACAGGTCCATGACCCTACCCTAGGTACATAGCTTCATCATTAGCCCCCGAATGGATCAGGGTTTGAGTGGGGAAGGAGTTGAGAACATTTCTGACTTGTTATTCGTGCTACGAGTTTATCTTGTTCTGGATCAATGAACCGAGGTGACGATACCAACTTCTTTTTCAGTCGCCTTGATCCATTCCTAGATTTTGTCGAGTGAACTTTTATTGGGAGAATTCCGATTGATGATGTGGAGGAGATCTTCCGTCTGACAAGTTGTTCTGCTGTCCGCGGATTTCGCTGTCGGATTTCGGGTTCCGGCATACCCTCTAGGTTCGAACTCTGGGGTGCACGCGGAGATCTCACCTCCAACCTACCTACACCTCGTCGCCTCGAGAGGATCTAAACTACACAAAGAAAAACACAAGGGACACAAGGTTTATACTGGTTCGGGCCACCATTGTGGTGTAATACCCTACTCCAGTGTGTGGTGTGGTGGATTGCCTCTGGGGCTGATGATGAACAATACAAGGAAGAACAGCCTCGCGAGGGTCTGTTCTTGGCCGGTGCGATGAACTGCTAGGGGGAGTTCAGTCGCTTCTCTCTCTCTCTCTCTAGATGCCTATTTTCCGGTGTCTCTCCTCTGGATCTTCTGGATCTTCTCGATGCCTCTACCCTATGGGTGGCTAGTCCTATTTATAGGCAGAGGCCCTGGGCCTCTTCCCAAATATTGAGCGGGAAGGGCGCCAACAATTGGCCATTTTGAAGGGGAACATCTAGTACACTTATCCTGACTAAAGTCGGTCTTCGCCTGCCAAAGACTCTGACGGTGACGCCCGCTTGGGCTCCACGATGACCTCCTTCCGGCTGTTCTGCTGGTCTTGGTCTTGTTGCACCGAAATGGTTGCCTTTGCTTGATACTCTTAGCCTGCGCTTGCCTCCTTTGCACCAAAGGGGAAATGAGGACACTGCGCGGGCTGGCGCCCGCCTGGCGCCCGCCTGGCGCCCTTGGTCGTCATGGCTTGCATCATGGGCACCTCGTGAGGTACCCCGCCTTGATCTCTCCGCCTCCTCGCGAGCCAGCCTAACGAGGCCGTGCCTGAGGAAGCTTCCTGTCGTCCGCCCCGCGAGGCTTGGCCCCTCACGAGGGTCTTGAGCTTGTGTTGATGAAGATGGGACGTACTGGGCCACCCTTTGAGCCACGCCGCAGGCCGCAGGCAGGCAAGTCTGGGTACCCCCGTTCCCAGAACGCCGACAGTAGCCCCCGGGCCCAAGGCACGCCTGGACTTGGCTTAGCAGAGAAGCGAAGGGGCAAGTGCGAAGCGCCGCGGGCCCTAACAGCCTGCGGCCTTGGGCACCGCATGGCGGTTGATTGGACATGGGCGTCCCTACTTCCCCGCAACGCCTTGGCAATTGCACGAATCGACAAGAGAGCGGCACCCATCTAGGCTTTACCCCCTTTGCCTTCTCCAGTCATTGCCCAGATCCCCTTTCTCACTCCTATCCTTCCTGCTTCCGAAATCCCCAGAACTACTCCGACCCCGTGCCCTAGCAAGGTATGGCGCCTTGCCAGACCCCGACCGGAGCTTGGTACTCGCCCGCTTTGGACTCCCCGAATGTGTCGGAGAAGACCCTTGCCCGGGCGCGCCGGATGATGGCGGTGCAAGGCAATGACGGGGCAGCAGTGCTCAAGGCTGGCTCTGCCCTTCTTGAGGACCAAGGAAGCACCTTCTATTCGCTCTTCGTGAGCGCCATTGCCGCCGGTCTGGTGCCTCCCTTTTCTGAGTTCTTCTTTTCTGTCCTCCGCCATTACAAACTGCCTGCTCTGCACCTACACCCCAACTCTGTTCTTCTCCTGGCGATCTTCGCCTACTATTGTGAGGCTCATGTCAGGGTGCAGCCCTCAATGGCCTTGCTGCGCCACTACTTCTACCTCCGGGCCTCCCGCGGCCCCATCACCGCATGCGCGAGCTTTGTCGCGTACGGCAGCTCCAACACCATCTCGAAGCCCGGGAAGAGCATTGAAGGCTTCAGGAGCAAGTGGGTCATGGTAGATGCTGGGCGCATCCATCCTCGGCTGATTCTGCCCACGGAGCAGCCCACGCCCATCGACGCTTGGTCTCGCGCAGAAATCATGGATTCCCGCGCGAAGCCAGTGCTGGAGAAGATGGACGCGGACCTGTGGCCGGGCAACATGGCGACGGCGAAGCTGACCGGGGCGTCGCTCCTGAGGGAGTTCCTGGAGCATCGGGTGGCCCCGCTTCGGCAATACTCGCTTCCGCTATGGAGGCCTCACCCGAGCCCCGTAGTCTTGGCCGACGAAGATCTGGCCGCGGTCCTCCAATCTTTGGTCAAGGGAGACGTGGTGAGGCTGGAGGGCGCTCCTGTACCCCTGTTCTTTCGAGATGATTGGGAGCAGGTGGTGGACTCCATGCCCGCTTTCAATGGGGACGGGACTGTGCCCGCGGAAATTCCCGAGGACCCGGCGGCCCTGGCGACGGTGAACATGTCCTCCGGCTACTCCAGCGAAGAGGAGGAAGAAGAGGAGCGGGAAGAGGGGCCCGACTCCGATGCGACCGACGGGGAGTCGAGAGCGCCCCTCCCTCGGCGCAGGTCCCGCGCTCTCCGCCTCTTGCCGGACGACGACGAGGATGGCGACGAGCGAGGTGGCGCGAGCTCGCCCCCGATCCCGAAGAAGGACAGGATGGGGCTGGTTCCCCGCGGGTCTGCTCCGGCTCTGAGGCGATCTGCAGACGCGCCTCCTGCTCCCGAGCCTCTTGAGGCTGATCCCAGCAGCCGACTCTCGGGCTTCAAGTTCGGCCGGAGGTTGCTCGAGCCCGCGAGCGATGACCAGTAAGTGCTTGATTTTTGTCTTGCTTCTTGCTTCGTTGTTGAGGCCTGATGTTAGTACTCCTTGGCTAGGCCGGTACCTGTGGCGAAAAAGCTGAAGGGGGGCTCCTAAGGCTTCGCCCGGAGCAGCACCTCCATTCGCGGAAGAAGGGGACGGCAAGACGCGGGCCTCTCCTTCCCGGTCATCCTTGCGAGGCCTGGCGGGGCTAGCTGGGGCGAGCTCAGCCCCCATGGTTCAACCGACTCCCGAGGTATCCTTTCCTGACGCCACTGCCGCAGTCGTCGGGGCGCAGAAGGTCCCGACTCATGGTGCTGCGATTATGCTGCCGTCCTCTCCTCCTACTCCGCCAACTGCCGTTTCTCCGACTCCTTCTACTGTCCTGGATCGTGCTGCTGCTGAACTGGACCGACTGCGGCAAGATCTTCTGGGCGCCGACCCTCGCTTGGTGGCCGAACGCCTGGAGCTGGCCTCCGGCTGGGTTCGCTCTGATGCTTCGGTTCGAGCAGCGATGGTTCAGGACGCGACGGCTTGCGACGAGGAGATGTAGGCCGTCCTTGAGGCGAAGGCCGCTCACGACGCCTCCTTGGGGGAGGTAGCCGATGTCCGAGGTCACTGCAAGGCGCTGGAGAGCGAGCTGCAGGGCCTGCGCGACCAGCTTGCCAAGGAGGCCCGCGTCCACCAAGAGAAGGAGGAGGACATGAAGGCTCGTGAGGCGGCCGCCAAGGACCGGGATGCCAAGCTTGGTGAGCACCATGGCCTCTTAGGTGCGCTGGAGCAGGCGTTCGAGGCGAGGAAGATCGAGCTGGACGGCAAGGCGCGGGTCCTGGCCGAGGACCGTGTGGCCTTCGCGAAGCTGGAGGTGAAAGGTCGCATCTTGCTGAAGTCGCTTTATGACAGCGGCCTGGAGAGTCCGCTGGCTGGCGCCGAGGACGGCCCTGCCAAGTTACTTCCCTTCCTGGTCCGTGCCCTTGAAGATGTCGCCCTTGGCCTTGGCCCCACAGCCGAGGCCGAGGCGCGTGTCTTGTCTTCTGCAGTGCTGATGCGCGTCTTCACCCACACCTACCTTCGTGACCCCAACGTTGATCTTAACAGCCTGCTGGAGCCTGTGAGCGGCGAGCGTGCCGCTGCCGCTGCAGAGGCCGTGAAGGGTCGAGCGGGGGCTCTGCTGGCAAAGTTCCGGGCCTTCAGGACCAAGCCGAAGCGAGGCTCTGCCGATCCTGAGGCTTCACGAGGCGAACCCGCCCAGCGCAGCTCCGCCGTCAGCGACGATGCTGCCGACAATTGACTCCTTCGTGGCTCCTGTCCTGCTTTCATCTCCTACAACATGCATCATGCCTCGTGGAGGCGTTTAAACTTGCGTTTGGTGTTGTGAAAATAGTTATGGACTTTAATATTTGCTTTTGAATTCCTTGAGATTTGCGCTTTTCCTTCCTACTTGCTTATGTTCTACATCGGCAGAGCCCGGCCCCGCGCATACCTCAGCCGCCGTTAGCCCCGACCGGAAACCAGGACGAGACCAAGGAGTGAGGGGCTACGTGACAAGTTAGGCTCCTCGGTCGCCATGCTCAGGAGTCCCCCTTCACGCACGAACAACAAGTAGGGAGGTGAGATGCATGGGTGAATTTACCATTCTTCGTCGGCAGAGCCCGGCCCCGCGCATACCTCAACCACCGTTAGCCTTTCGGAACGAAGGGGTGAGGGGCTACGTGACCAGTTAGGCTCCTGAGTCGCGATGCTCAGGAGTCCCCCTTGACGTTCAAACGGCCTTCGTACCTTGGCTCTGCTCGGAGAGAGACGTGCGACGAACCAGGCCCGAGGGTCCTGGCTGGGTGGCGTGCGTCTGGGCGTGACCCAGGCGTAGCCCCCGTGCCCAACCCCCTCGCGCGGCACTCCCGAGGGGAGGCGTTACGATGAGGCCAGACATTGAGCTCTGGGCTCCCTGAGGTTGATGCGGCCGGGGGCCACCCTCAGTTGTTTATCACCAGCGCGGAGCATAGCGCTTCCGTATGTGTACGAGCATAGCCGCTCCTCGGCAGTGTTGTCAGCCAGCGCGGAGCATGGTGCTTCCACTGGTGCGTGGGAGGGGGCTCCCCTCCGGGAGGAGCCCCCCGGGGCGTGTACAGCCCCGCCCTGACACGTGGCTGGCACAGTAGGGCCTAGCGAGGTGTATCTGGGCACCCGTGAGCCAGCGCGTTACTCATGGGGCCCTACCACAAGGCGGGTTGCGCCTGGCTCTGGGCCTTTTTCTTGTAATGTGTTCCTGCAAATTTGGTTAGATGTCGGCGCTCTACGTCCTCGGTCCCAGCCTCGAGCGGGGCTCAGCCGTCGCTAGTATGCCAGGTCGCGATGCCGTGGACAAGGCCAGAGGGTGAAGGCTGGAGAGCCAGTAGGAGCCCATGAGTCGCGATGCTCAGGTACCCCCCGTTTAACGTGCAAGCGGCCTACATGAAGGAAGAGGGGTGCCGTGGACAGGTGAAAGTGCAACTATCCCTAGGTGGTTTTGGTAATTCATAACAACATATAGCTCATTGAGCTAATGCTATTCCAAGACTATTATTTCAGGAAAGCTCAACGAATGGCATGGCATGGATGATGAAAGTGGATCCCTCAAAATACTAAGGACAAAGGATTGGCTCAAGCTCAAACGCTCAAGACTCTTCATTTTACATTTTAGTGGTCCAAGATCACATTGAGTCTATAGGAAAAGCCAATACTATCAAGGAGGGATGAGGTGTTGCTTAATGAGCCTCTTGCTTCATGTGCTTAGTGATATGCTCTAAAACCCTCAGCTACTTTCTCACAATCCACAAATGACCTAAAACCTAAGCCAAAATTGGTCACACCGATTCTTCCTACCCGGCGCCACCGATTTCAAAAGTCATAGCCACTGCCACAAACCCTAGGCAAATCGGTCCTACCGATAGGGATCTCGGTCTCACCGAGATGGGATTGTAATCTATCTGTTTCCCTTCGTAACATTTCGGTCTAACCAAAGTGAGCGATCGGTCCCACAGAGATTGCAATGTAAACTCTCTGTTTCCCTTTTGTAACATTTCGGTCTCACCGAAAAGAGCAAATCGGTCCCACCGAGTTTACCTGACCAACTCTCTGGAAAGCTTATTACCAAAATCGGTCTCACCGAGTTTGTGTAATCGGTCTTACCGAGATTACGTTATGCCCTAACCCTAACCGAATCGGTCTCACCGAGTTGCATGTCAGTCCCACCGAAAATCACTAACGGTCACTTGGTTTACTAAATCGGTCCGACCGAGTCTGTTGAATCGGTCCCACCGAGTTTGGTAAATTGTGTGTAACGGTTAGATTTTGTGTGGAGGCTATATATACCCCTCCACCTCCTCTTCATTCGTGGAGAGAGCCGTCAGACTAAACCTACACTTCCAACTTACCATTTCTGAGAAAGAACTACCTACTCATGTGTTGAGGCCAAGATATTCCATTCCTATCATATGAATCTTGATCTCTAGCCTTCCCCAAGTTGCTTTCCACTCAAACCCTCTTTCCACCAGATCCAAATCCTATGAGAGAGAGTTGAGTGTTGGGGAGGCTATCATTTGAAGCACAAGAGCAAGGAGTTCATCATCAACACACCATTTGTTACTTCTTGGAGAGTGGTGTCTCCTAGATTGGCTAGGTGTCACTTGGGATCCTCCGACAAGATTGTGGAGTTGAACCAAGGAGTTTGTAAGGGCAAGGAGATCGCCTACTTCGTGAAGATCTACCGCTATTGAGGCAAGTCCTTCGTGGGCGTCGACCACGGTGGGGTAGACAAGGTTGCTTCTTCATGGACCCTTCGTGGGTGGAGCCCTCTGTGGACTCGCGCAACCGTTACCCTTCGTGGGTTGAAGTCTCCATCAACGTGGAGGTACGATAGCACCACCTATCGGAACCAAGCCAAAAACATCCGTGTCTCCAATTGCGTTTGAATCCTCCAAACCCTTCCCTTTACTTTCTTGCAAGTTGCATGCTTTAATTTCCGCAGCCCATATACTCTTTGCATGCTTGCTTGATTTATGTGATGATTGCTTGACTTGTCCTAAGATAGCTAAAATCTGTCAAACTCTAAAATTGGGAAAAGGCTAAGTTTTTATTTGGTCAAGTAGTCTAATCACCCCCCCTCTAGACATACT
>LR880968.1:697976320-698041511 GCA_904067115.1 Aegilops sharonensis | reverse complement strand
CCGCTCTAGACATACTTCAAGGTCCTACAACAGGCACCAAATAATGATCATGATGGGTCAAACGCACAACCCGAATAAACGCAAGAGGGATAGATGCCACTGGGTCTGGCCCGAGTGGCTTGGGGATGATGCAGCCCGAGGGGCGCCCCAATAAAGCAAACAAGAAACATGAATCAAAAGGGATACATGCCGCAGGGGCGGACCCACGTGGCCTGGGAATGATGCAGCCCTGGGGGGCGCTCCCAGCTGAAAAAGAAACTCGAAGGATGTCACCTGATAATGTTGAAGATGAAGGGATGCTGAAGTAGCGGACGTCGTGCGCTGCGGAAGCCGATCTTCACGAGCCCCCAGGCCCAGGAGCCTCGGGAGGCTCCGGAGGCGCTGGTGGCTCCTTGCGGACCTTCTCCATCTATGCCAGGACTGTGGAACGCCTGGCCACTTGAGCCTCCAAGATGCTCCTCATGAGGCGCTGGCGCGTGGCAGCCGCGTTCGGCAAGCCGTAAGGCATGCGAACATAGCTGTGGGGTGGACCTTCACAGCGCCCCGCGCGTGAGGGCCAGAGGCGCTCCTGAGAGGTGGCTCGGTTGAGCCCCGGTATGTCGATGCAGACGCGTAGCCCACCATCCTCGCCTGGATGGGGAGCTGCGGCGGGTAAGCGGCGGCCGCCACTCATGACCCTTGACTCCTGCAGCTCCTGAATGATCTTGCTGACGAACTCCTGAGGGTTTGGCCCTCCTTGCCTCGCTCCTTCCTGAGGGAAACGTGCTTTGAAACATGCCTCCAAGTGGTGCCCGAGCGCCTCCCTCGCGATCTTAGCAAAGTTGGTGGCCCTCCAGGAGAGAGCCCCCAAGCCTTGGTCGAGGAGGGCGCCGGGTGCGCCTTCCTATGCGACAGAAGGAGGTGCCCCCCTGAACAGGCGCAGACCCTGAGGGGCCTACCTCCCGAGGGGTCGGGCCAGGCGATGTCTTCTTCTTCTTAGGAGCAGCCTTGGGGAGCCTCCCGCTCCTGTGATCTGGGTCTTCAATTGATGCGGCTTGGAAAGCACGCTCCAGAGAACACACTGCGTCTCTCTCTTCACAAGGCACCGTGATGACTCCACCGCTTCCTGGCATCTTGAGGACATTGTAGCCGTGATGAGTCACGGCCATGAATTTGGCCAGAGCTGGGTACCCGAGGATGGCATTGTACGGTAGGCGAGCGTGAGCAAAGTCGAAGTCAATGAGCTCGGTGCGGTAGTTGTCGCGCACCCCGAAGGTGACAGGAAGGCGGACCTGCCCTATCGGAACTGTGGAACCATCAGTGACTACGGAGAAAGGCTTGGTTGGCTGAAGCTGATTGTATGGCACTTGGAGATTGTTGAATGTCTCGACGGACAGGACATTGAGCCCTGCCCCGCCATCGATGAGGGTCCTGGTGACTTGCACGTTGCTGATGATTGGGGAACAAAGCATCGGGAGGACTCCGGCTTTGGCTGCGCACTTGAGCTGATCCGCTGAGCTGAACGTGATGGCGCACGCTGACCACCTGAGAGGGCGCGTGGCTTTGAGCTTGGAGAGGACTGCATTCACTTCGCGGGCGAACTGCTTGAAGATGCGTTGAGAGGCTGGGGCTTGAGCTCCGCCCAGGATGCAAGCGATTGCACGCGGCTCCTGGAAGCCCCTAGCCTCCTCGTCCTGATGATGGTCTTCATTTCTCCTTGGCTGCGGTGGCAGAGGAGGGAGGCCTGCGTTGCCTTGTGGGCGATCCTCACGAGACTGATCCTCCAGCCTCCCTTGCGAGGCGGGTCCCTCCAACCTCCCTCGCGAGGCTGGTCCTGTCAGCGGTCCTCTAAAGGTCGGTCGCGCCACCCTTGGCGAGGGCCACGGTCTTCCCAGCGTCCTGCGCTTCTTCCTCCTCCTCGGTCGTAGCCTCGATCATTACGGTCGGGGCGTCGACCGATTTGCCCTTCTCGCACGGCTCTGAGCTCTTGGCATTCATTGGTGTTGTGGGTGTGGAGGTCGTGGTACACGCAGTACCGGCTTCCTTTGGAGGACTCGAGCTGATCCTTGCCTCGCTTGGTGTCTGGTTCTGCCGCAAGCACGGCGGCCCCCTTGCGCTTCACGTCCTTGACCTTGGGCTTCTTCTCTTCGGGGTCGGCAACCGGCAACTCAAGGAGGGAAAGGCGTCCTTCCTCAGCCCTGGCGCACTTGGTCGCCAAGTTGAACAGCTCTAGGGATGTTAATAGGTCTTCATGCATCACCAGCTCCTACTTCATATTGATGTCACGCACACCGTCGGAGGAGGCTGAGATGATGGCCTCCTCAGTCACCTTGGGAATCTTGAGGTGTGCGTTGTTGAAGCGTTGGATGTACTTCTGCAGGGTCTCTCCTGGCTGCTGCTTGATGCGGCGCGTATCACTCACGGCAGGAGGCCGGTTGCGAGTGCCTTGGAAGTTGGCGATGAAGTGGGTGCGCATCTCGCCCCAGGAGGAGATCGTGCCAGGAGCCAGGTTCAGGAGCCAGGTGCGGGCACCGTCCTTGAGCGCCATGGGAAACCAGTTCGCCATGACCTTCTCGTCCCCGTTGGCGGGTTCGATGCCTAGCTCGTAGAGCTGGAGTAACTCCTCAGGGTCGGCTGTGCCGTCGTAGCGAGGAGGCAGGTCTGGCTTGAACTTGCCGAGCCATGCGACGCTGCGTAGCTCGGTGGTGAAGGCGCGGGAGCCTGCAGTGGCCACGGGAGGCCTTTGGTGATGGAGGGCTTGATCTTGCGGGTCCCCGTGCGCTGCCGCTGGGAGCAGCGCGGGGTCTTGGCGTGCTGGAGCAGGAGCGCGGTCTTGACGTGCCAGTGCAGGGAGCACTCGGGCAGCTTCTTGGGGACGAGGGACCTCTTGGCAGCTCTGCTCTTGCTGCACTGGTGCCGGACGGAGTGGGTTCCGCCCAGGGGCCACGTGCCTTTGGGCCAAGGCGCCTTCTTGAGGGGGAGGCGGCTGAGGCGCCTTCTTGAGGGGGAGGCGGCTGAGGCGCCCCCGAAGCTTCATCGCCTGCACAAGGCAGGACGCGATGCAGCGAGAAGGACGACGCGGGGGAGCCCCCCGCAGCGCGGACGAGCTCGGCGACACGGTCGAGCCACTCCTCGTAGACATCGTCAACGGGGCGGTAGCGCAGGAGATCGTTTGCCGCGATGAGCGCGGCTCGAGCCTCCATGGGCGCGTGGAGCGCGCGGGATGAAGAACCAGCTGGGGCGAGCGAAGGAGTAGCGGTGCGGCCGTCTCGCCTCACGGATGGATGCTGGGACGACGCCTACTGCTCGTTTCCCACCGGGCCGGTGGCGGCATTGGCGGCAGGCGACAGGGAACGGCGGGGGCGGCCGCCGACGGGGGTCGTCTGGTGACGCGAGTAGCAAGAGCGGCCCGGCGCTCGGCGCGGGCCCGACGAGCGTCTGACATGGATGCGAGGGGCGGCGAAGAGCAGGGCGGCGGAAGGCGGATTCCGGTGCACCCCTACCTAGCGCGCCAAATGTCGGATTTCGGGTTCCCGCAGACCCTCTAGGTTCGAACTCTGGGGTGCACGCGGAGATCTCACCTCCAACCTACCTACACCTCGTCGCCTCGCAAGGATCTTAACTACACAAAGAGCAACACAACGGACACAAGGTTTATACTGGTTCAGGCTACCATTGTGGTGTAATACCCTACTCCAGTGTGTGGTGTGGTGGATTGCCTCTGGGGCTGATGATGAACAATACAAGGAAGAACAGCCTCGCGAGGGTCTGTGTCGGATTTCGGGTTCCAGCAGACCCTTAACGTTCGAACTCTGGGGTGCGCGCGGAGATCCAACCCTCCACCGTCTCGTACCTCACCGAATCGCAAGGACCTAAACTACTAACAAGAACAGCACAAGAGATGCAAGATTTATACTGGTTCAGGCCACCATCGTGGTGTAATACCCTACTCCAGTGTGTGGTGTGTGGATTGCCTCTTGGGCTGATGAGGAACAGTACAGGGAAGAACAGCCTCGCGAGGGTCTGTTCTTGGTGGAAGCGATGAACTGCTAAGTGGTGTCCTGTCGCTCTAGCTTGAGGCTCGGGTCTCTCTCTCTCTCTCTTCGGGTGCTTCCCTCTCTCTCCGATCGTCCTGCAACTATGGTGGCTAGCTCTACTTATATAGACGAAGGCCCTGGGCCTCTTCCCAAATATTGAGCGGGAAGGGCGCCAACAATTGGCCATTTTGAAGGGGAACAGCGGGTACACTTATCCTGACTAAAGTTGGTCCTCGCCTGCCAAAGGCTCTGGTGATGACGCCTGCTTGGGCTCCACGATGGCTGCATTCCAGCCGTTGGGGCTGGTCTTGGTCTTGTTGCACCGAAACGGATGCCTTTGCTTGATGCTCTTGCCTGCGCTTGCTCCTTTGCACCAAGGAGAAAAGGAGGATGCTGCGCGGGCTGGCGCCCGACTGGCGCCCTTGGTCGTCATGGCTTGCGTCATGGGCACCTCGCGAGGTACCCTGCCTTGAACTCTCCGCCCCCTCATGAGCCAGCCTGACGAGGCCGCGCCTAAGGAAGCTCTTGGTCGTCCGCCCCGCGAGGCTTGGCTCCTCGCGAGGGTCTTGAGTTAGCATTGATGAAGATGGGCCGTCCTGGACCTCCTTTGTGCCACGCCGCAGGCCGCAGGCAGGAAAGTCTGGGGACCCCCGTTCCCAGAACGCCGATAGTAGCCCCCGGGGCCACGACGTGCCCGGACTTGGCCGTGCAGAGAGGCGAAAGGGCAAGTGCGAAGCGTCGTGGGCCCTAACAGCCTGCGGCCTTGGGCGCCGTGTGGCGGTTGATTGGACGTGGGCGCACTGCATCCCCACGACGCCTCGGTAACCGCCCGGATTCGACAGGTCCTTGCATGCAGAGTTGGTCATGATGGTCGGTGATCGTGGAGGCCGACGGTTGGCCTCCGCCGGCTATAAGTACGGAACGGCGTGCGCCCTTTCAGTCTATCGTCCTGCTTCTCCTCTTTCTCGTCTCGTCTGGCTGCCATGGCTCCGATCCGTCGGTTCTCCAGGGAAGAGAAGGGAAACGCTCCTCAAGAGGATCCTGACCCGCTCCCCCCAAAGAAGCGGCTTGCTCTCTGGTGTCAGGGCAGGAGCGAGTGTGAGGAGGCGCCCGTGCCCTGGTGCATGCGCCCGCCACCAGGGTTTCCTCTTCCCTTGTACGCGCAGATTGGTGGCCCTGAAGGAGGTGATGCCGGGCGCCAAGAGCGGCGCCGCCGATGACGCCGGCGGGTCACGAAGGGGTGCGTCTTCCCCCCTGGAGTCCACGTCGAGGGCTCCTGCCGGGAGTTCGTGCTTCGCGTCGCCGCGCCTCCCAAGTCTTGGATTTGTCTTCCTTCTTTCTTCGCTTTCGTCGTCCGGCGGGGGGAGCCCCTAGGACTCTGGCTGCAGCACGCCGGCTGCGGCACCCTCGCGACAGGGGCAGAGGTTGCGGTAGTTGCCCCAGGCGAAGTCTTCATGACTCGAGGCTTGGACGAGGTCGCCCGGGTCTGCAGGACGAGGGGCGCCCTCATGATCCACCTGGAGTACGACGGCGCTTCGGCGATTTCCTTCAAGCTCTTCGACGCGGAGGGTTGCCGGCTGGAGTGCTGCCCCGGGAGAGGTGGTCGGGGTCCTGCTGTGGTGAGACAGAGGCCAACCGCCCGCTCCCTTGGCAACTCCTCAGGCGACGAAGGCGCCGGAGGATCCAGCGACTCCGCCGAGCTTTTTGCGACGCCGGAGACGAGTGACGACAGCTACGAGCCCCCGAGCCTGCGCCGCTCCCGGAGCAGGGCGGGCTCGTCAGACCATCGCCACCCCTGATCTGGATGGGGTTGGCTCCGGACCGGGTGGCCCACTGTTGATGATGGCGTCTGCCGCGGTGGTCCCTGTATATAGGACTCCTTACTACGAGGAGCCAAGAATGTACCCCGCGGGGGCTTGTAAGATATTTGTAGCTTCGTTTGTCAATATGATCCTTGTTATGAGGCAATGCGGTATGCTCATTCCGTTCTAGCTCAGTTTCTTCCTTTCAGACCTCGTGAGGGCTTGGTGCTCTGTGCCGACAGGTCCCAGTCCCAAGGCAGCTTCAGCCGTCGCTGGTATGCCAGGTCGCGATGCCGTGGTCAAGGCTAGGAGGTGAGCGGCCCGAGGTCCGGTAAGAGCCTCTGAGTCGCGATGCTCAGGGGGTCCCCCTTGGCGCTCAAGCAGCCATCGTTCGGTGAGAAAGGAGAGCGACGTTGCTAACACGGAGTTGCATTGAGTGTGGGGATGGCGTTGCGATGACTAGTGTGTCCGGAGGGTGACTTATCTCGAGGGTTAGGACGATGCTTCCTGACGCGGTGCCAGGTCCGTGCCTTGGCCGACGAGAGATTACGTAGCGAGGTTGTTTCGCGCTCCTTGCAGAGACCCTGCAGGTTCACCACAAAAGGAACAAGAGCTCGCCGGGGCGATCGTTAGTCCTATCGTTAGTTGCTTTGGAGAGGCGCGAGAAGCCTCGCGAGGTGTGTCGGGGCACTCGTGAGCCAGCGCGGGACTCACGAGGCCCTACCTCAAGGCGGGTTGCGCCTGGCTCTGGGCCTTGTCTTCGAGTGTGTTCCTGCAAAATTGGCCAGATGCCGGTGCTCTATGTCTTCGGGTCCCGGCTCTCGGGCCGGTCTCAGCCGTCGCTGGCAAGCCAGGTCGCGATGCCATGGACAAGACCAGAGGGCGAGGGCCGGAGAGCCGGTAGGAGCCCTGAGTCGCGATGCTCAGGCACCCCCCCTTTAACGCGCAAGCTGGATTGGATGACGAAACTGTACGTCCTCGGGTCCCGGCTCTCGGGATGGTCTCAGCCATCGCTGGCAAGCCAGGTCGCGATGCCATGGACAAGACCAGAGGGTGAGGGCCGGAGAGCCGGTAGGAGCCCTGAGTCGCGATGCTCAGGCACCCCCCCTTTAACGTGCAAGATTTCGTCACCCAGGAGAAGGCACCAAATAACAAGCATGGTGGAACGAGAGCATAATCCTAAGGAAAACGCATGAAGGATACATGCCGCTGGGAGTGGCCCGAGCGGCTTGGGATGATGCAGCCCGAGGGGTGCCCCCGACAGGATAAGCTAAAGACATGAAATAAGAAGGGATACATGCCGCAGGGACGGACCCATGCGGCCTGGGAATAATGCGGCCCTGAAGGCGCTCCCAGCCGGAAATAAAACTTAAAGATGTCACCTGGTGATGTTGGGAATGAAGGGTTGTTGATGTAGCAGACTCGGTGGGCTGCGGGAGCCGATCCTCACGAGCCCCCAGGCCCAGGGGCCTCGGGAGGCTCCGGGGGCGCCGACGGCTCCTCATGGGTCATCTCCATCTCCACCAGGGCTGCGGCGTGCTTGACCTCTTGAGCCTCCAGGATGGTCCTCATGAGACGTTGGTGCGCAGCAACCGCGTTTGGCAGGCCATAAGGCATGCGTACGTAGCTGTGGGGCGGACCCTCGCAGCGTCCCACTCGCGAGGGCCAGAGGCGCTCTTGAGATGCGGCTCGGTTGAGCCCTGGTATGTCGATGCAGACGCGCAACCCACCATCCTCGCCTGGATGGGGGGCCACAGCGGGCAGGCGGCGGATGCCCCTCATGACCCTTGACTCCTGTAGCTCCTAAATGGCCTTGCTGATGAACTCTTGAGGGTTCTATCCTCCTGGTGTTGCTCCTGCTTGCGGGAAACGTGCTTCGAAACACGCCTCCACGTGGTGCCTAAGCGCCTCCCTCGAGACCTTGGCGAGGTCGGCGGCCCTCCAGGGGAGAGCCCCCGAGCCCTGCCTGAGGAGGGCGCCGGGCGCGCTTTCCTATGTGATGGAAGGAGGCTCCCCTTGGCCCGGTGCGGGCCCTGAGGGGCCTGTCTCTTGAAGAGTCGGGCCGGTCGATGTCTTCTTCTTCTTGGGTGCTGCCTTGGGAGGCGTCCTGCTGCTGTGGTCTGGGTCTTCCAGCGATGCGTCCTGAAAAGCTCGCTCCAGGGAGCACACTGCATCTCTCTCTTCACAGGGCACCGTGATGACCCCGCCGCTTCCTGGCATCTTGAGGATGTTGTAGCCATGGTGGGCTACGGCCATGAACTTGGCCAACGCTGGGTACCCGAGGATGGCGTTGTACGGCAGGCGAATGTGGGCGACGTCGAAGTCGATGAGCTCGGTGTGGTAGTTGTCGCGGGCCCCGAAGGTGACAGGAAGGCCGACCTGCCCGATCGGGACCGTGGAGCCGTCGGTGACTCCAGAGAAAGGCTTGGTTGGCTGAAGCTGACTGTAGGTCACTTGAAGATTGTTCAATGTCTCCACGGACAGGACGTTGAGCCCTGCTCCGCCGTCGATGAGGGTCTTGGTGACCAGCACGTTGCTAATGATTGGGGAGCAAACCATTGGGAGAACTCCGGCTGTGGCTGCGCACTTGAGCTGATCCGCTGAGCTGAACGTGATGGCGCAAGCCGACCACCTGAGAGGGCGCGTGGACTCGAGCTTGGGGAGGACTGCATTCACTTCATGGGCGAACTTCTTGAAGATGCGGTGAGAAGATGGGGCTTGAGCTCCGCCCAGGATGCAGGCGATCGCACGCGCTTCCTGGAAGCCCCCAGCCCCCTCGTCCTGATGACGGTCTTCGATTCTCCTTGGCGGTGGCGGCAGCGGAGGAAGGCCTGCGTTCCCTTGCGGACGATCCTCACGAGGCTGATCCCTCCAGCCCCCCTCGCGAGGTGGGTCTTGCCAGCGGTCCTCGCGGGGTTGGTCACGCCACCCTTGGCGCGGGCCGCGGTCTTCCCAGCGTCCTGCATTCCTTCCTCCTCCTCGGCCGTAGCCCCGGTCGCTGCGCTCAGGGCGTCTGCCGACCCTTCCTTCGCGCACGGCTCGGAGCTCTTGACATTCATTGGTGTTGTGGGTGTGGAGGTCATGGTACACGCAGTACCGGCTGCCTTTGGAAGACTCGGGCTGATCTCTGCCTCGCTTGGTGTCTGGTTCGGCCGCGAGCACGGCAGCCCCCTTCCGCTTCACGTCCTTGGCCTTGGACTTCTTCTCTTCGGTATCCGCGGCAGGCAACTCGAGGAGGGAGAGGCGCCCCTCCTCAGCCCTGGCGCACTTGGTCGCCAAGTTGAACAGCTCTAGGGAGGTGCACAGATCTTCATGCATCGCCAGCTCCTGCTTCATCTTGACGTCGCGCACGCCGTCGGAGAAGGCAGAGATGATGGCCTCCTCCGTTACCCTGGGGATCTTGAGGCGTGCGTTGTTGAAGCGTTGGATGTACTTTTGCAGGGTTTCCCCTGGCTGCTGCTTGATCCGGCGCATGTCGCTCACGGCGGGTGGCCGGTCGCGAGTACCCTAGAAGTTGGCGATGAAGCGGGTGCGCATCTCGGCCCGGGAAGAGATCGTGCCTGGGGCCAGATTCAGGAGCCAGATGCGGGCTCCGTCCTTGAGCTCCATGGGAAACCAGTTCGCCATGACCTTTTCATCTCCGTTGGCAGCCTCGATGCCCAGCTCGTAGAGCTGGAGGAACTCCGTAGGGTCAGCCGTGCCGTCGTAGCGTGGAGGCAGGTCTGGCTTGAACTTGGCGGGCCACGCGACGCTGCGCAGCTCGGTGGTGAAGGTGCGGCAGCCCGCCGTGGCCGCGGGGGGTCTCGGACGGCAGAGAGCTTGGTCTTGCAGGCCTCCCAGCACCGCGGCTGGGGGCAGCGCATGGTCTTGACGTGCTGGAGCGGGGAGCGCTCGGGCAGCTTCTTGCGGGCGAGGGACTTCTTGGCAGCTCTGCTCTTGCCGCGCCGGTGCCTGGCGGAACGGGTTCCGCCCACGGGCCGCGCGCCTTGGTGCCAGGGCGCCGTCTTGAGGAGGAGGTGGCTGAGCCGCCCCGGGAGCTTCATCGCCGCGCGGGGCGGGGTGCGGTGTAGTGAGACGGACGGCGCGGGGGCGCCTCCCGCAGCGCGGACGAGCTCGGCGACGCGGTCGAGCCATTCTTCGTAGACGTCGTCGACGGGGCGGTAGCGCAGGAGTTCATTGGCCGCGATGAGTGCAGCTTGGGCCTCCATGGCCGCGCGGGGCGCGCGCGACGAAGAACCATCGGGGGTGAGCGAAGGCGTGGCGGTGCGGCCGTCCTGCCTCATGGACGGGTGCTGGGACGACGCTTGCTGCTCGTTCCCCGCCGGGCCGGTGGCGGCGTTGACAGCAGGTGACAGGGATCGACGAGGACGCCCGCCGACGGGAGCCGTCTGGGCGACATGGGAGGCGAGGGCGGCTCGGCGCTCGGCGCGGGCCCGACGAGCATCACACATGGTTGCGGTGGTCGGGGAAGAACGAGGCGAACGGAAGGCAGATTCCGGCGCACCCCTACCTGGCGCGCCAAATGTTGGATTTCGGGTTCCGGCAGACCCTTAAGGTTCGTACTCTGGGGTGCACGCGGAGATCCAACCCTCCACCGTCTCGTACCTCACCGAATCGCAAGGACCTAAACTACTAACAAGAACAGCACAAGAGACGCAAAATTTATACTGGTTCAGGCCACCATCGTGGTGTAATACCCTACTCCAGTATGTGGTGTGTGGATTGCCTCTTGGGCTGATGAAGAACAGTACAGGGAAGAACAGCCTCACGAGGGTCTGTTCTTGGTGGAAGCGATGAACTGCTAAGTGGTGTCCTGTCACTCTAGCTTGAGGCTCGGGTCTCTCTCTCTCTCTTCGGGTGCTTCCCTCTCTCTCCGATCGTCCTGCTACTATGGTGGCTAGCTCTACTTATATAGACGAAGCCTTGGGCCTCTTCCCAAATATTGAGCGGGAAGGGCGCCAACAATTGGCCATTTTGAAGGGGAACAGCGGGTACACTTATCCTGACTAAGGTTGGTCCTCGCCTGCCAAAGGCTCTGGTGATGACGCCTGCTTGGGCTCCACGATGACTGCATTCCAGCCGTTGGGGCTGGTCTTGGTCTTGTTGCACCGAAACGGATGCCTTTGCTTGATGCTCTTGCCTGCGCTTGCTCCCTTTGCACCAAGGAGGAAAGGAGGACGTTGCGCGGGCTGGCGCCCGACTGGCGCCCTTGGTCGTCATGGCTTGCGTCATGCGCACCTCGCGAGGTACCCTACCTTGAACTCTCCGCCCCCTCATGAGCCAGCCTGACGAGGCCGCGCCTAAGGAAGCTCTTGGTCGTCCGCCCCGCGAGGCTTGGCCCCTCGCGAGGGTCTTTCGTTTGCGTTGATGAAGATGGGCCGTCCTGGACCTCCTTTGAGCCACGCCGCAGGCAGGCAAGTCTGGAGACGCCCGTTCCCAGAACACCGACAGTCTGTTCTTGGCCGGTGCGATGAACTGCTAGGGGGATTTCAGTCGCTTCTCTCTCTCTCTCTCTCTCTCTCTCTCTCTCTCTCTCTCTCTCTCTCTCTCTCTCTCTCTAGATGCCTACTTTCCGGTGTCTCTCCTCTGGATCTTCTGGATCTTCTCGATGCCTCTACCCTGTGGGTGCCTAGTCCTATTTATAGGCAGAGGCCCTGGGCCTCTTCCCAAATATTGAGCGGGAAGGGCGCCAACAATTGGCCATTTTGAAGGGGAACATCTAGTACACTTATCCTGACTAAAGTCGGTCCTCGCCTGCCAAAGACTCTGACGGTGACGCCAGCTTGGGCTCCACGATGACCTCCTTCCGGTCGTTCTGCTGGTCTTGGTCTTGTTGCACCGAAATGGTTGCCTTTGCTTGATACTCTTGGCCTGCGCTTGCCTCCTTTGCACCAAAGGGGAAATGAGGACACTGCGCGGGCTGGCGCCCGCCTGGCGCCCTTGCTCGTCATGGCTTGCGTCATGGGCACCTCGTGAGGTACCCCGCCTTGATCTCTCCATCTCCTCCCGAGCCAGCCTGACGAGGCCGTGCCTGAGGAAGCTTCCCGTCGTCCGCCCCGCGAGGCTTGGCCCCTCGCGAGGGTCTTGAGCTTGTGTTGATGAAGATGGGCCGTACTGGGCCACCCTTTGAGCCACGCCGCAGGCCGCAGGCAGGCAAGTCTGGGTACCCCCATTCCCAGAACGCCGACATTCACGGGATCCGAATTTTGGGAAGCGCGCGGGGCGGAGGAGGCCGCAGTAATCGGGCACGATTAGGCAGGGCCGCCTAGATTTCCGGACCGCCTTTTTTGCCACGTATAGCGTGCGCGACTGTTGCGGGATTGGATAAGATTGCCCGGGCCTACAAGTCAGTCACTCGGAAGTAACCTCATATAAGGCGTCGGACCAGGGTTTTTGAACAGTGCGTTCTCATTTTCCTTCCTATTCCTCAGAGTTCTCCGGTGCGCTTTCTTCCGCCCTAGTGCCGCCGTGCCGTTCAAGATCCATCTGCGGCGATGGGGAAGGAGAAGACGGTGGCTCTCGAGCGTGCGAAGAAGGCGACGGCGAAGGCGAAGGGGAGGAAGTCCAGCCGGGGCGGATCTTCCTGGAGGTCTGGCCTGCCGCCGAGCTAGATCCAGGGCGACTGGATTCGCTCGCCGATCAGCCAGGACAACATCGACGACCTGGTCAAAGGGGGACTGATTCCCCACGAATCGGCACGGCTCCCGGGGAAAGAGACCGAGCCGCAGCCGCGAGAGGGTGAGTGCGTCCTCCTCGCCACTCACATTGACCGCGGGTTCTCCTTGCCTCCTCACCCATTATTCCAAGGTTTCTTGAATTTTTTGGGGCACAACTCCATCATTTCACCCCAAACACCATTGTGTACCTTGCTGCCTTCGTGTCTTTGTGTGAGAATTTCCTGGGCTGCCGACCCCACTGGGGCCTCTTCAAAAACATCTTCACATGCCGCTCCCAGTCGGTAAAAAAGGCAAATCCGAGTGATGAAAGAACGCATGTGATCCAAATGTGCGGGGGCCTTGGGATTCAGATGAGGGGCAAAAGTTCTTTTCCAGCCATGATTCTTCCTGACTCGGTCCGTGGGTGGCAGTCGACCTGGTTCTACTACAAAGACCAGCCGACCACAGGGCAGTCGACTGGACTTCCCCCTTTTTCTTTGGCCCGAGTGGCGAAACCCTCCCCTTTGAAGGTGATCCCGGAGGAGAAGGCACAAGTCAAGGTGCTGGTCGATCGAGTAGTTCAACTTGTCCGCGATGGGGTGACTGGTATGGATTTGTTGGAGGTTTTCCTTCGGCGACGCATCCAACCGCTTCAAGCTCGTGACCATTCGATGTGGATGTATTCGGGCACTAATGACACCACTCGGACTCATCCGGAGGAAGTCGATGAGACCACGTTGGAGGGGTGGCTGATGAGTATCACAGGAAACAAAGACAACCCCAGGGGAGCCAGGAGAATTCCTCCACTCGACCAATCTTCCTAACCAGACAAGGTCCAATTCTGAATTTCCGACTGTAATCTTGATTTATTCACACAGTTGTTTATGCTTTACCGACTGACTTTGTCCTGCTTGCTTTCTTCCAGACTCTTACCGAAATGTACTCGATGCCCAACGGAGAGCAGGAGCAAGATCCGGAGGGCGAGGCAAGCAGAGGCGAAAGCGGCGAATGGCATTCTGACGGAGAGGGAAAGGGGGAGAGCGACGACTCGAGTGACGAAGAAGAGGTCGGCTCTCCTCCCCGCAGGGAAAGGCGATCCAAGCTTGCTTAAGATCCAGCGAGCGCCCGTGACAAGGCGACCGTTCCAACTGGGCAATCGTCAAAGCGTCCTCGGACATCCTCTCTAGCACCGACTGAAAAGGCTCCTAAGCAGACCAAGGTTGTTGCGCAGAAGACTCGGAAGGCGCTACCAAAAATAAAGATTGACATTCCTGTTGCCTCCGTGTGAGTGTACTTCTTTCGCTTTTACTCGACGCTCGGCGATGTTTATCTTTCCTTTGGTTTGATCGAATGAACCTTGAAATTGGCAGTGCCGCTACCTCTGGGACTTCAGCCTATAGAAACGAGGATGAGGAAATGGAAGACGCGGTCACCTCCATCCTGGGTACAATCTTTGTTATTTTGTCGTCCTTTTGTCGACTGAACTATGATATATCCGATCGGGCGATGAAATGTTGGAGACTGAACTTTTTGTAGCTCCCAACGTTATTGACCTCCCTGACAATGATGATGACGAGCCGCAGAGGCCCTTGGGGAGAAGAAACAGGAAAGCGTCCGCTGGCAACACACCTCAGTCGACACCGGTGGAGGAACCGGTTGTTCAGGACACTGGTGACGCTAATCGGACTTCCGTTTCTCTCGCCATACCGCTGTCGAGTGCTCGACCTTCTGCGTCAGCCGCGCGTGCTCCTGCCGATCCACCTTCAATTTTTTTCTCCACATCACGTCCCGGAAGACGAAGTGGGTGCCGCCAAAGAAGCTATACGCCAAGCAAGCATTATGATGGAGAAGATGAAGATGGTGCGGGATGCCAGCCAGGCTGCTTATGATGCCAGCTCCACTCTCCAGAGCAATGTTCAGGTTCGCAGCTAGTCGACTGCCTCTCTTGACTTGTTCTATTAGGATATGGTACCTGAAAACTCTCTTTCCAAGGATCTTCGCTTCTGTACACCCACTGGGTGTTTCGATTTGTCATTTAGCAAATTTGTACTTGGAGCTGAATCTGATGTTATTGTCAATTGAATTTTTTGGACTAGTGGGGGCACGCTGAGTGCACCCACTGGGTGTAGTCCCCGAGACTATGGTGGACTGTGGGCAGTCAACTGTAGTCTTGAATTTTGAATTTCTTCACTCGGTCTGAGCAGGTCGTGTCGAGTGGATTTTTGAACCAGTGGGGGCACGCTGAGTGTACCCACTGGGTGTAGTCCTCGAAACCGTGGTCGACTGCTGGCAGTCGACTATGGTCTGAAGAATCTGTTTGTTGCTATCTTCTCTATTCTTTTTTTTGGCACTCGCGCTGAAGAAAGGCCTCGTCGGGTGTAAACTGAATCAGTGGGGGCACGCTAAGTGCACCCACTGGGTGTAGTCCCCAAGGCTACTATTGGATGTTTGATTCGGCAGTAGTCTTAGAATTTGCTGGCTTTATCCTTTTATCTCTCTAAAATAACCAATCTTTTAACTAGTCGACTGACTCATTCCTTGTTTGCAGAAATCTTGTGATCTTGGAGCTCGCTTTGCTGACTAGGAGAAATAGCAGATTCAACTCAACCTTGACCTGGAGTTGGCCAAGACAGAGCTGCAGAAAGCCAAGGACGACGCCAATGGTAAGAAATTCCGCTCTGGATTGTCTTCGATCTGGTTTGTCGACTGGTTTGTCTTCGACCTGGATTTCATTCTGCTCTTTCTGAATCAAGCATTATTTCTTTTCAGAGAAATTGAACCAGGCTCTGGCCAAAAAGGATCAAGATCTGGCTGCCGCACAGAAGAAGGCTGATGACAAAACTGCTCTGGCCGAACAAAGCTGGCTTTAGTCGGCAAATTAGAGGAAGAAAACGCCAAGATAAAAGCTGCACTAGACGAAGCCAACAAGGAATTAACCCGCTTGAAGAAGGACAAGGTCAATCTGAACAAGAGGATGGAAGGCATTGCTCGCAGGAGGGATGATCTGGAAAGTTATCTGAGAAGCCTTGCCAAGAAGTTGTTCATCAAGCTTGAAGGTATATATTCTGTTCCGACAGGTTTATTTTCGTCGACTTGGCATACGACTATTGACTCATCTTCGGATTGTGCATGCAGAGTTTTGCCGAGATTTCGAGGAGGAGACCGGGCGAATTGAACCAAGCTTGGACCCCATCAACTCCCCCGTGAAAGCTGAAACTGCTATGAACTTGCTCCGACTGGAATCCTGCATCGACGGTGTTGTTGACTACCTTGCTCGACTGAAGGTCGCAATGTCCCGGATCGACACCACACTGGCCAAGGGCAACGCTCTCGAATGACCTCGAGTCTCTGATGACTCTCGACTCAATGAGATCCCAGGTCGAGTGCAGGAGTGGAAAAAGTCTTTTGCCCGGTGCGGTGCTGATGTGGCTCTGTCTTTGGTTCGTGTCCATTGCAAGGAGGCGCGAGAAGAGAAGCTGGCGGCAATCAAGGTTGCCAATACCAAGAAGCATGACTTCCAATCCTTCATGCAGACTTTCATTGCTGCAGCCACTAGGATTGTTGATGGCATTGACCTGGATGAATTCGTCGAGCCTGCCAGCCCTCCTCCTGCGGAGTGAACAAACTTTTATGCCCCACCTTAAATTTGCATCGGAATGCCGAGTGGTTTTTGTAACCGTTAAACTCTTTCGGGCTGAGTGCCCGAGTATTTCTGCGGTCTTGAACCTTTAGGGTTCGTCTGGACTTGATATATCTCAGGATATGCTTGCGATTGCTTTTAGAATTTGTTCTACACTTGGGATGACTTTTGTGTCTGAGATGCAGCTCTAAAGTAGAGATTTCAATCGACATGCACCTCGTCGTACTTGCAGACAAGGATGGAGCGCACGTTGTATTTGTGGCGTAGCTCCGAAGGAGAAGGTTGCAATCGACCTGCACCTCGTCGTCCTTGCGGATAGGGATGGAGCGCACATTGTATTTGTGGCGTAGCTCCGAGGGAGAAGGTTGCAGTCGACCTGCACCTCGTCGTCCTTGCGGATATGGATGGAGCGCACGTTGTATTTGTGGCGTAGCTCCGAATGAGAAGGTTGCAGTCGACCTGCACCTCGTCGTCCTTGCAGATAGGGATATGTTTCGAACTTAGGCGAGTACTGGACTGCAGCTAAGACCCCGAGTGGGAGGATTGCTCATCACTCGGTAGGATTTTTTAAACTTAGGCGAGTACTGGACTGTAGCTAAGCCCCTGAGTGGGAGGATTGCTCACCACTCGGTAGGATTTTTTTTACACTTAGGCGAGTACTGGACTGCAGCTAAGCCCCTGAGTGGGAGGATTGCTCACCACTCGGTAGGATTTTTTACACTTAGGCGAGTACTGGACTGCAGCTAAGCCCCTGAGTGGGAGGATTGCTCACCACTAGATATGATTTTTTTAACTTAGGAGAGTACTGGACTGCAGCTAAGCCCCCGAGTGGGAGGATTGCTCACCACTCGGTAGGATTTTTTAAACTTAGGCGATTACTTGGACTGTAGCTAATCCTCCGAGTGGGAGGATTGCTCATCACCCGGTAGGATTGTTTAAACTTAGGCGAGTACTTAGACTACAGCTAAGCCCTCGAGTGAGAGGTTTTCTCATCACTCGGCAGGATTTTTTAAACTTAGGCGAGTACTGGACTGCAGCTAAGCCCCCGAGTGGGAGGATTGCTCACCACCCGGTAGGATTTTTTAAACTTAGGCGAGTACTTGGACTGCAGCTAAGCCTCCGAGTGGGAGGATTTCTCATCACTCGGTAGGATTTTTTAAACTTAGGAGAGTACCTGGACTGCAGCTAAGCCCCTACGTGAGAGGCTTGCTTATCACTCGGCGGGATTTTTTAAACTTAGGCGAGTACTTGGACTGCAGCTAAGCCTCCGAGTGGGAGGATTTCTCATCACTCGGTAGGATTTTTTAAACTTAGGAGAGTACCTGGACTGCAGCTAAGCCCCTACGTGAGAGGCTTGCTTATCACTCGGCGGGATTTTTTAAACTTAGGCGAGTACTTGGACTGCAGCTAAGCCTCCGAGTGGGAGGATTTCTCATCACTCGGTAGGATTTTTTAAACTTAGGAGAGTACCTGGACTGCAGCTAAGCCCCTACGTGAGAGGCTTGCTTATCACTCGGCGGGATTTTTTAAACTTAGGCGAGTACTTGGACTGCAGCTAAGCCTCCGAGTGGGAGGATTTCTCATCACTCGGTAGGATTTTTTAAACTTAGGAGAGTACCTGGACTGCAGCTAAGCCCCTACGTGAGAGGCTTGCTTATCACTCGGCGGGATTTTTTAAACTTAGGCGAGTACTTGGACTGCAGCTAAGTCCCCGAGTGAGAGGCTTGCTCATCACTGGGCAGGATTTTTTAAACTTAGGCGAGTACTGGACTGCAGCTAAGCCCCCGAGTGAGAGGCTTGCTCATCACTCGGTAGGATTTTTTAAACTTAGGCGAGTACTGGACTGCAGCTAAGCCCCCGAGTGAGAGGCTTGCTCATCACTCGGTAGGATTTTTTTACTTAGGCGAAACGGATTCGCAGCTAAGCCCCCGAGTGAGAGGCTTGCTCATCACTCGGTAGGTTTTTTTTTAAACTTAGGCGAAACAGATTCGCAGCGAAGTTACCCACTGGGGGATTTCAAACGCAAACAAAAGCAACAATAGATTGTTCAGGAAGATTATAAAGCTCTTGTCTTTGATAAACAAACTACAAAGGTATTTCTTATTACGTCTCATCCGAGTGAGTACTTAAGTATAAAAGGGGCGGAGCAGCTCCGCATTCCAAGCTCGTGGCTCGTCTTTCTGATGCTCGACATTATAAAGATGGTATGCTCCATTGTGGAGAACTCTGGTGACAATGAAGGGACCTTCCCAAGCAGGGACGAGCTTGTGTGGTATCTGTTGATCCACTCGAAGAACCAAGTCTCCCTCTTGAAAGGCTCGACCCCTCACGTTTCTGGCATGGAATCGACGCAAGTCTTGCTGATAAATGGTTGGCCGGATCAAAGCCATTTCTCTTTCCTCCTCTAAAAGGTCGACTTCGTCCTGTCGAGCCTATTCTGCTTCATCTTCAGAGAAGAGCTCGACTCGTGGTGCATTTTGAAGTAAGTCACTTGGCAGAACGGCTTCAGCTCCATAGACCATGAAGAATGGAGTTCGGCCAGTCGACCGATTGGGAGTTGTCCTTAGACCCCAAAGAATTGAAGGAAGTTCATCAACCCAGGCGCCTGCTGCGTGCTTGAGATCACGCATCAGTTGGGGTTTCAGCCCTTTGAGAATTAGGCCATTTGCTCTTTCTGCTTGTCCATTCAACTGGGGATGAGCGACTGAAGCATAGTCGACTCGTGTGCCTTGAGAAGCGCAGAAGGCTCTAAACTCATCAGAAACATAAGTTCGACCCTTTGTCAGTGATGATGCTGTGTGGAACTCAGTATCTGAATGTCAATTCTCTGATGAAACCGGCAGCAGTGTTGGCTTCAAGATTCTTGATAGGCTTAGCCTCAATCCACTTGGTAAACTTGTCGACTGCTACAAGCACGTGAGTGAAGCCGCTCCTACTAGTTCTCAGCGGTCTGACCATATCCAATCCCCAAACAGCAAAGGGCCAGATGTGTGGAATGGTCTTCAGGGCTGACGCAGGCTTGTGTGACATGTTGGAGTAAAACTGGCAACCCTCACATTTGTCGACTATATCGTTCGCCATTTCATTTGCTCATGGCCAGTAAAACCCCGCTCGGTATGCTTTAGCCACGATGGTCCGAGAGGACGCATGGTGACCACAGGTCCCCGAGTGGATGTCGTTGAGGATCATTCGACCTTCTTCTGGCGTTATGCATTTCTGACTGACTCCCGTCACTCCTCCCCTGAACAGTTGTCCTCCTATCACGGTAAAGGCTTTGGATCGACGGACGATCTGTCGAGCCTCTTCTTCGTCTTCTGGGAGTTCCTTCCGAATAATATATGCAATGTACGGTACTGTCCAGTCAGGAGTGATGACCAAAACCTCCATGATCAGGTCGACCACGGCTGGGACCTCGACTTCAGTCGGATCTGTGGCACTCTTAGGCTGCGGGCGAGCTTCAGTGAAAGGATCTTCTTGAACTGACGGTGTGTGAATGTGCTCCAAAAACACATTGCTGGGAATGGCTTCTCTCTTGGAACCTATCTTTGCCAAATCGTCGGCAGCTTGATTTTTCAGTCGGGGTATATGATGGAGCTCTAACCCCTCAAACTTCTTTTCCAATTTCCTCACTGCATTGCAGTAACCAGTCATGGCTGGGCTTCTGATGTCCCACTCCTTCATCACTTGATTGACTACCAAATCTGAGTCACCATAGACCATAAGGCGACTGACGCCGAGTGAAATGGCCATACGTAACCCATACAGGAGTGCCTCATGTTCTGCTTCGTTGTTGGAGGAATCAAAGTGAATCTAGAGGACATATCTGAGCTTGTCTCCTCGGGGGGATACCAGTACCACCCCAGCACCGGAACCGTTTAGCATCTTGGAGCCATCAAAAAACATGGTCCAGTGCTCCGAGTGAACTTGAGTCGGCAGTTGCTGTTTGATCCACTCGGCGAGGGAATCTGCTATTGCTTGGGACTTGATAGCTTTATTTGCCTCAAACTTGATATCTAAGGGGAGGAGTTCAATCGCCCACTTTGCCACTCGACCAGTTGCATCTCTGTTGTGCAGAATATCTGACAATGGAGCGTCGCTGACGACTGTAACTGAATGGTCAGAGAAGTAATGTGCAACCTTCTTCGTGGTCATATAAATCCCATAAAAAAGTTTCTGATAATGCGGATATCTTTGCTTTGATGGAGTCAAAACTTCAGAAACATAATATACTGGGCGCTGAAATTTATAGGCTTTTCTTCTTCTTCCCGCTTGACCTTAAGTACTATACTAACGACTTGTCCAGTGGCTGCAATGAAAAGCAGTAAAGGCTCTTTGCAGATTGGGGCAGCAAGCACCGGCTGGGTGAAAAGCAGGGCTTTTAGCTCTGCGAATGCTGCATCAGCTTCAGGAGTCCACTCGAACTTATCTGACTTCTTCATCAGTCGGTAAAGATGCAATGCCTTTTCACCGAGGCAAGAAATCAATCGACTTAGGGCGGCCAAGCAACCAGTAAGCTTCTGGACATCTTGTACATGCACGGGGCGTTTCATTCGGAGTAAGGCACCCACTTTTTCTGGGTTAGCATCGATCCCTCGTTCGGAAATGAGAAAACCGAGCAATTTTCCGCCTGGGACTCCGAATGTGCACTTTGATGGATTAAGCTTGATATCATACCTTCTGAGGTTGGCAAAGGTTTCAGCAAGGTCAGCCAGTAGGTCGGAACCTTTACGTGACTTAACCACAATATCATCCATGTATGCTTCCACATTCCGACTGATTTGAGTGAGTAAACACTTCTGGATCATCCGCATGAATGTGGCTCCAGCGTTCTTCAAGCTGAATGGCATGGTGACATAACAGAAGCACCCAAATGGGGTAATGAAAGCTGTTTTTATCTCGTTGGGTCCATACAGACGGATCTGATTATACCCCGAATAAGCGTCCAAAAAGGGCAAACGCTCACACCCCGCAGTTGAGTCAACAATTTGGTCGATGCGAGGGAGAGGAAAGTGATCTTTCGGGCAGGCCCAATTGATATGCTTGAAGTCAATGCACATGTGAAGTGAGTCATCCTTCTTAGGAACCATGACAACGTTAGCTAACCACTCGGAGTGGTAAATCTCTCAAATAAACTCACCTGCTAGGAGCCGAGCCACTTCTTCACCGATTGCCTTTCTCTTCTGCACGGCGGACCGTTGAAGATGTTCTTTGACTGGTTTCACCTTCGGGTCGACTCGCAAATGATGCTCAGCCAGCTCCCTGGGAACACCAGGCATGTCGGAAGGTTTCTATGCAAAGATGTCCCAGTTCTCACAGAGGAACTGGAAGAGCGCTTCTTCCTATTTGGAGTCGAGTTTTGTTGATATGCGAGTCGGAGCAGCATTGGGATCCGTCGAGTGAATATGAATCGGCTTCGTTTCCCCAGACGACTGAAATGTTGAATCCGTGGCAGGCTTCTTAGCTCGCAACAAATCACTCGGATCTGCATTTTTCTGATACTCCTGCAATTCCACTACTGCCATCTGTGCATCGGCGATCTTCGAGCCCTTCTGGAAGCAATCTTCTGCCTTCTTCCGATTGCCAGTGATAGTGATCACACTTTTAGGACCAGGCATCTTCAACTTGAGATACACGTCGCATGGTCGAGCCAAAAACCGTGCATAAGCTGGCCTACCCAGAATAGCGTGATAAGCACTCTGGAAATCCACAACTTCAAATGTCAACTTTTCTTTGCGGTAATTCTTGGAATCACTGAAAACTACATCAAAGGCGATCTGGCCGAGTGACTCAGCCTTCTTGTCAGGAATGACTCCATGTAAACTCATATTGCTTTCACTGAGTCTGGACATCGAAATGCCCATTCCTTTCAATGTCTCCTCCGCATACAGAATATTCAGGCCACTGCCACCATCCATTAGAACTCTAGTCAACCGAGTGCCTTCGACGACTGGGTCGACCACCAATGCTTGCCTCCCGGGGGTGGCTATATGCGTCGGGTGATCAGACTGGTCGAATGTAATGGCAGTCTGAGACCATTTCAAATAACTGGGCGTCGCCAGAGCAACCATGTTTACTTCTCTGTTGATGACTTTCAGTCGACTTTTGCTCTCAACATCAGCAAAAATCATCAGAGTGGAATTGACGTGAGGGTAACCATCGTCACTTTCCTCTTTGTCCTCAACTTTGTCTGACTCTTTTTCCTTCTCTTTGGGCTGCTTCTCTCGGAATTGCTGGATCGGGAGCCGACATTGTCGAGTGGTATGCTTTGGGTAAATGAGATTACCCTCCTCATCTTTCTTTGTGTGAATGTGGTATGGTAAATCCAACACATCACTCCCATCTTGATATTTTACTTTTTTAGGGTTCCAGGGCCCCTTGGGCTTCCCCTTCAACTTCCCTTGAGTCACGACTAAGGCTTCTCCAGGAGCAGCTGGTTCGGCTTTGCTCTTCTGCTTCCGACTGGAGTTCCCTCCTCCGGTTTCGTGGATGACTGTTTTGCGCTTGCCACTCCGGAGCCGATCCTCCTCTTCACCATGGGCATACTTGGTGGCAATCTCCATCATCCGACTCAGAGACATATCTCCGGTTCGACCGAACTTCAGATTCAACTCTCGATATTTGACGCCTTCCTTGAAGGCACAAACTGCTTGGTGATCAGACACATTTTCCACCGTGTGATGCAACGTGATCCATCTCTGGATATAGTCCTAGTTTCATTGGGCTTCTGCACACAAGATTGCAGCTCTGTCAACCCTGCTGGCCATTTGCATGTTCCTTCAAATGTTCTGACAAACACTCGGGCAAGATCTTCCCAACTATAAATACTGTCGGGCGCTAACTGGTTTAACCATGCTCTGGCTGAGCCCTCCAACATCAGAGGAAGGTGCTTCATAGCCACTTCATCATTGCCGCCGCCAATCTGAACAGCCACTCTGTAGTCCTCAAGCCAAGTGTCAGGCTTGGACTCGCCAGTGAACTTACTGACTCCAGTCGCCAACCTGAAGTTGGGAGGAATCACCGCGGCCCTGATGGCTCTGCTGAAGCACTCGGGACCTGAGACATGCACTCTGTTGTTGGTCGGTAAATCTCTATCATGGACTTCTCTGTGAGCTCTGTTTCCGTCGACCAAACCTCGTACGAGAATAGATCTCGCATCAAAGCCTGGTTCCCTGGGGTCGACTGTAATCCTTCGCCCACCACAGTGAGGGCGTCTGTCATCATGATGCCGAGGCACGTATGACCCATTCCTCGGGGGAGGCCTGGGCACTCGACGATGATCATCGTGATCGAGTCGGCGATCATACTGCTCACGGTTTCTGTACTCATCTCGCTGGTCTCCATGCACCTCACGCCTCGGGGGCGATCTTGGGCTGTGGGCCGACTGGACTGTATCTGCTACAACGGATCTGCTATGGATCCTATTGCGCGACTGAGACACAGCTGAATTATGTTCTCCTACTGCCCGGAATAAATCCCTGATCTGCATCAAACCTCTGCCAGCTTCTGACTGGGACGGCTGGATTGACTCGGCTATTCGTGTTGCGACTGTGAGATTCTGGATTAGGGTTCGATATACCTGAGTTGGAGGCGGAAAAAGTTGTCTTCGACTGGATTCTGGAATCCGCCGCCGAGCACGCTCGTCGAGTGCGTGCTGGAGGTTCTCCAGTTGAGTGCGCTCAACCAAGTTGGCCAGGCGCGCCTCCTCCAAGGCTCGGGCCTCGGGGGTTTCTCCAATGATAGGAGTATGAAGTGGAGCCTCCAGCGCCCCTCCATTACACAAGGTTAAATGTACATCAAGAGGGGGGCGTTACTGGTAACGCCAGTAATAAAGATACATAATGACCATAAAGCTATGACTTAATTCCCGACCGTTGCAGTGCAGAGTGGCTCTAGGTCTTCTGATAGTCGAGTGATAGTCTTCACGTCGAGTGACTTCAAGACTGCCGAGTGGATAATAGCTTCATGGTCGAGTGGATGATGATTCTTCTGGAATTTTAAGGGATGTCCTTGGGGAGGGTATCTTGGACAGGTCCATGACCCTACCCTAGGTACATAGCTTCATCAATACCTGGTTCCACAGGTAGCTTGAATGCAGCACGCTTCGACAGGTAATCGGCAGTGTCGTTCTCCGCTTCGGGAACGTGCTCCGCTTGGATACCGTCAAAGTGCTCCTCCAGCTTCCTCACTTCATCTACATAGGCCTCCATCAATGGGCTCTGGTAATCTTTGTTGACTTGTCTGACGACAAGCTACGAGTCAGCCCTGACGATGAGCTTCTTCACCCCAAGGTCTGCCGCGATCCTGAGACCGGCAAGCAGCCCCTCGTACTCAGCAGTGTTGTTTGTGGACATCTCCCTGGGAAAGTGCATCTGGATCACATACTTCAGGTGCTCTCCGGTGGGCGCGACAAGCAGCACACCGGCACCGGCGCCTTGCAGCGAGAAAGCCCCATCAAAGTACATGATCCAGTCACGGTCTGCTTCCTTGCCGGGGAGAGCGGTCTCCTGGATATCTTCGTCGGGCATTGAGGTCCATTCAGCAATGAACTCTGCCAAGACTCTGCTCTGGATTGTCAAGGTACTTTCAAACTTCAACCTAAAGCTCGACAACTCCAGGGCCCATTCCACAATCCTTCCAGTCGCATCTGGGTTATGCAGTATCCGTTGCAACGGGAGGCGGGTGACGACAGTGATCTCGTGGACTTAGAAGTAAAGACGTGGCTTCCTCGTGGCCATAAGGAGGCCGAAGAGCAATTTCTGCACATCGGAGCACCTCGACCTAGCCCCCTGCAAGAGGGAGCTAACAAAGTAAATCGGGTGCTGCATCATCTTCTTCTTCTGCACCACCTCACTCGATTGCGCGGGCACTGCCTTGGTGGCATCAGACTCTGCCGGGGGACTCGCCTTGCCAGCACCAGGCCCTGTCGGGGGAATCTTTGGCTTGCCATCCGCTGGTTCAGCCTTCACCACTGCCTCCTCCTCGACCTCCCTCTGCGCCACCAGTGCGGCGCTGACCACTTGATTCATCGCCGCCAGATACAGTAGCAACGACTCTTGTGGTTTAGGCACAACCAGTATTGGCATGGAGGAAAGGTATTTCTTCAAATCCTGCAACGCTGCCTCGGCTTCTAGGGTCCACTCCATGTGGCCTACCTTCTTCAAGATTTTGAAAAAAGGAAGGGCACGCTTGGCGGACTTGGAGATGAATCGACTCATGGAGGTGACGCAGCCGGTGAGCCGACGCACATCCTTGATCCGCTGGGCGCCTCAATCTGCTCAATAGCCTTGATTTTGTCTGGGTTTGCCTCGATCCCGCGCTGCGACACAAAGAATCTGAGAAGCTTGCCGGACGAAACGCCGAAGAAACATTTCTCAGGGTTCAGCTTAAGATTGATCTTGCGCAGGTTGGCAAATGTCTCCTCCAGATCTTGCACAAGAGTTGCCCCGTCCTTGGTTTTGACCACTATGTCATCCATGTATGCTTCCATATTTCTATGGAGCTGGGGTTCAAAACCAATTTGGACTGCTCTTGCAATCATCGAGCTAGCACTCTTCAACCCGAAAGGCATCCGTAAAAACCAATACGTACCACATCGGGTGATGAATGATGTCTTCTCTTCATCTTATCTTGTCATGAAGATTTGGTGGTAGCCCGAGTAGGCGTCGAGGAACGACAGCAGATCACACCCGGCCATGGAGTCGACAATCTGGTCGATGCGTGGCAACGGGAAGGGGTCCTTAGGACAAGCCTCATTGATATCTGTGTAGTCAATACACAGTCCCCACTACCCATTTTCCTTGCGCACCACTACCGGATTGGCCAACCACGTCGGATGGAGCACTCCTCTCACCAAACCTGCTGCTTCTAACTTCCTGATGTCCTCTGTGATGAACTCATGCCTCTCCAGAGCCTCCTTTCTGACCTTCTGCTTGACGGGTCGCGCATGAGGACAGACAGCTAGGTGGTTCTCAATCACCTCCCTGGGAACACCGGGGATGTCAGATGCTTGCCACGCAAACACGCCGACATTCGCCCGCAGGAAGGTGACGAGCGCGCCTTACTATTTGCTGTCGAGGGTGGAGCCTATGGTGAAGGCCCCTCCCATGCCATCCTCGCTGACGGACACCCTATTGGTCTGCGGTGGCTCAGCTCTGGATTTCTTCTCTTGCCGGTAGAGCTCTCTGGCACGTCCTCGACTGTAGCACAACACTCCGAGGAGGTCCGCTTGCTGGAGTGGGTGCGAGAGGTCTTGCCGGGCTTCTTCTTCCCTCCCGGGCCTTCAGCAGCAGGAGCAAGTGCCTTGACGGCAGCTGCTGCAACCGTTTCCCGGTAGAGTTGGTCGGCACAAATCAGCGCGTCCTTCTTGTCAGAGGGGACGGAGATGATGGTCAACGGCCCAGGCATCTTTAGCATGTTGTAGGCGTAGTGTCACGCCGCCATGAACTTGGCTAGTGACGGGCAGCCGAGGATCCCGTTGGAGGGCAAGGGGATCTCGGCCACGTCAAAGACGATCCTCTCCGTCTTGTAGTTCAACTCTCCTCCAAACATCACGGGCAGTGTGAACTTCCCCTTCGGCTAGCTCCTCCCCAGATTAACACCTTGAAACGTGCTCGTTTCCTCGAGGTCTCCATCAAGAATTTGCAGCCTTTTGATCACGACGGGCGAGATCAAGTTCAGGCCGGCCCCGCCGTCGACCAACATCTTGTCCACCTTGAGGTTGCGTATCGATGGTTAGAACAACAACGGCAAACACCGGACTGCGATTGTGCGGTCAGGGTGGTCCTCGACGTCAAAGATGAGGGACGTGCTGGACCACTTCAGCGGCTTCTGAGCATCGAATGACGGCTCCGCTGCTGTAATCTCATGCGCCCACTGCTTGGCCTGGCGGTGAGAAGTATGTAGCGAGGCGCCACCATCGACGCACATGGCCTCCGTGGCCTTCTGGAACTCTTGCTCACCGGACTCGTCGTCCTTGTCGTGATCATCGTCTTCTTGCTTCTTGTCATGGCCCCGGGCGGGCCTCTCTTGCTGGTTGTCCTTGCCGGGGCGGCCTCCTTGGCCACCACGCTTCTTGCCGGATCCCTCAGCACCGTCCTGGCCCTTCTCCTTGTCCCCCCTCTCATATTCGGCATTTTGCTTCTCAGCGAGCAGCTCGACTTGCCGGCAATTCTGGAGGTCGTGACCCTTGGTGCGGTGGATCTTGCAGTATTGCTTGCCAGAGCCCCCTGGCTCGTCGGCAGCTACTGAGGCCCGGTAGGTGGCGCACCCGGCGATCTCCTTGCTGGGGTAGTCTTCCTTGACCTTCTTGGCAACGCCGGTGTCGTCAAATCCTTAAACGGCCAGCACAACCTTGCCCTTGCGTTTCCTGTTGCTACGCTAGCCCTTCTTCGTCGGGGCGGCGGTGTCTTCATCAGTAGAGTCGGTTTCCGCACCGGCGTGTTCGCCGGGGTTCCTTCCCTCTTCAGCCCGGGCGCACCTATCGGCAAGAACATAGAGTTCGGCCACATCCTTAACCTTGGTCATCGCCAGCTCTTCGCGCATCTTGTGGTTGCGCATGTTCTGATGGAACGCGCTGATCACAGCGGCAGGATGAACGTCGGGGATGTTGTACTTCACCCGGCTGAATCTCTAGATGTACTTGTGCACGGTTTCCCCTTCCTTCTGGGGTATGATATGCAGATCACTGGCCTGGCCATGAGCTTGGTGGCCTCCTATGAAGGTGCCACCAAACTCATGGCACAGATTCGACCAAGAAGAAATGGAATCCGCCAGCAAGTGCATCAACCAAGACATAACATCGGGCTTCAGTGCCAGCGGGAAATAATTGGCGAGCACCTTGTCGTCGCGAGCTCCGGCAGCCTGCATCGCGATCGTGTAGATGCTGAGGAACTCGGACGGATGGGTCTTGCCAGTGTACTTCTCGCTGACATAGGGTTGAACGTGCGGTGGGACGGCCACTGGAACTGCCGCAGCTCGCGGGTAAAGGCCGGGCAGCCCACATCGTAAGGTAGGCTGCCGGAGCCTCCCGGTGCTGGGTGGTCCATATCGGGTCCCGCCCGCTTGTCCGACTGGTGGCGTGTATCATGCCGGCGCTCGATAGTGGTTCGAGCATCTTCTGAGCTCGTTCTCGAAGAACTTGGCGCTGGTCGCGGTGGGTCCGCGGGTCGGACGACGCTTTAGAGATGTTATCACAAGCGTCGTCATGACGGGCCGACGCCCGCGGCGGCTGGCGAGGAGGAGGAGAGTGCACCGTGACCGCAGCACCCCCGGTCCTCCCAGCGCTGGTGGTGGCGCGGTGGTGCGCCGGCTAGAGGGTCCCGCCGGTCGCGGATCATCTTTGTTGGCGATGACGACGAGGCTCCGGATGGTGGCCCTCCACTCGTCGAGCTTTTCCGCAGCAGGAGGGAAGTTGAGGAGCAGCTGCGCGCGCCAAAGCTTCCGCTGGCATGGGTGGCGGTGACAGCTGCGTGGACCGGGGTGCACTTCGACTTCTAACCACGTTAGAAGGAGCACCATCATGACCCAGCGGCTGCGCGCCATTTTCGCCAGCACTTCGGCGGGCATGCTGAACTCCTTCGTCCCGCGGACGACGCACGTGGCTCTTCCCACGGCGGTGTCCAAGGTCACCGGCATGGTGACGCTTGTCGTCGCGCACACCATGGGAAGAGCGTGCAGTGGTAATCGGCGTGGGCGTCTTGGAGGTTGTTGCGCCGCCCGTGGGTGGCACAACGACACTCCTGGAGGGCCCCGCGCCGCCTGCGGGGGGCCCAGCCCCGTCTTCGAATTTGGTGCGGCCCATCGCCTGGCACATGAACGGCGCCGCTCACCAGGCTCTGACTGCCAGGGAGATGCTGGTGCTTGTCGGTGTCAAAACCGGCGGATCTCGGGTAGGGGGTCCCGAACTGTGCGTCTAAGGCGGATGGTAACAGGAGGCGGGGGACCCCCTAATCCAGGACTCCCTCAGTAGCCCCCAAACCAGGCTTCAATGACGATGAGTCCGGCGCGCAGATTGTCTTCGGCATTGCAAGGCGGGTTCTTCTCCAAATCTTGAGTTCCTGTTGAGCAGTGTCCGGCTTCCCATAAATGTTGCACTCCTTGGCTTCCGCGCCTAATAATGGCTATCTTCCACGCGTCGAGCGAATGCGAGAAGCCAGGGCATTTTTACATTTGCCTCCCTAGCCGTGCAAATAAATCGCCTATTAAAGAGACGGGGATTCTCATATCCAGATCACACCATCCTCCCGCAGCGAGTATCCATCGGAGCACTCCCGGAAAATCCTTTCCAACATGGCCGGCTATCGCAGCTCCTCCTCTCGCTCCCGTAGCCCTAAGCCCGGAAATTGGAAGAAGTGTTCCGTACCCCACTGACAATTAGTAGAGTTACAGACCCAGGGATTTCTCCCCCCAGCGTATATGGTCCCCGTTCGAGCCTGGCTCACCACCTACAATGGCGGGGAGCAAGCGGAAAGCTTTCCCAACCCATCCAGGGGGGAGCGGGCATGCCTTGTCCCTTACTTATTAAGAGGGCTCGGATTTCCAATTCATCCGTTCCTCCGCGGGCTCCAGGAGTTCAACGGCCTCCAGCTGCATAATTTTACTCCCGCCTCCATATTACACACCGCTGGCTATGTCGCCCTTTGCAAGCTATTTATGGGCTGTGAAGCTCATTTCGAGCTATGGAAGAGGCTATTCTGCCTCGTACCCCGTACACAGGAGGGGTCAATATACCAAGTGGGCGGAGCCGAAATATGGCGCATCGCCGGGACCGGATACCTGTCCAGTACTCCGAAGAAGACATCCGAAGACTGGCCTTCGGAGTGGTTTTATCTGGAGGACGCCCCCCTTCCGAACCCTATTCGGATGGGCCTTCCTGAGTTCGACAACGCTCCCCTGAAGAAATACCGTAGCTGGCGCCCTCGGAGCCCTTGTTGAGCAATTGACAGAATTGAGCATAGTTATGAGTATATCTAGGTATGATCATGTATATAGGCATCACGTCTGAGACAAGTAGACCGAAACGATTCTGCATCTACTACTATTACTCCACTCATCGACCGCTATCCAGCATGCATCTAGAGTATTAAGTTAAAAACAGAGTAACGCCTTAAGCAAGATGACATAATGTAGAGGAATAAATTCATGCAATATGATAAATACCCCATCTTGTTATCCTCGATGGCAACAATACAATACGTGCCTTGCAACCCTTTCTGTCACTGAGTAAGGACACCGCAAGATTGAACCCAAAGCTATGCATTTATCCCATTGCAAGAACTACCAATCTAGTCCGCCAAACCAAATGGATAATTCGAAGAGACTTGCAAAGATAACCAATCATACATAAAAGAATTCAGAGAAGATTCAAATATTATTCATAGATAAGCTGGATCATAAACCCACAATTCATCGGTCTCAACAAACACACCGGAAAAAGAATATTACATCGAATAGATCTCCACGAGAGAAAGGGAGAACATTGTATTGAGATCCAAAAAGATAGAATAAGCCATCTAGCTACTAGCTATGGACCCGAAGGTCTGAAGTAAACTACTCACACTTCATCGGAGAGGCTATGGTGATGATGTAGAAGCCCTCCGTGGTGGATGCCCCCTCCGGCGGAGCTCCGGAACAGGCCCCAAGATGGGATCTCGTGGATACAGGAAGTTGCGGCGGTGGAATTAGGTTTTTTTGTCTCCTGTTCTGATCGTTTGGGGGTACGTAGGTATATATAGGAGGAAGGAGTACGTCGATGGAGCAACAGGGTCCCACGAGGCAGGGGCGCGCCCTAGGGGGGTGCCCCCCACCCTCGTGACCGCCTCTGTTGTTCCTTGGCGTAGGGTCCAAGTCTCCTGGATCACGTTCGGTGAGAAAATCACGTTCCCGAAAGTTTTATTCCGTTTGGACTCCGTTTGATATTTCGTTTCTTCGAAACACTAAAATAGGCAAAAAAACAGCAATTCTAGGATGGGCCTCCGGTTAATAGGTTAGTCCCAAAAATAATATAAAAGTGGAAAATAAAGCCCAATATAGTCCAAAACAGTAGATAAAGTAGCATGGAGCAATCAAAAATTATAGCTACATTGGAGACGTATCAGCCCTCAGGAGGAAGATAACGGGGAGGTCCTTTACCTGATGGGTCGTATACAGATACTGGTCCAGTCAGGGTTGACAGTAATCGAAGTTATGTCAATATGTATAATGCGGGGGGTGCAGCCACTTCAATACCGGGGGCACCCCATGTGGCACTTCAACGGAGAAGACGATGCCACACGCTTCGGTCGTAAGGGACCGGACTCAGACGCTGCTCTAGCAAAAATTATGTCCGATCTGTACAAAGGAGAGGAAGAGGAGTTCACCCGCATCAAGCCACGTGATGGATTCTCCATGTATAACCCTCCAAGCTGGGTGAGCTGCTACTTTTTACCCCAGACCTTACCGCATTCTTTGTCATAGATACTTACCTTGCTGCTTCATAGAAGGAGCTACGAAAGGCTGTGAGGGAGGTCCACAGCCCGCCTCCACAACCAGAGGACCCTGACCGGGCCCACGACCCCGGACTCGAAGAGGATTCGGACATATTTGTGGAGCTGATTGACAGGACGTTCTATCAATTGAGCTGCGACGATGCCATGGTGGCCACCATAGCCGATTATCCTGGACTACTCCCTGCATCGCATGTAAGTAAAAACAGAGTCCCAACTTCCGAAAAGGATCCCTTTTTCTGTACTTCACCTACCGCACATATATGGTGTCTTACAGGGAAGGACCTCGGGATGCCATGCCGAACCCGCAGTGACTCATCCACAAGGGGCACCGAAGCCGGGTAGGCTTAAAAGGAAGGCGGTCAGGACTGAGACGCCGTTGCAAAGGTATGAAACAGAACCCCGCTCCGTGGTTGTCGTCTCTTAAAATATAATAACGCCCATGTTTCCTCGTAGGAAAAACTCTCGCCGGACTATATCCGGAGAGGTTGCCAGTCACGCCTCCACCAACCGGAGCCGGACCTACAGCCGGATGCCAACATGGGGCCAACACCGGATGTTCCTCCTACAGAGGATGCGGATAGGCTGTCCGCCACGAATTCCGAAGTGGTGAGTGCCATGAATCACAGGCGCCGCCGGGCCGTACTCCGCGATGATTGTTTCTCCCAAGAGGCGTTCGACGCCTTTAACTCAGGAGACGCATACACCCGAGCTGCTCAGAATGGTCTTGCCAAAGCTACGGACCAGTATGTAAGGGATATACATGGTAAGAAAATATAATAATTATGCATATCAATAGCCCATGAGACTTGAAACAGTTGGCACACCTGATTTAAGGATCATTGTTTGCATAGGTTCTTACGGAGAAGAATACCCAGTTGTCTCAAGAGTTGGAGGAGTGCAAACCCCAGCTTCAGGCCGCACTTGCCGCAATGAAGGAGTCCAAGAAGGCCCCATCTGGTAATACTTACTTCTTTTGCAAAGAATGACAGGTACCAGGTAGTATGCGGCACGCATGCAGAGCTAACAATAGATTCTACAGATGACTCCGGCGTGAATCCGGAGGTCGTGATAGGGAATGAGCCGCATGCTCAACGACAGCTAAAGGCTGGCGAGGGCGTGCTTACAAAGGTTAGGCGGGAGAAAAATGATCTCCAAGACGCCAATATCCAGCTGGGCGTGGAACTGAAAGATGTTCGATCCCAGCTTGCTGACTCCGTAAAGGAGAATAAGAGGCTTCGACGCGTTATTTTTAGTAAGTGCTTGAATGAACTTTTAAAGAGTTCGGCGAAGAAACCGGCTAACAAAGTTATCTCTGCAGGTATGCTGACGGGTCGTCCCGCGGAGGAGATGCCCGGGTCAGCGGATGATCTTCTGCCAGAGCTCTCACAACTGCACGAACAAGTTCGGCAGGTGATGCAGGGCATTGCCCAAGCCTTGTGGCCATCCGCCTCCCTGCCAGGAGGCATGGGGGAGCTTGTAGAGAAGCTCAAGGGAGCGCGGCGGAGCTTCTGAATATGGAAGATATCAGCCTGCCGACAAGGTGCAAGGGAAGCCTGGGCCATGGTGAAGACACGATATACCAAGGCTGACCGTAACCACATGGCCAAGGTCAGACCTGTGGGGTCTGATGGGAAAGAGATCCCCGTCAGTTTGGTGTATGACCAAGTAGAATTAGCCGCAAAGTATTCCCAACAGGATTGTATGCTAGACAGCCTGTTGGATGGTACAGAAGAAGAATTTAGTCAGTCTAAGTGACTGTGTACTTCAATTGACATGTACTGTCCCTAGCCGGATTGTAAATCATTTGTCATGGCGGACCTTTTCGCTTTGACCTCTGGACCCGACAGTCCGGAGTGTATCCGAATACCTGCTCAGTTATGTAAAACCGGGGTACGCGTGGAAACCGGGCGTAGGGGTCATAAGTGCTTGAACATACAAGTACCCAACTAGCTATGTTATATTACATGGATAGTAAGAAACATCTTCGAGGGAGAATAGTTCCGTTAAGGGTTCCTTTCCCTGGGTGCGCATGCCCTAATGTGCATGTCCATGCTGCGAAAAGAGACGCAGGATATAAACATCTGGGGGCATGTATTACAATAAATAAAGGTTATCTTTTGTTCACTGACCGAGTATTCCCTTAAGAACTCTAGCTTTCGGCTTCACCCAGTCTGAGGTACACATCCGGCTGACCCGGCAGTAACAATCGCGGAGGTGCTCCCCTTATGCCCTAGCCGAATTAACGGGAACGTAGGGCATAAACACAAGAGCCAGGAAACCCAGCTTGGCCAAAACTTAAGTCATATCGATGCATATAATGGCGAAAAAAGGTACATGTGGAAGAATAACACATGTGTGGGGCATGAAGCCCGGAAAATAGTTATATTAAGCTTCTGTATAGGAAGCCCCCAGGTATAATGAGCGCGGCGAGCGCGTCAAGATTGTGTAGTCAAGACACATTTTAGCCTTTAAGGCCTTGAAGGTAAGAGGGGGAAAAGAAAGATAGAAAAGACAGATAACAAATATATAAAAAATTGACAGAGGTAGGGAGACGAACACAGTGTCCGGCACTAGGCATAGAACTTTCGGAGTCTAGCTGCGTTCCATGGACTTGGCTCGAGTCGATTGTCCGATGCATCCCGTAGACGGTACGCTCCACCTGTCAGAACTTGGTCAATAATGAAGGGACATTCCCATTTGGGCTTGAGCTTGTTCTTTTCTTCTCCGGTAGGAGTAGAACGAGTTCGTCAACGTTATATGTTTTGGCCCGTACTTCTCTGCTTTGGTACCTTCGAGCTTGTTGCTGATAGAATGCGGAACGGGCTTTTGCCACGTCGCGCTCCTCCTCCAGGGCATCAAAACTGTCCTGCCGATCAAGCTCGGCTTCTTTCTCTTCATACATGTGCACTCAAGGTGAGTCATGAATTATGTCGCATGGCAGCACCGCCTCTGCGCTGTACAACATAAAAAATGGTGTCTATCCGGTAGTGCGATTCGACATGGTCCGCAGCCCCCATAATACGGAGTCGAGCTCCTCTAGCCAGTGCGTATTTGATTACTTTAAGGATCGCACTAATCTGGGTTTAATGCCGCTCATGATAAGACCATTTGCTCACTCGACTTGATCGTTAGTTTGCGGGTGATAGACAGAAGCATAATCGAGCTTAATGCCCATGTTGCTGCACCACATTTTTACCTCGTCGGCTATAAAGTTCGAGTCGTTATCGGTAATGATGCTGTGGGGACGCCGTAACGATGTACCACCCCGGATATGAAGTCTATCACTGGTCCAGATTCGGCCGTTTTAACTGGTTTGGCCTCTATCCATTTGGTGAATTTATCCACCATGACCAATAAGTATTTTTCCCTATGGCTTCCCCTTTGAGGGGTCTGACCATATCGAGCCCCCAGACCGCAAAGGNCATACATGTGCACTCAAGGTGAGTCATGAATTATGTCGCATGGCAGCACCGCCTCTGCGCTGTACAACATAAAAAATGGTGTCTATCCGGTAGTGCGATTCGACATGGTCCGCAGCCCCCATAATACGGAGTCGAGCTCCTCTAGCCAGTGCGTATTTGATTACTTTAAGGATCGCACTAATCTGGGTTTAATGCCGCTCATGATAAGACCATTTGCTCACTCGACTTGATCGTTAGTTTGCGGGTGATAGACAGAAGCATAATCGAGCTTAATGCCCATGTTGCTGCACCACATTTTTACCTCGTCGGCTATAAAGTTCGAGTCGTTATCGGTAATGATGCTGTGGGGACGCCGTAACGATGTACCACCCCGGATATGAAGTCTATCACTGGTCCAGATTCGGCCGTTTTAACTGGTTTGGCCTCTATCCATTTGGTGAATTTATCCACCATGACCAATAAGTATTTTTCCCTATGGCTTCCCCTTTGAGGGGTCTGACCATATCGAGCCCCCAGACCGCAAAGGTCCAAGTGATGGGGATTGTTTGGAGAGCGGTAGGCGGCATCTGGCTTTGGTTTGCAAAAAGCTGGCAACCGACGCAACATTAAACTAGGTCCTGTGCGTCTGCTCGGGCTGTCGGCCAGTAGAAACCTGTACGGAAGGCCTTGCTTACAAGGGCCCGAGCTGCGGCGTGATCGCCGCCAAGTCCAGCATGAATTTCTGCCAGAAGTTGCCGCCCTTCCTCTTCAGAGATGCACCTTTGAAGGATCCGGTAGCGCTTTTCTTATAAAGCTCTCCCTCATGGATCTTGTAGGCTTTAGACCGCCGCACAATGCAGCGTGCCTCGTTTGGGTCCTTGGGTAGTTCCTGCCTAGTTAGGTAGGCCAGGTATGGTTCTGTCCACGGGGCGATGACAGCCATTATCATGTGGGAGGAAGGTGTTATTTCGGTGGCGGAGCCTCCGATTATGTCAGAGTGTTTGGTATCTGGTGTTGTGGCCGGGTCCGGACTATTGTTACCGGTCTCTCCTTCCCATACCACGGATGGCTTAAACATCCTTTCCAAGAAGATATTAGGTGGGACAGGGTCGCGCTTAGCGCCGATGCGGGCGAGGATATCCGCCGCCTGATTGTTTTCCCGGACCACATGGTGGAATTCAAGCCCCTCGAACCGAGCTGTCATTTTGAGGACGGCGTTGCGATAACCCGCCATTTTTGGATCCTTGGCATCGAAGTCTCCATTTATTTGGGATATTGCGAGGTTCGAATGCCCACGCACCTCTAGGCGTTGAATACCCATGGAGACTGCCATCTGAAGACCATTTAACAGAGCCTCGTATTCTGCTGCATTGTTGGAGTCTGTGTATAGTATTTGGAGCACGTATTGGACTGTATCTCCGGTGGGGGATGTCAGGATGACACCAACCCCCAGACCAGCCAGCATTTTGGAGCCGTCAAAGTGCATGATCCAATTGGAGTATGCGTCGTACTCTTTAGGGAGTTCGGCTTCTGTCCATTCGGCAACGAAATCGGGCAGTACTTGTGACTTAATGGCTTGCCGTGGTTTTTATATTATGTCGAACGGGAGGAGCTCAATAGCCCATTTACCTATCCGGCCCGTGGCTTCGCGGTTGTTTATTATGTCATTGAGTGGCACTTCGGAGGCCACCATAATTGAACACTCTTGAAAGTAGTGTCGTAGTTTCCGGGATGCCATGAAGACTGCGTATGCTATCTTTTGATAATGTGGGTACCGTGATTTGCATGGAGTGAGGACAGTGGATACATAGTAGGGCTTATTCCATCTATGCCCCCAATTCCTTAGTTGTGCTCAGTTTTCCCCACGCTCCAAAGTTTTGCTCACTTTTCCCACTCTCTTAGCTGAAACACTCACAAATGTTCATAGCAGACGTTTGCCGTCTTGGCCGTTAACTGACTTGTGGGACCGCGTTGGACTCTGTTGACTGTGGTTGTGGCTTCGCTGGTTGGGCCGTGTTTGTGTTCATAGGACGGGCCCGTTAGTTTGTTGGTAATAAATTAAAAAGGGAGCCCAATTAAAAAAGCCTGCTATCGATGGATGCAGCCAGCTATGCATGCCCGGCCTTGGCATCGATGTGGCCGGCTATGCATGCGAATGCCGCCACGCACGCATCTACTGACCTAGACCTAATCACATGCATGCATGCCGACACGCACGCAGCGATCCGTGCCGCACGGTTGCCGGCACGACATGCACACCGCACGCACACATCATGTTGCACGGTCGCTCCGCAGCGTCGTTTCACGCATCGTAGGCATACGTGCCGGTGGCAGAAGGGGAAGGTTGCACGCTCGTGTCCATATGTTGAGGCGTCGGTTCAGTTGTGGGAGGTAGGCAGCCGCCAACGCAGAGCACGCGGAAGGGGGAGGCAGGCAGCCGCCAACGCAGAGCACACAGAAGGGGGAGGCAGGCAGGCCGCCAATGCAGAGCACGCTCGCATCAATTCACGTTCACATATTAGTTCACGCACACTCGTATCAATTCACGATCGCATCGGTTCATGCACACACTGAGTCACGATCGACGCCGTTTCCGCGTGTACCCTCTTCGTCTCCCCCGGCTATTTAAACCACCCTTCATTGCCTCTTCTTCTACAGATCCATCTGCGCCTCCTCCTTCTCTTCTTCCCCCAAAAGCCAAAGCAAACACTCAGTGAAGCGAGCCAGATGCAGTACAATGGGCCAACATTCCAAGAGCCGCCCACCATGCCGGAACGGCGGTACCCCGCCAACATCATCGTGGAGGCATCGCTCCGCGTGTGGGCGTTCTCACGCTGGAGGGGTAGCACTGAGCTTGCACGGGGTTTCCTCCGTGCGGGCTTCCACCACCTCCCGGTGGGCTCGCCGCCCATGTTCAACCTCGTGGAGCAGCTTCCCCACGCCAACACTCCAGTGGTAGGGCTCGTTGTCCACTTCACCAATAGGTTCGATGCCTACTACCTGCTCGGCAAGGTGTATTGGCGTGGGTGCGAGTTCATCGCATTCACCACCTATAACATCTTCACCGACTTTGAGAGCGTCTTCCCCGCTCGCAACCGCATGCACAGCCTCCTGTACTACCTTGGCGAGAACGGCCTTGAAGAGGAGCAATACTGAAGCCGACGGCGAAGAAGACGGTGAAGCCGGCGGTTAAGGTGAAGACGATGGTGAAGACATGGCGGTGTTGCCCTAGCTACCCTATCTACTATGTAGTGTGAGTTTGGTGTGTGTGTTGCCCGAGCTAGCTACCCTATCCCATCTATGTAAGGTTAATTATCTATCGGTATCGTGTTATATGTAAGAACTTGTGTTGCCCTAGCAACCCCATCTAAGTTAAGTTATGGGTGTTATATTAATGCTTTTTTATGTTGTATTTTGTTTGTCCCAGGTTTAGACACGGCTAATTGAAGTGGGCAAAATTAACCAAACTAACTAAAAATGATGTGTTTATAGATGCCTTCTAAAAATAAGAACATATTGTACACGGCTTTGGTCTGGGAGCTCTGTATTTTTTAGGTATTCCAAGAATAATTTGGTTTCCAGAAATATTGAAGTATCAAATACTTTGAGATGTTTGGCTTTAGTCAAAAGTGTAGTTTTATATACTTTAATATGTAGAAAACTACACTATTTTTTAAGTATATAAAAAAGAGGGTTGGACCTCTTTTTCCAATACTAAAGTATTGGTTCGCTAGGCATAATAATACTGCGGTTTGCAAATACTTTGATTCTAAAATTACTTCACCGCCAAACTAAGCCAGGTTGTGAGCAAGCAAAACAAAAGCACATACGGTGAAGAGAAATCAACTAAAAAAATGAAGGGACCCATAAAGGAAAGCCAAAAAAATTCCTCAATGAAATAGAAGAGATTGGGCAATCAAATTAATGAAAAAATCAATCAGAAACAAAAAAGAACAAAGCAATCGTTCCTAAACAAAAAAAGAAACATCGCTTGTTTCTGGGCGTCATTTATCCTTTGTGGGCCTATTGTAGCTTGATTCTCTTTGGGCCCGCGAAGTAGGTTTTTTTTCTGGCAGAACTGACAAACTCGAGGACAAAAGTTTGGCAAGTGCGAGAGAGAAGAGATGAACTTGATGTATATCCCTTGTGCTGCTCAAGTACTGCTTACTATCATATGACGAGCTAGGGTATGATCCAACACTCGAGGTTATTATCTAACAAAATAATCCTACCACTGAACTGGTAGTTGTCTTCTGCCGAAACTGAAAGTGTCGAAACATAACAGTAAACTGCAAACATTCAGAGATTGACAGTTGCACTAAACAGAGTAGCATTTGAGATAAACCGACTTGGATTGCTAAATGGCAACAACATTAGACAAACATCTCTAATGAGAGATGGCCATCAAGTAAAAAAATCCTAGAGCAAGTATTCCTAAAGCTATCAGATTGGATTGCTTCTTCAACTCAATCAGCTGCTTGAAGTTCTTGTTCATCTTCTTCAATTCCGCCTTTAGTTCGACATCTACCACTGTCGGGTATTCCGGACGTGCTGCTGCTGCCGGAGCGGCACTATCATGGGGCAGATTGAACTCGCGGATAGCATTCCCCATTGAATCCAGCAAGCACAACCCTTGAAGCCTCTGGATGTAATCATCCATCCACTCGAAATGGTGGCATTTCTTCACGATCTGAAAACGAAATCACGTAACCTAAATCCCAAATCTAACAGATTTTTTTTGAGAAATTAGAGATAAAGGATGCGAGGAAAACTCAGATCTAACCTGCCCCTCCGGCTTGCTCTCGCATTTGACAAACTCGCGCCCAAAGTTCCCATTCTTCTCCTCCTTTGAAGTCAACCGCTTCAGTGGCGCGGTCCGTGGGCAGTCAGTGCGTCGAGTCATCGGCACTGGACCATACACCGGCCACATGGAACGGGGGCTGACGAGGAGGTCGACATAACGCCGGAGAGGAAGAAATAGAGGAATTGCTCGAGAGGAAGAAGAACGAGAAGATGGGGAAAGAAACGGAGGAACTGCTCGAGATCTGCTCGATGCCTTTGTCTGTCAGATGGAGAAGAGGAGAAGGGGAAGCTATATTGACGATTTTCCACATTGTATTTTGCAGTTTGAATATTTGAACCAACTCATAACACTGACATGTGGTGGTCATGTGCGAAAAATACAATTTCATATGTAAAGTGGGGCAGATTGTAAAAGGGAGTGCAGTAGCCAATCAGGATGCGTCACGCGGATAACGCATGCCTGCCCCCACATCTGATGGGTGGTGTTTGGCGCTTGGTAGGATCCGACAGCGGACGTTCGACGCTAGGGTTTGGAGCATTTCTACGGGGTTATGAGCCAGTCAACGGGGTTGTTAAGGTTTGACCTGATTTCAAATGGCCATAACTAAATTAGAAAAAATCACAAAAATATAAAAAAACATAGTTCGTCTGTTTATGAGACCTAGTTACCATAAAAAAATATAAACTCGGTATAGGGGCGTTTTTTTTTAAAAATCATTTTTTGAAGTGATCTGTCGAAATGAAGTTCAAATGTTTTTTAAAAATTCAAAAAAAATCAAACTGTTGTAATTCTTGCGCACATAGCCGTCATATGTGACAAGGTTATGAGAAAAAAATATAAACTTGGTGTAGGTCATTTTCATGAAAAAAGGCTTCACACAAATGAGCTATCACGTATGAACATTTTCAGAGTTTGTAGAATAGGGAGAGAGGGTTTAGGGTTTGAAAAAAATCAAAATAATTCAAAAAAAATCAGAAAAATCTCCATAGCTTCATTTTGGAGTGAATAAGAAGGATCTGAACTTACCTTTTCATTTTCATATCTAAAACCTGTTATTTGACGGTTTAGAATTAAAAGCATATTTTTTCAAAAAAAAGTAGTAATATGAATATTAATCAATAAATAGTGAGACTTCGTTTTTACCCTATATATATGGAACAAGTGTTAATAAAAATATATATGCCTCATTTAGACAAGGTCAAAAAACTTGATTTCAAATAGGGTTGTTTACCCTAGCTTTCGAGCTCGTTTCTAGCACATTTCTCATTCGGACTGTTCACCTACGAATATTGGACTTCAAATGCTCGATCAAATACACCGCATAGAACAATGAACCTCCAATGTTTAACTTCAACTTTGGCTCGAATCCAAATTTTGGCCCAAATTCAAATATTGATTTAAATTCAAATTTTGATGGAAATTTGAATTCTGACTCAAATAAGAAACCGAAGTAGAAGAAACATTATTACAACTGATAAGTTTTCACAGTAGCTCAAATCTACCAAGTTTGAAGATGCCAACATCTTAATACAAATCTACCAAGTTTTAAGCGATCGACTCGCCCTCAAATTGACAACACAAACATTTCCCAACAACTTAATACAAATTTTCGACCTGCTCCTTGTGTTTGCAGCTGGCTTCACCGTATTGCTCCTGGTTTCCCTAGTTGAGATGCTCTCTTTTTTCAGACTCTTGTTCCTTTTGATCTTTACTTGGGGTTTTCACCGTGGAGGTGTTGATGGAGTAGTTCCACTCGCCGAGCACTTGACGACCATTTGACGGTCATCTATGGGTTCAGTAATCTTTAAAGGCACAATTGGAAAAATTACCCCCTCCTCTTCCTCTCTTATAGCTTCAAAACCATCAAAGGCCATGGTTTCAAAATCTTCTGCTTCTTCATCTCTTGGCCTTTTCTCCCTAGAGTTGGTAAATAAAATTATAAGCCATAGGCAAAAAAGAGAACAAATGCAAACAAAAGGGTAGCTACATTCTACAAATGCAAACACATACCAAGATGCTTCATTTGCTGCTGCATTCTCCACTGCTTCAATTGCTACTGCATTCTCCACTACATCTTCAGTCTCCATTGCTGCTGCATTCTCCTCTGCATCTTCAGTCTCCATTGTTGTTGCATTCTCCTCAGCATTGGCTGCTGTCCATCTTTCCTCCTCTCCAAATGATGCATCCACTGCATTGTACAAAGCCTAGCAATATGCCCCAGAACTCCACATTTTTTGCAAGCACGCTTCTTTGGTAGACGACCCTCCTCACCTGCTCTAATCCTCTAGTTCCTTGGTCTTCCTGGTGGTCTAGTAATGACAGGAGCGTGGAGTTTGAACCCTGGATCTACTATGTTCCATTGATCTTTCCCCAAGAGTGCAGGCACATTGTCAGCATAAGCAGCCATAAATTTGGCAACAGATATATACTCAGAGCAATATTGATCAACTTCACCATCTGCACCCCCGATAATGGTCATCAGATGTAGGGCATGTATGCATGGCTTCCCACGGATGTTCCATTGCCTACAAGTACATTCTCTAGTACTTAGGAGAATGCGTTGATAGGTTGCACCAGCGTTTTTAAGCCCAAAAGGCATGGTCTTAAAACAGAAGGGGCAATATGGAGTGATTAATGCCGTTGCGGCTTGATCGGACTCCGCCATCTTAATTTGATGGTATCCGGAGTATGCGTCGACGAAACATAATGAGTCATGTCTTGCAGTAGCGTCGATAATTTGATCGATGCGTGGGAGGGGGAAGGGATCCTTGGGGCAAGCCTTGTTAAGGTCCTTGAAGTCGACACATAGGCGCCAGGATTTGTCCTTCTTTGGTACCATCACCAGGTTTGCTAGCCAGTCCGGGTGTTTTATTTCTCGGATGAATCCGGCCTGAAGTAACTTGGCTAGCTCCTCTCCCACGGCTTTTTGCTTAGGCTCAGAGAAGCGCCGAAGAGTTTGCTTGACCGGCTTGAACCCCTTTAGAATGTTAAGGCTATGCTCGGCCAGCCTGCGTGGGGTTCCCGGCATGTCTGAAGGATGCCAGGCGAAGATGTCGCAATTTTCGCGCAAGAACTCCCATAGTGCGGCGTCTACTGTGGGGTTCAATTGTGCCCTGATGGATGCTGTTTTTGTAGGGTCCGCTGGGTGGACTTGGAATTTGACTATTTCATCCGCTGGTTTAAAAGAGCTGGACTTGGGTCTTTTGTCGAGTATCACGTCATCCATGTCCACTGTGGAGCGCACCGCAGTTAGCTCCTCGGCCGCGAGGTCTTTGTATAATGTCTCGAGGGCCAGTGCGGCTGTTTTGTTTTCGGTGCGGAGTGCCATGTCCGGATCACTAGCTAGAGTGATGATTCCATTGGGCCTAGGCATTTTGAGCTTCATTTACCCGTAATGGGGTATATCTTGGAAGATCATGAATGCCTCCCGCCCTAGAAGGGCGTGGTATCCGCTATTGAACAGGGCCACTTGGAATGTAATTTCTTCGGACCTGTAATTCTCCGGCGTGCCGAATACCACATCTAGTGTGATTTTCCCAGCACATCGTGCCTCCCTACTAGGGATGATTCCTCTAAAGGTCGTGCTGCTTTGCTCGGTGCGGCTTTTGTCTATTTCCATTTTTCGAAGAGTCTCCTCATAGATGAGGTTTAATCCCCTGCCGCCGTCCATGACCACTTTAGTAAGCCGGAAGCCGTCCACAATTGGACTAAGGACCAAGGCGGCTGGTGCTCGGGCTGTTCGGAATTTAGGTTCGTCACTGGCATTGAAGGTGATGGCCGTATCGCTCCATGGATTTATTGCTGCCACATGGCAGACTTCGGCGAGGCTGCGGAGTGCTCTCTTACGCCTATTATTTGAGGCGAAGGTCTCGAAGACTGTCAATACCGTATTGTTGTTTTCCACGGGATGGTGTTCTGCGGTACTGTTGATGAGAAGATCCTCACCGCTCTTGGTCACCTGCCGGAGTACCCAACATGCTCTAAGGCTATGTGTTGGCATGGCGATGTACTGTGAATTTTGCATGGACCATTAAGCCATACCTCCAATACGGTTCCATGCCCTGTAGTGGGCTTTTGCTTCTTTGTAATTGAGTCCGGTGACTTACGAGAGTACACCCTTTTAGTTTGGACGGGGGCTTTTGTGAGAGCTGGAGGATCCCAAAATTTTGTTTGGGTTTTCCAGGCGCTCTCCATCGCACAGTACTTCCGTACTATGGCCGCCAAGTCAGCGAAGTGTGCTATGTCACGGTGACTTATGGCATTGAGGATTCCCTTGTCCATGCAATTTTTGCAAAAGAATGAAATTGCGTCTTCCTCGCGACAGTCCTAAACCTTGCTCATTACAAGGAGGACTCTGGCCCAATAGTGGTGTACTGTCTCTTGGGGCTCTTGTCTAATGTGGGAAAGATCGCTTATATCTGGGTGGGTGGGTGGATTTAAGTCCGAACCCTGACCCGATCTGAGACCCAGGGGCGGAGGAGTTTCCGATCTTAGAAGTTCGGGTTCTGGGATGTTGCCCGCTAGGTCAGGCCCACTGTCTGATTCTAGGTTCAAGGCTTTGGCCATGTCCTCCCGTAGATGGGTATCCGGCTCGGAGACTCAGGGATCTGGACATAGTTCGTCATCAAGATGGAGGAAGAATCGCTGAGTTGCTCCTCCACCGCCGCTATCTGATGGGTGACCGGCGGAGAGTTAATCTCCCTTTGGTCGAGTTTAAGCCCAATCCGATCATAGTACGTAGCGACTCCCAAAGCGGAGATGCGATCCAAGAGCTCGTTCAGGGAGGAGATGTCAGGTGGTAGGTGCGACATATGCCAACGGGTGGCTTATCATTGTGGGAGCCAATAAGACGTTGCTGGTGCCTGCAACGGGATTAGGTGAAGGCTTGCTCGCCGGCGAATCTTACCCAGCTTCGGGGCTCTCCGTGGAGATAACACCCCTACTGCTGCTCTGCGGGGTCTCCGCATGGTCACTAGGTGAACAAGCGGCTACAAGAGGCTCCTTGAGCTGTTCGGCGAGAGGAAGAAGAAAGGCACGGCTAGCTCTCCTCTTCCCTCTATGTGGTGTCTAAAACTCTAAGAGATCAACCCTTTGCATGGGTGCCCTGGGGGGTTTATATAGGCCTACCCCCCAGGGGTACAATGGTAATCCGGCTAGGCACGGGCCCTAACCGTCAGTGTCTACGCACGCCGGCTTCTCCGCCGGCCGCTAGGGCCCGCCGGATGGTGGGTCCCGCCGGCTGCCGGCTTCTTGGTCGACAAGCTGGTCCCACAGCTGCGGGCCTTGTCGGGGGCTGGTTACTGTTGCCTCTATCCTGATGACGAGGGCTTTGTCGGTGTAAGCATGGCTACAGTGCCGCCGCCTTGGCGGCGATCACTGTAGTCTCACCTCGTCTTGTCTCCTTAATGATGCGCGTCCTTCGAGGGAGGGAACAAACCGGCTATGGGAAGCCGGCCATATCTCAGGCCGACTGGGGGAGGCCGAGCCGTCTTCGGGCATCTCTCTGACCGGAGGGGCCCGCCGCCTGCGGGTCATACTGACAGCCTGTCGTGGGTGACGCCATGGTTTGCATGGCTACAGTCCCGCGCCGGATGGGTGATGGCCGCCCCGTACGGCGCACTGTGGCCATGCGTGCTCTGGGATACGGGGGTGGCAAGCTTTACTGTAGCCACGCCCCGTCTCATCACCGTTATGTGGGTGCAGATTCTGAGGGTGCGGCCTTGGCCGCATGCTGGGGGGCCGGCTTCTTGGAGTCGGCCTTCTCATGGCCGGCTCCGCGAAGTCGGCCCTCTGGTGGCCGGCTCCTTGGGAGTCGGCCCTCTCATGGCCTTCTCCCTGTAGGTTTTAGGGCCGGGCCGCCTCCTGGTAGCCGGCCTGAGAGTCAGCCGGTCGGGGGAAGGCGGCCCCGCTTCTTGGATGTTGAAGGGCTTGATTGGCTTATAATTTTTTCAGAAGTCCCCAGGGGGAGCCGGCTAGGCTACCCGTGGCCATTTACTCCGACAGTAGTCCCCGAAGCTGGTTGAGCTTCAAGGCTGAAAAGAGGACGAGAAGCTCGATCAGCTTCCTATTCTGAGGGGCCGGCAGCTAGGAGTCGGCTTTGAGTGGGTGCGCCTTCTTCGGGAAGTCCAGCGGCTCGAAGGTAAGAACGCAAGCCGACTCACGCGTTGACCGTGCGCCACTCCGCGCGCCATGTGGCAAAAAAGGCCTGCCAGCCCACGGGCGCGACGGGACGTCGCCGCAGGCTGGGGCCAGCCACGCCTAGGCCTCGGCCCATGTGCAGATCCTCTGCGGCCCGAACGGGCCGCTCGCCTTCCCGTGGCGGTTTTAGCACGCCTTTAGGGCGCAATAATCGCGGGACATGGGAAAGTGGGCGCAGTTAATCCCACGTTCCCCCACACCTCGCCTCCTCGGCTCTGCCGTACGAGCCTATAAGTAGGGGGAGGATGGGGAGCGGAAGACGCTCGCACGCTCGCCCTCGCTCCACCCTTCCTTCTACCTCCTTCTCCTTTCTTTCGTCACTGCAGCGCCCTCGCCGCCGCGCCGTTCCGCCGCAGCGTGGCTGCGCTCTCCGCCGCCGCGCCTCTCTCGCTTCCTCTCACTCCCATGGCGCTGTCTAGCTCGTGGGATGGATCCAACGTCCACGAGGACCACATTGATTGGCTTCGCAAGACGCGGCGGTTGCCGGGCGAGGGCTACGTGAAGACCCGCCTCGCGCCGGAGGAGGGCGAGCGGGTCATCTTCCGCTCGCGCTGCCTGCGCGGCCTCGGCCTGCTGGAAAGCGGGTTCTTCCGCTCCTTCCTCGAGTTCTACCGCCTCCAGCCGCATCATCTCACCCCCAACACGGTGATGCTACTGTCGGCCTTCGTTACCTTGTGCGAGGGTTTTCTTGGCGTCCTCCCCACCCTCGAGCTCTTTGGGGAGTTCTTCCAGTGCAAGCTCGGCACGGTCTCCGCGGGTTTGCCCCCCCCCCTGTGGCGCCTTCATCGCCATGTGGAGGTCAGCCGACAACAACCCTTTTCTGCCTATCCCGCTGATCCAGTCGGTGAAGCTCTGGCAGCAATCGTACTTCTACGTGAAGAACATCGCCTCGCAAGGCAACTTCGTCAATCTGCCGTCTTACGTAGCCGGCCCGCCGGCTGGGAGGCAGCCGTTTTGGTCCTACCGAGCCAGGTCGCTCTCCCTGGCTGGGAACGCCGCAGTCACCCGGCTCCGGGTGATGATCCAATCGGAGGGCTTGGTCGGGGCCGACCTCGTCGCCGCCTTTGTGGAGCACCGGGTGCTCCCGCTCCAAGGCCGGACGCACATGATCTGCCAGAGGAGCGTCCGCTTCGACCCATGCCGGCTGAGCACCAAGGAGATGCCTCATGACGAGGTGTCTTACATGGTAAACTACATCTCCAACTGCAAGCTAACTGAGGAGTGGCAGTATGGCAAGGCGCCGTATTCTCGGGCTGATCCCCCACCTGTGGTGAATTTTCCTTCTTTTCTTCTTCTTTTATTGTCGGGTTCGTGACGGCCCTCTTTTGACCAGTCGGCTTGTCTTTGAGCAGAACCCCCTTCTTCGACCGGCGGCCGGGGCCGCAGGGCCGGAGCGCCAGTTTATGGCCGACCGTATGATGGACGACCCCGACGACCCAGATCTGGGGGCGGCCGCTATGGACGATGCCATAGTTGGAGCCGGCGGAGAGGCAGGCGGCCCCGAGCTCGCGGTCGGCTTCGGGGAATGGCCGGACGATGATGAAGCCGAGGCCATCCCACGCCGCCAGCCGGCGGCCGATCGCCAAGGCGCGGGACATTTTGCCGCGCCCGCTGCTAGAGGTGGCGCGCAAAAACGTCGGGCCAGGCCGGGTCTCTTCGGTAGTCGGCCAAAAGAACCCAAGGGTTCCACGGCGGTGACCAAGCGGGACGAGGCGGCCGCGAAGGCGGCCCGCTTCCGCAAGGTGGCGAAGCAGCCACAGGCGGTCTCGGCGTAAGTGTTGAACGTCTCATGCTTTCTTGTTGTATTCTTTGGTTGAGGCCCTTCTGAACCTTCTTCTTGATTTGCCGATCAGGGTGCTGCTTTCCCTCGAACGGGTTTCTGCCGCCTCCATAGTCGGACTGACGGGAGGGTCCTCGAGCTCCCGCCGCGTGGATCCCTGCGGCGACCTCATGGAGGCAACGGAGCGAAACGCGCGGGAGGCGTGGGAGGAGCGGGAAGCGGAGGGGCGGAGGGTTTCCCAGGAGGCGACGGAGAAGTCGGCCGAAGCGCAAGCCGACGCGGCGGCCAAGGCTCAGGCGGAGGCCGCGGCCGCGGAGAGGGAGGCGGAGGCTCTGCGCAATCAGCCTCTGTAGCTCGTCGTTCCCCTCCGCGCCGTGGCTCCCAACATCCCCATGCCCCCGTCGGAGGAAGCCGACCGCGACCGTCCGGTGATGGAGAGGAGGGAAGACGACGTGATCATCCTAGAGGAGGCGCCATGGACGGCGCCGACTGGAACGGGCATAGGCGGCCGATCTACTGCAGCGCCTGAGCGGCCGGCTGGGGGTGAGTCGGCGGCGGGGGTGGATCTAGTGGTGCAGTCGCCGCCTCGCCTGTGCGCGGGAGATGCGTCCTAAGCGCCGGAGCCGCAGAGAGCTACGGGCGCCAGCTCAACGGCTCAGGACCTGGAGGCGGCCAGCGCCAGCACGTCCGAGTGGACGCCCAGCGGTGGAACGACCGAGCTGAACGTGGCGACACAGGAGGTCCGACGCCGGCTTCAGACCCAGGCCGCCTCGCTGCAACGGTACACCCAGGAGTTTCTTACTACGCGAGCGGTCATCCGGGTGAGTCTTCTAGCCTTGGTCGATTTCTTTCTTGATTTCTTCCGTGGGGGCGCGTCAGCACACCCACTGGGTGTATTTCCCGAGTTTCGAGTCGGCTGCTGAGCAGGCGGCTTGGAACTTTTAGTAGGCAGCTATCTTATTCTTATTCGCACTCCGTCTGATTTTCAGGAATATCACAATCTCCGTGCAGCTGCCTTCAACTCCCAGGCCCAGGAGCTGAGCCAGAAGGCTGCCGACCTGACTAATAGCCGGAGTGAGAGCCTTGTTTATTTCATCTCATGTGGGGGCGCGTCAGCGCACCCACTGGGTGTAGTCCCCGAGATTCGGGCCGACTGCTGAGCAGTCGGGTCGGATCTTCCCTGACGACTTCTTCCATATTGCTTTTTCCTTTTCTCCATGCTTGCAGAGGCCAACGCCGACTTGAGGGAGCAGCTAGGCGGGGCCCAGACCGCCCTTCGTGCCAAGGAGGCTGAGTGCAGCGCCTTGGCCCAGGAAGAAGACCGCCTGGCCAAGAGACTAGCCGACCAGGAGGAGAGCCATAAGGCGGCCCTGAAGAAGATGCAGGACAGCGAGGCCGCCCTCAAAGCCGAGTTCGAGACCGAGGCGGCGGGCTGGGCCGAGGCAAAGCAAGCGCTGAGCGAGGGCTATGGCGGGGTTGAGGATCTGATCGACAGTAAGTCGCCTTCCTTCTCGCCCCTTTGCCTCATGTTTATCTTCTGACTTTGTGCTGCTTCTTTGTTCTTTTCGCAAATTACTTTCCCTGTTACTTCGTCGCTGCCAGCCAAGCCATCGAGGCCCACCGCGAAGCACGCCGGCAAGCAGGAGTTGAGATCGCGCCAGATGCCGGCCGGACGCTTGAGGAGCAGCTTTTGGCGATCCAGGCCCGACTGCAGCCGGCTCACCGCATGCTCCACCGCCTTCAGCGTGCCGGGGCACAAGTGCTGACCGCCCTCTGGCCCAGCGAGGCGATTCCCCGTACCTCCAGTCAGACTGCCGACTGGCTGGAGGTTGCGGTTGGCCGCTTCGAGTCCTGGAAGGCTTCCGCCGCTCGGTCCGGCACCAGGCGGGCGCTGGAGTTTGTCCAAGACTGGTATCCTGGGCTGAGCTTAGCCCAACTGAGCACCTGGCGGCAGGAGGCCGGCGAGGAGCTGCTGGCGGTGCGGCCGGATATTATCCAGCACGCCTCGGCAATCGCCGACTATACCGACACCAGCGTTTTTGCTCCTGAGGTGAATGACAATGGCGTCGCCCAGCCGGAGGAGTGGTTCGGGCTGAACCCGGCGGAAGGTGAGGACTCGGCAGAGGAGATCGCTTCCAGTGACGAAGGAGAAGACGAAGAAGGGGAGGGCGGCGTAGACGTCGCGCCCGACGGCGAAGTGACCAGCCAGCTTCAGCCTGATCGTGCCTCCAGCAACGAGGCGCGCACGAGCGCGCCGTCTGCCAGGGTGATGATCAGGCCGAGACCCGCCAGCCGGCCGCTCCTCCGGCCAGCACTGCCTCCTCCGCCGACCTGCCTGACTCGCCCTTCACTCCCTTGGCCTGATCTGCCGTTCTTGCTTTCCTGCTCTTACTCTTTGAACAACTTTTTATTAAATTCGCGCAGTTCCACCCACTGGGGGTGTATTCAAACTATGTTGAATGCCGGCCTTTCGAAGGCTTTTGTGTAAATATAATTATGCATGTGTTTGGCTTCCATTCGTATTTGCTTTTTATCCTTAGGCTGTTTCCTTTGCCGCCTTCCCTTGGTCGCCGCCTTCCCAGCCGAACAGCTGCTCTGCAGTCTGTGACTGGGGAGGAGCTTGGCCATTTTTTGGGAAGGCAAGTACTTGAGCTTTCTTGGATTGTGGCAAGGTGAATGGGAAGCCGGCCGGCTACTCTGGTTGCCGGTTTGCGATGGGAGGAAGCCGACTTTTGTTATACGAGTTCGTTAGTCCTTAGCCGTTTTTCGTGTGGGCATCCTTTCCTGCCTTTGACTCTTGCCAGCCGGACAGTCGGTTCTTCGAGCTGCGACTTTTTGATAAGAGAGGGCTTGGGTGCCGGCACACTACTTGTCTGACTGCAGGTGGAACTTGAATATAACTCAAGGCGGCCAGTCCCCGGGCCGACTAGTCGAACCCGGTGCCGGACGGGGAGGAAGAATGTAGTGACATAATCATAAGCATGATACCCGTCATTCATAGATAAAAGGTGGCAGTCCCCGAGTGCTCCTCGGGGGGCCTATTGTCTCATACTTAGTACAAAAGGTAGTGTGATACATACTGCATTTTAACTGTAAAATCTTCGGAGGAGGTTGGCGTTCCATGGTCGTTCTGACTCCTTGCCGGAATCATCTCTCTTTCGTGCCTTCGGCTTCTGTGTGTCGATCAGGTAGTAGGAGTCGTTTCCCAATGTTCTGCTGATGACGAAGGGGCCTTCCCAAGGGGCCGAGAGCTTGTGCTGGCCGGCTGTTTGCTGGATCTGCCGGAGCACAAGGTCACCCTCTTGGAAGGATCTTGGCTTGACCTTTCGGTTGTGGTAGCGGCGCAAGCCCTGCTGGTAGATGGCGGACCGCCTGAGGGCTAACAGTCGGCTTCCTTCCAGCAGGTCGACACCGTCTTCTCGTGCTTCCTTGGCCTCTGCTTCCGTGTACATGGTCACCCGAGGCGAGTCGAACTCGATGTCAGTTGGGATGACCGCCTCGGCACCATATACGAGGAAGAAAGGGGTGAAGCCGGTTGACTTGTTTGGGGTAGTGCGTAGACTCTAGAGGACGGCCGGCAGCTCGTCGAGCCAACAGCCGGCCGAACGCTCTAACGGCACGACTAGTCGGGGCTTGATGCCGGAGAGGATGAGGCCATTTGCTCGCTCGACTTGGCCATTTGACTGCGGGTGGGCAACAGACGCTAAGTCCAGTCGGATGCCCTGTGTCGCGCAGAAACGTGCCAATGCTCCTTTGGCAAAATTCATGCCATTGTCGGTGATGATGCTGTGTGGCACGCCGTACCGAGTTGTAATATCTGCAATGAATGTCACAGCAGTCGGCCCGTTTAGCTTCTTGATCGGCTTCACTTCAATCCACTTGGTAAATTTGTCCACGGCGACGAGCAGATGTGTCATGCAGCCTCTCGCCGTCTTGAATGGGCCCACCATGTCCAATCCCTAGACAGCAAAAGGCCAGGTGAGGGGAATGGTCTTGAGTGCCGAAGCCGGCAGGTGTTGCTTGGAGCTGAAGACTTGGCACCCTTTGCAATGTTTGACCAACTCCTTGGCGTCATCCAAAGCAGTCGGCCAAAAGAATCCATGGAGGAAAGCTTTGGCAACGAGTGATCTTGAGGCCGCGTGGTGGCTGCATTCGCCTTGGTGAATGTCCTTGAGGATTGCTATGCCCTTCTCTGGCTCGACGCAGCGCTGGAAGACTCCACTGACACTGCGTCTGACGAGCTCTCTGTTAACAATTGTGTATGCTCCGACTCGGCGTTGGACTTGTCTTGCCGCGATCTCGTCAGCCGGCAGTTCTCTGTTTACCAAGAAGTTGAGGATGGGCTGAGCCCATGATGGAGCTGTGACTTCTTCTATAGCCAACACGGCTACTGCAACCAGGGCGGGTGGGCTGGGTGGTGAAGAGCTAGAGTCGGCCACCGCCTGTGGTGTTGATGCAGTCCCCGGGCCGACTACCGTAGTCCCCGGGCCGGGTTCTGAAGTCCCCGGGCCGGGTGCGACTATGGCAGTCCCTGAGCCGCCTATCAAAGTCCCCGGGCCGCCTGCTTGGTTCCTCAAGCCGGATCCGGCTGCGTCGGGGTTAAGCGGCACGAAGATGGAATCGGATTCTGGGGATGTCTTGATAGACGGCTTGAGGAGGCGTTGGAGAGAGACGCCGGTTGGTATAGCTTGTCGAGTGAAGCCTATCCGTGCCAGGGCATCTGCTTGCTCGTTGTCGGCCCGTGGCACGTGGTGGAACTTTCATCCTTCAAAATACCCGCTGATTTGCTGAACGAGAAAGCGGTAGCTGGCCATGTTTGCGTCCTTGGCATCCTAGTCGCCAGATGACTGCTGGACTACCAAATCCGAGTCGCCGTAGCACAGGATCCGGTGGATGCCGAGCTCTTTGGCTAGCCGGAGCCCGTGTATGAGCGCCTCGTACTCGGCCACATTGTTGGAGGCGGCAAAATGAATTTGCAATGTGTATCTGAGTTTGTCGCCTCTGGGAGAGGTGAGGATGATGCCGGCTCCCAAGCCAGTGCGCATCTTGGACCCATCGAAGTGCATCCGCCAATGAGGGGAGTCGGGAGCTGGCGGCAGGTACTGGGTCTCGGCCCAGTCGACTAGGAAGTCGGCCAATGCTTGGGACTTGATGGCGGTGCGAGGCTGGTAGAAAATCGTGTAAGGGGCCAGCTCAATGGCCCATTTTGCCACCCGGTCGGATGCTTCCCGGCTGCCTATGATCTTGGCGAGCGGGGCGGTGCATACGACCGTGATGGGGTGCTCTTGAAAGTAGGGCTTGAGCTTTTTGGCGGCGAAGTACACACCATAGCACATCTTCTGGTAGTGGGGGTAGTTCTGCTTCGAGGTGGACAGTACTTCACTTAAGTAATACACCGGTCTCTGGACTGGCTGAGCTCAGCCTTCTTCTGGGCGGTGGACCACGATGATGGTACTGACCAACCAGCTGGTGGCGGCAATGTAAAGGAGCATGGGCTCTTTCTCAGTCGGCGCCGCCAAGACAGGCGGCGTGGCCAGCATCTTCTTTAGCTCGTGGAAAGCTTGGCCGGCTTGGTCGTTCCACTCGAAGTGGGTGGTTTTCTTCATGAGTCGGTAGAGGGGGAGAGCTTTCTCTCTAAGCCGGCTGATAAAGCGTTTCAGGGAGGCCAGGCACCTGGTAAACTTCTGGACATCTCACAGCTTGGTGGGAATCTCCATTCTCTCAATGGCCTTGATCTTCACTGGGTTGCATTCAATGCCGCGTTCGGAGACCAGGAAGCCTAGAAGCTGGCTGGCTAGTACTCCGAAGACGCATTTCTCGGGGTTGAGCTTGATCTGAAATCGGCGCAGGTTCTCAAACGTTTCCTTGAGGTCTTCTAGCAGGGTGCCGCGCTTCTCCGTCTTCACCACGATATCGTCTACATAGACGTGGGCATTTCTGCTGAGTTGCTTGAGGAGGCACTTCTGCATGCAACGCTGAAAAGTGGCACCGGCATTTCTCAAGCCAAATGGCATAGTCAGGTAGCAGAAAGCTCCGAATGGCGTGATGAAGGCGGTCTTCAGGCGGTCAGCTGGGTCCAATTTTATCAGGTCGTAGCCCGAGTAGGCATCCAAGATACTCAACAGCTCGCATCCGGCTGTGGAGTCTATCCCTTGATCAATCCTTGGCAGGGCGAAATGGTCTTTGGGGCAGGCTTTGTTGAGGCTTGTGTAGTCTATACACATGCGCCACTTGTTATTCTTCTTCAGCATGAGGACCGGGTTGGCAAGCCATTCCGTAAAGAACACCTCCATTATGAAGCCGGCTGCCAGAAGCCGGGCTATCTCTTCTCCTACAATCCTTCTCTTCTCCTCCGACAGTCGGCGGAGGGGCTGCTTGTCTGGTTTTGCATCTGCTCGGACGTGTAGCTTGTGCTCGGCGAATTCCTTCGGAACACCCGGCATGTCCTTGGGGGACCATGCAAAGATGTCCCGATTCTCACGGAGGAAATCGACGAGCTCGCCTTCCTATTTGTTGTCCAGGTTTGCCCCAATGACAGCAAACCTTTCTGGATGCTCTGGGTCTAGAGGTATCTTCTTCGTTTCCTTGGCCGGCTGGAAAGAACCTTGGGCATCACATTCCTTGGGGTCGGGGGACACGGCTGGCTGCTTGCCAGCCATGGCCACGACTCGGTCCAATATCTTCTTCTCTTCAGCAATCACAAGTGACTCGGCCAGCCGGCTGCTGGCTGCAGCGCACTCGGAGGACTTCTTGTAATCGCCGGCTATGGTGATGATGCCCTTAGTACTTGGCATCTTCATTTTGAGGTAGGCGTAGTGGGGCACAACCATGAAATTGGCCAGATCAGGTCGGCCGAGCAGCGCATGATAAGGGCTCTCAAGGTCCACCACCTCAAACCATATTGCTTCTCGACGGAAATGATCCTTGTCCCCAAAGAGAACATCTATCTTGATTTTACCGATCGGCGAGTAGGACAGGCCGGGTACGATGCCATGGAACACGGTCTGGCTTGGCATGAGGTGCTTGGTCTTGATGTATAGCTTCTCCATGGTGTCGCGGTAAAGGATGTTGATGCTGCTCCCGCCGTCTATCAGCACGGGGGAGAATCGGGCAGCAAGCCTGTCTGTTGCTAGGGTTGCCTCCAGAACCAATGCATAAGAGCCGGGGGACGGCATCACCTCTGGGTGGTCGGCCCGGCTCAAGCTGATAGGCCTTTCAGACCAGTGCATGTACTCGGGGTTGTTGGAGGCGACCACGTTGACTTCTTGGTGCTGTCGGCGGCGGCTGCGCCGGTCTTCGGGCTGGCTTGTAAAGACGACGTAGGCGGCATGCTCGTTGGGGAACTCGTCTTGGACGGCCCCGACTGCTGGTCGAGCGGCCGGCTGTTGAGTAGCCGGAGGCGGCTGTCCAGCTGGCGGAGGTGGCACCAGCCCTTTGCCTTTGGTGATTCGGGTGAGCCAGTGGCATTTCCGGGTCGTATGGTTGGACGGCTTCGCGCCGCTGTGGAACTTGCAAGGGGCGTCGAGGGCTTGCTCGTAGGAGAAAGCCGGCTGCCAAGCCGGCCTACCGCCCTTCGGCTTCTTGGGCGCGGGCCGCCCCTCGGGTTGTTCGTCTTTGACTGTGGCCCCCTGCCGACTGGTTGGAGGCGGCATTGGGCCCTTTCGTTTGTTGTCGTTCTGGTACGGACGTCGGCTGGAGTCCCCAGCCGGCGTTCTCGGAGCCGGATTGAGTACCTTCCCGGAGGCGTCTACTCGGAGCTCGGTTTTCATTGAGGAGTCGGCAGTGGCGTACCTTACCGCTATGACTAGCAGCTCGTCGAGGGTAGTCGGCTCGTCGCAGAGGAGCTTGTGCTTGACGAGGGTGCCTTCTCGGCACCCGACGGTGAAGTACTCTATGGCTTGAACCTCGTGCACCCCCTCGCATGAATTGCGGAGCTCAGCCCAACGCGTGAGGTAGTCGCGAGTTGATTCGGTGGGCCCTTGTACGCACAAGGAGAGCTGTCTGGGCTTGGGGGCCCGCTTGTAGGTGCTAGTGAAGTTGAGGACGAAGGCTTCGGTGAAGTCTAGCCAACTGTTGATGCTATACGGCTTGAGGCTATTGAGCCATGTTTGCGCCGTGCCTTGAAGCATGAGGGGCACATATTTCACGGCAACGCGCCTGTTGCCGTTCGCTATGCTGACTGCGGTGGAGTAGTCGATCAGCCAATCCTCCGGCTTCACAAAACCGTTGTACTTGGGCGTGTCTCTTGGGAGCGAGAACCCTTTAGGGAAGGGCTCGTCGCGGATGCGGGTGCCGAAGCAAGGCGGGCCGACATCGTCTTCTTCTTCCAATGCCAGGGATCGCGACAGGCGATCGATCCGATGGCGTGCGTCGTTTTTGCCGACTCCTGCGGCGGCCTAGTCGGCCGCTGAGAGTCGGATGCGTGACAGGCGGCGGGGTGGGATATCTCTCCCCACGAGGCGGAGGAGGAGGCGGGTTGCCTCATCGCTCCACGGCTCGAGGACGGCCTTCTGCGTCGCGCTCGATGGAGATCCGGGTTCGGCTACGGCTGGCAGCCGGCTCCTTTTCTTGCCGTGCACGGGTGTTGCCTGCGGTCGGCGTGCGTGACGTCGCGCCATGCTCTCGGCGCGGGGGAGGACTTTCGGCGCGGACATCGTCTCCATGTCGCTCTGCGGCCGCGCCAATCAGTTGCTGGATGCGTCTAGCCATACAGGGGAGCTCGTCGGGCCCTAGTCCATTCAGCTCTTCTACGGCCGCCTGGGCGGCGTGTAGGTTCTCGAGGGGCGTGGCGTAGACTGGGCGGTCTGCTGCCAGCATGTCTACGATGACTGCGCCGCGTTTCTTGACGACGCCGACTCGGCTCGGCCCGTCAGGGGGTGACGTGCCAAAGGCGGCGCGGTCGACTTCGCGCTGGTGAGCCTCAGTGAGGCATCTCATGGAAGCTATCCTTTGGCCCTCCACGTGGAGGGCGAGGCGGCGTGCCTCCAGCGCCTCGGCGTCAGCGTCGGCCGGGAAAGGGGCGGACAGGTCGTGCAGCGCCGCTTGCAGGGCGTCATGGGCGTTCTCGCCAGAGGGGCCGCCGTGACTGATGACCAGCACCTCGGCGATGGCACTGCCACAGCTGTCGGCTTGGGGAAGCGGGTCGTTGAAGATCACAACGTTGGTGGGGAAAGCGTCGAGCGATGCCGTGTCGGAGTCGACAAGCATCGGGTCGGTGGAACCAACCGACTCCAAATCCACAGCAGGCTCGCTGGAGACGCGGAGTTGGTCAAGGAGGCTGACGAGGTGGCTCTCGGGGCAGCCTGTGCCCGCGTCGGAGGCGGGCTCGTCGGAGATGCGAGCCTCGCCAAGAAGGTCGGCGAGGCAACTCGCCGTGCAGGCGTCAGCGACGCCTTGCAGCGCGTCGGGGCAAGCGCCATTGGGCGTGCCGGGCTGGCTACGCCCACTGGGGAGGAAGAGGGTTCCCGTCCAGAACAGGTCTTCCAACTACGGTGCACCTGGTCCCACGGTGGGCGCCAAATGTCGGGTGGTAGGTGCGACATATGCCAACGGGTGGCTTATCATTGTGGGAGCCAATAAGACGTCGCCGTTGCCTGGAAACGGGATGAGGCGAAGGCATGCTCGCCGGCGAATCTTACCCATCTTCGGGGCTCTTCGTGCAAATAACACCCCTACTGCTGCTCTGCGGGGTCTCCTCATGGTCACTAGGTGAACAAGCGGCTACAAGAGGCTCCTTGAGCTGTTCGGCGAGAGGAAGAAGAAAGGCACAGCTAGATCTCCTCTTCCCTCTATGTGGTGTCTAATACTCTAAGAGATCAACCCTTTGCATGGGTGCCCTGGGGGTTTATATAGGCCTACCACCCAGGGGTACAATGGTAATCCGACTGGGCGCGGGCCCTAACCGTCAGTGTCTATGCACGCCGGCTTCTCCTCCGGCCGCTGGGGCCCGCCGACTGGTGGGTCCTGCCGGCTGCCGGCTTCTTGGTCGACAAGCTGGTCCTATAGCTGCGGGCCTTGTCGGGGGTTGGTTACTGTTGCCTCCATCCTGATGACGAGGGCTTTGTCAGCGTAAGCATGGCTACAGTGCTGCCGCCTTAGCGGCGATCACTGTAGTTTCACCTCGTCTTGTCTCCTTAATGATGCACGTCCTTCTAGGGAGGGAACAAACCGGCTATGGGAAGCCGGCCATATCTCAGGCCGACTGGGGGAGGCCGAGCCGTCTTCGGGCATCTCTCTGACCGGAGGGGCCCGCCGCCTGCGGGTCGTACTGACATCCTGTCGTGGGTGACGCCATGGTTTGCATGGCTACAGTGCCGCGCCGGACGGGTGATGGCCGCCCCGTATGGCGCACTGTGGCCATGCGCGCTCCAGGATACGGGGGTGGCAGGCTTTACTGTAGCCACGCCCCGTCTCATCACCGTTATGTGGGTGCAGATTCTGAGCGTGCGGCCTTGGCCGCATGCTGGGGGGCGGCTTCTTGGAGTCGGCCTTCTCGTGGCCAGCTCCGCGAAGTCGGCCCTCAGGTGGCCGGCTCCTTGGGAGTCGGCCCTCTCATGGACTTCTCCCTGTAGGTTTTAGGGCCGGGCCGCCTCCTGGTAGCCGGCCTGAGAGTCAGCCGGCCGGGGGAAGGCGGCCCCGCGTCTTGGATGTTGAAGGGCTTGATTGGCTCATAATTTTTTCATAAGTCCCCAGGGGGAGCCGGCTAGGCTACTCGTGGCCATTTACTCCGACAGGAGAGCTCCATTGGATCCATCTACTAGGCGAATCCCGAGCCGACGTGGAGGCGGTTTCTGATGACCCGAGAGGTCATCATCGGCGCCGCGGCCGAACGACGGTTATGATGAAGTCGCCCAATCGGAGAGTTTGGCCTACAGCCAGGGCTCCCCTGGAGGAGATGTTGTCCTTGACAAAGAGACGAGCCAGCAAGCCTTATAGTGACAACACAGTGGAACTCTCAAATTAAAGCACCAATGTCAGTGTCAAAACCGGCGGATCTCGGGTAGAGGGTCCCGAACTATGCGTCTAAGGCGGATGGTAACAGGAGGCGGGGGACACGATGTTTACCCAGGTTCAGGCCCTCTCGATGGAGGTAATACCCTACTTCCTGCTTGATTGATCTTGACGATATGAGTATTACAAGAGTTGATCTACCACGAGATCGTAGAGGCTAAACCCTAGAAGCTAGCCTATGGTATGATTGCTGTTTTCCTACGGACTAAACCCTTCGGTTTATATAGACACCGGAGGGGGCTAGGTTTACACAGAGTCGGTTACAAGGGAGGAGATCTACATATCCATATTGCCAAGCTTGCCTTCCACGTCAAGGAGAGTCCCATCCGGACACGGGACGAAGTCTTCAATCTTGTATCTTCATAGTCCAACAGTCCGGCCAAAGGATATAGTCCGGCTGTCCGTGGACCCCCTAATCCAGGACTCCCTCAATGCTCGCGGACCGCGGCCCGGGTCCTGTCCATGACCAGGCCGCTGCTCGCCCGTACTGGCACGGGACGTTCGGTCCCGACGAGCCGATCGCCGTGGTCGTCTTATTCTTGGGAGCCATGGCGATGAAGAACCGCTAGGCTAACTAATAGACCAGATTTTGACAATTGCGCCCCCTACATGGCGCGCCAAAGATGTCGGTGGGAAACGACACCTATGGGATCACAAGAATCCCTACTACGGTTGTCGGGTCGCAGGGTTGCGAGAAGAGCAGGATTAGTAATCAGCACAAGGATCGTTTACCCAGGTTCGGGCCGCGAGGATGCGTAAAACCCTAGTCCTGCTTTGGTGGGTATATTGAGTGTTCTTGAGCCCTCAAACTAGCTACGGTGGCTGACTAGTTCTGAAGAGCCGAATCCCTCTCCAGTACGCCATGGGCCTCCTTTTATAGTTGAAAGGGGCTGCCACAGTGGCATGCAGGCGGTGGAAACGCATACAGTACTATGAGCTTATCGCTTGTATTATAGGACAAGACGCATTTAATGTGTTGCTTAGGTGTCCCACTAGCTTTATCGGGGACGGGAGCGAGGCCCGTCCCGTCCGTCGTGGCTCCCCCTTGCTTCAACACGCGCCCTGGCCAGCGATGCATGCGGCGCCATGTAGGCAGGCAAGCAACTGAGGTGGCGCGGCGGTAGGGTCTTGACGAAGATCTGCATGCCGCCACGCATGTGCTTGCTGATCTGGTCTAGGAGCTGCATGTTGCCACGCTGGTGCCAGCCCAGCTGGTTGGGCTGGCAGCTGCATGCGGACGGCGGTGGAAGCTTGGCTGGTGCGGCCCTGGTGGTGGCCCTGTTGGCGTTCTTGGCAAGGGTCTTGCCGGGTGGCCCGGCAAGGGTCTTGCCGCGATGCGCAGTCGTCCCCGGCAAAGATCTTGCCGGGGGTCTTGTGGCTTTCCTCGGCAAGGATCCTGCCGAGGGTTGTCGTCTTCTGGTCCTCATCTTGATCTCATATATCTATGGTCTTGACAAAGATTTGCATGCCACCACAGAGGTGCCTCCCGAGCCCTGGCCCAATCGTAACCGGTTGGAACCTGTGGCTCAAGGGCGGCTCTCTCTGTTGCTGTTTGGGCAAGTTGCCCCGGCAAGGTTCTTGCCGTGGGACTCCACCCCGCCCCTTTGTTGTCTTGTGTTTCTGGTCTTGGCGTTATCGTGGTCGTCTTGGGCTTTGGCTTCTCTCCGGCTCCCCTCCTCTGCCCTGCTTCGTGTGGCTGTGGCACGTGGCTCCGATTGCCCGCACACAAGTAAAGGGGTACAAAGGTGTGCCCCTACTTTTGTACACCGACACACCGAGTTTGGTAAATTGTGTGTAACGGTTAGATTTTGTGTGGAGGCTATGTATACCCCTCCACCCTTCCTCCATTCATGGAGAGAGCCATCAGAACATGCCTACACTTCCAGCATTCATTTTCTGAGAGAGAACCACATACTCATGTGTTGAGACCAAGATATTCCAATCCAACCATAAGAATCTTGATCTCTAGCCTTCCCATGTTTCTTTCCACTCAAATCATCTTTCCACCAAATCCAAATCAGTGAGAGAGAGTTGAGTGTTGGGGAGACTATCATTTGAAGCACAAGAGCAAGGAGTTCATCATCAACACACCATCTATTACCGTTTAGAGAGTGGTGTCTCCTAGATTGGTTAGGTGTCACTTGGGAGCCTCCATCAAGATTGTGGAGTTGAACCAAGCTGTTTGTAAGGGCAAGGAGATCGCCTACTTCGTGAAGATCTACCCAAGTGAGGCAAGTCCTTCGTAGGCGATGGCCATGGTGGGATAGACAAGGTTGCTTCTTCGTGGACCCTTCATGGTTGGAGCCCTCCATGGAGTCTGGCAGCCGTTACCCTTCGTGGGTTGAAGTCTCCATCAACGTGGATGTACGATAGCACCACCTATCGGAACAACGCCAAAAATCTCCATGTCTACATTGCGTTTGCTCCCTCCAAACTCCTTCCCTTTACCTTCATATGCAATGATTTACATTCTGCGGCTATACTCTTAGATTTGCATGTGTAGGTTGATTGCTTGACTTGTGTTAAGTTGCTAAAATCTGCCAAGACTTAAAATTGGGAAAAGGCTAGATTTTTATTTGGTCAAGTAGTCTAATCACCACCCCTCTAGACATACTTTCGATCCTACAGGGTGGCGCCCCCTTCCCTAAACCAATTCGGCCTCCTCCCTTGTGGGGGGGCGCACCGACCTTGATCCAGGACACCATTAAAAGGTTGTCAATGCTTCCTGCCCGGGTTGAAGAGTTAAAGAAATCTGCTGCTAGAACCGGTGCCATAAACGCCTTAATCCGGGCCAAAGCATGGGTGCCGGATTTTGACCCTGTTGAAGCAGCGCAGGGCTTCCCAAGCTTGAAGGAAGACGGGACGGCATTCAGCGAAGAGGATCTCCGAGCGATAAACCGGGAAGTGCGCCCTTTGGCTTGCCAATTGGCTGAAGAGGCAAATCTGTCTCACTATCAAGCCCAATATGATGGAGAAAATAAACGAGTGCCTGCACCGATTCCTGAAGCGGAGAACCTTATACCGCCAATCCGTAAGCATACTTACGCTCCTGATATTGAACCATCGTTGTTGATCGATGATGAAGCCGTATTCCAAGCATTAATGGGAATCGACTGGACAATTGTTGATTTCCAGCCGCTGGGTAGGGAATCAAAAGTTGAAGCGGCACAGGATGACCCGCAACCATCAGGCCAAGCTGGCGATCAAGCATAAACCGGAGGCCGGTTTACATTACTGCTTCCTTATGTTATGCCAAAAACAATTATCTTATCTGGGCACTGTGTTGCCTTGTAATAGACTAGCTGCCACAGTTTGTGTTGATATGCCTTCGTGCATATTTATTGCAATTTATGTTTTTGTTGAATCATCAAACTTAAACTGTTGCCTGTAGCAAAAAGCTTAAAATGCCATTGTGGTTGTATCACCAGGCGGGTCATCATATCCATGTATATGAAATTAAAGATAATACTTTAGATTAAACATATGATAAAATATGGGAATATATGATACCTGCCATCGTAGGGCATGAAGTTGGCTGTGCCAATCTTGAAGCGGAGTTTGTAAGAAACCCGCTCTGCTGAAGGAAAAAACACCTCCAGTGTATATAGGGTCGGTTTACCAGGTAAACCGTTCCGGGTTAAGATGAACACCGGTGTTACTCCATAATAGGATGTTTATCAAAAATCAAACCGGGCAAAGTGTCTCCGGATGAAAAACCGTGTCCCGTCAACCGACAGTTGAATCGGTTTAACAATTGTCGGTTTAAGAACACAACAAGAGAAGTATGCAAAAAGACAAACAAATTTCAAGCAAAGGCAAAGACAAAATCTTTTGCGAAAAGAGGTTGTTTGAGCCGATCAAGTGGCATTACCATGGTCGGACACGACCATGCCCCCAATAGGTGTAGCTATGGTTCATGTCAGCCAGGTCCCGAAATGATGCAGTGGCATTACGCTGATCAAGAGGTGTAGCGATGGTTCGGGTTCGACCAAAGCCCCCAAGAGATTCTGTGGCCTTAGGCCGATCAAGAGGCGTGACTGGTTCAGACGTGACCAAGTCCCCAAGTGATCTCGTGGCTTTCGCCTATCAAAAGGTGTTGCATTGGTTCGGACACGACCAAGCCCCCAAGTGACATGATATAAAGCTTTGTTAAAAAGCTAACTCAAGGGGTAAACCGGAGACCGCTTTAAGATAAAAACTCCGTGTAACCACTCATGATGTAAAAATAACAGAGACCCCGCTTTAGCTAAGGCTCCGGTTTATTGTATTGATCATAATATATACATTGTCATAATATGTACATAAGTAGAGCCTATGACTCAAGTATAGTAGGGCCGAAGATGAGCTATGTTCCACGGCCTGTTGGTCTCCTCCTCTGATGTACGTGAGTCTTTATGCTCTCGAATATCAATTAGATAGTACGACCCGTTGTGCAGATTATTGCTGACCACGAAAGGTCCCTCCCAAGGTGGGGATAACTTGTGCATATCAGTCTGATCTTGGATGAGCCGGAGCACCAAATCTCCTTCTTGAAAGTTTCGGGTTCTAACTCGACGACTGTGATAGCGACAAAGATCCTGCTGGTAAATCGCCGAACGGGCAGCAGCAATGCCACGCTCCTCATCCAACAGGTCCAAAGCGTCTTGCCGAGCTACCTCGTTGTCCGCTTCAACATAAGCTGCTACACGAGGTGAATCATGACGGATATCACTGGGGAGAACCGCCTCCGCTCTGTAGACCATGAAGAACGGTGTGTATCCTGTCGATCTGTTGGGCGTAGTATTGATGCTCCATAACACAGATGGTAACTCCTCAACCCAACAACCTGGCGTCCGCTACAAAGGAACCATAAGCCGGGGTTTGATGCCTCGTAAGATTTCTTGGTTAGCTCTCTCTGCTTGGCCATTGGACTGTGGGTGAGCCACTGATGAAACGTCAAGCCGGATGTGCTCACGTTCACAGAACTCCTTCATAGCACCCTTAGACAGATTGGTACCATTATCAGTAATGATACTGTGTGGAAAGCCAAACCAGAAAGTCACCTTTTTAATGAATTGAACCACCGTGGCTGCATCACACTTGCTGACGGGCTCCGCTTCCACCCACTTTGTAAACTTGTCAACCGCCACCAAGAGGTGGGTCTTCTTGTCCTTGGACCGTTTGAAAGGCCCAACCATATCCAGCCCCCAAGTCGCAAATGGTTAAGTAATTGGAATCATCCTCAATTCTTGAGCCGGCACATGGGCGCGTCTTGAGAACTTCTGACAGCCGTCACATCGCCTAACCAGGTCATCTGCATCAGCATGAGCAGTCAACCAATAGAAACCGTGACGAAACGCCTTAGCCACCAGAGATTTTGAACTGGCGTGGTGACCACAATATCCTTTGTGGATTTCGCGCAAGATCTCACAACCTTCCTCCGGCGACACACAACGTTGAAACGCTCCTGACACACTGCAATGATGCAACTCGCCATTGACAATAGTCATGGACTTGGATCGCCGGATTATCTGCCTGGCCAGCGTCTCATCCTCTGGTAACTCGCCCCGGTTCATGTACGCAAGATAAGGAACCGTCCAATCCGGAATGACATGAAGAGCCGCCACCAACTGAGCCTCTGGATCAGGAATAGCCAAATCCCGTTCGCCAGGGAGCTTGACCGGCGGGTTATGCAGGACATCCAAGAAGACAATAGGCGGGACCGGTTTACGCTGAGAGCCCAGCCGGCTTAAAGCGTCCGCCGCTTTGTTCTTCCGTTTGTCCACGTGATCCACCTAATATCCCTTGAAATGGCATGCAATAATATCCACCTCATGACGGTATGCTGCCATGAGCGGGTCCTTAGAATCCCAAGTACCAGACACTTGTTGGGCCACCAGGTCCGAGTCACCGAAGCACTTAACTCGGCTGAGATTCATCTCCTTAGCCATCCGGAGACCGTGGAGTAAAGCTTCGTACTCAGATGCATTGTTAGTACAAGGGAACATTAAACGGATAACGTAACAGAACTTATCACCTCGTGGGGAAGTTAACACGACTCCAGCCCCCGAGCCCTCCAATTGCCTGGACCCATCAAAATGAATAGTCGAGTAGGTGTGTTCTGGCTTTTCTTCAGGTGCTTGTACTTCCGTCCAATCATTGATGAAATACACAAGTGCTTGAGACTTGATCGCCGTCCGAGGCACGTACTTCAAACCGTGCGGCCCAAGCTCTATAGCCCACTTGGCAATCCGGCCAGTTGCCTCCCTGTTTTGAATTATATCCCCCAAAGGAGCAGAGCTGACCACTGTGATGGGATGTCCCTGGAAGTATTGCTTAAGCTTCCGGCTAGCCATGAAAACTCCATACACCAGCTTCTGCCAATGCGGGTATCTTTGCTTGGACTCAATAAGCACCTCG
>LR880968.1:697955315-697976182 GCA_904067115.1 Aegilops sharonensis | reverse complement strand
AACTTATCACCTCGTGGGGAAGTTAACACGACTCCAGCCCCCGAGCCCTCCAATTGCCTGGACCCATCAAAATGAATAGTCGAGTAGGTGTGTTCTGGCTTTTCTTCAGGTGCTTGTACTTCCGTCCAATCATTGATGAAATACACAAGTGCTTGAGACTTGATCGCCGTCCGAGGCACGTACTTCAAACCGTGCGGCCCAAGCTCTATAGCCCACTTGGCAATCCGGCCAGTTGCCTCCCTGTTTTGAATTATATCCCCCAAAGGAGCAGAGCTGACCACTGTGATGGGATGTCCCTGGAAGTATCGCTTAAGCTTCCGGCTTTCCATGAAAACTCCATACACCAGCTTCTGCCAATGCGGGTATCTTTGCTTGGACTCAATAAGCACCTCGCTGATATAGTAAACCGGATGCTGAACCGGATATTCCTTGCCCGCCTCCTTGCGCTCCACCACGATAGCTACGCTGACTGCATGAGCATTTGCTGCCACATAGAGTAGCAATGGTTCCTTGTCAATCGGAGCAGCAAGAACAGGCAGATTGGCTAGCTGCCGCTTTAAGTCCTCCAGTGCTTTATCAGTGGCTGGACTCCAGATAAAGGGATCTGCTTTCTTCAGCATCTGATACAAAGGGATCTCCTTCTCACCGAGGCGGCTGATAAACTGGCTCAACGCGGCAATCCGGCCTGCCAAGCGCTGGACATCATTGATACATTTTGGTTTAGCCAGAGAGGTGATAGCTGTGATCTTCTCCGGATTAGCCTCAATTCCCCTGTTGGACACCAGAAAACCCAATAACTTGCCTGCCGGTACACCAAAAAAACACTTGGCCAGGTTGAGCATCATCTTGTATGTCCGTAGGTTATCAAAGGTTTCCTTCAGATCATCAACCAGAGTCTCCTTTTCCCTTGATTTAACCACAATATCATCCACATAGGCATGTACATTACAGCCGATCTGCTTATGAAGGAAATTTTGTACACACCGTTGATAAGTTGCCTGAGCACTCTTGAGCCCAAAGGGCATAGATACATAGCAGAAGGCTCCAAAGGGGGTTATGAACGTCGTCTTCTCCTGATCCTTAACTGCCATCTTGATCTGATGATAACCAGAATATGCATCCAGAAAACTCAAACGCTCACAACCCGTCGTAGCATCAATAATCTGATCGATGCGGGGGAGGGCAAAAGGATCTGCTGGACAAGCCTTGTTAAGATCTGTGTAATCCACACACATGCGCCAGGTACCATTTTTCTTAAGGACCGGCACCGGATTAGCCAGCCATTCAGGATGGAACACTTCAACAATAAAGCCAGCCGCTAAGAGCCTGGCCACCTCCTCTCCAATAGCTTTGCGCCTTTCTTCGTTGAACCGGCGGAGAAACTGCTTCACTGGTTTGTACTTAGGATCAACATTAAGAGTGTGCTCAGCGAGTTCCCTCGGTACACCTAGCATGTCAGAAGGCTTCCATGCAAAAATGTCCCGGTTCTCACGGATGAACTCGATGAGCGCGCTTTCCTATTTCAGATCCATGTTGGTGCTGATACTAAACTGCTTGGACGAATCGCCAGGTGCAAAGTCAACAAGCTTAGTCTGAGCTGCCAATTTGAACTTTAGAGCCGGATCATGTTCTGTGGTTGGCTTGTTCAACGGAGTCATGTCCGTCGGATCAACATTATCCTTGTAGTACTTCAACTCTTCCGTGGCACAAACCGACTCTGGATAGGACGCATCACCTTGTTCACACTCCAAGGCAATCTTGCGACTTCCATGAACGGTTATGGTCCCCTTGTGACCCAGCATCTTGACCTGCAGATAAATATAACAGGGTCGTGCCATAAATTTGGCATAAGCCGGCCGCCCAAATAAAGCGTGGTATGGGCTCCGGATCTTCACCACCTCAAAAATCAATGTTTCTGACCTGGAATCATGATCATCTCCAAAGGCCACCTCCAGAGCTATCTTGCCAATGGGATATGCTGACTTACCAGGTACCACACCATGGAATACCGTATTGGACGGTTTAAGATTCTTGTCTGTTAACCCCATACGACGGAAGGTCTCATAGTATAAGATATTAATGCTGCTTCCTCCATCCATGAGCACCTTGGTGAACTTATAACCTCCCACCTGAGGTGCCACCACCAACGCTAGCTGACCCGGATTGTCAACCCGGGGAGGGTGATCCTCTCTGCTCCATATGATTGGCTGTTCAGACTAGCGTAAATAATGAGGCACGGCTGGTTCAACAGAATTCACTTCTTGCTTGTGAAGCTTCTGGTCTCGCTTGTCTAAGCTAGTGGTGAATACATGATATTGCCCGCTATTCAACTGCTTTGGATTGCTCTGATAGCCCAACTGTTGCTGCTGGTTATAACCACCCTGGCTATTCTGATTGTTTTGATTATTATGTCCACCCTGATCTCCATTGAAGCCTGAACCGGCATTTCCTCCACCGTGACCCGGACCATGGAATCCGGATCCCGAGCCACCACCTGATCCGTGATCATACCGGAAAGCATTAGAATTTTTAAACTCCTACATAATATAGAAATCCTTCCAAAGGTGGGTGGCTGGCGTCTCCTTCGTCCCGTGCTTTGGACAGGGCTGGTTTAATAGATAAGGCAGGCGGTCCGGGTTGGGGTTTGGAGCTCCACCGTGATTTGGCGGTTTACCCTTCCGTCGCTGGCCCCTGTCCTGCGTGCTAGTATTAGCCACAAAGTCCATGCTTCCATCCGCTTTACGCTTGCCTCTGTTACCATGACCTGTCGTGTTGTGTTGCTGCCCCTTGGAGTTGATGTTCTTCTTTCCCTTCCCTGTCTTGTCATCATCAGACTCAGGATCCTAGGTACTATCAGAATCAACATACTTCACTAACGCAATCATGAGGGTCCCCATATCGTTACAATGGTGCTTCATCCGTCCCAATTTCAACTTCAGAGGTTTAAACCGACAGTTGCTTTCCAAGGTTATGACCGCGGAGTCAGCGTTGATACGGTCTGACGAGTGCAAAATTTCCGAAACTCGGCGTACCCAGCGGGTTGTTGACTCTCCTTCCTCCTGGACACAGGCCGCTAAGTCCACTATCGGCATGGGCTGCTTACATGTATCCTTGAAATTCTGGATAAACCGGGCTCGCGTACTGGGCCCATGAACTGATAGAATTGGCTGGTAAGCTCTTTAACCAAATACGGGCTGTCCCTTCAAGCATCATGGTGAAATACTTTGCACATGCCGCTTCATCTACGTCAAGCATCTCCATGGCCATCTCATAGCTCTCTATCCATGTTTCCGGAGACAAATTGGTCGTGTAATTTGGCACCTTGCGTGGGCCCTTGAAATACTTGGGCAGGCGCACATTGCATAAACCGGGGACAAGACAAGGCACTCCTAAAGAACTAGAAGTAACTCCTGGCTCGATCGAGGTGGTTGGACGAACCGGCGTAAGCTGATGAGCCTCATGTTGCGCTGCTAACTCGGCATCCCTTCGTGCTCGGGCCCGGTCCACCACTTCCTGAGCATCACCCGCCGGGTTATGGCCACGGGGCGCTTCACGATTCCGTGCATTACTGGATACGGCCGGTTCATCCATCCGCCTGCTGTAACTCCGGCTTGGACGGGGGGTGGAATGAATTCGGTCGCGGCTATATGAATATGCTTCCTGCTGAACCAAGGCTGTTCGAAGAAGTTCCTTAACCCGGCGCGTCTCCACCGCTTTCGGAGAATCACCTTCAATCGGGATGGCCTCCAGCCGTGAAGCGGCAGCGATAAGATTGTCCATTGGATTGGAATAATGACCTGGAGGTGTCTGGACAGGCTGAGGTATGATGTTATTCTGTCGAGGTGGCTCCATCAGGCGAGGCTGAACTGGCGCACCCGGCCCAGGTGCCTCCGCCCGGTTTAACCACGGTGGGTTACTAGTCCCTGCTCCTGGGGTATTAAAGAGGTTTCTGGCATCGAAAACCGTCGGCAGGCGAGACCGATGCTTCCTTTTCAGGACTTCATGTGACGCGTTCTGGTCCAGCATAAGCCTATAGGCCTGCGCATCCAAAGCGGCCCGCTCTGCGGCCATCCTGTTGTTCTCGGCTGCCATGTCGGCCTTGGCCTGAGTGATCTGTTCCCTCACCTTTGCAATTTCCGCGTTGTGGGCATCCTGATCCGCCGGGTTAGCCTCCGCCATAAGCACAGCCAACGCATCAAACAGATCAGATAAGACTTGAGTCGGCGGATGCAACGGGCCTCCTGCCCCGGCCGCCGCTCCTGACCCGGAGAACATTGCTGCTGCGGTCGAAGAGTGGACCGCCGCCTATGTACCGGCCATGAATATCCCAACCCGGTTGGGCAGATCAGAGGTGTCCGGAATACTGTCGCCATCGGAACATCCCCCAATCCGGCCTTCCTATAGCTGATACAATGATTCGGTTTCTCCGGTCGAGGACTCGTCGCCGGAATAAACGACGGTCTCGCTGCCAGATACCGATCCACCATCATATTCTCCTCCGTGGATGACTCCCACGAAGGCACGCTTCATGGCCGGTTTACTCTGGGCAGATCTCGCACACTGAGCCGTTTCGACGAGGTCGGTGCAGATATCCGGCTCAGGGCCCAGTCCACCGATCTTGCCAATGAAGACGTGTATGCCACCAAAGGGGACCCGGTACCCGTACTAAATCGAGCCGGCCTCGGGGCCCAGCCTGAATCATCGATGTAGAGCTTGCCGCGACGACTCTTGGTCATCCGGCCCACAGCGTAACCCTTGAGTCCTTCGAAGTTTCCCTCCAAGAACTTGAAACCATCGTGCGATAGCCCCACGGTGGGTGCCAACTGTCATGGTTTTGTCACGGCAGATGTCCTCATGAAAGGACTTAGTCGTGGAGCCAAAGCTACGGGTTAGCTTGAAGGGGTTAAAGCGGACACAAGGACGCAAGAGAGTTTATACTAGTTCGGCCCCTTCGATGAAGGTAAAAGCCTATGTCTAGTTGTGATGGAATTAATGGGGGTTTCGATGACTAGGGATCAAACAAGCTTCGCCTAAGTCTCGAGTTGTCGTCTTTTGTCCCTAAACCGTCGCCGGGTCGTCCCCTTATATACATGGGTGACACCTGTCGGTTTGCAGAGTCCCGAGACCGGCTCATAGACGTGTCCGGTTCGGTCTCTAATATTTCTAACTTACAACACAAGTTACATACTAATGCCGGTTCACGGCTACAAGCCTTAAACCGGTTCTGGGCCTTAGGCCCTTATAGAATATCCTCACGGGCTTCAAGCATACTTGACTACTGATGAAGTTATCCCGGCCTGTCCTAGCCGGTTTACGCCCGGTCGTAATATCCCCAACAAGCCCCTTGTGGGCTGGTTAGCCTCCCTCCTATGGCCCATATCTTTCCCCGGGAGGTTCCGGTAACCCCTCTAGTACTCTGGTATGTACCCGATACACTCCGGAACCATTTCGGTGTCCGAATACTACCTTCCAATATATCAATCTTTACCTCTCGACCATTTCAAGACTCCTCGTCATGTCCGTGATCTCATCCGGGACTCCGAACAAACTTCGGTCACCAAAACACATAACTCATAATAAAAATCATCATCGAACGTTAAGCATGCGGACCCTACGGGTTTGAGAACTATGTAGACATGACCGAGACACATCTCCGGTCAATAACCAATAGCGGAACCTAGATGCTCATATTGGTTCCTACATATTCTACGAAGATCTTTATCGGTCAAACCACAATAACAACATACTTTATTCCCTTTGTCATTGGTATGTTACTTGCCCGAGATTCGATCGTAGGTATCATCATACCTAGTTTAATCTTGTTACCGGCAAGTCTCTTTACTTGTTCCATAATGCACCATCCCATAACTAACTCATTAGTCACATTGCTTGCAAGGCTTATAGTAATGTGCATTACCGAGAGGGCCCAGAGATACCTCTCTGATACTCGGAGTGACAAATCCTAATCTCGATCTATGCCAACCCAACAAACACCTTCGGAGACACCTGTAGAGCACCTTTATAATCACCCAGTTACATTGTGACGTTTGATAGCACACATGGTGTTCCTCCAGTATTCGGGAGTTGCATAATCTCATAGTCAGAGGAATATGTATAAGTCATGAAGAAAGAAATAGCAATAAAACTTAACGATCATTATGCTAAGCTAACGGATGGGTCTTGTCCATCTCATCATTCTCTAATGATGTGATCCCGTTCATCAAATGGCAACACATGTCTATGGTTAGGAAACTTAACCTTCTTTGATTAACGAGCTAGTCAAGTAGAGGCAAACTAGGGACACTCTATTTTGTGTATGTATTAACACATGTACTGAGTTTCTGGTTAATACAATTCTAGCATGAATAATAAACATTTATCATGATATAAGGAAATATAAATAACAACCTTATTATTGCTCTAGGGCATAATTCCTTCAATGGAGGGCATCATGCGGGAGACAAAACTGCTCACAAGGTATTGCAATTCAGATTTTATTGGCCTACTCTCTTCAAGGATGAGTGTAAGTTTATTGTATCTTGTGATGAATGTCAAAAATTGGTAATATTGGTAAGCGTCAGGAAATGACTGAATTGTTCTCTTGTTGTTGAACCATTTGATGTTTGGGGTTTTGATTATATGGGACCTTTTCCTTCTTGTAATGGGTATACGCATATTTTGGTTGCTGTTGATTATGTTACTAAGTGGGTAGAAGCTATTCCAACTAGTAGTGTTGATCACAACACCTCTATTAAAATTCTTAAGGAAGTATTTTCCCAAGGTTTGCAGTCCCTAGATATTTACTGACTGATGGTGGTTCACATTTTATTCATGGTGCTTTCCGTAAAATGCTTGCTAAGCATGATATTAACCATAGAATTGCATCACATTATCATCCTCAGTCTAGTGGTCAAGTTGAACTTAGCAATAGAGAAATAAAATTAATTTTACAAAAGACTGTCAATAGGTCCCGGAAGAATTGGTAAATTAGATGATGCACTTTGGGCTCATAGAATAGCATATAAAAATCATATGGGTTTGTCTCCTTATAAAATGGTTTATGGAAAAGCTTGTCATTTGCCTCTTGAGTTAGAAAATAAAGCATATTGGACAATTAAAGAACTCAGCTATGATTTCAAACTTGCCGGTGAAAAGTGGTTATTTGATATTAGCTCACTAGATGAATGGAGTATCCAAGCTTATGAAAATGCCAAGTTATTTAAAGAAAAAGTTAAAAGATGGCATGATAAAAGAATCCAAAAGCGTAAGTACAAAGTTGTAGAATATGTTCTTTTGTACAACATTCCTTTCAGATTCTTTGCAGGAAAACTCCTCTACAAATGGGAAGGACCCTATATTATCGAGGAGGTTTATCGTTCTGGAGCCATCAAAATAAATAATGCCGAAGGTACTAACCCAAAGGTTGTCAATGGGTAAAGAATAAAACATTATATCTCAGGTATGCCCATTAATGTTGAAAGCAATATTATCCAAACGATGACGCTGGAAGAACACATAAAGAAACCTTCCAGAACACTCCAGAATCATGAAAAAGAGCAGGTATGTGATACGGTAAGTAAACGGACTCCAAAAAATCCGCAAAAATATTTTTTGTCAGTTTTTGAATATATAAAAAATTTAGGAAAATAAGAAACTACCAGGAAGGTGACCCTGGTGGGCACAAGACACCAGGGCGCGCCTGGCATGCCAGGCGCACCCAGGTGGGTTGTGTCCACCTTGGGTACCTTCCGGACTCTTTTTTTCTTACGTTTGCTTGTTTCCCAAGATAAAAATTCTTTATATACCCCCCGGACCTATTAACCACCGTATCGCGGAGAAATCTCATGTTTTCTTTTCTTGCTATTTTCGGTCAGATCTATTAAGCCATGCATCATGTCTTCTCCCTCCTCCAACAACATAGAAGAGGATGCTTGGTTGATGAAGATCGAGCTGAGGAGAGAGGAGCCCGAAGAACCTCTCGAAGGGGGCAAGAGCAAGGAGGCCATCGGAGATCAAGCGCCGGTGGTCGAGCAAGCCCTGCCTGCCGAGGAGGAAGAAGAAGATATCCTTAAACCCTACTATGCTCATCTTACCCCTACTGAGATTGAAGCCTTTCGGTTCATTGAAATGGTTCATGTGCAAAATAAATATCTCACTCGTGAAAATATTCTGTTGTAAGAGCATATCATCACCCTTCGGAGCGTTATCCGTAGATTGGAGAATCTCTTGATCATGAAGGATAAGATCGCTACATCATCACCACCACCTCCTTCTTCATCACCAAAATAAACTTGAGTATCGTGTATGGGCACGCCCCCTGGCTTGTGCCAAGCTTGCGGGAGGTGCACCGGTATCGTATCACCTCCACTATCTTTTGCCTTTACTTATCTTAGTTTGATCCATAGTTATCTTTTGCTTTAGATGAATAAAAGTTTAGTTCGATCCTTTCTTTTTGAGAGTTTGCCTAGTGATCTATCCTTGTAATCGTGTGCGAGATATATAATAAAGTTTAGTTTGAGCTTTTCTTTCTTTACTCTCATGTTTCAATAAAAATAGAGGAAATAAATGAAAAAGATCATATGCTAATCCTATGGTAAGTAATGACATCACATAAGGAAGAGTATAAGTAGAAAAAATTATTGGGTATTTACAAACATAGCATTGGTCAATGATGCAATTCATGAAAGAATTAATAAAGGAAGAGAAGATTCACATGCAAATACACTATCTTGGACATCTTTTGTGACTGTGAGCCCCCATCAAATTATTATATGCCAAAATTGTTGACGTTGGACAAGAAAGACAACATAATGATTTATGTTTGTTCATATTCACATAGAAGTTATATTGTCATAGATCCTTTAACATGTGGTGCACTAGCCAAAATTCCGCACTAAGTAGAGATACTACTTGTGCATCCAAAACCCCTTAAACCCAAATCTTATTTTGAGAGTCCGCCATACCTACCTATGGATTGAGTAAGATCCTTCAAGTAAGTTGTCATCGGTGCAATAAGGCAACAAAAATTGCTTCTAAAAATGTGAGATCATTTAGTGTAAGGGAAAATTGGGCGTTGTACGAAGTTGTGATGGCAAAGAATAAAAGCGACAGACTGCATAATAAAGGTTGGTATCATAAGGGGCAATATAATGTGACGTTCTTTTGCACTAAGAGATTGAGCATACAAACAAAAAGCGCATGGCAACCTCTGCTTCCCTTTGCGAAGGGCCTATCTTTTACTTGTATGCAAGAGTCAAAGTATTTCTATCTATTCTTGTTTTCTCTCTTTTGGCAAGCATCATGTGGTGAGGAAAGATTAGGCACATGTATCCAGTTGGATATGGGTGCATGAGTTATATTTGTTGACATAACCCTTGAGATGAATACGTTGGGAGGAAAAACTATAAGTCCATATCTTTCTATGTGTCCGGTTGAAACATTTTGCTCATGTGTATGCGGTGAGTGTTAGCAATCATAGAAGACTATATGATGGCTGAGTATGTGGACTTGCCTAAAGGCTCTGATACGTGACCCTTCCTGAAAATATGATGAATTGTAGTTGCAAAGTTGACTGAGAACATAGTTTGTTGGTTTCCAATAGAGTTTATGCTTTACACTTCAATGTTGTGATGAATTGTTACTTATTCATGAGAAGTCCCTGATAAAAGTTTTATGTTAAAGTTTGTTGATGTTATAATAAGTTACATGATGCTTCTATGTCCCTATTTTGTTTTTATCAACACCTCTCTCTCTAAGCATGTGGACATGTTTTTTCGATTTCGGTTTTCGCTTGAGGACAAGCGAGGTCTAAGCTTGGGGGAGTTGATGCGTCCATTTTGCATCATGTTTACCTACTTTTATTTATAATTTTTTTATGTATAATAATGCTTTTTAGAGTATTACTAATGCCTTTTTGAAGGAAGTATGCCACAGAGGCAATAATAAAGTTGTTATTTATATTTCCTTATATCATGATAAATGTTTCTTATTCATGCTAGAATTGTATTAACCGGAAACTTAGTACATGTGTGAATACATAGACAAACAAAGTGTCACTAGTATGCCTCTACTTGACTAGCTCGTTAATCAAAGATGGTTAAGTTTCCTAGCCATGGACAAGAGTTGTCATTTGATGAACGGGATCACATCATTAGAGAATGATGTGATTGACTTGACCCATCCCTTAGCTTAGCACTATGATTTAGTTTATTGCTAATGCTTTCTTCATAACTTATACATGTTCCTATGACTACGAGATTATGCAACTCCCGAATACCAGAGGAACACTTAGTGTGCTATCAAACGTCACAAGTAACTGGGTGATTATAAAGATGCTATATATGTGTCTCCGATGGTGTTTGTTGAGTTGGCATAGATCGAGATTAGGATTTGTCACTCCGACTGTCAGAGAGGTATCTCTGGGCCCTCTTGGTAATGCACATCACTATAAGCCTTGCAACCAATGTGACTAATGAGTTAACCACGGGATGATGCATCAAGGATCGAGTAAAGAGACTTGTCGGTAACGATATTGAACTAGGCATGATGATACCGACGATCGAATCTCGAGCAAGTAACATACCGATGACAAAGGGAACAATGTATGTTGTTATGTGGTTTGACCGATAAAGATCTTCGTAGAATATGTAGGAACCAATATGAGCATCCAGGTTCCGCTATTGGTTATTGATGGGAAGTGAGTCTCGGTCATGTCTACATAGTTCTCGAATTCGTAGGGTCTGCATGCTTAACGTTCGACGAAGATCGTTATTATGAGTTTATATGTTTTGATGTACCGAAGGTAGTTCGGAGTCCTGGATGTGATCACGGACATGACGAGGAGTATCGAAATGGTTGAGACATAAAGATTGATATATTGGACGATGTTATTCGGACATCGGATGAGTTTCGGGGTTCACCGGATAAATATCGGATTGCCGGGGGGTTATCGAAACCCCCGGGGGAAACTAATGGGCCAACATGGGCCTTGTGAGAGAGATAGGAGGGGGGCCTTAGGGCTGCCCCCCCCCCCCCCTCCCCCCACGCCTTGAGGAGTCAGAATTGGACAGGGGGCGCCCCCTCTTTCCCTCCCTCTCTCCCTCTCCTTCCTTACCCCTCTCTCTTCCCTTGTTGGAAACCTATTAGGAATAGGATTCCTAGTAGGAATCCTACTTGGGGCGCGCCCCATGAGGGCCGGCCGGCCTCCCCCTTGCTCCTTTATATACAGAGGCAGGGGGCACCCCATGGACACACAAGTTGACAGTTTTCATAGCCATGTGCGGTGCCCCCCTCCACAGATTTCCACCTCGGTCATATCGTTGCAGTGCTTAGGTGAAGCCATGCGTCGGTAACTTCATCAACACCATCACCACGCCGTCGTGCTGACGGAACTCTCCCTCGACCTCAGCTGGATCAAGAGTACGAGGGACGTCACCAAGCTGAATGTGTGTAGATCGCGGAGGTGCCGTGCGTTCAGTACTTGGATCGGTTGGATCGCCAAGACGTTCGACTACATCAACCGCATTACTAAACGCTTCCGCTTTCGGTCTACGAGGGTACGTGGACACACCTCCCCGCTCGTTGCTATGCATCACCTAGATGGATCTTGCGTGTGCGTAGATAATTTTTTTGAAATACTACGTTCCCCAATAGTGGCATCCGAGCCAGGTCTATGCGTAGATGTTGTATGCACGAGTAGAACACAAAGAGGTGTGGGCGATAATAGTCATACTGCTTACCAGCATGTCTGATACATCTCCAATGTATCTATAATTTATGAAGTATTCATGCTACTATATTGTCCATCTTATATGTTTTATATGCATTTATATGATATTTTATATGATTTTTAGGACTAACCTATTAACCTAGATCCCAGTCCCAGTTTCTGTTTTTCCTTGTTTTTGAGTATCGCAGAAAAGGAATACCAAACGGAGTCCAATTAACATGCCAATTTTTGATGATTTTTGATGGACCAAAAGAAGCCCCCGGAGTAAAAGAGTTGGGCCAGAAGAGTCCCGGGTTGTCCACGAGGGTGGGGGCGGGCGTGGGCCCCTATCTCGTGGACGACTCGGAAACCCACCTGACATGAAACCGACGCCAAAAATTCCTATAAACACATAAACCCCCAGAAAATAACCTAGATTGGAAGTTCCGCCGCCGCAAGCCTCTGTAGGCACGAGAAATCAATCTAGGCCCTCTCTGGCACCCTGCCGGAGGGGGCCATCATCACGGGAGGCCATGGTGGAGGATCCCGGAGGGGCCATCATCTCCATGAAGCCCAAGGACCAGAGGGAGAACCTCTCCCCATCTAGGGGGGAGGCCATGGAGGAGGAAGCACAAGGGGGAGAACCTCTCCTCCTCTCTCTCGGTGGCGCCGGAGTGCCATCGGGAGGGGAATCATCGCCTCGGTGATAGTCTTCATCAACATCACCATCATCATCACCATCCTCATCTATTTTACGCATTTCCACTCTCCCGCACCTCGCTGTAATCCCTACTTGAACATGGTGCTTTATGCCACATATTATGATCCAATGATGTGTTGCCATCCTATGATGTTTTGAGTAGATATCCTTTATCTTTGGGTTGATTGATGATCTAGATTGGTACGAGTTGTATGTTTTATTTTGGTGCTGTCCTATTGTGCCCTCCGTGTCGCGCAAGCATGAGGGATTCCCGCTGTAGGGTGTTGCAATACGTTCATGATTCTCTTATAGTGGGTTGCTTGAGTGACAGAAGCATAAACCCGGGTAAGGGAGTTGTTGCGTATGGGATAAAGGGGACTTGATGCTTTAATGCTATGGTTGGGTTTTACCTTAATGATCTTTAGTAGTTGCGGATGCTTGCTAGAGTTCGAATCATAAGTGCATATGATCCAAGAAGAGAAAGTATGTTAGCTTATGCCTCTCCCTCATATGAAATTGCAATGACGACTAACGGTCTTGTTAACGATTGCCTAGGATAATTCCGCACACCGACCCACACACGCTATTTATAATATTTAGTAATATATTCTAACTTTATGATAACAGCACCTACTTTTATGTTTTAGCTCTCCGATATCATGCAAAGTTATCCTCTTCATGCCTACAACGTAGTTTTATTTCTCGTTTCTAGTTGGAAGCAAACGTTCGGTGTACGTAGAGTTGTATCAGTGGCAGATAGGACTTGAGAGAATATTGATCTTACCTTTAGCTCCTTGTGGGTTCGACACTCCATACTTATGACTTCCACCATTGGGAATTGCTACGATGATTCCCTACACTTTGGGATTATCAAGCTCTTTTCTGGCGCCGTTGCCGGGGAGCAATAGTGTGGGGTTGATATTCTCGTGTGTGCTTGTTTGCTTTCTTCACTAAGTAGATTTATTTTATCCTTTTTGTTTCTGTTTAGTTGTGGGTGAAACATACAAAAAATTAAAATAATGAAAATACAAAAAAATTACTTGCCTCTCATGTCTAAAAAGGTCTTCAATAAGAAAAGTGATTGGAAGATTATGCATTGAAGAAGTGACGGTCGACCTTGAGCACCTGTGTTCATGCTCATGGAAACAATGTAAAAAAATTCATGGAAGCTTCTCTGAAAATAATTATTCCCTTGTATATACCCATTGTATTATAAAAATAATGTGCCAAGCTTTGGTTTTAGGATGATTAGATTGCTTGTTTACTATGTGCAGTACAAAAACAGAAACTTTGGCTGTAGGGCGTGAATTTACATTTTTTACTGGAATGTTAAATGGGTATGAAACTTTTTGCACATTTCTTCTGTACAATTTTTTCAAATTTTCATATTTGTTTAGAATTGTTTGGAGTTACAAAAGTTTACTAAACTTCTAGCTTACTACAGACTATCATGTTTTTGACAGATTGTGTTTTCTATGTGTTGATCGCTTATTTTGATGAATCTATGGGTAGTATCGGGGGGTATGAACCATGGTGAAGTTGGAATACAGTAGATAAAGTGCTAATATGAAATTGGAATGATTTTGCAGCAGTAACTAAATGTAGTGATTTGCTTTAGTATACTAACGGATCTCACAAAGTTTTTGTTAAGTTTTTGTGGATGAAGTGTTCGAAGAACGAGGAGTTACCGATGTGAGAAGAATAAAGAGAGGCAATAGTTCAAGCTTGGGGATGCCCAAGGCACCCCAAGTAAATATTCCAAGGATACTCAAGCATCTAAGCTTGGGGATGCCCCGGTTGGCATCCCATCTTTCTTCTTCAACAATTATCGGTATACCTCGGTTTTTGTTTTGTTCACATGATTTGTGTCCTTTGTGTTTTTCTTTTTCTTTAATAATCATTCTAGTATGAGATGTCCCTTCATCAATTTATAGAATACTTCATGTGCTTAACTTATATCTTTTAAGTATGATCTTATGGAATTGCTCTTTGTGCTTCACTTAAATCTTTTGAGTATGGTTTTATAGAATGCTTCATGTGCTTCACTTATATATTTTGAGCTTGGATATTGGTTAGTCTATATTAATTATATAATGCTCCATGAACTTAACTTATATCTTTTGGAGTATGAATAATACTATCATCTAAAACGGGTTTGGAAGAGTGTCAACTTTAGGAATTAGTGATCCCACTATTCCGAATGAGAAGAATTTTGCTTATGTGGAGAGTAGAAAAATTTCTATGCTTGTAGATCATGACAAGAATGCTTTATGTGATGGTTATATTTTTGAATTCATTCATGATGCTACTGAAAATTATTATGAGGGAGGAATATATGCTTGTAGGAGTTGCAATAATATCAAGTTTCCTCTCTATGTGCTTAAAGTTTTGAAGTTATACTTGTTTTTCCTTCCTATGCTAGTTGATTCTTGTTCCTATAAATTATGTGCTCACAAAATCCCTAGGCATAGGGAGTGGGTTAGATTTAAATGTGCTAGTCATATTCTTCATGATGTTCTCTTTATGTTTCAATTCTTTTCTTTTATGTGAGCATCCTTGAAATCATCATGCCTAGCTAAAAGGCACTAAAGAAAAGCGCTTGTTGGGAGACAACCCAATATTTACCCTTACTGATTGTGTGTGTTTACATGATTAATCTACTGTATTAATCATGTTTTATAGCTTTTGTTTCAATAAAGTGCCAAGTAATACCTTTGGGAAGACTTGGTTGAAAGTTAATGTCATCTTGCTGTAAAAAAACAGAAACTTTGCGCTCACGAGATTAGCTGTCATTTTTTACAGAAGAGTGCTTTTGAGTTAATTATTTTTGCAGAAGATTAATAGACAAATTCCTCACGTCCACCAATTTATTTCATAACTTCTGGAGTAGCATAAGTATGGTTGCTGTTCAGATCATTACAGACTGTTCTGTTTCTGACAGATTCTGTTTTCATTACATAGTTTGCTTGTTTTCTAGTTTCTATGGCTTATATTTCTCAATATAAATTGTAGAAATGATATGGTACAGTAGGAATTGTTTGAGAACAATTATGAACCTTGTCTTTGACAGTACCAAAGTGAATGGTTTACTCTTTATCATACTAACCTATCTCACGAAGTTCCGTTAAGTTTGGTGTGATTGAAGTTTTCAAGCTTTGCGTGAGATATCGATGTGAGGAGAATAAGGAGTGGGAAGACCCTAAGCTTGGGATTCCCAAGGCACCCCAAGTTAATATTCAAGAAAGACTCAAGCGCCTAAGCTTGGGGATGCCCCGGAAGGCATCCCCTCTTTCGTCTTCAAAACTATCGGTATACCTTACTGGGAGCTATATTTTTATTCGTCACATGATATGTGTTTTTCTTGGAGCGTATTTTCAATTTTACTTTATGTTTTAATAAAATCATTGGATCTGAAATCTTGAATGAAAAAGAATCCTCCCATGGCTAGTTAATTATTTGACTACTCAGTGTTCTTCACTTATATCTTTTTGGAGTAGTTTGTCATTTACTCACGTGTTTCACATATATCCTATGAGTAAATGGTTGAATGAATTGAATATCATAAATCTGAATTTATATATGTTTCATACGGTTATACCATGGGGAGTAATGACTTCACACAAAATAAGTATAAGTAGTAAACTTATTGAAAGTTAGCAAACGCAGAATTGGTCACTTGAACAATTCATGAAACAATATTGAAGGAAGAGAGATTTCACATATAAATATACAATCTTGGACATATTTTGTAATTTTGAGCACTCATTAAAATATGACATGCTAAAAGGTTGATGTTGGACAAGGAAGAACACTTAATGGGTTATATTTTCCTATATCTGAAACGTTATATTGTCTTGGATCATCCAACATGTTGGGCTTGCCTTCCCCTCTCATGCTAGCCAAATTCTTTGCACCAAGTAGAAATACTACTTGTGCTTCCAACATCCATTAAACCAGTTTTTCCATGAGAGTCCACCATACCTACCTAAGGATTGAGTAAGATCCTTCAAGTAAGTTGTCATAGGTGCATGCAATAAACATTGCTCTCTAAATATGTATGATCTATTAGTGCGAAGAAAATAATCTTTATATGAACTTGTGATAGGGAAGAAATAAAAGCGACGGACTGCATAATAAAGGTCTTTATCACAAGCGGCAATATAAAGTGACGTTCTTTTGCATTAAGATTTTGTGCATCCAACCATAAAAGCGCATGACAACCTGTGCTTCCCTCTGCGAAGGGCCTATCTTTTAGTTTTATCTTCTACCCTTATACAAGAGTCATGGTGATTTTCACCTTTCCTTTTTACACTTTTTCCTTTGGCAAGCACTTTGTGTTGGAGTGATCCGGATGTATATATCCACTTGGATGTAGGTTTTCATAAAGTATTATTGTTGACATTGACCTTGAGGTAAAAGGTTGGGAGGCAAAACTATAAGCCCCTATCTTTCTCTGTTTCCGATTAAAACTTTGAACCCATAAATATCACATGAGTGTTAGCAATTATGAAAGACTATATGATAGTTGAGTATGTGGGATTTGCTAAATAAAAGCTCTTACATAGACCCTTCCTGAAAATAAGATGAATTGCAATTGTTTGATGACTAAGAGCACTGTTTGTTAGTTTTCAAGGAAGTTTATGATCAATACTTTAACATGTGAATAGCTTGTATCTTGATCATGAAAAGTTTTATGAGATGAGCTACTGTTATGACATATAATGATGCTAGAAAAGGTGATTGAAACTATCATTGATCAAACTTGTGCACCTGCTAGCATTCACACTTCATAAATTATTTCTTCTATCCTTTACCTACTCGAGGACGAGCAGGAATTAAGCTTGGGGATGCTGATACGTCTCCAACGTATCTATAATTTATGAAGTATTCATGCTATTATATTGTCCATCTTAGATGTTTTATATTCATTTATATGATATTTTATATGATTTTTGGGACTAACCTATTAACCTAGAGCCCAATGCTAGTTTCTGTTTTTCCTTGTTTTTGAGTATCGCAGAAAAGGAATACCAAACAGAGTCCAATTGACGTGCCAATTTTTGATGATTTTTTACCAAAAGAAGCCCCGGAGTAAAAGAGTTCGGCCAGAAGAGTCCCGGGAAGTACATGAGGGTGGGGGGCGGGCGTGGGCCCCTATCTCGTGGACGACTCGGAGACCCCCCCTGACGTGAAACCGACGCCAAAAAATCCTATAAATACACAAACCCCCAGAAAATAACCTAGATCGGAAGTTCCACCGCCGCAAGCCTCTGTAGGCACAAGAAATCAATCTAGGCCCTCTCTGGCACCCTGCCGGAGGGGGCCATCATCACCGGAGGCCATGGAGGAGGATCCCGGAGGGGCCATCATCGCCATGAAGGCCAAGGACCAGAGGGAGAACCTCTACCCATCTAGGGGGAGGCCATGGAGGAGGAAGCACAAGGGGGAGAACCTATCCTCTCTCTCTCTCTCTCTCTCTCTCTCTCTCTCTCTCTCTCTCTCTCTCTCTCAGTGGCACTGGAGTGCCATCGGGAAGGGAATCATCGCCTCGGTGATCGTCTTCATCAACTTCACCATCATCATCACCATCCTCATCTATTTTACGCGGTCCACTCTCCCGCACCCCATTGTAATCCCTACTTGAACATGGTGCTTTATGCCACATATTATGATCCAATGATGTGTTGCCATCCTATGATGTTTTGAGTAGATATCCTTTGTCTTTGGGTTGATTGATGATCTAGATTGATACGAATTGTATGTTTTATTTTTGTGTTGTCCTGTTGTGCCCTCCGTGTCGCGCAAGCGTGAGGGATTCCCGTTGTAGGGTGTTGCAATACGTTCATGATTCTCTTATAGTGGGTTGCTTGAGTGACAGAAGCATAAACCCGAGTAAGGGGGTTGTTGCGTATGGGATAAAGGGGACTTGATGCTTTAATGCTATGGTTGGGTTTTACCTTGATGATCTTTAGTAGTTGCGGATGCTTGCTAGAGTTCCAATCATAAGTGCATATGATCCAAGAAGAGAAAGTATGTTAGCTTATGCCTCTCCCTCATATGAAATTGCAATGACGACTACCGGTCTTGTTAACGATTGCTTAGGATAATTCCGCACACCGACCCATCATTATTCCACACTCGCTATTTATAATATTTAGTAATATATTCTAACTTTATGATAACAGCACCTACTTTTATGTTTTAGCTCTCCCATATCATGCAAAGTTATCCTCTTCATACCCACAACATAGTTTTATTTCTCGTTTCTAGTTGGAAGCAAACGTTCGGTGTACGTAGAGTCGTATCAGTGGCAGATAGGACTTGAGAGAATATTGATCTTACCTTTAGCTCCTTGTGGGTTCGACACTCCATACTTATCACTTCCATCATTGGGAATTGCTACGATGATTCCCTGCACTTGGGGATTATCAATGTCATACTTTGATTCGGCGGTATTGTTGGATGAAGCGGCTCAGACCGACATTACACGTACGCTTACGCGAGACTGGTTCTACCGCCGTGCTTCGCACACAGGTGGCTAGTGGGTGTCTGTTTCTCCAAATTTAGTTGAATCGAGTGTGACTATGCTCGGTCCTTGTTGAAGGTTAAAACAGCACACTTGACAAAAAATCGTTGTGCTTTTGATGCGTAGGTAAGAATGGTTCTTGCTAGAAGCCCGTAGCAGCCACGTAAAACTTGCAACAACCAAGTAGAGGACATCTAACTTGTTTTTGCAGGGCTTTCTGTGATGTGATATGGTCAAGACGTGATGATATATAAATTGTTGTATGAGATGATCATGTTTTGTAATAGTTATCGGCAACTGGCAGGAGCCATATGGTTGTCGCTTTATTGTATGGAATGCAATCCCCATGTAATTGCTTTACTTTATCACTAAGCGGTAGCGATAGTTGTAGTAGCAATAGTTGGCGAGACGACAACGATGCTTCGATGGAGATCAAGGTGTCAATCAGGTGACGATGGTGATCATGACAGTGCTTTGGAGATGGAGATCAAAGGCACAAGATGATGATGGCCATATCATATCACTTATATCGATTGCATGTGTTGTTTATTCTTTATGCATCTTATTTTCCTTAGTACGGCGGTAGCATTATAAGATGATCTCTCACTAAACTTCAAGGTATAAGTGTTCTCCCTGAGTATGCATCGTTGCTACAGTTCGTCGTGCCGAGACACCACGTGATGATCGGGTGTGGTAAGCTCTACGTTCACATACAACATGTGCAAGCCAGTTTTGCACACGCAGAGTACTCGAGTTGAACTTGACGAGCCTAGAATATGCAGATATGGCCTCGGAACACTGAGACTGAAAGGTCGAGCGTGAATCATAGAATAGATATGATCAACATAGTGATGTGCACCATTGAAAACTACTCCATCTCACGTGATGATCGGACATGGTTTAGTTGATATGGATCACGTGATCACTTAGATGATTAGAGGGATGTCTATCTAAGTGGGAGTTCTTAAGTAATATGATTAATTGAACTTTAATTTATCATGAACTTAGTCCTGATAGTTTTTGCATATCTATGTTGTAGATCAATAGCTCGCGTATAGCTCCCCTGTTTTATTTTTTGATATGTTCCTAGAGAAAAATAAGTTGAAAGATGATAGTAGCAATGATGCGTACTGGGTCCGTGATCTGAGAATTATCCTCATTGCTGCATAGAAGAATTATATCCTTGATGCACCTCTAGGTGACGGACCTATTGCAGGAGCAGATGCAGACATTATGAACGTTTGGCAAGCTCGGTATGATGACTACTTGATAGTTTAGTGCGCCATGCTTTACGGCTTAGAACCGGGACTTCAAAAACATTTTGAACGACAAGGAGCATATAAGATGTTCCAAGAGCTGAAATTGGTAATTCAGACTCATGCCCGAGTCGAGAGGTATGAGACCTCTGACAAGTATTTTGCCTACAAGATGGAGGAGAATAGCTCAACCAGTGAGCATGTGCTCAGAATGTCTGAGTACTACAATCGCTTAAATCAAGTGGGAGTTAATCTTCCATATAAGATAGTGATTGACAGAGTTCTCTAGTCACTATCACCAAGTTACTGGAACTTCCTGATGAACTATAATATGCAAGGGATGACAAAAACGATTCCCCGAGCTCTTCGCGATGCTGAAATTGGCGAAGGTAGAAATCAAGAAAAGCATCAAGTGTTGATGGTTGACAAGACCACTACTTTCAAGTAAAAGGGCAAGGTAAAGAAAGGGAACTTCAAGAAGAATGGCAAGCAAGTTGCCACTCCCATGAAGAAGCCCAAAGCTAGACCCAAGCCTGAAACTAAGTGCTTCTACTGCAAAGGAAATGGTCACTGGAAGTGGAACTGCCCAAGATACTTGGTGGATAAGAAGGATGGCAAAGTGAACAAAGGTATATTTGATATACATGTTATTGATGTGTACTTTACTAGTGTTTATAG
>LR880968.1:697939780-697955041 GCA_904067115.1 Aegilops sharonensis | reverse complement strand
ACAAGACCACTAGTTTCAAGTAAAAGGGCAAGGTAAAGAAAGGGAACTTCAAGAAGAATGGCAAGCAAGTTGCCACTCCCATGAAGAAGCCCAAAGCTAGACCCAAGCCTGAAACTAAGTGCTTCTACTGCAAAGGAAATGGTCACTGGAAGTGGAACTGCCCAAGATACTTGGTGGATAAGAAGGATGGCAAAGTGAACAAAGGTATATTTGATATACATGTTATTGATGTGTACTTTACTAGTGTTTATAGCAACCCCTCGGTATTTGATACTAGTTCAGTTGCTAACAGTAGTAACTCGAAACGAGAGTTGCAAAATAAACAGAGACTAGTTAAGGGCGAGGTGATGATGTGTGTTGGAAGTGATTCCAAGGTTGATAAGATCACCATCGCACACTCCCTTTTTCTTCGGGATTAGTATAGGAACTAAATAAATGTTATTTGGTGTTTGTGTTGAGCATAAATATGATTGGATCATGTTTATTGCGATACGGTTATTCATTTAGGTCAGAGAATAATTGTTGTTCTGTTTACATGAATAAAACCTTCTATGGTCTTACATTCAATGTAAATGGTTTACTGAATCTCGATCACAGTGATACACATAATATTGATGCCAAAAGATGCAAAGTTAATAATGATAGTGCAACTTATTTGTGGCACTGCCGTTTAGGTCATATTGGTGTAAAGCGCATAAAGAAACTCCATGCTGATGGGCTTTTGGAATCACTTGATTATGAATCACTTGATGCTTGTGAACCATGCCTCATGGGCAAGATGACTAAGACTCCGTTCTCCGGAACAATGGAGCGAGCAACAGACTTGTTGGAAATAATACATACTAATGTGTACGGTCCAATGAGTGTTGAGGCTCGCAGTGGGTATCGTTATTTTATGACCTTCACAGATGATTTGAGCAGATATGGGTATATCTACTTGATGAAACATAAGTCTGAAACATTTGAAAAGTTCAAAGAATTTCGGCGTGAAGTGGAAAATCATTGTAACAATAAAATAAAGTTTCTACGATCTGATCGTGCAGACGAATATTTGAGTTATGAGTTTGGTCTTCATTTGAAACAATGTGAAATAGTTTCGCAACTCACGCCACATGGAACACCACAGCGTAATGGTGTGTCCAAACGTCATAACCGTACTTTATTAGATATGGTGCAATCTATGATGTCTCTTACCAAATTACCAATATCATTTTGGGGTTATGCATTAGATGCAGATGCATTCACGTTAAATAGGGCACCATCTAACTCCGTTGAGACGACACGATATGAACTGTGGTTTGGCAAGAAACCTAAATTGTCGTTTCTTAAAGTTTGGGGTGGCGATGCTTATGTGAAAAAGTTTCAACCTGATTAGCTCGAACCCAAATCAGAGAAATGCGTCTTCATTGGATACCCAAAGGAGACTGTTGGGTACACCTTCTATCACAGATCTGAAGGCAAGATATTCGTTGCTAAGAATGGATCCTTTCTAGAGAAGGAGTTTCTCTCGAAAGAAGTGAGTGGGAGGAAAGTAGAACTTGATGAGGTAATTGTACCTGCTCCCTTATTGGAAAGTAGTTCATCACAGAAATCAGTTCCAGTGATTCCTACTCCAATTAATGAGGAAGCTAATGATGATGATCATGAAAACTTCTGATCAAGTTACTACCAAACCTCGTAGGTCAACCAGAGTAAGATCCGCACCAGAGTGGTACGGTAATCCTGTTCTGGAGGTCATGTTACTTGATCATGACGACACCTACGAACTATGAGGAAGAAATGATGAGCCCAGATTCCGCGAAATGGCTTGAGGCCATGAAATCTGACATAGAATCCATGTATGAGAACAAACTGTGGACTTTGGTGGACTTGCCCGATGATAAGCAAGCCATTGAGAATAAATGGATCTTCAAGAGGAAGACGGAAGTTGATAGTAGTGTTACTATCTACAAAGCTTGAATTTTTGAAAAAAAAAGGTTTTCGACAAGTTCAACGTGTTGACTACGATGAGATTTTCTCACTCATAGCGATGCTTAAGTCTGTCCGAATCATGTTAGCAATTGCCACATTTTATGAAATCTGGCAAATGGATATCAAACTACATTCCTTAATGGATTTCTTAAAGAATAGTTGTATATGATGCAACAAGAAGGTTTTGTCAATCCTAAATGTGCTAACAAAGTGTGCAAGCTCTAGCGATCCATCTATGGACTAGTGCAAGCATCTCGGAGTTTGAATATACACTTTGATGAGTTGATCAAAGCATATAGTTTTATACAGACTTGCAATGAAGCCTGTATTTACAAGAAAGTGAGTGGGAGCACTACAGCCTTTCTGATAAGTATATGTGAATGACATATTGTTGATCGGAAATGATGTAGAATTTTCTGGAAAGCATAAAGGGGTGTTTGAAAGGAGTTTTTCAAAGAAAGACCTCGGTGAAGCTGCTTACATATTGAGCATCAAGATCTATAGATCAAGACGCTTGATAAGATTTTTTTTTTCAATGAGTATATACCTTGACAAGATTTTGAAGTAGTTCAAAATGGAACAGTCAAAGAAGGAGTTCTTGCCTGTGTTGCAAGGTGTGAAGTTGAGTAAAGACTCAAAACCCGACCACGACAGAAAATAGAAAGAGAATGAAAAGTCATTCCCTATGCCTCAGTCATAGGTTCTATAAAGTATGCTATGTTGTGTACCAGACCTATTGTGTACCTCACCATGAGTTTGGCAAGAGGGTACAATAGTGAACCAGGAGTGGATCACTGAACAGCGGTCAAAATTATCCTTCGTGGAATAAGCAAATGTTTCTCGGTTATGGAGGTGACAAAGAGTTCGTCATAAAGAATTACGTCGATTAAAGGTTTGACACCAATCTTGATGACTCTAAGTCTCAATCTAGATACACATTGAAAGTGGGAGCGACTAGTTAGAGTAGCTCCGTGCAGAGCATTGTAGACATAGAAAATTTGCAAAATACATATGGCTCTGAATGTGACAGACATGTTGACTGAACTTCTCTCACAAGCAAAACATGATCACTCTTTGGGTGTTAATCACATAGCGATGTGAACTAGATTATTGACTCTAGTAAACCTTTTGGGTATTAGTCACATGAAGATGTGAACTAATCACATAAAGATGTGAACTATTGGTGTGAAATCACATGACGATGTGAACTAGATTGTTGACTCTAGTGCAAGTGGGAGACTGAAGAAAATATGCCCTAGAGGCAATAATAAAGTTGTTATTTATATTTCCTTATATCTTGATAAATGTTTATTATTCATGCTAGAATTGTATTAACCGGAAACTTAGTACATGTGAAAATACATAGACAAACAGAGTGTCACTAGTATGCCTCTACTTGACTAGCTCGTTAATCAAAGATGGTTAAGTTTCCTAGCCATGGACAAGAGTTGTCATTTGATGAACGGGATCACATCATTAGAGAATGATGTGATTGACTTGACCCATCCATTAGCTTAGCACTATGATCGTTTAGTTTATTGCTAATGCTTTCTTCATAACTTATACATGTTCCTATGACTATGAGATTATGCAACTCCGGAATACCAGAGGAACACTTAGTGTGCTATCAAACGTCACAACGTAACTGGGTGATTATAAAGATGCTCTACAAGTGTCTCCGATGGTGTTTGTTGAGTTGGCATAGATCGAGATTAGGATTTGTCACTCCGATTGTCGGAGAGGTATCTTTGGGCCCTCTCGGTAATGCACATCACTATAAGCCTTGCAAGCAATGTTACTAATGAGTTAGCCACGGGATGATGCATTACGGAACGAGTAAAGAGACTTGCCGGCAACGAGATTGAACTAGGTATGATGATACCGACGATCGAATCTCGGGCAAGTAACATACCTGTGACAAAGGGAACAACGTATGTTGTTATGCGGTTTGACCGATAAAGAACTTCGTAGAATATGTAGGAACCAATATGAGCACCCAGGTTCCGCTATTGGTTATTGACCAGAAGTGAGTCTCGGTCATGTCTACATAGTTCTCGAACTCATAGGGTCCGCACGCTTAACGTTCGACAATGATCGGTATTATGAGTTTATGTGTTTTGATGTACCGAAGGTAGTTCGGAGTCCTGGATGTGACCACGGACATGACGAGGAGTCTCGAAATGGTCAAGACATAAATATTGATATATTGGAAGATGTTATTCGAACAGCGGATGAGTTTCAGGGGTCACCAGATAAATATTGGAGTGACGGGGGGTTATCGGAACCCCCGAAGGAAACTAATGGGCCAACATGGACCTTGTGAGAGAGAGAAGAGGGGGCCTTAGGGCTGCCCCCCCCCCTTGAGGAGTCCGAATTGGACAAGGAGGGGGCGGCGCCCCCTCTTTCCCTCCCTCTCTCCCTCTCCTTCCTTCCCCCTCTCTCTTCCCTTGTTGGAAACCTACTAGGAATAGGATTCCTAGTAGGAATCCTACTTGGGGCGCACCCCATGAGGGCCGGCCAGCCTCCCCCTTGCTCCTTTATATACGGGGGCAGGGGCACCCCATGGACACACAAGTTGACAGTTTTCTTAGCCGTGTGCGGTGCCCCCCTCCACAGATTTCCACCTCGGTCATATCGTTGTAGTGCTTAGGCGAAGCCCTGCGTCGGTAACTTCATCAACACCGTCACCACGCCGTCGTGCTGACTGAATTCTCCCTCGGACTCAGCTGGATCAAGAGTACGAGGGACGTCACCGAGCTGAACGTGTGCAGATCGCGGAGGTGCCGTGTGTTCGGTACTTGGATCGGTTGGATCACAAAGACGTTCGACTACATCAACCGCGTTACTAAACGCTTCCGCTTTCGGTCTACGAGGGTGCGTGGACACACTCTCCCCGCTCGTTGCTATGCATCACCTAGATGGATCTTGCGTGTGCGTAGGTAATTTTTTTGAAATACTACGTTCCCCGACACTTTTCTCTCATAATATGCAAGGTGCACACAAAGAGGGAGAATACCGGCAACTAGAATTCTGGACCTGAAAAAGCTATGTCAGGCTACCTATTCAGCACAACTCCAAATGAGTTGAAACTTTACAGGGAATTTTTATGGAATATATAAGTAATATTGGAGCCATAAGTACCAGAGGGGGCCACCAGGTGGGCATAACCTACCTGGGCGCGCCAGGAGGCCCAGGCGCGCCCTGGTGGGTTGTGCCCTCCTCGGCCCACCTCCGGTGCCCCTCTTATGGTATATAAGTCATTTTGACCTAGAAAAAATAATAGGAGGACTTTCGAGACGAAGCGTCGCCGTCTCGAGGCAGAACATGGGCAGGAGCACTTTTGCCCTCCGGTGGAGCGATTCCGCCGGGGGAACTTCCCTCCCGGAGGGGGAAATCATCGTCATCATCATCACCAACAACTCTCCCATCTTGGGTACAGCAATTTACATCAACATCTTCAACAGCACCATCTCCTCTCAAACCCTAGTTCATCTCTTGTGTTCAATCTTTATACCAAAACTATAGATTGGTACTTGTGGGTGACTAGTAGTGTTGATTATATCTTGTAGTTGATAACTATATGGTTTATTTGGTGGAAGATTATATGTTCAGATCCATTATTCTATTTAATACCCATCTGATCTTGAGCATCATTATCATTTGTGAGTAGTTACTTTTGTTCTTGAGGTCACAGGAGAAATCTTGTTGCAAGTAATTATCTGAACTTGATATGTGTTCGATATTTTAATGGTATGTATGTTGTGATTCCCTTAGTGGTGTCATGTGAACGTCGACTACATGACACTTCACCATATTTGGGCCTAAGGGAATGCATTGTGGAGTAGTTATTAGATGATGGATTGCGAGAGTGACAGAAGCTTAAACCCTAGTTTATGCACTATTTGATACGTCCATTTTGCATCATGTTTTCTTACTGTTATCTATGATCTTTTTGTCCATAATAATGCTTTTTGGAGTAATTCTAATGCCTTTTCTCTCATTATATGCAAGGTATGCACAAAGAGTGAGAATTCTGGCAGCTGGAAATCTAGACCTGGAAAAGCTACGTCAGGCCACCTATTCTGCACAACTCCAAACAAGCTGAAACTTTACGAGGATTTTTATGGAATATTTAAGGAATATTGGAGCAAATAACTACCAGGTGGGCACAGGCCACCTGGGCGCGCCAGGGAGCCCAGGCGCGCCCTGGTGGGTTGTGCTCACCCAGGCCCACCTCCGGTGCCCATCTTCTGCTATATAGGTCATTTTGACCTAGAAAAAATAAGGAGAGGACTTTCGGGATAGAGCGTCGCCGTCTCGAGGCGGAACTTGGCAGGAGCATTTTTGCCCTCTGGCGGAGCGATTCCGCCGGGGGAACTTCCCTCCCGGAGGGATAGTATTTTTGGGATAGCTTAAGTCTTCTGATTAATTTTTTCCAAAGAATAGTTTGCTCTCACTGTTATTTCATATGTTAATTTGGTTTTCTTCATTGGAAAATATTCCATCCATTTCCTTACTGGGAATTGAAACTTTATGTCTGTTCCTTCATGTCAATAACAGCACCAACCGTTCATTGAAATGGTCTTCCTAATATGACGGGACATGAAGGAGCTCCGTCCCCGGTGGCACGGGCTCAGCCCGGCCACCTCCTCGGGCGGCACGCTCTCCCTTTCTTGTATCCTGTCATTTCTTAGATCTTGGCAACAAGAGCATGAAGAGCCAATTACATATGCACTATATTCACAATCTTGTATTTTATTTCAAAAGTGGAAATATGGTGTATATATATTACTCCTCTTTGTCTCTCCCTATAGAGAGAAAAATGGATGGGTGCATGACGTCATCGAGAACTCTTCTAGAGTGCAATGGTGAGCAAAAACAGTTGTGAACTCACCCACCCAGCTAGATTCTCACTTGAGATATGGTGAGTAGCATGTCTAACCCCCACCACATCTCAGGAAAAAAGGACGTCGTGTTAGGATAATCGAATGCACACACTCAGGTACTCAACTATTCTACGAACCAACCCAAATCCAAAGGCTCGAACCAGTGGGACTCCACCATGAAGTCCAGTCCCAATCCCATGTCATCTGGCGCCGGCAGCACCACTGGCGAAACCGAAGAGCTGCTACTACCCTCACGGCTACCTCCGGCCACCGACGGTGATGACATCGCGTAGCAGTTACTAGCCAGCGACGCACTGCTGTAGCCCTCGTGCGCAGCGTCAGATTTCACAACGTCGCAGCTGCCTCTGATGACGGTGAGCAGGGAGGAGACGATGGCGTCTTTCTCCTCTTTTATAGCCGCGGCGTAGCCACCGCCGGAGCGAGGCTGCTGCGGGCGCGGCGGCCTTTCCGGTTCCGTGTCGGCCTTTCTCAGAGAGGCGTCGGCGATCTGCTGGATGTGCATCGATGAGGCCATGTAGTCCGATGCATCAGCAGCAGCGCCGCTGCATGTGTGATCGTTCGTGTAGACCACGCGGAACAGCGGCGGGTCCGCCGAGTTGTGCTGCTCCACGTGCTTGCTCGCCGAACAGCCATGATCCTGGTGGTACGTGCACCTGTAGTAGCACCTGCATGGAAGGACAGAGAGTTGTTTCATTAGTATGTGCTCACTTTTCCATGCCCTGGCAAAAAATGCTCTGGAAAGAGATGCTAGCTAGGCAAAAACTTGGCACATGCGAGCACTTGGTATCGTGTCGCATAGATGATGGGTCAGAATTGTTAATCTTGCCGACATGTATCATTAGCTTCAAGGAGCATTGCCTTATGCAGTTATGCTTTCGATATCACAATGTGGGGCGCATTCCCCAAGCATGGGGTATCCCCGATCGGATTTAACATGGACTGATATTGCATACTTGTATTCTAGAACTCTTTAGAGATCCCAAATTAATGCACAATGTTGGAGTCATCCCCTGACACATCTAAATGTTTCTAATACAAATATGATTGGAAATGCTCGACCAAAATTTACAACATAAATTTCCAGCTGTGATACAAGTTCGCTTAGAGCCCACCATGTGACGGCATGCAGATATTGCATACATACCATATACTAGCTCTTTTTGGTTTTTTCATTGCCATTTCTCTTAGGGTTAGCTCGGAGGTGCTAGGATTGATCTAGCAGGCCATATGACCTAAATTCGCCAAAATCCTAGCCCACGCTGCCATGTGTGTGTTAAGATTGTGACAATATATGTGCCAAATTCGTCCAAGGCACAGTCGAGCTTGGACTAGCTGCATGTACTATATGCTAGTATCTTGCAGTTCAAACTTCTAATCTTATGATAATTAAATTTTCCAAAAAAAATATATAATTTTCTAATTTGCGGCTAGGAGTGGCTTGCTTGGCGTGTTTAGTTTCAGCTGAAACCATTCCCACAAAAACTTTGGTAAAGTTTTGCTTCCTCATCACTTCGCCCAGTTGCAAATTTTCCAAGATGAGAGATTATTTACAAAATTATTATTGCATTTTTATATGATTTTTCTTGAATGAAAGTGTGCTAATGTTTCATACTTAGTATGACGCATTGCCTCGTGCCACAAATGTTTTAAATTTACTACTCCCTCCGATCCATATTAATAATCGGTTATCACACTTTGAAGTAAATCAGCGACAATTAATATGGATCATAGGGAGAATATATTTTCCAAGAATAAGAATAAGTATTATTTAATAGTCTCGGAACAAAACCATGTCATTAATTAATTTGTAATTGCTACTTGCACTACATATATTCATCTTCAAAAATGTGACCAGGGTGGTCATGCACAGATTGTGGTACAATTGCGCAACAATCATAGCAAAGACAAATTAAAGAAACTTGGTCTAATAAAAGGGCAAGTAGTTGAGCAGGACTGCTGGAGAGCTTAAATAGCTTATCCCCCGGTTCATGGGCTAATTAAAAAACCTTAGTGGAGTGCACGAAAGCAGAACATGATGATTCCCTCAATGTATGATGGCACTTTAGTTCCTTTTTTGTTTCCCAATTGGTTCATTACGCTAGTTAATTGCAGATTCCCATTTAGGCATGTGGTTTCTAGGTACACGACAACGTAAAGGTCAGCGTCACAACCTGATGCGCGAACCACAGGTAGCTAGCACGGCAGATCAATCTAATAAACCGCACATGCATCGTAGTATATATCAACCCTTTGCGTCGAAGCACACTTGGGACTAAAATACTACTTAAATCGCTGAAACGATCAGACCAAAAACATGCAGCACTTAACTAACATGGGAAAGCCTTGAAAGGAGATCAATCACATACACTTTACCAATACGGAAGCATCTGCTGTGGTGTGTGATCGATAGTGAGTGGGCTAACGTACGTGTTTGGTTTAAGTTAGGTGAGAGGTACATATCATTATAGAGAAGCTTTGGTTTAATCCTGTCTTATCCCATCACTAAGGGCTTATGTGAGACCCTGATTAACCCAAAGCTGTTTATGTTTTCGAGAGTAAAGGTGTGTGTTTTCTTTGTATAACTGAGGTAAATGTCCATGCCTTTATTTCTATGGAACTCTTCTGAATTTATTGGACTAGTAAATATTGCTATTGTGCGCATGATTTCTACAAATCAAACAACTTACGGAGGGAAAACAGATTTTTGAATACTGCTAGAAAGTTTTTTCTGACATTTCCTTGAACTGAACAAGCCTTAATTAATTAGCATGAGTTCAGACTTTGGGCAGGCTAACAATGTTTGCATAAGATACATCCATTAATTGTTAAAACAATTGATTGGTATAATGACATAACATCTATGCACACGCACCTTGGGAAGGCATTGCCCCGGATCACCTTCTGCCCATATTTTCTCCACTGGAATCCATCATGATACGGTGCATATGTGTAGTCTGTTCTCATGCCGATGCGAGACTTCCTATTTGAGGAACAAAACCGCATTTAGAAACTTATGACAATATACACTACTACAAGAGAATACATCACATGTAGCAAGTAGGACGTACTAACCATATGAACTTTAATTTTCACCAAACAACTATAACTATGAACATCATATAGTACGAGAACCAGCCATATATAGCTGCTTCAATACTCCAAACCTTTGATCGCAAATCATTTCATTCACATGCTTAGCTAGCTCAGTTTAGGCATGATGAAGGTCCATGGAAACAATAGCAATTTCAATCGTGTGATAAACTCAAACTTACTTCTTGGTGTGCTCCTGGGCATGGCTGCCGCCACTGCAATCCTGCTGCTGCGTCCTTTTGTTGCTCCCACTGGAGCTGAGCATGTTGCTCCCCCTCATGGCCACGGTGGCTTCTCTTGCAAACCTCGCCGTGCGCTGGTGTTGCCGCCCGGCAAAAACCTTCAAGTGTCCTGGCAGTTGGTCGGCGCTGATCGATCCTTTGGCTGGTACGGCCTCGAGTGCTGGAGATGGTGAGTATTATTCTCCTTGTCTACTGCTGCAGAGAAGAAGTGCGTGACTGTGCACTTATATATACATATGCTCTGCGGTCTGCGGAACCTGGAGCTAGATGGCGCATGGAGCAGGTGCGCGCTCGCTTCCAGAATTTTAAATCCAGGGCTTAATTAACCGCAAACGCGGCATCTTTTGGACTTTGAAACTTCACCAACGTATCCCAAGTTCCCAACGTGTGACACGCGTGGTTGCACTGCTGAACATATACTACTGTATACCAGTTGTGCAACAGGGTATTCGTAACCCACAAATATACTTTCAGGTGAACAGCAGGCCAGGAGAGGGCGAAAACATCGTTACTCCCTCCGATCCATATTACTTGCCACAGCTTTCTTTAATACAAGTTTGTACTAAAGCTGCGACAAATAATATGGATTGCAGGGAATAATATATACTATATATTGATATCCCGGCTGCTATATGTGATTTACGTGAATAATATATATTTTTTATGAAAAGGCCCTAGGACATATATTAAGTAGTACACAAAATTACAAAAACACCGAATTGAAAAACATTCCAAAGTTTTAGAGTTGTCAAAGTTTTCTTCCTTCCTACATCCACCGGCAGCGCGTCATGAGCAAAGCTCGTTCCCATCTCTGGGTCTTTGTCTCGACGGAGCAAAATTGTGACATGTGTGTTTGTATGCATGGGATCTAATTCTAGCTAGCTTTATCTTAAACTTCTATATATACCCAAGCCTCTATTTCTGAGGACGATTTTGCGCTGAGATTTACCCACTTGTTTGACCGCGACCTGCTAGCTTACCGAGTGCAGGCACGTGTATTTAATTAGGATACTGGCGTGTACAATTACCCGGTGGCTGTAAATTCTCGATCAAAGTTTTGTTAACGTGGATCACGAATTGATGGGTGCCGTTAGTGATTTTTCATGTGGGTCATATTGTCGCGTTGACCTGGCAGCGTACGGTTCCTTCAGTGGTCGCGTGCATGTGTGGCCTGGTTGTTTCTCATGATTTGCCTGCTGATTGCGTCCACGTCTTGGCAGCGGGATGGGCTTCTCCTGTTGCGCTGATCTTTTGGCATGGGCCTTCGTGCCCGCTCGGCTGCATGCATGGTCCGATATGTGCTGCCTTTCTGTTGTTGTAGCGCGATCGGCCGCCTGCGTGTGTCACGTCTGCGCGCACTCATTCTTCCGCCAGCGCCGCCTTAGTCGCCCCCTCCAGAAGCGCCCTCGCTCGATGCTTCGCCTCTTTTGGATGCGGCCGCCGCCTTGCCGCCCGGCCGCGCTTCCCATCGCGAAGGCTCCAGCGGAATCCAGTGCCACATCGTTTCACCATCTTGTCTTCCTATAAAATCCTCCCTGCCTCTCCTCTGGAGCTCACAACGTCGCCTGCGTTTCGCAAATCCTCACGGTGCAACAACCGTCACCTCTGTCCTTGCCGCCGGCCCATTCTTCGCTGGAGCCTCAACCGCCATGTTTCGTCTTTCCTCCCAGCGCCGCCGTCGTATGCCCTCGGCGCCACAAGGTTGATGGCCAGCGGGGTTGCACGAGGAGGCCACGCCACGAAGGGGCTTGCTGCCGCGGCCAGGTCGCTACAGATCCCCGTGGCTACCGCTGCAAACCCCTACGCCTGTCGATATACGCCCATGGGCCATGGCTCTTCAGGCGCTTTGGCTAGGAGCCTCGGATGGTGGAGGCTACCATGGAGGCATGGGCGATGGTGGGAGGAACAGAGGCGGTAGTGACGGTGGACCCGCTGGCTTCCGGTTCATCCTGCTTTTGCCCGGAGCGTATTTGCGACTTTGCGTCGTCCTTCTGCGGTTCGAGCGGCCATCATTAATCGGGTGCGTAACCCGGTGGAAGGCGTCCTGCAGCTCGAGGTTCTGTTGCGTTAATGACAGAGGGTGCGTCGATGATCAACTGTCTGACGTTCACTCATCGCGACGAGCTTGGCATGCCAGTCGTCGTTCTGCTCGCCATGCAGACCGTGGTTAGTTTGGTCTAGCTGTTTGCTCCTGAGATATTTCTTTTCTTTTCTTGCGTGATTATTGAGTGCTGCGTGTTTTTTTTTCTTGTTTTGTGCAGGAGTTGTGTTTTTGTAGCATGAAGATTTGCCTGTCGATTCTTCATACCATGGGCGTCGTCGACAATGGCCAGGGCGCGGCGGCGGGGCTACACATGAAGCCGAGTGGCGAGCTGAATGGGAGGACACCTACTGAAGCACAGACTCCGGCGGCGACTACCATGCTATAGAGACGACCCCGTCCTGGCATGAGGCGTCGGCTCTAGCTGCAGGATAGCCTCGTGGTGGCGAAGGAGTCCGCGGACCCGAAGGATGACTTCCCGGTGAGCATCATGGCCGCGATGATCGCGGCCAACGACAACGTCTGGCGGTCGCTGCGGGTCTCGAGGAGCTGCTTGGGTGCTACCTCGCCCTCAACGCCGCCAATGTGACGCCCTCGATTCAATCGTACACTAATCATGCACGCAAATGTGTACGATCAAGATCAAGGACTCACGGGAAGATATCACAACACAACTCTACAAATAAAATAAGTCATACAAGCATCATAATACAAGCCAGGGGCCTCGAGGGCTCGAATACAAGTGCTCAATCATAGACGAGTCAGCGGAAGCAACAATATCTGAGTACAGACATAAGTTAAACAAGTTTTCCTTAAGAAGGCTAGCACAAACTGGGCTACAGATCGAAAGAGGAGCAGGCCTCCTGCCTGGGATCCTCCTAAGCTACTCCTGGTCGTCATCAGCGGGCTGCACGTAGTAGTAGGCACCTCCGGAGTAGTAGTCGTCATAGGCGGTGGCGTCTGGTTCCTGGGCTCCATCGTCTGGTTGCAGCAATCGAGTAGAGGTAGGGGAAAAAGGGGGAACAAAGCAACCGTGAGTACTCATCCAAAGTACTCGCAAGCAAGGAACTACACTACATATGCATGGATATATGTGTAAAGGGCCATATCAGTGGACTGAACTGCAGAATGCCAGAATAAGAGGGGGATAGCTAGTCTTAACGAAGGCTTCTGGTCACCTGTCTTGCAACAGGTAGAAGAGGACGATCTGAAGTTCTCCAAGTAACATCACATAGCAATAATCCTACCCGGCGATCCCCTCCTCATATCCCTGAGAGAGAGCGACCACCGGTTGTATCTGGCACTTGGAAGGGTGTGTTTTATCAAGTATCCGGTTCTAGTTGTCATAAGCTCAAGGTACAACTCCAAGTCGTCCTGTTACCGAAGATCACGGCTATCCAAATAGATTAACTTCCCTGCAGGGGTGCACCATCTTACCCAGCACGCTTGATCCCATTTGGCCGGACACACTTTCCTGGGTCATGCCCGGCCGCGGAAGATCAACACGTCGCAGCCCCACCTAGGCACAACAGAGAGGCCAACACGCCGGTCTAAACCTAAGCGCGCAGGGGTCTGGGCCCATCGCCCTGAGCACACCTGCACGTTGCGTACGCGGCCAGAAGCAGACCTAGCCTAACAGGCGTTCCAGTCCAATCTGGCGCGCGCCGCTCCATCGCTGACGTCTGAAGTGCTTCGGCTGATACCACGACGCCGGGATACCCATAACTACTCCCGCGTAGATGGTTAGTGCGTATAAGCTCGTAGCCAACTCAGATCAAATACCAAGACCTCGTTAAGCGTGTTAAGTAACCGCGAACGCCGAACAGGGCCAGGCCCACCTCTCTCCTAGGCGGTCTCAACCTGCCCTGTCGCTCCGCCTCAAAGATCCACTCGCGGGTGCTCCATCAGCCGACCCGACTTTAGTCTCCACATGTATCATGTATAAAGTATATAGTATATACCCGTGATCACCTCCCGAGTGATCACGGCCCGATAGTACAGCACGGCAGACGGACAAGAATGTAGGGCCACAGATGAAAGTACTAGCATCCTATACTAAGCATATAGGATTGCAGGTAAGGTAACAACAGAAGTAACAAGGACAGGCTATGCAGCAGTATAGGAGTAACTGAAAGCAGTAACATGTTACACTACTCTAATGCAAGCAGTGTAGAGAAGAGTAGGCGATATCTGGTGATCAAGGGGGGGGGGCTTGCCTGGTTGCTCTGGCAAGAGAGAGGGGTCGTCAACACCGTAGTCGAACTGGCCAGCAGCAGCGTCGGTCTCGTAGTCTACCGGAGAGAAGAGGGGGAAGAAACAATGAATACCAAGTAAACAGATGCATATCGATGCATGACATGTCAAGAAGTGATGCTAGGCGTGCCCTAACGTGGTATGAGGGGGTACTGGTTAAGGGGGAAACATCCGGGAAAGTATTCCCGGTGTTTCGTGTTTTCGGGCAGAGGAGCCGGAGGGGGAAAGTTGCAGGTTCGATAGGTTAGGGGTGTGTGGCGGACAAACGGACTGCGTATCCGGATTCGTCTCGTCGTTCTGAGCAACTTTCATGTTGAAAATATTTTAATCCGAGTTACGGATTAAAAGATATGATTTTTAAAAGATTTTAATAATTTTGGAATTTAATTAATTTATTAATTAATTCGAAAAAATGGATTTATGACGTCAGCATGATGTCATGCTGACGTCAGCAGTCAACAGGGTTGACTTGGTCAACCTGACAGGTGGGTCCCGTTCGTCATACTCTGTTAGTTAATTAACAGAAGTTAATTAAGTTAATTAGCCATTAGATTAATTAATCAGGATTAATTAAATTAACTATTTACTTAATTAACTAATTAATTAATTAATTAATTAAATAATTTTATTAATTATATTTAATTAATTTCATTTTCTTTTTTTCTTTTATTATAAAACGTCCTGGGGGTGGGGCCTGCATGTCATAGACAGAGGGGGGCGGTGGACCGGTCAGCCCAGCTGACCGAGTCAACCAGAC
>LR880968.1:697841093-697864006 GCA_904067115.1 Aegilops sharonensis | reverse complement strand
CTTCACACACGCTCTCACCACTTACCGCTGTTTACACGACATGTACTCGGCAACCTTCAAGCGGAAGCCCAACGTGGGTGTCGGCCACGGCCTACCTAAACACTCAAGTCCCTAGTCCAGGTTTATCGCCTATTCGGGTTCCATCCGCAGGGAGTCCGGCCGAGGTTTCCCATACAGCCCCGAACGATGTGTGCAGGGTTCCCGAGACACCAAACGGGCGAATCGGTACACCGGGCCACGGTGTATCTACCGCATCATAGCCCACCCCTAGGGTCAGCGCTACGCACGGCCTCCAACACATATCCTACAAACACCAGAAACTAATTGCAACTCCTGGACAGAGAACAAGGGTGATTAAGAAGCCGAGAGGGTCAATTAAGGATCCCAATGCGTGGTAGTAACTATTTCATGGATCACAAACACAGAACTCAGTTCCTGAGGACGGCTGCAATGAGACAACCCACCATGTACTCCTACATGGCCCCTCACCGCTACCTTTACCAAATCGTGTTCACACACTTAGCTCACACACAGTAGGACATGTTCACACAACCATTCCAATTCATTCCCGATGAATCAGACCTGACTCAACTCTAAGCAGTAGCAGGCATGACAACAAGCATGAATGAGTAGGCACAACATGGCTGAAGCAACTCCTACTCATGCTAGTGGGTTTCATCTATTTACTGTGGCAATGACAGGTCATGCAGAGGATAAGGGGTTCAGCTACCGCAGCAAATAACAGTTGAATCGATGTTGTCCTAATGCAATAAAAGAGAGCAGGAGCGAGAGAGTGGGATTGTATCGGAATGAACAAGGGAGTTTTGCTTGCCTGGCACTTCTGAAGATAGTATAGTTCTTCATCGGTGTCATCGAACAATCGTCGGAACATCGTCTACCGAGAGGGGACAGACACCGGCAACTGAGAAAGAACACAATCAATGCAATGCACATTCATATGAATGACATGTCATGTTAAGGTACTGAATTCACCTAATGCAATATCTAGCCAAGTTAATTGAAGTGGAATTCAAACAAGAACAAATTCCAACTCCAAATGTGATTTCATAAATTAACCTAATCATGATTCATCTTATTCAGTGAGGTTAACTTGTTCAAACATGCATGATCATGGCATAAACAGATTCTTCATATTTTTCTGATCATTTTTCATATATAAATTATTTAATTTGGAGTTACAGATTAAAAGTTATGAATATTTGAAGTTTGGGGTATTTTCTGAAATTTCCTGAATTATAATAAATCCAGAAAACTAGTTATTGCGTCATCAGTGCGTCAGGGTGACGTCAGCAAGTCAAAGGCGCCGTCCAGGTCAAACCTGACCTGGGGACCCACTGGTCAGTGACTCGGTCGACTAACTGAGTTAGTTAGTGCTAAACTAACCCTAACCAGGCTGTTAGCAGGGCGGGGCCCACATGTCAGTGTGATTAGCTTAACTAAAATTAATTAAGCTAATCCTAAATAGTTAACAGGGCTGGGCCCCACCTGTCATAGGGTCAACAGGGTCAACTCGGGCCCACCGTGGTCAAAGTCGACGTCGGCTGCCGTCGTCTAGCCGCCGCGAGCCCGACGCGGCGGCGAGAGTGGTTTTGGCCACTCCGGCGACCAAATGGGCCGCGGAGGGCATCTAGGAGTAGCTGGGGAGGAGCCGAAGCTCTTGGTGGAGTTAGCCGGGGTCGGGGTGGTCGGAAATGGTGCCGGCAACGACCTAGGCGGCCGCCGGAGTTCGGCCGAGGTCGAACACGGCGCTAGGGAGCACGGCGAGGCGCATGGAGTGGCGTTTTGCGCTCCTGCGAGTGCGGTGAGGGCGGTGGTGTGCTCAGGAGCGAGCGTGCGCGGTTGTGGCCACGGCTACGCCATGGCCGGCGGCGAGGAGCAATCGGCTCCGGTGGAAATCGGCGTTAGCGAGAGGAAAAGAGCCAGGGGAGAGAGGGGATCGACGCAGCAGCTCACAGCGGATCGAACGAAGGGGTTGGCGAGCTCGGGAGGCTTCTGCGACGGCGAATTGGCGGCGGCGATCCTCGGTGGCCGAGAATGGGGAAGACGGCGTGGGCGGCGATGCAGGGCTTCCGGAGGGCCGTGGATCGGTGCGGTGGAAGAGGGGGTCGAGGCGGAGCTCCTGAGCCCAGCGGCAGGGTGAGGGGTGGCCGGTGGCCGCGGCGAACAGCGTCGGTGGCGATGGTGGCGCTCGGGCACGAGGCGCAGAGCGAGAGAGAGGAGGGGATGAGGACGAAGAAGTGGGCGAGAGGGCCCGGGGTGATGCGTGGCGACGCATGGAGGCATCCAGGGGGAGGAGGAGGCAGCCAGGCAGGGAGGAGGTGGCCGGCATGTGGCCACGCGCGCCGGGCACGCGCCCCTGCCTACTGGCGCGAGGAGGAAGGCGACAGGGAGCCAGGCGGTGGTGGGCTGGGCCGCTGGAGCTGGGCCGGTTAGTGGGCGCCAGGTAAGTCCAGGTAAGATTCTCTCTCTTTCTCTTTATTTCTGTTTTCTATTATTCTGAAAACTCTGCGGCTTTATTAAAAATATCCAGGCACTTTTAAAAATCACCAAACTGTGCATGCCCAATGTATAGAATATATCTAACATGGAACATTTCAGTTTAGGAGTATTTGGACATTTAAGATATTTTATAGAATTTAAATGTCCAAATTCAAATACTTATTGATTTAATTCAGTGACCAAATATGTCATGAAAAATGTGCAGCACCTCTGGTTATGGTTTATAGCATTTTTCCAGAAATGATGAACATTTTCTAAAGCCATTTCAATTCACTGAAAAATATTTTGAAGTTGAACCTATTTGCATTATTTTGGTGCTAGGGGTTTAGGCAATCCGCATTTCAATTTTCATGAAAATTAAACATGATGCATGGATGCAATGCTACTAGTTACAAGCAAGCTCTAGGGCTGTGACAAAGCGATATGAAATCTTTAGCGCGATTGGTTGCGCTACCGTTCCCGGATCTCACGGGTTTCGAAATTTGGAGAAGCGCGTGGGATGGAGGACACCGCAGTAAACGGAACAGATTAGGCAGGGACGCCTCGATCCTCATGCCACCTTTTTTGCCACGTACTGGGCACGCGACTGTTGCAGGATTTGACAGGATCTCTTGGCCTCACCCGTCAGCTGACGATGACATGTACCTAGGATAGGGCAATATACCTGATCTAAGTACCCTACCTAAGGACACGGCCCTATAGTCAAGGACATTCAAAGGACAGCAGATTCTATCGACTAAAATCACCACATGACACAACCCACTCGACTGAGAGTTCCACTCGGACGACCCAATTCAATTCGACAAGAGTATTCTCACTCGACCATATCAGGAACCACTTGGAGTATAGAAGATCTAAGGTCACTCTGAGTGACAACGGTCAGGCGTTCACTCTGTAGTCTTAATGATCATTATATGACTTTAATGATGGCGTTACCAGTAACGTCCTATCTTTATGTACATTGAACCATGTGTAACTGAGGGCCGGAGGGGTCTGGCGAACTCTATATAAGCCACCCCCTCCTCAGGCACAAGGGTTCGCACCCCCTGTAACTTCATGCATAATCCAATCGACTGAGCTCCCGAGCACCAAGACATAGGGTTGTTACTTCCACTGACAAGGGCCTGAACTCATAAATCTTGCATGCACAACTTCACCATAGCTAGGATCTTGCCTCCTCATACCTACCACCATTCTACTGTCAGGCTTAGAACCACAACAGTTGGCGCCCACCTTGGGGTCGGTGTCTTAGCGACTTTCTGGTGGGGTTGCAGTTTTTTCGATTCCCATCGTCATGGTTTCAGATGGTGGATTGGCCGAGGGCCGCGAGATCCGTCTCGGCGTGCTCGTCTTCGTCGCCGACGACTCCGCCTGGCTCCAGGAGGCCCCCTTGACGTCGAGACACTCCCCATCCGCGGGGCGACGCACTTTCGTGCGTGCGTTCGTGACGTCCTTCTGCGGCAGCCGTCGACCCAGTATCGGTTGGCTGCCACAGTTTCTTCGCTTCCCGCTGTTAGCCGCCGCAAGCGATCCAATCGCTCACGGCTTCAGCAGTGGGTGAAACACGCGGTGGCACGCCAGTCGGCCACCCCCCAAGTCACGGCAATCGAGCCTGACGAATCACTGTACGGCATGTTCGATCTATCGACTGGCTCCGTCGAGACCTTGTCTGAGTGCGATAGCAGCGATCCTGCAGCAGAAGTCCTGATGGTCGACTCGCCGTGCAGCCCCCTGGCATGCATCGCAACTGTGGCGGTGATCCGTCGCGCGTTCACGAAGAGTACCACCCCGAAACCCTTTCTTCACAGCAGAGGGAGGAACTTCACCGCCACAACATGGAGGCGCTCCACACGCTCATCGTTGGAGAGACCTCTGAGGCTAGGGCCTTGGAGGAGGCGCGCCTGGCCACTTCGAATGAGCGCACCTGACTGGAGAACCTTCAGCATGCACTCGACGAGCGTGCTCGGCAGCGGATCCCTGAGTCCAGTCGATGGCAGCGACAACTGTTCCCGCCTCAACCTTAGGTATACCACACTCCGATTCAGAATATTACAGCTGTAGCCCGTATAGCAGAGTCTATTCAGCCGTCCCAGTCAGAGGCTGGAAGAGGTTTGATGCAGATCCGAGCTTTACTCCGGGCAGCAGGAGAGCAGAACACAGTGGTGTCTCAGTCGCGGAACAAAATCCATAGCAGGTCTATGGTGGTTGACATAGTCCAGTCGGCTCACAGCCCCAACGTCAATTCCACTTTAGTGATTTTTGCTGACGTTGAAAGCAAAAGTCGATTGAAGGTCATCAATAGAGAAGAAAACATGGTTGCTCCAGCAACCCAACATATTTGAAGTGGTCCAAGACTCCCATCACATTCGACCAGTCCGACCATCCTCCGCGTGTTGCCACCCTGGAAGGCAAGCGTTGGTGGTTGACACGGTCGTTCGGGGCACCTGACTGACTAAAGTTTTGATGGATGGAGGCAGCGGCCTGAACATTTTGTATGCTGAGAACCTCTGAGGGATGGGCATTCCGATGTCCAAACTCATCGAAAGCAACATGCGATTCCATGGAGTCATCCCTGGGAAGAAAGCCGGTTCACTCGGCCAGATTACTCTTGACGTGGTTTTCGGTGATTCGACCAATTACCGTAAAGAAAAGTTGACATTTGAAGTTGTGGTTTTTCATAGTGCGTATCATGCTATCCTGGGCAGGACCGCATATGCTTGTTTCATGGCTCGACCATGTTATGTGTACCTCAAGCTGAAGATCCCTGGCCCTAGGGGCGTGATTACGGTCACTAGCAATCAATAGCAAGCAAAAGAGTGCCTCTAGAAGGGCTCAAAGACTGCCGATGAGCAAATGGCAGCAGTTGAAATGGAAGAATATCAGAAGAATGCAGATCCGAGTGATTTGTTGAGATCTAAGAAGCCTGCTTTAGATTCTGCATTTAAGTCGTCTGGTGAAACAAAGGCAGTTCATATTCTACCGACTGATCCCAATGCTGCTCCGACTCATATCTCAACAACGCTCGACAGCAAATAGGAAGAAGCGCTCATCCAGTTCCTCCGTGAGAACTGGGACATCTTTGCATGGAAACCTTCTGACATGCCGGGTGTGCCTAGGGGACTGGCTGAGCACCGTTTGCGAGTTGACCCAAAGGTAAAACCAGTCAAAGAGCATCTTCGACGGTCCGCCGTACAGAAGAGAAAAGAAATTGGCGAGGAAGTGGCTCGACTTCTGGCAGCTGAGTTCATCCGAGAGATTTACCACTCCGAGTGGCTCGCCAATGTCGTCATGGTTCCTAAGAAAGATGATTCACTCCGTATGAGTATCGACTTCAAGCATATCGATCGGGCCTGGTCGAAGGATCACTTCCCTCTTCCTCGCATCGATCAGATAGTCGACTCGACTACGGGATGTGAGCGGTTGTCTTTTCTGGATGCATATTCAGGGTACCATCAGATCCGACTGTATGGACCCGATGAAATAAAAACAGCTTTCATCACCCCATTCGGGTGTTTTTGTTATGTCACCATGCCCTTTGGTCTCAAAAATGCTGGTGCCACATTCATGCACATGATACAGAAGTGCGTGCTCACTCAAATCAGTCGGAATGTGGAAGCATACATGGATGACATCATGGTTAAGTCACGCAAAGGTTCCGACCTGCCGACTGATCTCGCTGAAACCTTTGCCAATCTAAGGAGATATGATATCAAGCTCAATCCGTCGAAGTGTACGTTCGGAGTTCCAGGTGGCAAGTTACTCGGTTTCCTCGTTTCTGAACGTGGGATCGATGCAAACCCAGAGAAGGTTGGTGCAATCCTCCGAATGAAACGCCCCGTGCGTGTGTACGACGTTCAGAAGCTTACTGGTTGTTTGGCCGCTTTGAGTCGATTTATATCTTGTCTCGGTGAAAAGGCATTGCCTCTTTACCGACTGATGAACAAATCTGACAAGTTCGAGTGGACTCCTGAAGCTGACGCAACATTTGCAGAGCTCAAAACCCTGCTTTCCACCCAGCCGGTGCTTGCTGCTCCAATCAACAAAGAGCCTTTACTGCTTTATATTGCAGCCACTCGACAAGTTGTCAGTACATTACTCACGGTCGAGCGGGAAGAAGAAGGCAAGGCCAACAAGGTTCAATCCCCAGTGTACTATATTTCTGAAGTTTTAACCCCATCCAAGGAGAGATATCCGGATTATCAGAAGCTTGTCTATGGTATTTACTTGACCACAAAGAAGGTTGCACATTACTTCTCAGATCATTCAATTACAGTCGTCAGCGATGCTCCATTGTCAGAAATATTGAATAATAGAGATGCAACTGGTTGAGTGGCTAAATGGGTGATTGAACTCTTTCCGCTGGATATCAAGTTTGATGCAAAGAAAGCAATCAAATCCCAGGCAATAACAGATTTTCTCGTCGAGTGGATTGAACAACAGCTGTCGGCTCAGATTCAGTCGGAACATTGGACTATGTTCTTTGATGGGTCCAAGATGTTGAATGTTTCAGGTGCTGGGGTAGTCCTGGTATCTCCGCGAGGCGACAAGCTCTGTTATGTTCTCCAGATTCACTTTGACTCCTCCAACAATGAAGCTGAATATGAGGCACTTTTGTACGGGTTGCGTATGGCCATTTCACTCGGTGTCCGGCGCCTAATTGTCTACAGCGATTCAGATTTGGTGGTCAATCAGGTGATGAAGGAATGGGACGTGAGGAGTCCAGCTATGACTGGTTATTGCAATGTAGTGTGGAAATCGGAAAAGAAGTTTGAAGGGTTAGAGCTTCATCATATACCCCGACTGAAGAACCAGGCAGCCGATGACCTGGCAAAGATAGGGTCCAAGAGGGAGCCCATCCCCTGCAATGTGTTTTTGGAACATATTCATACACCATCCGTACAAGAGGATCCCTTCATAGAAGAGCCCCCACAGCCTAAGAGCCCTACTGATCCGACCGAAGTTGAAATCACAGCCATGGTCGACTTGATCATGGAAGTTTTGGTCGTCATTCCTGATTGGACAACGCCATACATTGCATATATTCTCAGCAAAGAACTCCCAAAGGATGAAGAAGAGGCTCGTCAGATCGTCCCTCGATCCAAAGCCTTTACTGTGATGGGTGGACGGCTTTACAGAGAGAGTGTTACTGGAGTCAGTTAGAAATGCATCACGCCAGAAGAAGGCTGAATGATCCTCAATGATATCCACTCGGGGACCTGTGGTCGCCATGCGTCCTCTCGGACCATCGTGGCCAAAGCATACCGAGTCGGGTTTTACTGGCCACATACTAATGAGATGGCAAAAGAAATAGTCGACAAGTGTGAGGGATGCCAGTTCTACTCCAACATGTCCCACAAATCTGCTTCAGCTTTGAAGACTATTCCACGCATCTGGCCATTTGCAGTTTGGGGATTAGATATGGTCGACCTCTGAGGACTGGTAGGAGTGGCTTCACCCATGTGCTTGTAGTAGTCGACACGTTCACTAAATGGATTGAAGTTAAACCTATCAAAAACCTCGAAGCAAGTACTGTTGTCAGCTTCATCAAAGAGTTAACATTCAGATATGGAGTTCCGCATAGCATCATCACAGATAATGGGTCAAACTTTGATTCAGATGAGTTCAGAGCTTTCTGCACTTCTCAAGGCACTCGGGTCAACTATGCATCAGTCGCTCACCCACAGTCGAATGGGCAAGCAGAAAGGGAAAACGGTTTGATCCTCAATGGGCAGAAACCCCGATTGATGTGCGACCTCAAGTATGCAGCAGGTTCTTGGGTTGATGAGCTACCATCAGTACTTTGGGGATTGAGAACAACTCCAAATCGGTCGACTGGTCAAACTCCGTTCTTCTTAGTCTACGGGACTGAAGCTGTGCTTCTGAGTGATTTACTTCATAATGCACCCGGAGTGGAACTTTTCTCAGAAGCCAAAGCAGAAAAATCTCAGCAAGATGTTGTTGATCTTCTAGAAGAGGAAAGGGAGATGTCCCTAATCCGGTCGACCATTTATCAGCAAGACATTTGTCGATTCCATGCTAGAAACATGAGAGGTCGAGCATTTCAAGAGGGAGACCTGGTTCTTCAAGTGGATCAGCAACGGCCGCACAAGCTTGCTCCCGCGTGGGAAGGTCCCTTCATCATCACCAAGGTGCTCCACAATGGAGCATATCACCTCTACAATGTGGAGCACAATAAAGACGAGCCACGCGCTTGGAATGCAGAGTTGCTCCATCGTTTTTATACTTAAGCACTCTGATTGTTGAGATGTAATAAGAAGTACCTTTTAGTTTGTTTATCAAAGATACAGTTTTACAGTATTCTAAATGAGTGTTGTTTCTTATACATGTGTTTAAAATCCCCCAGTGGGTGGTTAGCTGCGAATCCGTTTCGACTAATTTGAAAAAATCCTACCGAGTGAAGAGCAAGCCTCTCACTCGGGAGCTTAGCCATGAAACCGTTTCGCCTAAGTTTGAAAAAATCCTACCGAGTGAAGAGAAAGCCTCTCACTCGGGGGCTTAGCCGCTTATCTGTTTCGCCTAAGTTTGAAAAAATCCCACCAAGTGAAGAGCAAGCCTTTCACTCGGGGGGCTTAGCTGCAGTTCCGTACTCGCCTAAGTTTGAAAAAATCCCACCAAGTGAAGAGCAAGCCTCTCACTCGGGGGCTTAGCTGCAGTTCCGTACTCGCCTAAGTTTGAAAAAATCCCACCGAGTGAAGAGCAAGCCTCTCACTCGGGGGCTTAGCCGCGAACCCGATTCGCCTAAGTTTGAAAAAATCCTACCAAGTGAAGAACAAGCCTCTCACTCGGGGGCTTAGTTGCAGTTCCGTACTCGCCTAAGTTTGAAAAAAAAACACCGATTAAAGAGCAACCCTCTCACTCAGGGGCTTAGCTGTAGTTCCGCAATCGCCTAAGTTTGAAAAAATCCCATCGAGTGAAGATCAACCCTCTCACCCTGGGGCTTAGTTGCAGTTCTGTACTCGCCTAAGTTTGAAAAATCCCACCGAGTGAAGAGCAACCCTCTCACTCGGGGGCTTAGCTGCAGTTCCGCACTCGCCTATTTTTGAAAAAATCCCACCGAGTGAAGAGCAACCCTCTCACCCGGGGGCATAGCTGTAGTTCTGTACTCGCCTAAGTTTGAAACACGTTCCGAGTGAAGGACGGTCTGCTCACTCGGAGACTTGCCCACAAGTACAACGTGCGCTCCATCCTAATCCGCAAGGACGACGAGGTGCAGGTCGACTGCGACCTTCTCCTCAAAGTTGTGCCACAAGTACAACATGCACTCCGTCCTAATCCACAAGGACGACGAGGTGCAGGTCGACTGCGACCTTCTCCTCAGAGCTGCGCCACAAGTACAACATGCACTCCATCCTAATCCGCAAGGACGACGAGGTGCAGGTCGACTGCGACCTTCTCCTTAGAGCTGCGCCACAAATACAACATGCGCTCCATCCTGATCCATAAGGACGACGAGGTGCAGGTCGACTACGACCTTCTCCTCAGGGCTGCGCCACAAGTACAACGTGTGCTCCATCCTGATCCGCAAGGACGACGAGGTGCAGGTCGACTGCGACCTACTCCTCAGAGCTGCATTACAAGTACAAAAGACTATTCCGAGCGAAGAGACAAGCTTCACTCGGAGATAAAGACAAGCATATTCAAAGAAGAGTTAAGTTTAAGATAAATCAAGCAAGGTTCAGAACCGCGAATAAAAGTGCTCAGGCATCAGGCCCGAAGGAGTTTAACGGTTACAAAATCACTCGACATTCCGAGGCAAATTTAAGGCAAGGCATAAAGTTTGTTCACTCCGTAGGAGGAGGGCTGGCAGGTTCGACCAACTCGTCCAGGTCGATTCCATCAGCAATCCGAGTAGCAGCAGCAATGAAAGTTCCCATGAAAGATTGGAAGTCAAGCCTCTTGGTATTGGCAACCTTGATCGCTGCTAGCTTCTCCTCTCTAGCTTCTTTGCAGTGGACACGAACCAGAGACAGAGCCACGTCAGCACCACATCGAGCGAAAGACTTCTTCCATTCCTGCACTCGACCGAGAATCTCATTAAGTCGAGTCATCAGAGACTCGAGATCATTCGGAAGGGTCGCCCTTGGCCAGAGCGATGTGTCGATCCGCGACACCGCAATCTTCAGTCGAGCGAGGTAGTCGATGACGCTAGCAAGACGAGATTCCAGTCGGAGCACATTCATGGCGGCTTCATCCTTGACAGGGGAGTTGATGGGGTCCAAGCTCGTTTCGATTCGGCTAGTCTCAGCCTCAAAGTTTTGACAGAATTTTGCACCCATAGAGAAACAATGAGTCGACAGTTTATGATTAGTCGACGAAAGCAAATCAATCAATCGGAGAAAAGTACCTTCAAGCATGAGGAATAACTTCTTGGAGAGTCCTCCCAGATAGTTCTCCAGCTCGTCTCTCTTGCAGGAAACGTCTTCCACTTTGTCAGTCAGGGTCCCTTTGTCCTTCTTCAGTCGAGTCACCTCCTTGTTGGCTTCGTCAAGGGCAGCCTTCAATTTGGTGTTCTCTTCCTCCAACTTTCTGACTGAGGCCAGCTTCTGGTCGGCGAATGCCATTTTGTCTTCGGCCGTTTTTTGTGCGGCCGCAAGATCAGAGTCCTTCTTCTCCAAAGCATGTCTCATTGTTTCTACAAAGAATAACATTTGAGTAAGAAAAAGGAAGGAAACGATGGCAAGAGAATCAGTCGACAAGTTTTCCTTACCAGCAGCATGATCCTTAGCCTTCTACAAAGTCGTCTTGGCCAACTCTGGATCAAGATTGAGCTGGATTTGCTTCTGCTCCAAGTCAGCAAACCGAGCTCCAAGTTCACAAGATTTCTGTGGTCAGAGGATAGTCAGTCGACAGATGCAAAGAGTGGTTGCTTCCGAGCAATAAAATAACAAGTACAAAGAGTTCTAATACTACTGCCAAATCAAATATTCAACAGCAGTCTCGGGGACTACACCCAGTGGGTGCACTCAGCGTGCCCCCACTGGTTTGACTTTTTCATTGACTTGGTCCGTCCAGTCGGAAAAAAATATTACTTGTTCTCAGACCATAGCTGACAAATTGCAGTCGATTATGGTCTCGGGGACTACACCCAGTGGGTGCACTCAGCGTACCCCGCTGGTTCAGGTTCCACTCAACATGATATGCTCAGACCGAGTGAGAAAGTTCTGATTCACAGACCATAGTCGACTGCTCGCAGTCAACTATGGTCTCGGGGACTACACCCAGTGGGTGCACTCAGCGTGCCCCCACTGGTTCAAAGACTCAATCGATACAACCTAGTCGACTCAAGAGGCAAAACTATTCAGCAGAAATTGAAACACCCAGTGGGTGTACAGATGCAAAGTGCAGACTGACAAATGGATGCATAGTAAAGGTTTTTAGGTACCATATCCTAACAGAACAAGCATCAAGCTAGAAGATCAGTCGGAAATAAGCTAACCTGGACGTTGGCCTGGAGTGCTGAGCTGGCATCGTAAGCAGATTGACTAGCCTCGCGAACCACTTTCATTTGCTCCATCATGATGCCTGCCTGGCGTATAGCTTCCTTGGCAGCACTCACTTGGTCCTCTGGGACGTGATGGGCGGTGAAAAGTGAAGACGGTGGATCAGCCGGAGCCTATGCAGTCGATGCTGAAGGCTGTGCACTCAACAAAGGAATGACAAAAGTATCAGAGGCCCGGTTGATGTCTCCAGATTGCTGAATCACTGGTTCTGTTGCTGGAGTCGATTGAGGCGTTTTGTTAGTTGGTGCCTTCTTGCTCAAAGTCCTGCTCCTCCTTCCCGTGGGCCTCAGTGGCACATCCCTGCCGTCGTCTGGAAGTTCAATAACATTGGGTGGAACTGCAAAGGAATCAATTACAAGAGTTCAGTCGACCGACAAAATGGCTGATAAAGTAAAGACAAAATAACAAGAGTTGTACCCGGGTTGGAAGTGACTGCGTCCTCCGTCTCCTCATCTTCATCATCTTTATATACAGAAGTCCCAGAAGAAGCAGCACTGCAAATTGAAAATTCACTCGGTCAGAACAGAGAAATGAGTCGACCAAAGAGCAAGTCGTACCAAACTAAGAAGTCAAATTCAGGAATTACCCAGAAGCAATGGGTACAGCCACTTTGATTTGTGGAAAGGCCTTCCGAGGTTTTGGCGGTACGACTTTGGGCTGCTTTGGAGCCTTCTCAGTCGGCACAAGAGAAGACGTCCGAGTGCGCTTTGAAGACTGACCAGTCTGTGCAGTTGCTTTCCCACGGATGCTGGCTGGGTCATGGGTATGCTTGGATCGCCTTTCCGTGCAAGGAGGAGAGTTGACCTCCTCACCATCGCTCGGGTCGTCACTCTCCTCGTCCTCCCCTCCATCAGACTGCCAGTCGGTGCTTTCTCCTCCGCTCACCTCTCCCTCCTGCTCCTGCTCCTGCACCTGCTCTCCGTTAGGCATTCAATACATCTTAGTGTAGATCTGCAAGACAACAAGTTGAACAAATGACAGTTAGTTTACAAGAACAATTACACGATGGATCAAGAAGACACTCGGAAAGAAAGAGTTGGACCTTGTCTGGTTCATAAGTGTTGTCGAGTGGAGGAACCCTCCTAGACCCTATGGGGTTGTCTTTGTTGCCGGTGATGCCCTGCAGCCACTGTGCCACCGTCTCCTCGTCAACTTCTTCCAGGTGAATCCGGGTGGAGTCGTCAATGCCCGAGTACAGCCACATCGGATGATCACGGGCTTGAAGCGGCTGGACGCGTCGACTGAGAAAGACCTCTAGCAGATCCATGCCAGTCACGCCGTCACGCACAAGTTGGACTACTCGCTCGACCAACATCTTCACCTCCACTTTCTCCGCCGGAGTCACTTTCAAGGAAGAAGGCTTCTCGACTCGAGCCATGGAAAAGGGGGAAAGCCCAGTCGACTGACCAGGAGTCGGCTGGTCTTTGTAGTAGAACCAGGTCAACTGCCACCCTCTGACTGAATCGGGAAGAATCATAGCTGGGGGTGTTGGGGGAAAAGTGGTGAATTTGAGCTCCAAAGAAGTTCAGAAAGCCTCGGAAGAAAGGATGGGGAGGCAAAGAAAAACCACGGTCAACGTGAGTGGCGAGAAGGACGCACTCACCCTCCTGCGGCCGCGGCTCGGTCTCGCCCTCCGGAAGCCGCCAAGAGCCATGGGGGATCAGTCCCCCCTAGACCAAATCCTCCATGTCCTCCTACTGGATCATCGGCCGAATCCAGACGCCCTGGATCCAGCCGGGTGGTAGGCCAGATCTCGACGAAGACCCTCTCCGGCTCGTCTTCTTCCCCTTCGCTTTCGTCGTCGCCTTCTTCGCATGCTCCAGAGCCGCCGTCTTCTCCTTACCCATTGTGGTGGATGGAGCTCCGGCAGGGCAGTGGCACCGAGGGCAGAGGTGGATGCGATGGAGAAATAGAGGAGGAAGGGAGAGAATGGGGCGCACTATGCAAAAAATCCCAGCCACGACGCTTTATATAAAGCCTTCTCTCGAGTGGCTGACTCATGGGCCCGGTAAATCCTGCCAAATCCCACAACAGTCGCGCACGCAGTACGTGGCAAAAAAGGTGGCGCGAGGATCGAGGCGCCCCTGCCTAATCCACTCCGATTATCGCGGCTTCCTCCGCCCCGCGGGCTTCCCCAAATTTCAAATCCCGCAAGATCCGGGAGCGGCAGAGCAGTCAATCAGGCCGAAGATTTTATACCTTATCAAACACTCGAAGCTTATCGACAAAGTTCACTCGACAACTTCTGAATGGCTCAAGGCGACTGAAAAAGAAGTCGAAGCTTTTTGCGTGGTTCACCAATCCAAGTAAAGTGCTTCCGAAGCAGGAAAGTTGGGTCGGAACCGCCTTAAACTTCAATTCCACTCGGACCCAGAACCATTCGGGGGCTAATGACGATGACATGTACCTAGGGTAGGGCAATAGACCTGATCTAAGTACCCTACCTAAGGACACTGCCCTACAGTCAAGGACATTCAAAGGACAACAGATTCTACCGACTGAAATCACCACATGTACAACCCACTCGACTGAGAGTTCCACTCGGACGACCCAATTCCATTCGACAAGAGTATGCTCACTCGGCCATATCAGGAACCACTTGGAGTATAGAAGATCTAAGGTCACTCTGAATGACAACGGTCAGGTGTTCACTCCGTAGTCTTAATGATCATTATATGACTTTAATGCTGGTGTTACCAGTAATGTCCTATCTTTATGTACATTGAACCCTGTGTAACTGAGGGCCGGAGGGGTCTGGCGAACTCTATATAAGCCACCCCCCTCCTCAGGCACAAGGGTTCACACCCCCTGTAACTTCACGCATAATCCAATCGAACGAGCTCCCGAGCACCGAGACGTAGGGCTGTTACTTACATTGAGAAGGGCCTGAACTCGTAAATCTTGTGTGCACAACTTCACCATAGCTAGGATCTTGCCTCCTCATACCTTCCCCCATTCTACTGTGAGGCCTAGAACCATGACATCAGCCACTCGAAAATGGGTCTATATAAGGCATCCGGGCCAACATGTTTAGCACAGTGCGCCTCTTCCCCTTCTTCTTCCTCTGCTTCTCCACCGCATTCGCCCTCACTCTGGACGCCGCCGCCCCATCTGAGTGCAGCCTGTTGTGATGGGGAAGGAGAAGACGGCGGCTCTGGAGCACGCGAAGAAGGCGACGGCGGCGGCGAAGGGCAAGAAGACGAGTCGGCCGGTCGTCGTCGAGGTCTGGCCTGCCGCCTGGCTGGATCCAGGGTGACTGGATCCGATCCACGATCCAGAAGGAGGACATGGAGGATCTGCTCGAAGGGGGCTTGATTGCCCATGGGTCCTGGCGGTTGCCGGGAAACGAGACCGAGCCGCGGCCACAAGAGGGTGAGTGCGTCCTCCTCGCGACTCATGTTGACCGCGGTTTCTCCCTGCCTCCACATCCATTTTTCCGGGGTTTCTTGAATTTCTTTGGAGCCCAACTCCATCACTTTTCCCCCAACACCATTACATATCTCGCTGCATTTGCTTCTCTGTGTGAGAATTTCTTGGGCTATCGACCGCACTGGGGTCTTTTCAAACACATATTAACTTGTCGCTCTCAGTCTGTAAAAAAGGCCAATCCGAGTGATGAGAGGACGCACGTGATCCAGATGTGCGGGGGTCTAGGAATTCAGATGAGGGGTAGGAGCTCTTTTCCAGCTACGACACTTCCCGATTCAGTTAGAGGGTGGCAATCGACTTGGTTTTACTGCAAAGACCAACCGACCCCTGGTTAGTCGACTGGACTTCCTCCCTTCTCCATGGACCGAGTCCAGCTGCCCTCCCCTTTGAAAGTGACTCCAGCGGAGAAGGTAGAGGTGAACGTGCTAGTCGATCGAGTAGTCCAGTTAGTCCGTGACGGCGTGACTGGCATGGACTTTCTTGAAGTGTTTCTCAGTCGACACGTTCAGCCACTCCAGGCCCGCGATCATCCTATGTGGATGTACTCGGGTATTGATGACACCACTCGGATCCACCCGGAGGAAGTCACCAAGGAGGTGGTAGAGCAATGTCTGCAGGACATCACTGGTAACAAAGACAACCCCAGGGGGTCCAGGAGGGTTCCACCATTCGACAACGCCAATGAACCAGACATGGTCTGATCTTTATTGCCGAATATTCTGATTTGTAACTGTGTGTCAACCTGATTGACATTTTGTGCAATTCTTTGCCTCACAGATCTATACTGAGATGTACTCAATGCCCAATAGAGAACAAGTCCAGGAAGGAGAGTAAAGCGGAGGCGACAGCGGCGACTGGAATTCTGACGGTGAAGGTGATGAAGAAAACAAAGACTGAAGCAGCGGCGAGGAGGTCGACTCTCCACCTCACTTGGAAAAAAAGATCCAAGCAGAAGCATGACCCAACAAGTGTTCGCGGCAAAGTGGTTGCGCCAAGTACGTAGACCTCAAAGCGCACTCGGACTTCCTCCCCTATTCCGACTAAAAAGGCCCCGAAACAGTCCAAGGTTGCGCCCTCAAAGCCTCGGAAATCCTTGCCTAAGATCAAAGTGAACGTCCCCATCGCTTCTGGGTACTTATTGTGCTTTATCCCTCTGATTTTGAAAAGTTTGATCTTCAGTCGACTCACTCTCTTGCTTAACCGAGTGAATTCTGAAATTTGCAGTGATGCTACCTCTGGGACTTCGATTTACAAGGATGGTGATTATGAGGGGATTCTCGGATCACGGGTTCCGGTGAAACCCTTAAGGTTCGAACTCTGGGGTGCGCGCGAAGTTCTTTCCCTCCTACCAATCTATGCCCAAGCTCGCTAAGATCTCGCGGACGAACTCGACGAACTCACAACACAGAAAGACACGAGATTCATACTGGTTCGGGCCATCGTTGTGGTGTAATACCCTACTCCAGTGTGTGGTGGTGGATTGCCTCTTGGGCTGATGATGAACAGTACAAGGGGAAGAACAGCCTCCTGAGGTTGGGGTGTTCTTGTGCTTGGCGAAATTGTGTGTGTCTGAGGATTCGATGCCTCCTACTGGGGTGGCTAGACCTATTTATAGAGGCCCTCGTCCTCTTCCCGAATATTGAGCGGGAAGGGAGCCAACAACGGCGGGCAATTTGAAAGGGGATAGCTAGTACAAGATATCCTCACAAAAGTGGTCTTCGCCTGCTAAAGGCTCTGGTGATGACGCCGTCTTGGGATCCATGGTGACCTCCGTCCTGCTGGCCTGCTGGTCTTGGTCTCGTTGCACTGATATGGAAACCTTTGTGTGATGCCTCGGTACTCCGCGCCAGCGCTGGCCTCCTTAGCACCAAAGAGGAAACAAGGATGCTGCGTGCGCTGGCGCCCGCCTGGCGCCTGCCTGGTGTCGATCGTCATGGCTCACGTCATGAGAGCCTCGCGAGTTTTGCCCCGCCTTGACATCTCCGCTCCTTGTGAGCCTGCCTGGAGAGGCCGCTCCTGAGGAGGTCTTGCGTCGTCCGCCTCGCGAGGCTTGGCCCCTGAGGGTCTTGAATACCTTGTTGACGAAGATGGGCCGTACTGACCTGCTAGCATAACCATGTCGTGGGCCGCAGGCAGGCAAGTCTGGGGACCCCCGTTCCCAGAACGCCTACAGTAGCCCCCGGGCCCAAGGTGCGCTAGGGCTTGGCTTCGAGGCGAAGCCAAAGTTCAAGTAGGGAGCGCCGCGGGCCCCAAAATCCTGCGGCGTTGGTCGACGCGTGTCGGTTGATTGGAGATGGGCGTCTCCACTTCCCCACGCTGCCTTTGAATCCGCCTGGCTATGCGGCCCCCGCAGCCTACACAATTATTATTCCCTTGTCCACGCCGGGCTCCCCCAAATCTCTCTGCTTTCTCGAGACTCTGCTCCTCCCCTCCAATCTGTTCTGCGCCCTGCTTGCCTTGCCGCTATGGCGCATTATGGGCAGACAAGGGGAAGAAGCCCCTGCCTTCGCCAAGTGCGCCTCCGTCCATCGAGTCTGCGCTCGGCCAACCCCTGGTGCTCAACGACGAGGCCATGGACAAGGTGTGCCACATGCTTGCCTCTAGTTTCAACGAGTGGGGAGAGACAGTCGCTTGGCCCGCATCTTGTACTCGCATTGCCCGGGTAGCCACTGAGATCCCAATCTTTATAGATACCCTCTGGGCTGGCTTGATTCCTCCCTTCTCCGCCTTCTTCAACGCGGTGCTCGAGCATTATCAGATTCACATGCTGCATCTCGACCCTCAATCCGTGACTCTTCTCGTTGTCTTCGCCTTTGTGTGCGAAGCCATGGTGGGCATTGCTCCCTCCGTGGCCCTCCTCTGCCATTTCATCTCATTGCATCTGACTAACCCTCGGCAGAGCTCGGGGTGCGTGAGCTTCCAGGCCGTGGCCACGACAGCGGGCGCGGGGATCGACTTTGAGATTCCTCCATCCATGAGCGAGTTTCGGACACGATGGGTGTTTGTCGACGCTGGTGTGCTCAGCCCTCTGCTCCATGCTCTGCCAGGGCCTGCTGTTCCCAACTCCAATTGGGGCCACCAGAAGCTCGCGAGCCCCCGTCTTGTTCCCATCTGGCTCAGGCTGAGGAAGTTGAAGGACCGCGGCGTGACTGCGCCTATGGTGGTGAAGGAGTTCGTCAAGCGCCGAGTCGCTTCTCTTCAGTGCCATTCCCGCCTGATGTGGGCCTTGCTCGGCAGTCAGGACCATATGAGGTTTCAGTAGGAGGGGCTTCCTCTTAAGACACGGCAAACGGTGCTCACAGTCCTGACGGGTGCCCCTCTGACGGACGATATGCCCAGGAAGAGCTGTCTGTTGTACCGCTGCGAGAACAAGGCCGAATTTGCCGAGAGCATGCCCTCCTTTGATGAGTGGGGGATGTCGGTGTCAAAACCGGCGGATCTCGGGTAGGGGGTCCCGATCAATGCGTCAAGGCTGATGGTAACAGGAAGCAAGGGACACAGATGTTTACCCAGGTTCGGGCCCTCTCGATGGAGGTAAAACCCTACTTCTTGCTTGATTAATATTGATGATATGGGTAGTACAAGAGTAGATCTACCACGAGATCGTAGAGGCTAAACCCTAAGAGCTAGCCTATGATGGTATGATTGTAATTGTGATCGGCCTTCTAAGGACCAACCTCTCCGGTTTATATAGACACCGGAGAGGGCTAGGGTTTACATGGAGTTGGTTACAAGCAAGGAAATATAATATCCTGATCGCCAAGCTTGCCTTCCATGCCAAGGAAAGCCCATCCGGACACGGGCCGAAGTCTTGAGTCTTGTATCTTCACGCTTCAATAGTCCGGACGTTGTACACAGTCCGGCAGTCCGGATACCCCCTAATCCAGGACTCCCTCAGTAGCCCCTGAACCAGGCTTCAATGACAATGAGTACGACGCGCAGTATTGTCTTCAGCATTGCAAGGGGGTTCCTTCTCCGAATACTCCAAAGTAATTACTGGACACGTAGACCGTGTCTGGATCTGCAAGATGATCTCCACATAGCATAAACCCGATCTGCTGGCAATCTTCGGCCGTCGTGCCCTTGCATCGTGGTCTGGTCCAACGCGGATCGGTGTTTCCTACCCCACAACGACTCGTGTTACGAGGCGGTTTTGAAAGCACAAGTGCTCCCTAGTTGGTTTTGGTAATTAATGTCAACATATCTCTGGTTGGACTAACACTTTTATCTAGTATGTTTCAGATAAGTTCAACAATGGAGTGGCATGGACTAAAGGATGTAGGAACTCCTTCAAGATGCTAAGGACAAAGGATTGGCTCAAGCTTCAAGCTCAAGACTCTTCATTTTACATTTTAGTGATCCAAGATCACATTGAGTCTATAGGAAAAGCCAATACTATCAAGAAGGAATGAGGTGTTGCTTAATGAGCCTCTTGCTTCATGTGCTTAGTGATATGCTCCAAAACCCTCCACTACTTTCTCACATCCACATATGACCTAAACCTAAAGTCAAAACTCGGCCCTACCGATTCTTTCTATCCGGCGCCACCGAGTTCAGATGTCATAGCCACTGCCACAAACCCTAAGCAAATCGGTTTCGCCGATGGGGATCTCGGTTTCACCGAGATGGGATTGTAATCTCTCTGTGTATGTCCATTACCAAAATCGGTCTCACCGAGTTTGTGCAATTGGTACTACCGAGATTACAATGCAAACTTTCTGGTTAGCTCATTACCCAAATCGGTTCCACCGAGTTTGAGTAATCGGTCTCACCGAGTTTGCCTGAGCAACTCTCTGGTTAGCTAATTACGAAAATCGGTCTTACCGAGTTTGTGTAATTGGTCTCACCGAGATTATGTTATGCCCTAACCCCGACCATATCGGTCCTACCGAGATGCATTTCAGTCCCACTGAAAACCCTAATGGTCAGTAGGCTTACTAAATCGGTCTGACCGAGTTTGATGATTCGGTCCCAGCGAGTTTGGTAAATTGTGTGTAACGGTTAGATTTTTTGTGGAGGCTATATATACCCCTCCACCTCCTCTTCATTCGTGGAGAGAGCCATCAGAACAAACCTACACTTCCAGCATCCTATTTCTGAGAGAGAACTACCTACTCATGTGTTGAGGCCAAGATCTTCCATTTCAACCATATGAATCTTGATCTCTAGCCTTCCCCAAGTTGCTTTCCACCCAAATCTTCTTTCCACCAAATCCAATCCTATGAAAGAGAGTTGAGTGTTGGGGAGACTATCATTTGAAGCACAAGATAAAGGAGTTCATCATCACCACACCATTTGTTAGTTCTTGGAGAGTGGTGTCTCCTAGATTGGCTAGGTGTCACTTGGGAGCCTCCGACAAGATTGTGGAGTTGAACCAAGGAGTTTGTAAGGGCAAGAGATCGCCTACTTCGTGAAGATCTACCGCTAGTGAGGCAAGTCCTTCGTGGGCGACGTCCATGGTGGGATAGACAAGGTTGCTACTTCGTGGACCCTTCGTGGGTAGAGCCCTCCATGGACTCGCGCAACCGTTACCCTACGTGGGTTGAAGTCTCCACCAACGTGGAAGTACGATAGCACCACCTATCGGAACCACGCCAAAAACATCCGTGTCTCCAATTGCGTTTGAATCCTCCAAACCCTTCCCTTTACACTCTTGCAAGTTGCATACTTTATTTTCCACTGCGTATATACTCTTTGCATGCTTGCTTGTTATGTACTGAGAATGTTAAACTTGCGCCTAAACTCCACTTAAACCGAAAAGAAATTAAAAACTGCAACTTTGGTACTTAGTGTCTAATCCCCCCCCCCCCTCTAGACACCTCTTCTCAAGATCCTACAAGTGGTATCAGAGCATTGGTCTCCATTGCCTTGGTTTAATCACCATTGGAGGAAGATGGATGAGTCTACTTCCGGGAGTCTTAGTCATAGAGTGCCTATTCTTGATGGAGAGTATTTCATGAGTGGAAAAATAAGATGCTTGTGATTTTCAATCAATATAAATTGAACAAGTATATTGCTAGTCCTTGTGCACCTCATGTTGATCCTATGAATCCTACCCTTGATGAATCTATTGACATGACTAGAAATCTTAGAACTTTTAATCTTATCACTAGAGGCTTGCCTAGAAACTTTATTAGAATCTTGCCTACTTTTGAGTGTGCCTACACAATATGGAAATTTCTTGAGGAACGCTTTCCAAATTATTCCTTGAGAAATCTAGATGAGATTCTCTATAAGTCTATTGCCTTGAGTAAGATGAATACTAGTGATCCTATGTTTGGTGATCGTCTATTTGAACTCACCAACCTTATGCGTGCCAAAGGAGATGTTGGAATTATCGGTGATATTATTTCCGAAGCTATAAGAATTCATAAGCAAGATCTTTGTCAAACTCACTCTAATAAATTACCCTCTCTAGGATTTGATCCACCACATGACGATGTTGAACATGGATACTATGATGAGGATGATGATAGTGACTTCGATCTTGATGATGCAATGAGACATTTTGGTCTTATGGCAAATCTTCGGGGATATGTGTCAGGAGGAAAGGAATGGGTTCTTGACAGTGGATGTACCGGTCACATGATCGAAGATAAAGACATGTTTCGTGAGCTTGCTGAAAATGATAGTCCTTGAAAGTATGTCACTTTCGGAGACAACTCAAAGGGTAAGGTGGTTGGCCTTGGTAAGGTGGCCATCTCACATGATAGCTCCATTCAAAATGTCATGCTCATTGAGTCTCTTGGCTACAACTTACTTTCAGTATCTAGACTTGCTGATTTCGGTTTAAATGTCCTATTTACTGAAGTAGATTGTCAAGTGTTTCGTCGAGACAATCATAAAATGGTCTTTACCGGTATACGCAGAGGTGATCTTTACATTGTTGATTTCTCTAAAAAGGCACAAGCTAAAACTTACTTCATTGCTAAATCCTCAAAAGGTTGGTTATGGCATAGACGACTAGGTCACGTTGGCATGAGAAACCTTGACAAGCTTATTAAAGGAAATCATATCCTTGAAGTTAATGATGTCTTATTTGATAAGGATAGACTGTGCAGTGCTTGTCAAGCAGGTAAACAGGTTGGAGGAAGGCATCCCGTGAAGAACATCATGACCACAAGGAGGCCACTCGAGCTACTTCATATGGATCTCTTTGGTCCCAACGCCTACAAAAGTCTCGGTGGAAATTCTTTTGGTCTAGTTATAGTTGATGATTTTTCAAGATTTACGTGGGTGTTCTTTCTCGATGATAAATCGCAGGTCCAAAAGATCTTCAAAAACTTCGCAAGGAAGGCCCAAAACCAATTTGAAGTGAAGATCAAGAAGGTTCGCAGCGACAACGGAACGGAGTTCAAGAACGCAAATGTGGACACCTTTCTTGACGAAGAAGGGATTTCACACGAGTTCTCGGCTACGTACACACCTCAACAAAATGGAGTT
>LR880968.1:697806468-697822317 GCA_904067115.1 Aegilops sharonensis | reverse complement strand
GCCACACCAAGGACTCTTGATATTCATCCCCTTTATAAAAAGGGTCGAGGCCTATACCTCTGTTCCACCTTCATCGCGCCTCCTCGCATCTCGAGTTCTAACACCCGAAACCCAAGCTTCAACCCCCCAGATCCTCCAACATGTCCGGATCCGTCCCTCAAGGCCAGTGGGTGGCCTCCTCAATTCAAGAGGACGACATTGCGAAGCTTAGGGAGGTCGGATACCTGACCGCCGACATACAACACCGGCTTCCTGCACCAGGGCAGGTCCTCCCCACACCGGAGCCTAATGAGTGCGTCGTTTTTGTCCCGCACTTTCTCCGCGGCCTGGGCTTCACCCTCGATCCCTTTGTGAGGGGCTCATGTTCTATTATGGGCTGGATTTTCACGATCTGGCTCCAGACGCTATCCTCCACATTTCGTCGTTCATTATAGTGTGCGAGGCCTTCCTCCACGTCACCCCACACTTCGGCTTATGGCTCAAGACCTTCAATGTGAAGCCGAAGATGATCGAGGGGCGACACGCGGAGTGCGGAGGTGCAGTAATAAGCAGGAACGCTGATGCCCCATGGCCAGAGGGTTCTTTCCCAGAAGTATCCGATGTATGGCAACGAAGGTGGTTTTATGTCACGGCTCCCCGAGGCACAAAGTGGGTGGTTGCTCCCGAGTTCCGCTCGGGCCCTCCGTCAGAACTGGCATCTTGGACCGACGTAGGACGGAATTGGGGGCCCGCTGGTGATGTACCAGTCCTGCAGAGCCGCATCCGAGAGCTTCTTGAGAGGAACATTAACCTTGTTAGCATAATGCAAGTGATGTTAATCCGACGGATGTTGTCGTGCCAACGCCGGCCTCTCCGGATGTGGGAGTTCAATCCAGAGGGTTCGCGGACTGTTAAGCACTTCTTCGGCCTAAAGCTCGACGGGATGTGCAGATTATTCTTCGGACCGAAAGTAAAGTGTCCGGACACCCCCGAGGATGCGGGCCTAAGCTGCAATCGCCTAGATACCCAAGTAAGTAAACTTGATACCAGACACCGTGTTTTGTATTTGTCATAATTGTTTATCCTAAAAATCACCCGTGGCCAGGAATGGCTCAACAAGGCGGAGAGAATCAGGTGTCTGGCGCCACTTCCCGTAGGCTGGGGGGCCCCCCCCCCCCCCCCCCCCGAGCCCGGAGTGTTTGGCTCCCACGAGGGGCGATGGGAAGGGTCCGGCATAGTTCGATGTCGGGTCGGACGTACTGACGGGCCTACTGGAGCAAGCTGCGCTATCGGAGGAGCACCGCTCATTAATGAGCGCGGTGCTCAAGAAGATTTCATCCGCTATCAGCGGTTTGAATGAAGCATTCACAAGCCTGCTCAGAGGCTTAGAGGTATGTAATGGAGAATTCACTATTTCTTTGGTTGTAAGGCACGCGCTAGGTGTGCTCCATATAGATAGCAGCCCCTGAGACTCTGGTTGCCCGCCCTAGGCGGCAAACGGGGGATCATAAACCAATGATAGTGCTGTAAACGTGTGCAGGTACCTGTGAGTCCGGACGCCGGCCAGTCCGTTGAAGTTGCCGAATTAACAAGGAAAATTGGATCGATTGATGCTGATATCACGCTGGTGAATGAGCGGCTGGACAAATCACAAGGTATGTGTCATGCCTTCCCTTGTATAGAGAAAATATGAAGATGGAATTATGTTGATGTAGTATGCTTGGACTGCAGATGGTGCTGCTGCCGTAGAGGCCCTGAGGGCGGAGCTTGCTCAAGCCAAGGAACAAGCTCGAGTTAGCAATGTGGCTGCCCTAAAGGCGGTCGAAGAATTGAGAGACGAACAGGCTGCTCATCACCGGAGCGAGGAAAAGGTAGCCAATATGGTTGTGGAGTTAAAAAATGCCGCTGACCGGTATGAGCTCCTTAAAAAGGAGCATAAGGATAGTTTGGCCGAGCTGGACAAAGCACGTAATGCCACCAAGGAAATATGTACCGCGCTCAGGGGTGCGTGGGAGGAACTTCAACAGGACGGTAAAATCACGGCTGGAGGCTCCTACTTGCTGCGGACGAAGTTTTTGATCCGAAGTACGCTCCCCTGGATGGACGCTGGAGCCCTGCGGACGCGTATGCGGATTTGGCGAAGAGTACGGCTGACGCTGCCAAGTTATTCGAGGATCAGGGTGATAAGGAAGTGGAGAAGCTTTTCTGGTCGCAATTCAATGCTCCCACTCGCCCGCTGCCGTTAAGTGACAAAATGGCTGCTGTAGCGGAGCTACACAGGCTATCCGGGCTTGCAATGCGGGCTGTGATAGACCATCTTTGGCCGAAGGAGCCTAAGCGGGATAGTTATTTTGGCTTGGTGCAGCAATTCCTTGGGGCCATGCCTCAAATCAACGCCATGAGGAGGGAGGCGTGCATAGAGGGTGCACAGATGGCTCTTGCCCGCGTTAAAGCCTATTGGACGGATATGGAGGCCACCATTATAGCGACCCAGGATCTGGCGGGGGGCCAATATCCGGCCGAGCACTACTTGGCGCAGGTCACAGAAGGTGCCCGCCTAATAGAGGCACAGTGCTCGAAGAATGTCTTGTTCGAGTGATGAATCGAATCATTGTAAAAAACAATGTTAGTTTGGTTATAAGGCTATATTTATACTTTTTGCCCGAAAGTATTATTGTGTCCCCTGTGTGGCCGTTTACATATATATATATATATATATATATGAATGTTTAATCCGAAAGATAGCAGTCGTTGGCTTCATCCCCCACGCAGGCAATGCGGGGGTGTTCGCAAAAAATATGCTTAATCACACTTGATCCAACGTCTTCGTCCATGAAGGAGGTGATCGCACGTCGAACTAGGCAACCGGACTATATAGCTGTAACACTTTCGCTTAGCCATGGGAGTCTAATGTTGGGGCTACTATGTATCCCCTGGTACCTTCGCGTGCATCCGAATACGGCCGTGTGTGTACATGACCGGGAAGTGGTCCTTCGTTAATGCGGAGGGATCCTAAAGATTCCGATAAGTCTTCGAGTGGTTGAACAGTCTCTCGCTGTATCATGACAGTCAGTTTTCGGCTTTCTCTACTAAGGTGCTCATCTGGATAACCAGGGCACAATCGCAGTAGTTCTCCTTTGGCCACCTTAGCCGATAATAATGGAACGTAAGGCGGCAAACCCAGGAGGCAGGCAAACCCAACATTTGACCAAAGACATGATTCGGAGCTGCTGCATATAAGGCCAAACTCGTGACGCCGAACACTCCCGAAGGTATTCGGACTTTATAATAGTAGATGGGCTCAAGAATGCCCATTCATTATAAACCCTGTGTTTCCAGGTACGTGCATTAATCTGCCGTGGCGAGATGCCAAAAATGGCAGTATCCTCTGTGGGTATGGAACCCATGGGGTAGTTAAACAACAAGAGGCAATAGAAAAGGTTTACACAGGGGCTTAATCTAAAAAGAAACCTGTTGAACGGGGCCCTGCTGCACGTCTGCGCCTTTGTCTCCGTTGTGCCATATCCTGGAAGGGCATCGCGCGAACGTTGTCTGTGGAAAAAGGAAAACTCGTAAGAGAGTACAATGTAAGCATGCGATGGATGATAAAAGTGTAAGATGTTGGCATGTCCATAAGGCTGAGCCAAGTGTGGGGCTGTATTAAGTATTTATAGCCCCTGGTGTCCACTATAGGATTACATATACGGTGCCCTGGTTCGATCTGGGCTACCGGACTCGTCTAACCGTGTCCCTGGTCTTAACGACCGGTCATATTTTTTGATGTTGGAGGTCGCTTATAGTCCGGCTGCGAGGGCCGTCGCGTGTTCCTCTGCGCGTGACGAGCGCTCTGTTATTCCGCTAACGGTGATGATGCCACGTGGACCGGGCATCTTAAGTGTAAGGTAGCCATAGTGCGGCAATGCGTTGAAGCGAGCGAAGGCCGTTCTTCCGAGCACTACGTGATAGTCACTTTGGAACGGTGCGATGATGAAGAGTAGTTCTTCGCTTCTGGAGTTGCCTGGAGAGCCAAATGTTACCTCCAGTGCGACGGAGCCTCTGCTATGGGCTTCAACGCCTGGTATCACCCCTTGAAAGGTGGTGTTGCTTCGGTTAATTCTGGATGGGTCTATCCCCATCCTGCGGACAGTGTCCTCATATATTAAATTGAGACTGTTGCCGCCGTCCATAAGGACGCGGGTGAGACGGTATCCGTCGATTGTCGGGTCAAGCACCAAGGCCTTTGATTCTCCGCGCCGAGTACTGGTTCGGTCGTCGAAGTTATCGAAAGTGATCGGATAAGGCATCCAGTAGTTAGGTGTGAGTACGATGGGCTCTATATCGAGCGCGGCTCTATGCACGCGTTCGTGCCTCCTCATGGATGTGTGAGTCGCGTGGATCATGTTCACTGTTTTAACCTCTAGCGGGAATTTTTTCTGTCCTTCAGTGTTCGGCTGGCGAGGTTCATCCTCGTCTTCACTTGGTGTTTCCCTTCCCTTGTGTTTGGCATTTAATTTGCCGGCCTGCTTGAAGACCCAGCACTCTCTGTGTGTGTGGTTTGCAGGTTTGTCAGGAAAGCCATGAATTTGGCATAGTCTGTCTAGGACTCTATTCAGACCGGATCGTCCCTCTTTGCTGCCTTTAGATGGCTTATTTTGCTGATTAGGTCGAGAGCCCCTGAATCCGGCATTAACCATCGTGTTATCCGGACTCTCTTCCTTGTTTTGGCGTTTGTTTTTATGACGTCATGGCTTCCCGTTGCCATCCCTTATTTCGGATGTGCTGGGGTCGCTGGTGCCTTTACGGGCTAGCCAGCTATCTTCTCCCGCGCAAAAGTGGGTCATAAGGCTTGTTAGGGCTGCCATTATCCTTGGCTTTTCTTGGCCGAGGTGTTTGGCGAGCCACTCGTCACGGATGTTGTGTTTGAACGCCGCTAAGGCTTCGGCATCCGGACAGTCAACAATTTGATTCTTCTTAGTGAGGAATCTGTTCCAAAACTTGTGGGCGGATTCTCCGGGCTGTTGGACTATGTGACTTAAGTCGTCAGCATCCGGAGGCCGGACATAGGTCCCTTGAAAATTGGCCCTGAAAGAGTCCTTGAGTTCCTCCCAGCTCCCAATAGAATTTTCGGGGAGGCTTTTCAACCAGTGTCGAGCTGGTCCCTTCAGTTTGAGGGGGAGGCATTTGATGGCGTGAAGGTCATCCCCACGAGCCATATGTATGTGCAGGATAAAATCCTCGATCCAGACCCCTGGGTCTGTCGTTTCGTCGTATGCCTCTATGTTCACAGGTTTAAAGCCCTGTGGAAATTCATGGTCCAGTTCTTCATCGGTAAAGCACAGGGGGTGAGCAGCCCCTCTGTATGTGGACGTGTTGTGGCATGCCGTCGGCTGTTGTTGTGTCCGGTGTTTATTTTGGACTGGTATTCGATTGGCGTAATCGTTTTGGTGACCATAGTCCCTCACCGGGGTGCATCCTTTGGATCCATAAATGGACCTTGCCGCGCCGGATTTCTTATTCAGGTGTTCACGTGGATCGTGCGCGGCGTCGGTAGCCGCTTTGTTGCGGTTATGAAGTGGTACAGCTTCGTCGTCGAATTCTGGCAGTAGCTTGCGTTCTGGATAGCTCTTTGTATGGCAATCATCGTCGTATCTTGCTTCAGTGTCTAGCACTTTATTCCATCTGCGGTTGAGCGTTTCCTGTGCGGCTTTGAGCTGTTGCTTCTACTTCTTTAGACTTCTTGCGGTGGCCATAAGCTTTCTGTGGAGGTTATCTCGTTCCACGTGTTTTTTCGGGATTGCATCATTATCCGGACTGTTTTCCTGTGCTGGTTCGTTTTGATGACCTCGTCCATCGGGATCATTGTCCTCGGGCGTCTGCTCTGAACTGTGTTCAGGGTGACCTGGTTCATCCTGCTCCATCGCTGGGTCTGTATGGTCGTTGTTGCCTTTGGAGTTGATTGTAGTATCGATCCCTCTGGCACTCTTGTCACTATTTTTGTTGTTGCTGGACTTAGAACGGCATCTGCGCCGTCGCTTTGGCTTTTGTCTGGGGGGGTTTATCGTTTGGATTGTCGCCTTTTTCCTCTTTGGGCGTATCCACCATGTATATGTCGTGTGACGAGGGGGAAGTCCGGCTCCCCATAGATTCCGAATCTTCTCATGCATCGTCGTCCATACCGTCGATGTCTTCGGAGTCGAAGTCAGGCTCGTCGGTTAAATCATCAATCGTGGCTATGAAGTGGGTGGTGGGTGGGCAACGAATTTCTTCGTCGCCTACTTCCCACTCGAACCGGACATAGTTTGGCCCAGAATTTTCTGTCAAAGAGAGAGTTTTCAACGAGTTCAGCATGTCGCCAAAGGGCGAGTGCTGAAAGATGTCCGAGGCGGTGAACTCCATTATCGGAGCCCGACCTGGCTGACCGGCTCGGGAGTGCGTGGTCCAGACTCAACATCCGGATACGAATCCGGGGGTCCGGAGTCATAGCCCACCACAGAGGTAAGGCCCGTGTTCGGCTCCACCGCCGATAAGCGTGCGGCCTGCAGGGCGGGGTCCAACCCTCCGTCCACAGGCAGCGCGGCCTGCTCCAGATTTAGGTCCGAGGCTACAGCGGGGGTGAGCCCCCGAGCTTTGTCCGACAGCAGGCCTAAGCCGTGCTCGTCGTGACTGTCCGGTGCTCCTGGCATAGGCACGAATTCGTCGGTGATCCAGTCTCCGCGGATATATGTTGTGTAATTCAGGTTTTCAATTCTGATATGGTGGCCAGGGGCATAGCTATTGATCTGCTCCAGATGGCCAAGCGAATTGGCCCGCAGGACGAAGCCGCCGAACACGAAGATCTGTCCGGGGAGAAAAGTCTCACCCGGGACCGTGTTATTGACGATGGTTGAAGGAGCCATCGAGCCCCGTAGCGACGGCACAGAGGAACTCTCAATCAAAGCACCAATGTCGGTGTCAAAACCGACGGATCTCGGGTAGGGGGTCCCGATCTGTGCGTCAAGGCTGATGGTAATAGGAAGCAAGGGACACAGATGTTTACCCAGGTTCGGGCCCTCTCGATGGAGGTAAAACCCTACTTCCTGCTTGATTAATATTGATGATATGGGTAGTACAAGAGTAGATCTACCACGAGATCATAGAGGATAAACCCTAAGAGCTAGCCTATGATGGTATGATTGTAATTGTGATCGGCCTTCTAAGGACCAACCTCTCCGGTTTATATAGACACCGGAGAGGGCTAGGGTTTACATGGAGTCGGTTACAAGCAAGGAAATATAATATCCGGATCGCCAAGCTTGCCTTCCAAGCCAAGGAAAGTCCCATCCGGACACGGGCCGAAGTCTTGAGTCTTGTATCTTCACGCTTCAATAGTCCGGATGTTGTACACAGTCCGGCAGTCCGGATACCCCCTAATCCAGGACTCAGTTAGGAGCACCCTTGCCTTCGTGGCGTGTTGATCCTGCGACCTTGTCGTTCCTCTCCTATGGTTTGGCATGGTGCCTGGCGGGCGTGCCCAGGACCCCTCCTCCGGTCATGGACAATAGCTTGTTGGCTTCAGTCTTCGGTTCCTCTTCAAGCAGCGGGGCCCGTCCGGGGAGGGTCCCCCACGAGAACTGGCTGGCTCCTGGGGCAGCACCAGCGCCTAGCCCCCTGCCGAGAGGTGGTGCGCCGCTTGATGTCCCACCTGCAGCCCCCGGGGTGGAGGACGAGGTGAGCCACGCATTCGAGTCCGAGCGCGGGCGAAGCATCGTTCGCCATGAGCTCTTCCAGGAGGCGATGAGCGCGATGAGCTGACTTGGTGAAGAGCTTGCGGGTGTCGACTCGCATCTCTAGGCTGAAGGTCTTCGACTGGCGGAGGTGTGGCGTAAGCTGAGGGTGGCTGTCAACCTGGGCCGCTAACAGCATGACCTTGACAATGCGAAGGCCGAGAGTCCCTCAAGGTTTCCGGCGAAGCTTGCTCCCGAGCCTTGGAGGAGGCTCGCGAGGCTGACCGCCATCGCGAAGCTGCGGAGAAGCGCGCGTGGGAGCTCCAGGCCTGGAGTGTGTCCCTTGAGCAGTAGGTGGAGGCGCGCAGAGCCGCCCTTGCGTCGCTGAGGGGGCGCCTGCCGAGGAAGTGGAGGTCCGGAAGCGCGAGGAGGCTCTGGCTCTGGAAGCCCTGGAATGCAGCCTTGAGCTCGAGCAACTGGAGACGAGGGAACGTCAAGTTGCTCAAGCAGAAGACGTTGTTGGGGCTCGCGAGGCCAAGGTCCAGGAGGAAGTCGACCGCCGGGTGGCCGAGGTTCGCGCAGATCTAGAGGGTAGGTATGACCTGAAGCTGAAGCTCGCGGAAACGGAGGATGCGGGCAGGGCCGCTGCCCTCAGGCCCAGGCTCGCTGATGCAGATAGGCGCGCGGAGGCCACGGCCGTGGCCCTGGCTGCGGCGCAGGCGGAGCTGGCCTCCGCGCGCGCCGAATTGCTCTCCCTCCAGAGGCGGGTTGTTGACGCCGAGTCCATCACGCGACAGAGTCGGGAGGAGGTGCTGGAGAGGTGGACACTGGAGCGCCTTCACGCTCCCATGCTTCAGGATCTTCGGAACAGGGCCAATATTACCTTGGGCCATGTCTGTGACGCGAACGCCCCCCATCCTCAGGTGAATGACTACGCCAGCCACCTCCGCTTCTTCACCGACGTGGTGAAATGCCTGGAGGCCCGATCTGACGAAGCTCGCAGGCTCGTGGAAGAGAGGAGTCGCGGCCTGCTCGAGCGCGCTTTCTCCCGTGCCTTCAGCCATCTCCTGAATGCCAACCCTGACTTTGATTTCGATGCCGCCATCGCCCCCATAGTGTCCTGAGAAGGAAGCTGATAGCAGAAGGGCGGCGCTCCCGATGCCGCCGCATCCAGAAGCTCGGTAATGCGTTCCAGCAGTGTGTCCCGACTGCTCTCCATCAGCCGGCACCGCAACAGCTCTTGCGCCACCGTGAGCGCTGCCCGCATGTTTGCCTGCTCCCGCCGTGAGTGCGGCGCCATGGCTGCAGCGTGGCTTGCTGCCCTTCCAGCGGCTCGCACTTGCCGTGGAGTGGGGGTGGACGACACCTGGCTACGCCGCCCGCGCCAAGCAGCGTTGGACGGCGCTCGCGCCGCCTGGAGCGCGGGGTCGAGGTCTTCATGAGTAGGTGACACCGCTCGGGCTGGCCAAGCTGCCCAGCGGTCGGAGTCTAGCCTTGGATTGCCGGGCATTGGAGTGTGAAGCGTTGGTGGATCGATCGGCGGGGAAGAGGCTCCGGCGCACCCCTACCTGGCGCGCCAAATGTCGGATCACGGGTTCCGGCGAAACCCTTAAGGTTCGAACTCTGGGGTGCGCGCAAAGTTCTTTCCCTCCTAGCGATCTACGCCCAAGCTCGCTAAGATCTCGCGGATGAACTCGACGAACTCGCAACACATAAAGACATGAGATTTATAATGGTTCGGGCCACCGTTGTGGTGTAATACCCTACTCCAGTGTGTGGTGGTGGATTGCCTCTTGGGCTAATGATGAACAGTACAAGGGGAAGAACAGCCTCCTGAGGTTCGGGTGTTCTTGTGCTTGGAGAACTTGTGTGTGTCTGCGGATTCGATGCCTCCTACTGGGGTGGCTAGACCTATTTATAGAGGCCCTGGTCCTCTTCCCGAATATTGAGCGGGAAGGGAGCCAACAACGGCGGGCAATTTGAAAGGGGATAGCTAGTACAAGATATCCTGATAAAAGTGGTCTTCGCCTGCTAAAGGCTCAAGTGATGACGCCGTCTTGGGCTCCATGGTGACCTCCGTCCTGCTGGCCTGCTGGTCTTGATCTCGTTGCACTGATATGGAAACTTTTGCATGATGCCTCGGTACTCCGTGCCTACGCTGGCCCCCTTAGCACCAAAGAGGAAACAAGGACGCTGCGTGCGCTGGTGCCCGCCTGGTGTCGATCGTCATGGCTCACGTCACGAGATCCTCGCGAGGTTTGCCCCACCTTGACATCTCCGCTCCTCGTGAGCCTGCCTAGAGAGGCCGCTCCTGAGGAGGTCCTACGTCGTCCGCCTCGCGAGGCTTGGCTCCTCACGAGGGTCTTGAATACCTTGTTGACGAAGATGGGCCGTACTGGCCTGCTAGCATAGCCATGTCGTGGGCCGCAGGCAGGCAAGTCTGGGGACCCTCGTTCCCAGAACGCCTGTCAGTGGGAACGACACCTATGGGACCACAATGATCCCTACTGCGGTTGCGGGGCACGGGGTTGAGAGAAGAGCGGATCTGACAGGGAGTACGTGGTTCGTTTATCCAGGTTCAGGCCGCGAGGATGCGTAAACCCTAGTCCTGCTTTTGTGGATGTATTCTAAGTTCTTGAGCTAGCTACGGGGTGTAACGAGCTCCAAAAAGCTGAATCCTTCTCCTGGTCACCTCGGGCCTCCTTTTATAGGAAAAGGTGTCGCCACAGTGGCAAGCAGGATGTGGAAAGGGTACAGTGCCGCGAGGTTATCCCTCATTTTATAGGACAAGATGCATTTAATGCATCGCTTAGGTGTCCTCTTGCTTTATTGGGGACGGGAGCGAGGCCCGTCCCATCTGTCGCCGCTCCTCCTTGCTTCGACACGCGCCTTGGCCACCGACGCATGCGGTGCCACGTAGGCAGGCAGGCAGCTGAGGTGGCGCAGTGGTGGAGCCTCCAGGAAGGTTTTCATGCTGCCACGCAGGTGCCTGCCTAGCTGGTTGGGTCGGCAGCTGCATGCGAACGACGGTGGAAACTTGGTTGGTGCGGGCCTGGCAGCGGCCCTGCTGGCACGCCTGGTGAGGGCCTTGCCGGGTGGCCCGGCAAGGGTCTTGCCGCGGCGCGTAGGCGTCCCCGGCAAGGGTCTTGCCGGGAGTCTTGTGGGTTTCTTCGGTGAGGATGATTGCCTTCCTATCCTCACTTGATCTTGATTATTCTTTGTCTTCACAAAGATCTGCATGCCACCACGGAGGTGCCTCCCGAGCCCTATCCCAGTGCGTCTGTTTGAGCATTGGTGGGCTCAAGGGTGGCTCGCTCGGCTGGCGTGGGCGGGCTGCCCCGGCAAGGGTCTTGCCGGGGCCGCTGAGGCTGCCCCGGCAAGGGTCCTTGCCGGGAAAACCTGCTTCGCCCATCCGATCCTTGTGGCCTTTGTCCTTGTCGTTGCTTTATTTGTCTTGTGCCCTCCGCTTTTCTCGGCCTCCCTTCTCTGCCGTGTGATGCGTGGCCGTGGCGAGCGGCTCTGACTGCCCGTGCACAAGTAAAGGGGTCAAAAGGAGAGCCCCTACTTTTGTACACCGACAGGAGCCCCCGGGCATGGGCCATACAAAAGCGTGACACGTTTGTTGGGCCAGGCCCAGAACGGTGCGCGGGCTTTAGGGCCGGATTTTACTGTGGTAACTGGTTTGTCCACTGTGCTTCTCCATGACTTGCATTGAATGTGCGATGTGGGGGTTATGCGCGCGCATGTGACGGAAGCATGCTGGCGTCACCTCGCAGTGGATAGTAAAGAGGCGGCTTGCGTGTCTCTTTGGGACTGCAGGGCCGCCTCCCATTTACTGCCCCCGCTTGGGAACCGTCGCTCCACGCGTCCCACTACGCCTGCCCCTTGCGCCATGTTTGCTGCATGCATAATGCAGAGCAAATGACAGGCGCGCGGGACGTGGGAAGTCGTGCGTGCACGCGTGGGTCGATTCCCACGCGCCTTCAATGGAGCGGGGAGAGTGGTCGACGGTCCCGCTTGGTGTCACTTCAGCGGGTCGGATTGGCCGAGAGGGGCGGTCGAGCCTCGCCCCCACTTCTTTATAAAGAGGGGAGCTGGAGGAACGGTGCCTCTCAACTCTCCACCATCTGCCTCTCCCCATTCTTGTTTCTTCCTTCCTTCTGCCATGGCGAGGGGGCGTGGCGACGTTTCATCGGTGGCGGCGAGGGTTTCGGCCAGACAACGCGTCGCTCCTCCCCAAGAGCTCGTAGCGGCGGAGCCGGCCGCCAGAGGAAGGGGGAGGGGGCGAGGTCGAGGCCATCGCGGTGCTCGAGGGAGAGGAGGACGGGGTGGCAGATCTGCCTCGCCTCCGCCATCGGCCCCTCCTCCGATGGAGGGCCACGCCGGGGACAACCCTTGCGAATTCTTCGTCAGGCTGCGCCGGTCACCGCGTCGTCGCCTTCGCCTCCCGACCCCATTCGCGCGGGAGATGGAGCTGGATCCACCGCAGGCGCTGCGGCTGCATATGAGGGGCTGCGGGAATAGCGGCACATGGGCCGACGTCGAGTTCCCCGCCCCTCACGTCATGTATCCTCATCGAGGGTGGAAGACCTTTGCTCGTCTCCATAGCTTGACGGATGGGCTCAATCTCCATTTGAAGCTAATGGAGGGTGGCCTCCTCTCCGTCAAGATCTTTGGGCACTTCGGGACTCGTGTAAGGTGCCGCGTGGAGAGCTCTTCTGATGATGAAGATTCCTCCTTGAGCGAGAGTGATGAGGAGGACAACAGCAGCGACGGCGAGGCCAGCAGGCGGCAGGATGACGGGTCCGACTAGGCGTCGGGCGCCGCTCCGGGCGGCACCGGTGACCCCATCATCCGTGTTGCTGGCTCCTTGAACTTCTCAGGGTCGTCTCCTTGGGTGGCTGGCGTTGGAAGGCTGCGGAAGAGGAAGAGGGCGGGCGGCAAGGCCGTCAAGTCGGAGTACGCGGGCACCGACGCCTTCGTTGCGTACTGACGTCCTGCCGCCTCGTCTTCGATCTCTGCCTCCGGCACTGTCATCACCATCCAGCCCTTGGACGGCCACCAAGATGTTCTCTTGGTGTCTTCTGCCACCCGTAGCTCGCCTAGGCGCCCCTTTTGCCCTCCTGCTTTTCTTGTTCCATTTCCTGAGGAGAGGGACAAGAAAGGGATTACGGGCACCTTATCTCTTTTTAGTTTGTAAGCCTTCAGGCCTTAGTAGAATTTAAAGCTTGTAATCCCATTGCTCATGTTTTTCATTTTGTATGAACTGTACCTCTATGGGATGTTTTTTTAATGAAAAAGGTGTGTTTGCCGGGATTTTCGTTCGTGGGTGGAACCCACGACAAGGAATGAATCCTCATTATCCTTAAGATAAACGTTTTTTTTTTGTCCGGCAACAAACCTTGCCGTCCCCCCACTTCGCTCGACCTTTCTCATGCCCTTGGCGGAGGCCGGGATGAGGTGGGCATAGGCTCCTTGTTTTATTTCCTTGCCGCCGCGACTACAATCAAATTCGGTCCCAGGAAACAAGTCCTAGGGTCCGAAATGAGGAGAGCACGATAGCCTAAGGATAAAACGAGGTTTCACATCCCTCAGTCCATAACGAAATGCATGATAGGGGATAGAGAATTTATTTGAATCTGCAGCCCCCGGCAACTTTGGCTTGCCGTGGGTGGATCTTTGCCCTTGTAGCCTCCCGGCAGTATTGGCTTGCCGGGATCCGTATGCCGGTCCGTCCCCTTTCTTCCAAAGCAGCTCGGCAAGGATACTCATGTGTCCTGCGAACCAAAGAAGATAAAGAAGAACAGAGAGATGCGCACTTGACCTCTAGGCTAGGGGTTAGCCGCCGCTAAGCACTATCGACCCTAACCAAGGACGAGACTCAACCTAGCATGCATGCTATAACTTAGGGCGCCAGCGCTTCGTTTATTTATGCTCAGGGTCTGCGCCTGGCTTTGTACAAAGGGTTACATGCCTTGCCGGCAAGGCTTGTACAAAAGGGTAGCTTGTCGGGAGGCCTGGCAAGCCGCGCCTTATGGGTAAAACTTGCGGAGATGCTCAATGTTCCAGGAATTGCTCACTGGAATGGCATCTTCGGCCTCCAGCCGGACTGCACCGGGCCTGGTGACTCGTGTTACCCGATAAGGGCCTTCCCACTTCAGCGTCAACTTGTTGGAATTCTTGGCCGATTGAATGTGCTGAAGAACAAGGTCGCCTTCCTCAAAGCTCCGGGCATGGACCTTGTGGCTATGATAGCGGTGCAAGGCTTGCTGGTAGCGTGCTGCTCTCACAGCCGCCCGGAGACGATCTTCCTCAAGGAGTGTCACGTCATCTTGCCGCAATCTCTCTTGCTCAAGCTCATCATAAGCGAGCACTCGAGGTGACCCGTATATGAGTTCCGTGGGGAGAACTGCTTCTGCCCCGTAAACCAGGGCAAAGGGTGTCTGGTCGGTGACTCGATTTGGCGTCGTTCTGATCAACCAAAGAACCGCCGCCAACTCGTCAATCTAGCGCCTTCCACTCTTGCGCAGCCTATCGAAAGTATTCTTCTTAAGCCTCGCAGGACTTCAGCATTTGCTCTCTCCGCTTGGCCGTTGCTCCGTGGATGTGCCACGGAAGCAAAACAGACCTTGCTGCCGAGATCCTCAATGTATTGCATGAAGGCATGGCTTGTGAACTGCGTGTCATTGTCGGTGATGATCCTGTTGGGCACCCCAAAACGGCACACTAGTCCTTTGAAGAACTTGATGGCTGACTGCGCTGTCACCTTCCTCATTGGTTCCACTTCTGGCCACTTTGTGAACTTGTCGATTGCGACATTGTCACGCCCAACATGCGACCCTATCCTAAAGGAACTCGATGGTCCCACCAAGGATAGAAGCGCATCTTGAAGACGCTTTTGCAAGGTGGATATCATTACATCAACATTACATAATACATAGGGATACATACATAAGGCACAAATGCCACAAGAATACATCAATATCAAATACAAGATCAACATCCGACTACGGATGAAACATAAACAGAAGCTCAAACGACATCCACCCTGCTAGCCCAGGCTGCCGACCTGGAACCTATCCCCTGATCGAAGAAGAAGCAGAAGGAGAACTCCAAAACAAGTAAACATCGCTCTCGCGTCATGATCATCGCACAACCTGTACCTGCAACTGTTGGTGTAGTAATCTGTGAGCCACGAGGACTCAGCAATCCCATTACCATGGGTATCAAGACTAGCAAAGCTTAAAGGGAAAGGAAGGGGTAAAGTGGTGAGGTTGCAGCAGCGACTAAGCATATATGGTGGCTAACTTACGCAAACGAGAGCGAGAAGAGAAACAAAGGAACGGTCGTCAACTAGTAATGATCAAGAAGTGATCCTGAACTCCTACTTACGTCAAACATAACCCAGAAACCATGTTCTCCTCTCGATCAACCCCGAAAAGAGACACTCACGGTTACGCACACGGTTGGTGTATTTTAGAAGAGTTTACTTCAAGTTTACTACAACCAGATATCAACAAATTCCCATCTGCCACATAACCGGGGGCACGGCTCTCGAAAGTTTATACCCTGCAGGGGTGTCCCAACTTAGCCCATGATAAGCTCTCGCGATCAACGAAGGATATCCTTCTTCCTGGGAAGACCCGATCAGTCTCGGAATCCCGGCTACAAGACATTTCGACAGCAATAAAACAAGACCAGCAAAGCCGCCCGGATGTGCCGACAAATCCTGATAGGAGCTGCACATATCTCGGTCTCAGGGCACACCGGATTGTCCAAACTTCCGATAGGCGAACCCAGAGTTGCCCCTGGTGGCCACCGGCGGCTGACAGTTTGGACCTGCACTCACGACGAGCACTGGCCCGGGGGGGTAAAATAAGATGACCCTTGGGCTCCGGAAACCCAAGGGAAAAAGGGCTAGGTGAGGCAAATGGTAAAACCAATGTTGGGCCTTGCTGGAGGAGTCTTATTCAAAGCGAACTGTCAAGGGGGTCCCATAAATCACCCAACCGCGATAGGGACGCAAAATCCGGGAACATAATACCGATTTGACGGAAACTAGGGCGGCAAGAGTGGAACAAAACACCAGGCATAAGGCCGAGCCTTCCACCCTTTACCAAGTATATAGATGCATTAATAATATAAGATATATTGTGATATCCCAACA
>LR880968.1:697777704-697788272 GCA_904067115.1 Aegilops sharonensis | reverse complement strand
GGAGGGGACGGTGATGATGTTCATCGGCCCGGGCATCTTCAGCAGGTTGTAGGCGTAGTGTGAAGCCGCCATGAACTTGGCCAGCGCCGGGCGGCCGAGGATCCCGTTGTAAGGCAAGGGGATCTCGTCTACATAAAAAACAATCCTCTCCGTCCTATGGTTCAACTCGCCTCCTAATGTCACGGGCAGCGTAATCTTTCCCTTTGGCTGGCTCCTCCCCGGGTTAACCCCTTGGAACGTACCCGTCTCCTCGAAGTCCCCATCGGGGATCTGCAGCCTTTTGACCACAACAGACGAGATCAAGTTCAGGACGGCCCCGCCGTCGACCAAAATCTTTGTCACCTTGAGGTTGCGGATTGTTGGCGAAACCAACAACGGAAAGCACCCGACCGCAGCGGTGCGGTCAGGGTGATCCTCGGTGTCAAAGATGATGGGCGTGCTGGACCATTTCAGCGGCTTCCGTGCATCGAACGATGGCTCGACCGCTGTAACCTCCCGCGCCCACTGCTTGAGTTGGCGGTGGGATGAATGCAGCGAGGCGCCACCATAGACGCACATGGCCTCTGTGGCTTTCCGAAACTCGTGGTCGCCGGACTCGTCGTCCTCGTCATGATCATCGTCTTCCTGTTTCTTGTTGCGGCCCCGGGCGGGCCTCTCTTGATGCTTATCTTTACCGCGGCGGCTTGCTTGGCCGTCACGCTTCTTGCCGGATCCCTCGGCACCATCCTGGCCCTTCTCCTTGTCCCGCCTTTCATGTTCAACATTTTGCTTCTCAGCGAGCAGCTCAACTTGTCGGCAGTTCTAGAGGTCACGGCCCTTGGTGCGATGGATCTTGCAGTATTGCTTGTCGGAGTTCCCTGGCTTCTCGGCAGCCGCCAAGGCCCGGCAGGTGATGCACCCGGTAATCTCCTTGTCGGGGTCGTCTGCCTTGGTTTTCTTGGCGGTGTCGGCGTTATCAGATCCCTCTACGGCCAGCACAGCTTTACCCTTACGCTTCCAGTTACGGTGTCGGCTTTTCCTCACCGGGGCGGTAGCATCCTCGTCTGAAGAGTCGGTTTCCACGCCGGCATCTTCGCTGGGGTACTTCCTTCCCTCTTCAGCCCGGGCACATCTGTCGGCAAGAACGTAGAGTTCCGCCACATCTTTCACCTTGTTCATCGCCAGCTTCTCGCACATTTTGCGGTTGCGCATGTTCTGATGGAACACGCTGATGATGGCGGCAGGATGAACATCTGGGATATTGTATTGTACCCGGCTTAATCTCTGTATGTACTTGCGCAGACTCTCACCTTCCTTCTGGGGAATGACATGCAAGTCGCTTGCTTGGCCATGAGCTTGGTGACCTCCCGTAAAGGCGCCAACAAACTCATGGCACAAATCCGACCAAGAAGAAATAGAATCTACTGGCAAGTGCATCAACCATGACATGGCGTTGGGCTTAAGGGCCAACGAGAAGTAATTCGCAAGCACCTTATCATCGCGGGCTCCGGCAGCTTGCATCGCGATGGTGTAGATGCTGAGGAACTCCGACGGGTGGGTCTTGCCGTTGTACTTCTCGCCAACGTCATGCTTGAAGGTACGGTGAGTGGGCCACTGGAACTGCCGCAGCTCACGTGTAAAAGCCGGGCAGCCTACCTCGTAAGGTAAACCTCTAGGGCTTACCGGAGCCGGGTGGTTCACAGCAGGCCCTGCTCGCCTGTCTGACTGGTGACGTGTTTCGCGGCGGCGCTCAATGGTGGTTCGAGCGTCTTCATGGGCTTGCTCCCGAAGAACTTGGCGTTGGTCGCAGTGGGTCCATGGGTCGGACGAGCTACGGAGATGTGGTCACACGCGTCGTCGCGACGGGTCAACGTCCGTGGCAATTGGCGGGGAGGAGAGTGTACCGTGGCCGCAGCACCACCAGTCCTCCCGCCACCAGCGTGTGGTGTTCCTCCGGAGCGTTGGCCCGAAGAGCCTGTCGGCCTTGGTTCACCTTTGTTGGCGAAGGAAACGAGGCTCTGGATGGTGGCTCTCCATCGACGAGCTTCCCCGCAGCGGGAGGGAAGTCGAGGAGCAACTGCACGCGTGCTAGGGCCTTTGCCTGTGTCAATGGTGGCGAAACCTGCGCGGACCGTGGTGCGCTTCGACTCCTAACCACGTTAGAAGGAGCTCTACCATGGTCCCGCGGTCCCACGCCGTTTTCGCCAGTGCCTCGGCGAGCGGGTGGGTCTCCTGCATCCCGTGAGTGACTTTCGGGACTCTTCCCGCGGCGACGCCCAGGATCTTCGGCATGATGATGCCATTCATCGCGCGCAGCCTAAGAGGAGCTCGCCGCGGGCGCCGGCATGGGTGTCTTCGAGGCCACCGCATCGCCTTCGGGCGGTGCGACGGCGCCTTTGGAGGGCCCCGCGCCGCCTGTGGAAGGCCTGGCTCCATCTTTGGAGTTGGCGACATGCGGCCCGCTGCCAGGCACACGAACATCGCCGCCTTCCAAGCTGCGGCTACTGGGGTGGTGTTGGTGCTCGCGAGCCGCGCCCCTGGTCCTCTCTGCAACCGGTCCGCTGCTCGCCCGCGTAGGGACGGGCCGTTCGGCTCCCGACGAGCCGACCGCCACCGTCATATTCTTCTTGGGCGCCATGGCGATGAAGAAAACGCCGGACTAGCTGTTAAAGCCGATTATCACAACTGCGCCCCCTACCTGGCGCGCCAAAGATGTCAGTGGGAACGACACCTATGGGACCACAAGGATCCCTACTGCGGTTGCGGGGCGTGGGGTTGAGAGAAGACCGGATCTGACAGCGAGTACGCGGTTCGTTTATCCAGGTTCGGGCCGCGAGGATGTGTAAAACCCTAGTCCTGCTTTGGTGGATGTATTCTGAGTTCTTGAGCTAGCTACGGGGTGTAACGAGCTCCAAAAAGCCGAATCCTTCTCCTGGTCGCCTCGGGCCTCCTTTTATAGGAAAAGGGGTCGCCACAGTGGCAAGCAGGAGGTGGAAAGGGTACAGTGTCGCGAGGTTATCCCTCGTATTACAGGACAAGATGCATTTAATGCATCGCTTAGGTGTCCTCTTGCTTTATTGGGGACGGGAGCGAGGCCCGTCCCATCTGCCGCCGCTCCTCCTTGCTTCGACACGCGCCCTGGCCAGCGACGCATGCGGTGCCATGTAGGCAGGCAGGCAGCTGAGTGGCGCGGTGGCGGAGCCTCCAGGAAGGTTTTCATGCTGCCACGCAGGTGCCTGCCCAGCTGGTTGGGTCGGCAGCTGCATGTGAACGGTGGGGGAAACTTGGTTGGTGCGGGCCTGGCAGCGGCCCTGCTGGCGCGCCTGGCGAGGGCCTTGTTGGGTGGCCCGGCAAGGGTCTTGCCGCGGCACGTAGGATTCTCCGGCAAGGGTCTTGCCGGGGGTCTTGTGGGTTTCTTCGGTGAGGATGATTGCCTTCCTATCCTCACTTGATCTTGATTATTCTTTGTCTTCACAAAGATCTGCATGCCAACACAGAGGTGCCTCTCGAGCCCTGTCCCAATGCGTCTATATGAGCATTGGTGGGTGTCATGCCCAATATGCGATACTATCCTAAAGAGACTCGAAGGTCCCACCAAGGATAGAACCGCATATTGAAACGCTTTTGCAAGGTGGATATCATTACATCAACATTACATAATAGATGGGGATACATACAAAAGGCATCCAATGCCACATGAATACAACATCATCTTACATAAGAGCACTATCTGACTACGGATGAAACACAAACAGAAACTCAAACGACATCCACCCAGCTAGCCCAGGCTGCCGACCTGGAACCTATCCCCTGATCGAAGAAGAAGCAGAAGAAGAGGTCCAAAAAAAAGCAAACATCGCTCTCGCGTCATGATCGTCGCAATACCTGTATCTGCAACTGTTGTTGTAGTAATCGGTGAGCCACGATGACTCAGCAATCCCATTACCATGGGTATCAAGACTAGCAAAGCTTAATAGGAAAGGAAGGGGTAAAGTGGTGAGGTTGCAGCAGCGACTAAGCATATATGGTGGCTAACATACACAAATAAGAGCGAGAAGAGAGCAAACGGAACGGTCGTGAAGCTAGCAATGATCAAGAAGTGATCCTGAACTCCTACTTACATCAAACATAACCCAAAACCGTGTTCACTTTCCGGACTCCGCCGAAAAGAGACCATCACGGCTACACACGCGGTTGATGCGTTTTAATTCGGATCTGGTGTCAAGTTATCTACAACCGAACATTAACAAATTCCCATCCGCCACATAACCGCGGGCACGGCTTTCGAAAGTTTATACCCTGCAGGGGTGTCCCAACTTAGCCCATTATAAGCTCTCACGGTCAACGAAGGATATTTCTTCTCCCGGGAAGACCCGATCAGTCTCAGAATCCCGATTTACAAGACATTTCGACAATGGTAAAACAAGACCAGCAAGACCGCCCGATGTGTCGACAATCCCGATATGAGTCGCACGTATCTCGTTCTCATGACACACCGGATAAGCTAAGCGTACAGGTACCGACGTAACCCAAGTTGCCAAGGGATGGTCCCGCACGGTGCTCTAGTTTGGACCAACACTCGGAGGAGCACTGGCCCAGGGGGGTAAATAAAGATGACCCTCGGGCTCCGGAAACCCAAGGGAAAAAGGGCTAGGTGAGGCAAATGGTAAAACCAAGGTTGGGCCTTGCTGGAGGAGTTTTATTCAAAGCAAACTGTCAAGGGGGTCCCATAAATCACCCAACCGCGTAAGGAACACAAAATCCGGGAACATAACACCGGTATGACGGAAACTAGGGCGGCAAGAGTGGAACAAAACACCAGGCATAAGGCCGAGTCTTCCACCCTTTACCAAGTATATAGATGCATTAAATAAATAAGAGATATTGTGATATCCCAACATATTCCTGTTCGTCATGGAGCAATCTTCAACTTCACCTGCAACTAACAATGCTATAAGAGGGTCTGAGCAAAAGCGGTAACATAACCAAACAACAGTTTGCTGGGAAGGGTGAAAAAGGTTAGAGGCTGACATGGCAATCTGGAAGGCTTGAAGAGCAAGTGATAGGTAGCACAGCAAAGCGATAGAATGAAGCAACTAGCATAGCAATGATAGTAGTGAGATCCAGGATAGCAGTCATCTTGCCTGAAATCCCGCTAGGAAGAAGAACGAGTCCATGAAGAAGACGAACGAAGATGAACCAAGCGTAGAAGAACGAATCCTCACGGTCGCAACGAAACGGGAACTATCGAGAAGAAGCACACCACATAGTAAACACACCACACATAGACAAGACATGATGCTCAACCAAGTATGATGCATGACAAGGCTAGATGAGGCTACTCATGGCAAGAGATGATGCAAACAAGAGCAACACATCAAGGCAAGTTTAAATGAGGCCGGAAACAACATATAACAATTCTGGTAAGTCCTCATATGCAATTTTCGAAATTAGTACAGAACTGAATAAACCTTATGTTCAAGTTGTTAAACAGTACCAAGATGATCTACACGAGATTCTAGTCAAGTTACATATAAACTTCATTTAATTCGGAGCTACGGCCTATAAGATATGAGCAAAACAAGTCAAACATGGCATTGAAGCAAAATGCATACAACATCAAGCAAACACTCTCAAAACATGGATGCAACATGATAATATGAAACTACTTGCAAAACTAAGCAAGTTTCATATAGAGCACACTCAAAACGAAGCAACGGTTCCACACATACACTATACAAGTTTAAAGGACAAGCTGTCCAAAACAGCAACTAGGCATATTGCAAGCACCAAAACAACATGCTACGGCATCTCAACATAAGAACAAAAGGCATGGACATGATGTACAGGTAAAGCATAACAAAACATGAACACTGAGCTATCTCCATAAATCACTAGAACATGCTCAAAAAGACATGGCAAGAATGCAAATAATAACAGTTTCAGACTTTGCAGAAATAACATCAGGTTGCTATGTTTAGAGCTATCAAACAACAAGCTAAAGGAACTTATCATAGAAACGTACGGCATGGCATGATACTACTAAATTCATAGAACAAACTTCCCTTACTGACCATGGGCCAAAAAGGATCAGAAGATATGATGACACCCATGTAAACATGGCAAATGATCTGACAGATTCAAACATGGAAGGAACAACAATAGGTAGGCATGTTGGTGAGCTTGTACCACTCACCACAGATCAATACATGGCATGGCAAGGCAACCATAAGTAAGAAGACATATTTATGAAGCTAATAATGTCAAGATAAAGTTCGTAGGGTGCATGGATCACTAGCAAAACACATGTTAAAACTGAACTTACTGTTAACAGACTGACAGCAACATTATTTAGCAACTTTGGAGCAATATAACAACAAGCTACAGCAAGCTATAAATGCAACCAGGGGTATGGATGGATAGAGCATGACATGTTTAACAAAATATCCTTAGTAAACATCTTCAGATTATGCATAGAATGACTAGTAGCAGCAGGTTTACATAGCATCACAAAATAACAGATTCAGCCTAGCAAAACAGCAACAGCAAGTGCCCTACTTAACAAGCTTGATGCACTCAATACGAGATACACAAAAATACATCGATCGCACCTCTGTAATTATGGAATGATGTAGCACAAAACACATGTAGAGCTCATGCTCATAGGATGCACACACAAAATGCAACGAAAAAGACAAATCACCAAGTTATATCAGTTTCAGCAGATTAACATCATATAGCACTCTTGCAACGATGATTCAGGAACCAAGATGAGCTCAAATGAACATGGTGCAATGGAATGAAATGTAGATAATCTCACAATGAACACTTTGGCATATCACACGCACAAAACGGATCAGTAAGCATGGAGATATGATGCGATGAATATGGCATGATAATGTAAATATTTTAGGGACAAGGAAATTTCGGAGGGGGAAAAGTCAACCTTCGAGATCTGAATCTGGATCTGGATCACGGCGGGGCCTGGCTCGCCGGAGCTGGGCGGCGCCGGTGACGAGGGAGGAGGCCGGAGAGGGCGCCGGCGGGGCTGCGGCGAGGGGAGCCGAGGAGGCGCAGGCGGCGCCTGCGGGACGCGGCGGCGGCCGGCGACGGGGCCGCGGCGGCGGACAGCGGGCGGAGTGCGCCGGCGGCGGAGGGACGGCGCGGAGGAGGCCGGTGGCGGGATCCGGCGAACGGGCGGCGGCGGCGGTGGCGGTCGCCACGTGGCGCGCCCCGAATGGCGCTGGCGGCGGCGGCTGGACGTGTCCGGCCGATCCAGACATGTCCGGCGGCGCGGAGGGAGGAAGGAGCTAGGGTTAGGGGATTCATCCGCGAAAATTGAGGGGAAGGGCCTATTTATAGATTGAGGGAGCTAGGAGAGTCCAAATGAGGAGCGGTTTTCGGCCACGCGATCGTGATCGAACGACCGAGAGCATGGAGGGGGTTAGGATGGGTTTTGGGCCACTTTGGAGGGGTGTTGGGCTGCAACACAAAGAGGGCTTTTACGGTTACCCGGTTAACCGTTGGAGTACCAAACGACCTCCAAATGGCACGAAACTTGACAGGCGGTCTACCGGTGCTATACCAAGGCCGCTTGGCAAATCACGGTCCATTCCGAGAATGTTTAACACCCACTCACAACAGGAGACAAAAGGGGTACGCCGGAGGACATAGGAGTGCCGGATTGCAAAACGAACAATGGGGAAAATGCTCGGATGCATGAGACGAACACGTATGCAATGCAATGCACATGATGACATGATAAAATGCAACACGCAAGCACATGACATGGCAACGACGGCGAATAACTGGCAGACACCTGGCGCATCGAATCCGGGGCGTTACAACACTCCTCTACTAACAAGATATCTCGTCCCAAGATCTTAGGACCAAGACGAAAAGGGAAAAGGGATGAGGTGAAACAAGAACTCAAGAGAAAAGATGAACAAAGTCGAGAGCACTCCGTTAGAAAAGATGATCAGTGAATATGACGAGAATCAAAAGCTCATGGAAGCAAGGTAGACTCTGAAATCGCTCCAGTTAGAACAATATAAGAAACGAATAAGACTGAAAGGATTTAGGGAGCACTCTGGCTGAAAATGCAAGGAAAAGAACATGAACTTCGCAAGATGGGATGGCACTTGACGAGATGACCAATGCAATGCCTCCGGAAGAATTGAAAGAATGGAATGAAAAGAAACTTAGAAGGAAGGATTGAATGAAGTTGTTGAGAAAATCAACAACGAAAGAATAAGCTTGTTGTGGACTTATGGATAACATCTCAAAATCATAAGGTGATAACCGGCCACAAACGGAAATGATTGGATAGCTGAGAAGAACGAAGAAATGTAAAACTCCACTTCAAAAGAATATGGAGAATTAATTGCACTTCGAAAAGCAAGAAGGAAAGATACTTGAACTCCACCAACAATAATCTTGATGAACTCTTGAAGAATGAATTAAATCATGAAGAACCACCGTGAAGAACTTCGATAACAAAAGGATGATGAGATAAAATTGAAGGAGGAAAGAATAAGATGAGCCTTGCGATGATTTAGATGGAGGTTCCAACGAAATGGCCGAGGAAGATTTGAACTCCGGAAAAGAAAAGATGAAAACACTTGGAACTAGAATTTATTCATCAAGAACAAACTCTAAGGAAGGGATTACTCACTTGGGTGAAATAAGAATAAGATTTATTGTATGCTTATCCTTCATCAAATTAAATTGATGACAAGCAATGGATTTTGCATATTACTTATTCTTCTTGAAAAGGATTAAGGGGGGTATAGCATAAAACTTGGGAAAGTCTTCATGAACCACCGGTAGGATTGAAAAGAACCACCGTAAAAATTCGAAAATGACTGATGAAAGAGAATGAATCACCGGGAAGAGTTAGAAGAACAAATATGCTAGAGGGGATTTAGATGCAAAAGAACAAAGAGATCATGAGCTGATTAAAGAACACTTGAACGAAGCATCGGGATAATTGGATAACGATAGCTGAAATGATGGTCTCCGATGAAAAGAAATGGGAAAACAACTTCTGAAATACTCCGGATGGATGAAAAGAATTACACGACTGGAAACAATTTGATAGGATAACATCGAGCTAGCACCGCGAATCTCTGGGAGAACGGACAAGATTTAAGAGAAGTTCTTCTTCGGTCTTCAACTAACGACGAGAAACACCACCAAAATTACTGAGGTACTCCTGGAGAATGAAAACCGAAAAGGTTGAGCCAACAATGGAAATAATTTGAAATCGATCTTAGAAAGGCATGTGACTGATGGAATCCATTCTTACGTCACACTAGAAAAGAATTGAGAATAACTTCGGAATAATTAGAAGAGTCAGTTAAGATCTTGGAAAAAGACCTGTGGGTTAGGGCCCACTAGAAGAAAAACACTGTTGGAAAGGATGTTGAACAGATAGATGATGCACCGGAACAATTGAAATATTTGAATGAGGTGATAACCTCGAATTAATTTGAACACAGACGAATCTCCTGAGATGTCTTCCGGACTTCGGAATGATTGAATGGCGAGAGGCAAACGACCAAGGAGAACACTTGATCCAAGGAAAAGAATGTGATCACCCGAAAAACTTGAATTGAGTGCACCGGAAAAAGATGAAGAATGTCAACCAAAAGAGAAATAACCAGTTGAAATGATTGAGGGAAGACTGAAGAGGCTCCGCATGAATGAAATTAATGGTCGAAAGAGACTCATACTCCGGGAAGAAGAGGGTGGGAGGGCGGGAAAACAAAGTCAACTTGGAAGGGGGAACCGATGAATATCTTGAAGAGAAAACACCAGTTGAAAGAAAGAAAAGGCTTCGCGCGAGTAGGATGGATACTCGATTACGGACTCTGACTCCGAGATGAAAAGGGTGGGCGGGTGGGAAAAGAAAACAACTGAGGATTGAACTCAAAGATGAAGAGGCTCAAGTCAACTTGACGAGAAATGCACCGGATGAAAAGAGCTAAGAACCAACGATCGGAAAACCAACTGTGTGATCCTAAAGTAAAATTTGAAGGGGAAGAGGAGTAATTCAAAACACCTACGTCAAGATTCCTCACCAGAGCGACGAAGGGGCTGAGGAGTAAAAAGAATTCCTACTCTCCGATATAACTAGACTCAGAAAACAGTTTTCTTCTAGACTCGACATCGGCCAAACTACACGATCAATCAAGGGGGCTCCTAGGGTCGGTCGAGGCTCTAATACCAAGTTGTCACGCCCAATATGCGATACTATCCTAAAGAAACTCGAAGGTCCCACCAAGGATAGAACCTCATATTGAAACGCTTTTGCAAGGTGGATATCATTACATCAACATTACATAATAGATGGGGATACATACAAAAGGCATCCAATGCCACACGAATACAACATCATCTTACATAAGAGAACTATCCGACTACGGATGAAACACAAATAGAAACTCAAATGACATCGACCCTGCTAGCCCAGGCTGCCGACCTGGAACCTATCCCCTGATCGAAGAAGAAGCAGAAGAAGAACTCCAAAACAAGCAAACATCGCTCTCGCGTCATGATCGTCGCAATACCTGTACCTGCAACTGTTG
>LR880968.1:697742762-697777646 GCA_904067115.1 Aegilops sharonensis | reverse complement strand
AAGAGGAGTAATTCAAAACACCTACGTCAAGATTCCTCACCAGAGCGACGAAGGGGCTGAGGAGTAAAAAGAATTCCTACTCTCCGATATAACTAGACTCAGAAAACAGTTTTCTTCTAGACTCGACATCGGCCAAACTACACGATCAATCAAGGGGGCTCCTAGGGTCGGTCGAGGCTCTAATACCAAGTTGTCACGCCCAATATGCGATACTATCCTAAAGAAACTCGAAGGTCCCACCAAGGATAGAACCTCATATTGAAACGCTTTTGCAAGGTGGATATCATTACATCAACATTACATAATAGATGGGGATACATACAAAAGGCATCCAATGCCACACGAATACAACATCATCTTACATAAGAGAACTATCCGACTACGGATGAAACACAAATAGAAACTCAAATGACATCGACCCTGCTAGCCCAGGCTGCCGACCTGGAACCTATCCCCTGATCGAAGAAGAAGCAGAAGAAGAACTCCAAAACAAGCAAACATCGCTCTCGCGTCATGATCGTCGCAATACCTGTACCTGCAACTGTTGTTGTAGTAATCTGTGAGCCATGAGGACTCAGCAATCCCATTACCATGGGTATCAAGACTAGCAAAGCTTAATAGGAAAGGAAGGGGTAAAGTGGTGAGGTTGCAGCAGCGACTAAGCATATATGGTGGCTAACATACGCAAATAAGAGCGAGAAGAGAGCAAACGGAATGGTCGTGAAGCTAGCAATGATCAAGAAGTGATCCTGAACTCCTACTTACGTCAAAGATAACCCAAAACCGTGTTCACTTTCCGGACTCCACCGAAAAGGAACCATCACGGCTACACACGCGGTTGATGTGTTTTAATTCGAATCTGGTGTCAAGTTATCTACAACCGGACATTAACAAATTCCCATCCGCCACATAACCGCGGGCACGGCTTTCGAAAGTTTATGCAAAGCAGGGGTGTCCCAACTTAGCCCATTATAAGCTCTCACGGTCGATGAAGGATATTCCTTCTCCCGGGAAGACCCGATCAGCCTCGGAATCCCGGGTTACAAGACATTTCGACAATGGTAAAACAAGACCAGCAAGACCGCCCGATGTGTCGACAATCCCGATAGGAGTCGCACGTATCTCGTTCTCAGGACACACCGGATAAGCTAAGCGTACAGGTACTGTCGTGGAATTGTCACGGCAGATGTCCTCGTGCAAGGACTTAGTCGTGGAGCCATCGCAACTAGGAAGCTTAAAGGGGTTATTCGGGACAAAGGGCACGAGAGGTTTTATACTAGTTCGGCCCCTTCCGGAGAAGGAAAGCCTACGTCTAGTTGGGTTGGTATTCTTGATGTTTCGATGACCAGGGAGTGGAATACGCTATGTCCGGCTCTCGATGGGTTGTTTCTTGCCCTAAGCCGCCAGCAGGTCATCCCCTTATATACACGGGTTGACGCCCTGCGGCTTACAGAGTCCCGGCCGGCTTATAGACAGTATCTAGCTCGGTGACTAGTTAAATCTACCTTATGATACAAGTCATGCCATTGTGGCGGTTTACTACAACCAGCCTTAAGTCGCCTGTGGGCCTTAGGCCCTTTATTGAACCGCCATCTTCATGCTTGGTCTTGGGCTTCTTTCTGGCGAATCTTCCTTGCGTAACCCAGCCCCTCCTGGGCAGTTTACACAAATAGTTATATCCCCAACATTAGGCCCCAGATTGATTTGAACCTGTTCATGTCAATCTTAAAATACCTTAAAAAATAAATCTTTAGTCTTCTGACTGTGTAGAGAGATTTCTTTAACCCGCCATCACGTCATCTTTTGAATCCGTGTTAACCCGGCGTGACGTCATCCTTTCTTAAATTCCTTTTCTATTCCACCGTATCTATCAACGGATCTCTGCTTTTATTGACTGCTTTGAAAATCGAGGCGTTAGGGCCGCTGGATAATAACTATTATCTCCTCGTTCCCCGCACTGTCTCAGTTATCTTCTCCTTATAAATAGGTGCGACCTCGGTCTCCCGTTCTCCTCCTTCCAGTCATCTTCTTCCTCTTGCCTCCTCACGAGCTCCGCCGCCGCCGCTGTCGAACTCCCTGTCTTCACCGTCTCAGGCCGCTGCATCAACCTGCATGGTTGGATCAGAGAAACGCGACGAACCTCCGTAGCTCCTCCAGATCCGTAAGTTCCCTTCCCTTCCTTGTTTAGTCCGCATTAAAGCTTCTTCGAGTTCGTCAGAGTTCATCGCAATTAGAGCCAAACCCTTGTTAGTTTTCCTCTTCGACGCCTCTTCTGGTCTGAGAATGATATAAAATGGCCGCGGTAGTTGTTTTCGCACTTGTTTTGGATAAAAAGCAGATCCCTTTCTCTGTATAAAAGCCTCATTCGAGCCTATGAACACATCTACGTCAGTTTTTAGGTCTAGAAAATTTTCTTATCAGAACAGACCTTTGATCTCAAATTTAAAAGAAGATTATGAAACCTGTTTTTATCACCCGGGAAACTTCTTCTGTTAAATGCCCTTAAACATAACTGTCCAGGTGTCCGGCTTAAATGAAAAACACTGATCTCTGAACCTTGCCTACTTCTCATACATTTATGAGTTTTGAATTGCTCTTGATGCTTGTAGCGGCTTAAATATTGTTGCACAGTTATCCTTATATCATTAGGCCCCTTCGTAAGCCGCTACCTTCAGTAATTTGGATATTTTCTCCCGGGTTAAAATTTGAACCGAAACTTCTTATTTTATAATAGGCCAACTATTGTCATGGAACCTAAGGCGACCAAAGCTCCTGTAACCTGCAACTGGGTCCCATCCACAGTCACCAAGAGTAAACTGGCTGAGTTTGTGAAGTCTGGCCATCTGCCAAAAAAGGAGGTCATGTCTTATCGTGTTCCTGACCCATCTGAAGAAAAACCTCAACCCAAAGAAGGGGAGTTGATAGTTTTCACGGATCACATGAGCCAGGGATTTGCCCCTACCGGCTCAAAGTTCTTTAGAGAAATTTTGAATTTCTTTGACCTTAGACCTCAAGACATTGGACCCTATTCCGTGTCAAATCTTTGCAATTTCCAGTCTTCTGCGAGGTGTACCTGGGAGAGGAGCCAAGTCTGCTTTTGTTCAGAGAACTTTTTTACTTGAACCGGTAGAATGAACGTGCCAACGGGCCTAGTCTTGAGCTTGGCGGTATCTCGATCCAGCGACGGAGAGACTGCCTTTTTCCTTATGCTGAGCTGCCGAGTCACCCAAAAGATTGGAACCAGACATGGTTCTACTGTCAGGACACTTCTCCGGCTGATGAGAAGCCTCTGCCCGGCTTTCGCGCCCTGCGCCTTGAGTCCAACCATCCGCTGGCGGATAAACTGGCCGTTGTTGAACGTCTGCCTCTTAATCCCACCATCAAGAAGATTAAAGCTCTTTTGGGAAATGGTTTAAATGGCATCGATCTGGTCCGAGTCTGGGTCACTTGGCGAATACTCCCATTAAGCCGCCGCTCGGGCTTAATGTGTACTTATACAGGCGAAAAGAATGACCCAATGCGTCATAGTCCTGACGACTTACCAGATGATGTAGTTGATGCTACAACCCAGTCACTGTTGAAGGAGGGCACTATTATTAGCAATGCCTTCGGTTTACTTCCCTTCTACAAAAAGAACCCGGCCCCTGCAGTAAGTTACCAATCTTAATAAATATTCTTTAACATGTTTACCTCCTTTGTACTTATAATTCTTTATCTTTTTCCACAGGCCGGTGATAATTTCTGGAAGGTCAAATATGACCACGAGGCTGCCAAACAAGCCAGGGCAGCCAAGAAGACCGAATGGAAAACCGCCAAGACGGGAACTTCAAAGAAGAAGAAACCCAGCGCCTCCGATTTTCTCAAATTGGATGACTCTTCTTCAGATGAGGAAGAGGTAATCCCTTACTCTCTTAACTCCTTTGTTATTATTTTATTGACGTTTCCGCCTTTCAGGAGGATACAGGGAACAGCCAAGCTCCTGGCGAAGAGGTAACTATAATCTCCTCCGACTCAGAGCCTTTGCCAAAGCACAAAACCCGACGGGTGACCCGGAAAGTAAGATTTTCACATCCTCTAGCTTATCAAGATCCTCAATTTCTTTTGAAGCAACAACAGCTTGAAAGCCGGAGGCAGACCCAGACCAGCAAGGATGCAGAACTCTCTTCCGGCTTACCCGACATAAGCAGGAAGCGTCGGACTGAGGTCATCTCCGATTTACGTTCTACTTATCCTTTGGCGGGGTTAATTCGTCAACCTCTCAATTCATCTGACTCCAATTATCAGGATACCTCTCCTTCCTCCGGCGAATCTATGCAATCCAATATGCCGGCCTTCAAGACTTCCCCTGGGTAATATACCTTTTTTTATCCTTATGCTTTGCCTTACTCATATTTTGTACTCACCCTTCTGTTTTGTCCACAGCGTGCAAGTGAAGCCCAATAAGAGGGCAAAAAAGAATAAACCATCCGAAGATCCGGTCACAACTGAGCCGGAAAAATGAACAGCTGCCCCTGATGCTTCTACTCATCAACCACCTCCTGAACCGGCATATGAAATTCCAGCGCCATCTTCTGACCCGCCTGCCAAAGATACTTTCAACAGCTCCGATAATCCGGAAATTCCTAGCCCGGTCAAGACGACTGACCCGGAGGTTGAAATTCTGAAAAGCCAGTTTGTTGAACCTGGGCGGCCTACTGTCCTTGCCAGATGTACTGCCAAGGAAGAATTTGTCGAACGCTGGAAGACCAAACAGGACATCGCTGATTATGCCCACTTAAGCATTGGTGATACAGTCTCAGGCTATCTGAATCAAGTGCATAACAGCCGCGACCTGGAAATTGACATGGTGAAACAAATACAGCACAAATCTGAGGTATAACTCATACTATTCTCCTGAATCTTACTTACTGTACCAGCCCCCAAGTCTAGTGCTTATGAATAAATATGTTGTAGACTCAGATACCTGCTTACTGTTAGTTCGTCCGGTTTAAAAGAAAATATATTTAACTCGGTCATAATATGATAACTTAGAACGTGCGATACACATTAGCCCCCAAGTGTCAAGTATCTTTACTTGTAAAGTTCTTGAGACTTTAATATGCATAATCCAGCATTATAAATTAAAATTTTCTTCAGCATACATTAGCCCACAAGTGTCAAGTGTCTTTGCTTGCAAAGTGCTTGGGACTTAATGATATCTTACCATAACCTTAATTATAACCCGGCATCAACGCAGGCCTCCACCAGTCAATTTGAGTCAGAGATTGCTGACCTGAAGACTCGTCTGGCAGCCCAAGAACTTGAAATTCAAAAGGCCAACTCCAAATTTGCATTTGGCGTCTCTAAACAAGAGAAGTTGAAGAAGAATTTTGATGCGGAGAAGAAAATATGGGCAGATGAAAAGGCCTCACTTGTGACCCGGGCCGAGACAGCAGAAGCAACTCTTGCCGAAGCAACTGCCGAGCTGTCCGGCTTAAAACGCCAGATATCTCAAATGGTCTCAGCAATCTTCGGTAAGTTACTATGTCTAATCGTGAATATCACCATGGTTCCTTTGATGACTATTTCAATTATTATCTCTGGCTTACCTTATATGTATAAACGCAGGCCCCAGGAGCACAAACCTCAAGCAGAATATGATGATCAAGCTTAAGGCGGTGTACACTCTGGTGGAACAGCTATACACCGGGTCACAACGTGCTTTGGCCGTTGTGGCTTTATCAAATGATGCTCCTTATCTCCTGCAGGATGTGCTCAAACGGCTTGTCGTGTTACCCCAACGGATTCAGGAGCTAAGGCGGGCATCTGCTAGAGCCGGGGACATAGCCGCCTTAAGCCGGGCCAAGGCGTTGCTTCCAGAGTTAGACCTGGCAGACGTTGCTCTTGGATATCCCAGCTTGAAGGAGGACAGCTCTGTATTCGATGAATCAGACTTCACCACCTGTGTGGGAGTCGTACGTCCTGTGGCCACCATCATTGGCAATGATATTGATCTTACCAAGTATCAACCAGGTTATGACAACGAGAACCGGAGGATTCCAACTCCTCATTATGATGACGTCAGCCTAATTCCTCCAACTCGTAATCATACCTTTGCTCCTGAAGTTGACCCAGCCGGTTTAATAGATGATGAAGCTGAATTTGAAGCCTTAAGCGGCATTGACTGGACCTCGTCAACCTTCCAGGACAAAGCAGCAGACGAAGAGGCGGAGAAGGATAACCCGGAATCTTCAAGCCCACCAAAGGAGTAACCCGCCTGGTGCTATGTCTTTGAAAAAATGATGCTTCATTATTCAGCCTCGGGGAGTCTTGTAATAGGGTAGAAAAACCTCTTAACTATGTCATGCCTTCGCGCATGTTTGTGGCACTTAATATTGTCATAAGCCGCTATCGTTATATACTTCCGGCTTATGTTAATTGTTCTTTGACGTCCAAAACTTTCTTGCTTTATCATGTGTATAAAACAAAAAACAGAATTCCTTTTGCGTCTTATCACATCCGGAGTCATATAGAATAATGATAACCCGGAGTATGAACCAAAACATCATAAAAACAGCCAGTTTATGATTATGACCATAATAATATACCTGCTATCTTATTTGAAACATACTTTACCGGCTTATGTGATCCCAAAAAGCAGAGAGTTAAACTTAACTTCTGAAAGTTGGCACATATAATGTTTACCTGGCCCTTAATATTATTTACCCTTACAGAGTAAAATAAATAGTAAACTTAATTTTCAAAGGCCTCTGATTCGAATACGATCAGTAGAACCGTTCCAAAGGGGTCAAGCTAAGATTCGGATACGATCATATAGCCCCCAATGGCTTTGGCGATGCCGATCAAGTGGATATCGACAACTATGTTCTCTTTGGTTTGAATACGACCTATGTTTGAACAGGAAGCCCCCAAGTGTCCATTAGAGTTGATTAATGACGCTGATTCGAATACGATCCATGTCAGACCCAAAGGGGTTAAGCTATGATTCAAATATGATCAAGAAGCCCCCAAGTGGGTTTGGCAGTATGCTGATCAATTGGGTATCGACAGCTATGTTCTCTTTGGTTCGAATACGACCTATGTTTGAACAGGAAGCCCCCAAGTGACCATGGCTAGATTCAGATATGATCATAAGCCAGACCAAAGGGAAGCCGGATTCAGATATGATCCGCTCCCTGTTGGTTGTTTCCACCACCTGGTAAAGAAGATACATAAACCGAAAAGCGGCCCTGCTTTATTGCTTTATATAATATATACATTGCTAAAAAGAAAAAATATATTCTGATAGCCGGTGGTTCAAGTATAGTAGGGCCGAAGATGAGCTATGTTCCACGGCCGACGGGTCTCTTCCTCCGACTTACGTGAGTCTTTATGCTCTCGAACATCGATGAGGTAATATGACCCGTTGTTCAGATTCTTACTGACCACAAAAGGTCCTTCCCAGGGAGGGGATAGCTTGTGCATATCAGACTGATCCTGGATGAGCCGGAGCACTAAATCGCCTTCCTGAAAAGTTCTGCTTCTAACCCGGCGGCTGTGATAACGGCGCAGGTCTTGCTGGAAAATCGCCGAGCGGGTTATTGCCAAGTCTCGCTCCTCATCCAACAAGTCAAGTGCATCCTGACGAGCTTTTTCATTATCAGCCTCAACGTAAGCCGCCACTCGGGGTGAATCATGCCGGATATCACTTGGCAGAACCGCCTCTGCTCCGTACACCATGAAGAAAGGTGTATAACATGTAGATCTGTTAGGCGTTGTGTTGATGCTCCATAGCACAGAGGGTAACTCCTCCATCCAACAACCCGGAGTTCGCTGCAAGGGAACTAAGAGCCGGGGTTTGATACCTTTCAGGATCTCTTGATTAGCTCTTTCTGCTTGACCATTAGACTGAGGGTGAGCAACAGCCGAAACATCAAGCCGGATGTGCTCTCGTTGACAGAACTCTTCCATGGCACCTTTTTCATGAACTGAACCGCCGTGGCTGCATCACACTTACTGACCGGCTCTGCTTCAACCCACTTGGTGAATTTATCCACTGCCACCAACAGGTGTGTCTTCTTATCCTTAGACCTTTTAAAAGGTCCAACCATGTCAAGCCCCCAGACCGCAAACGGCCAAGTAATTGGTATCATCCTCAATTCTTGAGCCGACACATGAGCTCGTCGTGAGAATTTTTGACATCCGTCACATTTGCTGACCAGATCCTCCGCATCAGCATGAGTCGTCAGCCAATAGAAACCATGAAGAAAATCCTTGGCCACCAGAGATTTTGAGCCGGCATGATGACCACAATCTCCTTCATGAATCTCACGAAGTATCTCCTAACCCTCCGCAGGCGATACGCAACGTTGAAACGCCCCAGTGATGCTGCGGTGATGCAACTCGCCATGAACAATTGTCATGGATTTGGACCGCCTGATAATTTGTCTTGCCAAGGTCTCGCCCTCGGGCAACTCTCCCCGAGTCATATAGGCCAAATATGGAACTGTCCAATCTGGGAAGGCGTGGAGAGCCGCCACCAGCTGTGCCTCCGGGTCTGGCACTGCTAGCTCTTCCTCTGTAGGCACTCTGACAAAAGGGTTATGCAAAACGTCAAGAAAGGTGTTAGGCGGCACCGGCTTACGCTGAGACCCCAGCCGGCTTAAAGCATCAGCCGCCTCATTCTTCCTTCGATCAATGTGCTCTACTTGATAACTTTTGAAGTGCCCGGCCACCGCATCAACTTCACGATGATAAGCCGCCATAAGGGGATCCTTGGAGTCCCACGTGTCTGACACTTGTTGAGCGACGAGGTCTGAATCGCCCAAGCACCTTACCCGGCTCAAATTCATCTCTTTGGCCATCCAGAGACAATGGAGTAAAGCCTCGTATTCAGCTGTATTATTAGTACAGGGAAACATAAGCCAGAGCACATAGCAAAATTTGTCACCACGGTGGGCGCCAACTGTCGTGGAATTCTCACGGCAGATGTCCTCGTGCAAGGACTTAGTCGTGGAGCCATCGCAACTAGGAAGCTTAAAGGGGTTAATCGGGACAAAGGACACGAGAGGTTTTATACTAGTTCGGCCCCTTGCGGAGAAGGAAAGCCTACGTCTAGTTGGGTTGGTATTGCTTGATGTTTCGATGACCAGGGAGCGGAATACGCTATGCCCGGCTCTCGATGGGTTGTTTCTTGCCCTAAGCCGCCAGCAGGTCGTCCCCTTATATACACGGGTTGACGCCCTGTGGCTTACAGAGTCCCGGCCAGCTTATAGACAGTATCCGGCTCGGTGACTAGTTAAATCTACCTTATGATACAAGTCATGCCATTGTGGCGGTTTACTACAACGGGCCTTAAGTCGCCTGTGGGCCTTAGGCCCTTTATTGAACCGTCATCTTCATGCTTGGCCTTGGGCTTCTTTTTGGTGAATCTTCCTTGCGTAACCCGGCCCCTCCTGGGCGGTTTACACAAATAGTTAAATCCCCAACAGTTACCGACGTAACCCAAGTTGCCAAGGGATGGTCCCGCACGGTGCTCTAGTTTGGACCAACACTCGGAGGAGCACTGGCCTGGGGGGTAAATAAAGATGACCCTCGGGCTCCGGAAACCCAAGGGAAAAAGGGCTAGGTGAGGCAAATGGTAAAACCAAGGTTGGGCCTTGCTGGAGGAGTTTTATTCAAAGCGAACTGTCAAGGGGGTCCCATAAATCACCCAACCGCGTAAGGAATACAAAATCCGGGAACATAACACCGGTATGACAGAAACTAGGGCGGCAAGAGTGGAACAAAACACCAGGCATAAGGCCGAGTCTTCCACCCTTTACCAAGTATATAGATGCATTAAATAAATAAGAGATATTGTGATATCCCAACATATTCCTGTTCGTCATGGAGCAATCTTCAACTTCACCTGCAACTAATAATGCTATAAGAGGGGCTGAGCAAAAGCGATAACATAGCCAAACAACAGTTTGCTAGGAAGGGTGAAAAAGGTTAGAGGCTGACATGGCAATCTGGAAGGCTCGAAGAGCAAGTGATAGGTAGCACAGCAAAGCGATAGAACGAAGCAACTAGCATAGCAATGATAGTAGTGAGATCCAGGATAGCGGTCATCTTGCCTGAAATCCCGCTAGGAAGAAGAACGAGTCCATGAAGAAGACGAACGGATGAAGATGAACCAAGCGTAGACGAACGAATCCTCACGGTCGCAACGAAACGGGAACTATCGAGAAGAAGCACACAACATAGTAAACACACCACACATAGACAAGACATGATGCTCAACCAAGTATGATGCATGACAAGGCTAGATGAGGCTACTCATGGCAAGAGATGATGCAAACAAGAGCAACACATCAAGGCAAGTTTAAATGAGGCCGGAAACAACATATAACAATTCCGGTAAGTCCTCATATGCAATTTTCGAAATTGGTCCAGAACTGAATAAACCTTATGTTCAAGTTGTTAAACAGCACCAAGATGATCTACACGAGATTCTAGTCAAGTTACATATAAAGTTCATTTAATTCGGAGCTACGGCCTAGAAGATATGAGCAAAACAAGTCAAACATGGCATTGAGGCAAAATGCATACAACATCAAGCAAACACTCTCAAAACATGGATGCAAAATGATAATATGAAACTACATGCAAAACTAAGCAAGTTTCATATAGAGCACACTCAAAACGGAGCAACGGTTCCACACATACACGATATACAAGTTTAAAGGACAAGCTGTCCAAAACAGCAACTAGGCATATTGCAAGCACCAAAACAACATGCTACGGCATCTCAACATAAGAACAAAAGGCATGGACATGATGTACAGGTAAAGCATAAAAAAACATGAACACTGAGCTATCTCCATAAATCACTAGAACATGCTCAAAAAGACATGGCAAGAATGCAAATAATAACAGTTTCAGACTTTGCAGAAATAACATCAGGTTGCAATGTTTAGAGCTATCAAACAGCAAGCTAAAGGAACTTATCATAGAAACTTAAGGCATGGAATGATACTAATAAATGCATAAAATAAACTTCCCTTACTGACCATGAGCCAAAAAGGATCAGAAGATATGATGGCACCCATGTAAACATGGCAAATGATATGACAGATTCAAACATGTCAGGAACAACAATAAGTAGGCATGTTGGTGAGCTTGTACCACTCACCACAGATCAATAAATGGCATGGCAAGGCAACCAGAAGTTAGAAGACATGTTTATGAAGCTAAGAATGGCAAGAGAAAGTTCATATGGTGCATGGATCACTAGCAAAACACATTGCAAAACTGAACTTACTGTTAACAGGATGACAGCAACATTATTTAGCAACTTTGGAGCAATATAACAACAAGCTACAGCAGGATATAAATGCAACAAGGGGCATGGATGGATAGATCATGACATGCTTAACAAAACATCCTTAGTAAACATCTCCAGATTATGCATAGAATGACTAGTAGCAGCAGGTTTACATAGTATCACAAAATAACAGATTCAGCCTAGCAAAACAGCAACAGCAAGTACCCTACTTAACAAGCTTGATGCACTCAACACAAGACTCACAAAAATACATGGATCGCACCTCTGTAAATATGGCATGATGTAGCACAAAACATATGTAGAGCTCATGCTCATAGGATGCACACACAAAATGCAATGAAAAAGACAAATCACCAAGTTATATCAGTTTCAGCAGATTAACATCATATAGCACTCTTGCGACGACGATTCAGGCATCAAGATTAGCTCAAATGAACATGGTGCAATGGAATGAAATGTAGATAATCTCACAATGAACATTTTTACATATCACGCGCACAAAATGGGGCAGTAAGCATGGAGATAAGATGCGATGAACATGGCATGATATTGTAAATATTTTAGGGACTTAAGGAAATTTCGGAGGGGGGGAAAGTCAACCTTCGAGATCCGAATCTGGATCTGGATCACGGCGGGGCCGGGCTCGCTGGAGCTGGGCGGCACCGGCGACGAGGGAGGAGGCCGGAGAGGGCGCCGGCGGGGCTGCGGCGAGGGGAGCCGAGGAGGCGGAGGCGGCGCCTGCGGGACGCGGCGGCGGCCGGCGACGGGGCCGCGGCGGCGGACAGCGGGCTGAGCGCGCCGGCGGCGGAGGGACGGCGCGGAGGAGGCCGATGGCGGGATCCGGCGAACGGGCGGCGGCGGCGACGACGCGGGAGGCTGGGAGGCGGCTCGGGCCCGGAGGGCCTACTGCGGGCTCGCGGGCCGGCGGCGCGGGGCGGCGGCGGTCGCCACGTGGTGTGCCCCGAATGGCGCGGGCGGCGGCGGCTGGACGTGTCCGGCCGAACCGGACGTGTCCGGCGGCCCGGAGGGAGGAAGGAGCTAGGGTTAGGGGATTCATCCGCGAAAATTGAGGGGAAGGGCCTATTTATAGATTGAGGGAGCTAGGAGAGTCCAAATGAGGAGCGGTTTTCGGCCACGCGATCGTGATCGAACGACCGAGAGCATGGAGGGGGTTAGGATGGGTTTTGGGCCACTTTGGAGGGGTCTTGGGCTGCAACACAAAGAGGGCTTTTACGGTTACCCGGTGAACTGTTGGAGTACCAAACGACCTCCAAATGGCACGAAACTTGACAGGCGGTCTACCGATGCTATACCAAGGCCGCTTGGAAAATCATGGTCCATTTCGAGAATGTTTAACACCCACTCACAACAGGAGACAAAAGGGGGACGCCGGAGGACATAGGAGTGCCGGATTGCAAAACGGACAACGGGGAAAATGCTCGAATGCATGAGACGAACACGTATGCAATGCAATGCACATGATGACATGATAAAATGCAACACGCAAGCACATGACATGGCAACGACGGCGGATAACTGGCAGACACCTGGCGCATCGAATCCGGGGCGTTACAGTGGGCTCAAGGGTGGCTTGCTCAGCTGGCGTGGGCGGGCTCCCCGGCAACGGTCTTGCTAGGGCCGGTGAGGCTGCCCCGGCAAGGGTCCTTGCCGGGAAAACCTGCTTCGCCCATCCGATCCTTGTGGCCTTGGTCCTTGTCGTTGCTTTATTTGTCTTGTGCCCTCGGCTTCTCTCCAGCCTCCCTTCTCTGCCGTGTGATGCGTGGCCGTGGTGAGCGGCTCTGACTGCCCATGCACAAGTAAAGGGGTCAAAAGGAGAGCCCCTACTTTTGTACACCGACAACGCCGACAGGGATGGAAGACGTGGCCACATCCAAAGTGGGTATGACTCCTATCGTCTTGTCTTTACTTTGCCAACTATTTTCACGGTCGACTAAACTCTTGCGGACGATTCTTCTGCAGCTTTGCAGAATGTTATTAAACTTCCAGACGATGATGATGATGTGCCACAGAAGCCCACCGGAAGGAGGAGCAGGACCTCAGGCAGGAGGGTGCCAGCCAGCAAGACACCCCAGACGATGCCAGCATTAGAGCCAGTGATCCAGCAGTCCGGAGACGTCAATCGGGCTTCTGTTACCTTTGCGGATCCTGTGTCGAGTGAATGCCCTTCAGCGTCGACTGCACAAGTCCCTGCTTCGTCTATGCAACTCCATGCCTCTGATCCCCAGGCTGCTGCAACCGCTCCTTCAGCTCCGCTTTTCGCCACCCAACACGTCCCAGAGGATCAGGTGAGCGCTGCCAAGGAAGCCATACGCCAAGCAGGCCTTATGATGGAGCATATGAAGGTGGTGCACGAGACTAGTCAGGCTGCATATGATGCCAGCTTGGCTCTCCAGACCAACGTCCGGGTTAGTTGACTGTCGACTGATCCTTAGCTTGATGCTTGTTCTGTTAGGATATGCTACATGAAAACTGATGCTTTATTATCCGTAAGATGTCCGTGGATGAGCGATTTGGAACCTTTAATGTGCATATATTGTTAGTTTGCATCTTGCATTGGTACACCCACTGGATGTTTCAATTTTTGTTGAGTAGTTTCTCCACTTGAGTCGACTAAGTTACGTCGAGTGTATCATTGGATCAGTGGGGGCACGCAGAGTGCACCCACTTGGTGTAGTCTCCGAGACCGTCGTCGAATGTTTGATTCGGCGGGGGGTCTTTGAACGGAATTTTTTATTGACATTCTTCCACTCAGTCTAGGTGGACCATGTCGAGTGGAATCTGGACCAGTGGGGGCATGCTGAGTGCACCCACTGCGTGTAGTCCCCGAGACCGTAGTCGACTGCTGGCAGTCGGCTATGGTCTGAGTACGACTGTTGCCTTTCTTCTTTTTCTTTTCTTTTTTTCCGACTGGACGGACCAAGTCGATTGAAAAGTAGAACCAGTGGGGACACGCTGAGTGCACCCACTGGGTGTAGTCCCCGAGACTGTTGTTGGATGTTTGATTCGGTAGTAGTCTTAGAACTCTTTGAACTTGTACTTTATTGCTCAGAAGCAACCAATCTTTGTTTCTGTCGACTGACTGTTCCCTGACCGCAGAGATCTTGTGAGCTTGGAGCCTGGTTCACTGACTTGGAGCAGAAACAGATTCAGCTCAATCTTGATCTGGAGTTGGCCAAGGAAAACTTGCAGAAGGCTAAGAATGAAACTGCTAGTATGGAAGGTAAAAACTTTTCGACTGATTCTCTTGCCATCTTTTCCCTCCTTTTTCTGACCTGAGTGTTATTCCTTTTAGAGAAAATGAGGCAGGCCTTGGAGAAGAAGGATCTTGACCTTGCGGCCACGAAAAAAACGGCGGAAGAGAAAACAGCACTCGCCGACCAGAAGCTGGCTTCAGTCGGGAAGTTAGAAGAAGAAAATACCAAGCTGAAGAGTGCTCCTGATGAAGCCAACAAGGAAGTGACGCGACTGAAGAAGAATAAGGGGACTCTGACTGACAAAGTGGAAGACCTCACCCGCAAGAGAGATGAGCTGGAGGTTTATCTGGGAGGTCTCGCCAAGAAGTTTTTCCTTATGCTTGAAGGTACTTTCCCTTGTCCGACTGATTTGTTATCGTCGACTCGTTTTATAACTATCGACTCATTATTTCTCTATGAGTGCAGAATTCTGCCAAAGAGGAAGAGACTGGACGAATCGAGACGAGCTTGGACCCCATCAACTCCCCTGTTAAAGATGAAGCTGCCATGAACGTGCTCCGACTGGAATCTCATCTTGCTATCGTCATGGACTACCTCGCTCGACTGAAGGTCGTGGTGTCGCGGATCGACATGGTGCTCTGGCCAATGGTGACGCTCCAGAATGACCTCGAGACTCTGATGACTCGACTCAATGAGATCCCCGGTCGAGTGCAAGAATGGAAGAAGTCATCCGCTCGGTGTGGTGCTGATGTGGCTATGTCTCTAGTTCGCGTCCACTGCAAAGAAGCCAAGGAAGAGAAGCTTGCAGCGATCAAGGTTGCCAACACCAAGAAGCTCGACTTCCAGTCCTTCATGGGGACCTTCATTGAAGCGGCTACTCGTATTGCAGATGGAATCGACTTGGACGAGTTCGTCGAGCCTGCCAGCCCTCCACTTGCAGAGTAAACAAACTTTATCTCCCAATTAAATTTGCCTCGGTATGCCGAGTGTTTTTGTAATCGTTTAACTCCTTCAGGCCTGATGCCCGAGTACTTTTATATGCGGTCCGGAACCTTGTGGGTTTTATCTGAACTTGATTTTTCCTTGAATATGCTTGTCTTTGTCTCCGAGTGGAACTTGTCTCTTCACTCGGAACAGACTTTTGAACTTGTGATGCAGCTCTGAGGAGAGGGTCGCAGACGACCTGCACCTCGTCATCCTTGAGGATCAAGATGGAGCATATGTTGTATTTGTGGTGCAGCTCTAAGGATAGGGTCGCAGACGACCTGCACCTCATCGTCCTTGCGGATTGAGATGGAGCGTACGTTGCATTTGTGGCGCAGCTCTGAGGAGAGGGTCGAAGACGACCTGCACCTCATCGTCCTTACGGATCGAGATGGAGCATATGTTGTATTTGTGGCGCAGCTCTAAGGAGAGGGTCGCAGACGACCTGCACCTCGTCGTCCTTGCGGATCGAGATGGAGCGTACATTGCATTTGTGGCGCAGCTCTGAGGAGAGGGTCGCAGACGACCTGCACCTTGTCATCCTTACGGATCGAGATGGAGCGTGTGGCCAAGTCCCCGAGGGAGAGGATTGCTCTTCACTCGGAGGTTATGAAACTTAGGCGAGTACGAGACTGCAGCTAAGCCCCCGAGTGAGAGGGTTGCTCTTCACTCGGTAGGATTTTTAAAACTTAGGCGAGTACGGAACTGCAGCTAAGCCTCAGAGTGAGAGGGTTGCTCTTCACTCGGTAGGATTTTTAACACTTAGGCGAGTACGGAACTGCAGCTAAGCCTCTGAGTGAGAGGTCTGCTCTTCACTCGATAGGATTTTTTGAAACTTAGGCGAATCGGGTTCGCGGCTAAGCCCCCTAGTGAGAGGATTGCTCTTCACTCGGTAGATTTTTAAAACTTAGCCGAGTACGGAACTGCAGCTATGCCTCCGAGTGAGAGGGTTGCTCTTCACTCGGTAGGATTTTTAAAACTTTAGGCGAATTGGGTTCGCGGCTAAGCCCCCAAGTGAGAGGATTGCTCTTCACTCGGTAGGATTTTTTGAAACTTAGGCGAGTACGGAACTGCAGCTAAGCCCTTGAGTGAGAGGGTTGCTCTTCACTCGGTAGGATTTTTAAAACTTAGGTGAGTACGTAACTGGAGCTAAGCCTCCAAGTGAGAGGGTTGCTCTTCACTAGGTAGGATTTTAAAAACTTAGGCGAATCGGGTTCGCGGCTAAGCTCCTGAGTGAGAGGATTGCTCTTCACTCGATAGGATTTTGTTTTTGAAACTTAGGAGAATCGGGTTTGCAGCTAAGCCACCCGCTGGGGTTTTTTGGACACATGCAGATGTAATAACAATCATTTAGGAGACTGTAAAACTGCTTCTTTGATAAACAAGCTGAAAGGTACTTCTTATTACATCTCAACAGTCTGCATGTTTAAGTATGAAAATGGCGGAGCAGCTCCGCATTCCAAGCGCGTGGCTCGTCTTTCTTGTGTTCCACATCGTACAGGTGATACCCTCCATTGTGGAGCACCTTGGTGATGATGAAGGGGCATTGCCAAGCAGGAGCAAGCTTGTGAGGTTGTTTCTGATCCACTCAGAGCACAAGGTCTCCTTCTTGAAATGCTCAACCTCTTACGTTTCTGGCATGAAATCGATGGAGGTCTTGCTGATAAATGGTCGACCTGATCAGGGCCATCTCTCTTTCCTCTTCCAGAAGATCAACAGCATCCTGCCGAGCTTGTTCTGCTTTAGCTTCTGAGAAAAGTTCTACTCGGGGTGCATTGTGAAGCAAGTCACTCGACAGCATAGCTTCATCCCTATAGACCATGAAGAAGAGAGTTCGACCAGTCGACCGATTTGGTGTTGTTCTTAATCCCCAAAGGACTGATGGAACCTCATCTACCCAAGCGCCCGCTGCATGCTTGAGGTCACGCATCAATCGGGGTTTCAGCCCTTGGAGGATCAAACCATTTGCTCTTTCTGCTTGTCCATTCGACTGTGGGTGAGAGACTGAAGCATAGTCGGCCCGAGTGCCTTGGGAAGCACAGAAAGCTCTAAACTCATCTGAATCAAAGTTTGAACCGTTATCCGTGATGATGCTGTGCGGGACCCCATATCTGAATGTTAATTCCCTGATGAAGCTGACGGTGGTACTTGAGTCGAGATTTTTGATGGGCTTAGCTTCAATCCATTTAGTGAACTTGTCGACTGCTACAAGCAGATGGGTGAAGCCGCTCCAGCTGGTCCTTAGAGGTCCAACCATGTCCAATCCCCAAATAGCAAATGGCCAGACGAGTGGAATGGTCTTCAAGGCTGATGCAGGCTTGTGGGACATGTTTAAGTAGAACTGACAACCCTCACATTTGTCGACTATGTCCTTTGCCATTTCATTTGCTCGCGGCCAATAGAATCCCGCTCGGTATGCTTTGGCCACAATGGTCCGAGAGGATGCATGGTGACCACAGGTCCTCGAGTGGATGTCATTGAGAATCATTCGACCTTCTTCTGGCGTGATGCACCGTTGAGCAACTCCAGTAACACTCTCCCTGTAAAGCTGTCCACGGCCAAAACCTCCATGATCAAGTCGACCACGGCTGGGATTTCAACTTCAGTCGGATCAGTAGAACTCTTAGGTTGCGGGGCCTCTTCTGTGAAGGATCTTCTTGAACTGACGGGATATGGAGATGCTCCAAGAACACATTGCTAGGAATTGGCTCTCGCTTGGAACCTATCTTCGCTAGGTCATCAGCTGCTTGATTTTTGACTCGGGGTATGTGGTGGAGCTCTAACCCCTCAAACCTCTTTTCCAATTTTCTCACTGCATTGCAATAACCAGTCATAGCCGGACTCCTGATGTCCCATTCCTTCATCACTTGATTGACCACTAAGTCTGAGTCACCATAAACCATTAGGCGTCGGACGCCGAGTGAAATGGCCATACGCAACCCGTATAGAAGTGCCTCATATTCAGCTTCATTGTTGGAGGAGTCAAAGTGAATCTGGAGAACATAACTGAGCTTGTCGCCTCGTGCGGATACCAGGACTACCCCAGCACCTGAACCATTCAACATCTTGGATCCATCAAAGAACATAGTCCAATGTTCCGACTAAATCTGAGTCGGTTGCTGCTTTTCAATCCACTCGACGAGGAAATCTGCTATTGCTTGGGATTTGATTGCTTTCTTTGCCTAAAACTTGATATCTAGCGGAAGGAGTTCAATCGCCCACTTTTCCACTCGGCTAGTTGCATCTCTATTGTTCAGAATTTCTGACAACGGAGCAGCACTGACAATCGAAATCGATTGATCTGAGAAGTAGTGTGCAACCTTCTTCATGGTCAGGTAAATTCCATAAACAAGCTTCTGATAACGCGGATATCTCTGCTTGGATGGAGTCAAGACTTCAGAAATGTAGTACACTGGGCGTTGAACTTTGTAGGCTTTGCCTTCTTCTTCCCGCTCGACCGTGAGCACTGTACTGACAACTTGTCCAGTGGCTGCAATATAAAGCAGTAAAGGCTCTTTGCTGATTGGGGCAGCGAGCACCGGCTGGGTGGAAAGCAGGGCTTTGAGCTCTGCAAACGCTGCGTCAGCTTCAGGAGTCCACTCGAACTTGTCAGATCTCTTCATCAGTCAGTAAAGAGGCAATGCCTTTTCACCAAGACGAGAAATGAATCGACTCGGAGCGGCCAAACAACCAGTAAGCTTCTGAACGTCATGCACACACACATGGCGTTTCATTCGGAGGATTGCACCAACTTTCTCTGGGTTTGCATCGACCCTCGTTCAGAAACAAGGAAACCGAGTAACTTCCCACCCGGAACTTTGAATGTACACTTCGACGGATTAAGCTTGATATCATATCTCCTCAGGTTGCTAAAGGTTTCCGCGAGGTCAGTCAGCAGGTCAGAACCTTTACGCGACTTAACCACGATGTCATCCATGTATGCTTCCACATTCCGACTGATTTGAGTGAGCAGACACTTCTGAATCATGCGCATGAATGTGGCACGGGCATTCTTGAGACCAAAGGGCATGGCAACATAGAAAAAGCACCCGAATGAGATGATGAAAGCTGTTTTTATTTCATCGGGTTCATACAGTCAAATCTGATGGTACCCGGAATATGCATCCAGAAAGGACAAACGCTCACACCCCGCAGTTGAGTCGACTATTTGGTCAATGCGGGGGAGAGGGAAGTGATCTTTTGAGCAGGCCCGATTGATATGCTTGAAGTCAATACACATATGAAGTGAATCGTCCTTCTTGGGGACCATAACCACATTGGCAAGCCACTCACAATGGTATATCTCTCGAATGAACTCAGCTGCCAGAAGTCGGGCCACCTCTTCGCCAATTGCTTTTCTCTTCTCCACGGCGGACCGATGGAGATGTTCCTTGGCAGGTTTTGCTTTCGGATCGACTTGCAAATGGTGCTCAGTCAGTCCCCTGGGTACACCTGGCATGTCAAAAGGTTTCCATGCAAAGATGTCCTAGTTCTCACGGAGCAACTGGATGAGCGCTTCTTCCAATTTGTCGTGGAGTGTTGTTGAGATATGAGTCGGAGCAGCATTGGGATCGGTTGGGGAATATGAACTGATTTTGTTTCACCAGACGACTGAAATGCAGAGTCTGAAGCAGGCTTCTTAGCTCTCGACAAATCACTCGGATCTGCAGTCTTCTTGTATTCTTCCATTTCTACTGCTGCCATTTGTTCATCAGCGATCTTTGAGCCCTTTTGAAGGCACTCTTCTGCTCGCTGCTGATTACCAGTGACTGTGATCACACCCTTAGGGCCAGGCATCTTTAGCTTGAGGTACATGTAACACGGTCGAGCCATGAAACGAGCATATGCAGTTCTGCCCAGGATAGCATGGTAAGCACTGTGAAAATCCACAACTTCAAACATCAACTTTTCCTTACGGTAATTCTTTGAATCACCGAAAACCACGTCAAGAGTGATTTGGCCGAGTGAATCGCCTTTCTTTCCAGGGATGACTCCGTGGAATCGCATATTGCTTTCGCTGAGCTTGGACATCGGAATGCCCATCCCTCGAAGGGTCTCAGCATACAAAATGTTCAAACCACTGTCGCCATCCATCAAGACTTTGGTCAGTCGGGTGCCCCCAACGACTGGGTCGACCATAAACGCTTGCCTCCCGGGGGTGGCAACGTGCGGTGGGTGGTCGGACTGGTCGAATGTGATGGGAGTCTTTGACCACTTCAAATATGTCATTGTTGCCGGAGCTACCATGTTTACTTCCCTGTTGATGACCTTCAGACAACTTTTGCTTTCAATGTCAGCAAAATTCACCAAAGTGGAATTAACATTAGGAAAACCATCATCATCCTCTTTGTCCTCATCCTTGTCAAACTCCTTCTCTTTCTCGCTGGGCCGACTCTCGCGGAACTGCTGGATAAGGAGTCTACACTGTCGAGTGGTATGCTTGGGATAAATCAGGTTCCCCTCTTCATCCTTCTTGGTATGAATATGACACGGCAAAATCCAACACATCGTTTCCTGCTTGATCTTTCACCTTCTTACGGATCCAGGGCCCTTTGGGCTTTCCCTTGAACTTTCCCTGGGTCACAACTGCAGCTTCACCGGGGCCTGCAGGTTCTGCCTTGCATTTCTGTTTCCGACCTCCTCCAGTGTCCTGGGCGACTGGTTTGCTCTTGCCACTACGGAGTCGGTCTTATTCCTCACCATTAAGTGTACCGAGTGGCTATTTCCATCATTCGGGCCAGAGTCATATCTCCTGTCCGGCCGAATTTCAGGTTAAGCTCTCTGTACCGGACACCTTCTTTAAAAGCACAAACAGCTTGGTGCTGAGATACATTTTCCACCATGTGATGCAAAGTGGTCCACCTCTGGATGTAATCCCTCAGAGTTTCATTCAATTTCTGCACACAATGTTGTAACTCAGTGAGCCCTGCGGGCCGTTTGCAAGTGCCCTCAAAAGTTTTGACAAACACTCGAGCCAATTCTTCCCAGCTGAAGATACTGCCAGGAGCTAACTGATTTAGCCAAGCTCTAGCTGAACCTTCAAGCATCAGGGGGAGGTGCTTCATGGCCACATCATTATTTCCACCACCGATCTGAACTACGACTCGGTAGTCTTCTAGACAAGTGTCAGGCTTCGACTCACCAGTGAACTTACTAACTCCAGTCGCCAACCTAAAGTTGGGAGGGATCTCTGCAGCTCTAATGGCTCTGCTAAAACACTCGAGACTAGAAACATGCACTCTGCTTCCAGTCGGGCGATCTCTGTCCTGCCCTTCTCTGTGTGCTCGGTTCCTGTCGACCAGGCCTTGCACAAAAATTGACCTCACATCAAACCCCGGCTCTCTTGGGTCGACTGGCATCCTCCGCTCATCGCTATACGGGCGCCTGTCATCATAATGCCGGGGCACATATGATACGCCCCTCGGAGGGGGCGTAGGCACACGACAGCGGTCATCACGGCCGAGCCGATGATCGTATTGCTGGTGGATCTGACCCAAGTACTGCTCTTGGCGATGCCCACGTCCCTCACGCCACGGAGGCGATCTTGGGCTATGAGCCGACTGGACTGTGTTAGCCACCACAGATCTGCTATGGATTCTGTTATGAGACTGAGATACTATTGTGTTTTCCTCTCCTGCTGCCCGGAGCAACGCCCGGATCTGCATCAAACCTCGTCCAGCCTCTGACTGGGACGGCTGGATGGACTCTGCTATATGAGCTGCATCCGTAAGATTCTGAATCGGAGTGCAGTATACCTGAGGTTCAGGCGGGAACAACTGACGTCGTCGACTGGATTCAGGGACCTGTTGCCGAGCGTGTTCGTCGAGTGAATGTTGAAGTTTCTCCAGCCGTGCGCGCTCAGCCAAAGTGGCCAGGTGCGCAGCCTCCAAGGCCCGGGCCTCGGTGGTCTCCCCAACGATCGGAGTGTGGAGGGCCTCCATGTTGCGACGGTGCAGGTCCTCCCTCTGCTGCGAAGTGAGGACTTCGGGATGATATTCCTCGTGAACACGCGACGGGTCGCCGCCGCCATCGCCGCCACCGTTGCGACGCATACCAGGTGGGCTGCGCGACGTGTCGACCATCAGGACCTCCACTGCAGGGTCGCTGCTGTCGCACTCGGACAGGGTCTCGACGGAGCCAGTCGATGGGTCGAACAGGCCGTAGAGAGATTCGTCGGGCTCGATTGCCGCGACTTGAGGGGTGGCCGACTGACGCGCCACCGCATGCTTCACCCACCGCTGAAGCCGCGACCGACCGGATCGCTTGCGACGGCGAACAGCGGGGAGCGAAGATGATGCGGGAGCCGACCAATATTGGGTCGACGGCTGCCACAGAAGGACGCCGCGAACGCATGCGCGAAAGTGTGTCGCCCCACGGACGGGGAGCGTCTCGACGTTGAGGGGGGCCTCCTGGAGCCAGGCGGAGTCGTCGGCGATGAAGACGAGCGCGCCGAGACGGATCTCGCGGCCCTCAACCAAACCGCCACCAGAAACCATGATGATGGGAATTGGAAAAAATCGCAACCTCACCGGAAAGTCGCTAAGAAACCTGCCCCACGGTGGGCCCCAATTGTCGTGGGAATAAGTCTGACAGTAGAATGGGGGATAGATAGGAGGAGGCAAGATCCTAGCTGCGGTGAGGTTGTGCACGCCGGATTTACGAATTCAGGCCCTTCTCGGAGGAAGTAACAACCCTACGTCTCGGTGCCCGGAGGCTCGGTCGATTGGATTATGCGTGAAGTTACAGGGGGTGCGAACCCTTATACCAGAGAAGGGGGTTGGCTTATATAGAATGCGCCAGGACCCCAACCAGCCCACGTTACAAGGGGTTCATTGTACATAAAGGTAGGACGTTACTGGTAACGCCAGCAATAAAGCCATATAAATGATCATTAAGACCATGGAGTGAACTCCTGACCATTGCCATTCTGAGTGACTTTAGATCTTCTATCTTCCGAGCGATTCCTGATGTGGTCGAGTGAGTATATCCTGGTCGAATGGAATTGAGTTACCCGAGTGAAATGCTTTTGGTCGAGTGGGTTGCACTCTGAGATGATTACAGTCGGTAGATGCTGATGTATCTTGAATGTCTTTGACTTTAGAGCAGTGTCCTTGGAAAGGGTGTCTAGGTCGGGCCCATTACCCTACCCTAGATACATATCATCGTCATCAGGCCCAGGATGCTCTAAACATTGTGCCATGCGGACCGAACAATAAAAACAGGCAACCAATCGACCCGTTTGCGTCCAGCACGAGTCAGGTCAGGCCTCATGTAGGCAACCAAACGCGCCCTACAAGTCTTTCCATGCCGGGGGAAATCTGAGCAGCAACCGCTGCCTTCAGAGGTAGTCCTAGAGAGGTAGTCCTAGTGCTGCATCGGTCTGCTCGCAGCTGATCTGTAGTGGGCGAATAGCTTTGCCAGCCCAACCAAGAACGACCACACTGCATGCTCGGACACCTACCAGGTCGGGCGTTGGTTGGTGTCACCAACCAAAGATACAATTGCTTGACTACGGAGGGCGACTGCACGAAAGCTTTAGGTAGGTACTCCTTTCGTTTTAAAATAGATGACTCAACTTTGTACTAAAGTTAGTAATACAAAGTTAAGTTATCAATTTTAAAATGGAGAGAGTACCTCGGTAACTATCATATGAGATGATTGAATTTCAAAATGTAACTGTGCTATAGTTCGACGGTCCAACTCTTGGGTCAATAAGAAATTCATACAACGGTTATGTTGCATGCTATTTTAAGAGATGTTACATAATTAGTACTCTCTTTGTCTTAAAATTCTTGTCTTAAATTTGTCTGAATACGGATATATCTAACACTAAAACGTAACTAGATACATTCGTATTTAGACAAATCTAAGACAAAATATTTGGGACGGAGGGAGTATAAGTATTGATAAATAAACATTCTTTTATTGTTTTCTCTTTGTGCAAAACTCTAGTGATCCAGAAAACATTTTTTATCATAATTGCACAAGTATTGATCCATATTGTAGTAAGAACCATACGAGTAACAGAGTCAATTTGTTCAGATTTTTGGTCTGGTTTCCCACATAAACTCAATCATTATTTTCGATCCGGTTTCTCAAATAAACTAGCCTAAGTTTTTTTGAATTGAGATTAATATACATGTGGGAATCTCCCCACCCCCTGCCCGCCCCGTTGACAAATTCAAAATATATTGTATTGAGAATTGAAAAGTTAAACTTCAAAGCTACTTGAACAGTCAAAGTAAAGTATATACATGTTGACGTTGTTGTATTTGACAAGAAAATGTTCTTCAATCCCCATGTGGGTTATTTATGCGTGGAGACATTAGCTTCAATCCTGGTTAGCATGGTCAAGAGGCTCGAGAACTAGGCATTGTATGACAACATGTCGGTCCTTATATGCGTTAGCAGGGAGATCTTCCGTAGACTCGCCCGACCTTTTAGCATCATGTTAGAGTATCTTCAAGAGCTCCCCAATAAATCTCCAACAATACATGGTTATTTGAGTTCTCTCAATAAATTTGTTGAGCTTTTAGGGTGTGGTGCTTTTGCAATTCCCTAATAAACTGATCCACAATACTAAACCTGACATATGGGTCCCACTTGTCAGTGAGGTATCTCTCGAGACCACGATGGAGAACTACAATGGTGGCATACTGCTCGGCAGCAACAATGATGGCGGCCCGATGGGCATTGGTGATAGTTTGATGACATACCATGTATTGGAGGAGGTATTGGGGTAGAGTCGGTGAGGCAACTCCACCTATATAAAGGGGAATTTTGGTAATTTATGACGATCACAAAAAAATATTGGCAAAAAGGAGGTGCCGGAGCGCGTTTTTTGGCACAACTCCCGCGATACAAGAAACGGATAAGGGGGAGCCACCCAAGATTCTCTTGTACATGAATTTGTATAATTTTTAGTTTGCTAATGTTTGTCTAGTTTTCTATTTTGGGTCAAGTTCTGCAAAAACTTTGGAATACTTGGAGCTTTATGCATGCCACAATGTGGAATCAAGAGATATCACTTATGTGAATGCTACAAACAACAAGCCATAAGGATAGAAAGCCATGTGCAAAAATGATAAGAGAGATCCATGTTTCTTTTGTATGGAACATATGTGACATATTCGCTAATGATTTTTTTATTACTTTATAGGTTTATGTGTACCCGTGAATCGTCTCAGTTTGTATAAGAACTTCAAAATAGTGGGTTGAACTCCATAATAACCATTAATATAAAGTTCGGAGCCCAAAAAGGGTATGACAAAGTCGCCAGATGGCTTTTGACGAAAATAATGGAGCGTGGTTCAAATAGTGGGTTGTACGCTGGGGCGTTGTTTCGGAGCACACTCCAAACTCAACTGCCAGTGCGGGAGGAACCTATGTCACATATGTCTGTCTTTTTCTCTTTGTGAATGGTGCAGTCGTCCGTATCAATCCCGCAGTTGTGATTTCCAGGGGAGAAACACACCCACTAATGGCCGCCGACACGTGTCCCACCCGACTGCGTTTGTTTCCTGCCTGTATGTGTCATTTTTCATTGGAGCGCGCCCTTTTTGGGCCCCTTGTCCCGCCGGAGTGCACATACAAACCGTAGTATCCCCGTCACCGCCACACTTAGCCATCCTCCTCTCCGCCCACTATCTTTACTCCGGGCCCACCTTTCTAGAGCCTTGTCACGCTCAGGCCCTCCTTACGGACCCTTCCCTAGGGAGATCGGAGAGGAACCGTCGAAAGGAAGTACTAAGAGAGGACATGGCGGTACTCCGAGACGATCCAGGCCAAAGCGCTCTGAGAGGCTGAATCAGTCGTCAGACCCGCCAGTACCTCTCCTGTGTGACGGAGGCGGCTATGGCAGAAATAGAAGTCATTGTCATGAAGGACTACAAGGTTGTGGTTGCCGGCTACATTCAAGAAGACCAGTGGTACGTAAATCGCGTCAAAACGCAAGTGGAAGCAGATGAAGTCACCCCTCATGTGAGGTGACTTCCACTAGGAGGAAGCCGGCGAAATAAAAATGTTTCATCGATCTAGGTCAATTTCAATTTCAATTTCAGTTAGGTGCTGTTGAAAGTAAGTTCCGAATCGCAATGTCAATGTAATGAATGTAATGTTCGATGCAATGTGAATCTATTGCAATTTCTTTGTGTGAGGAAAGAACAAAGACATCAATTGATGGGTCCACAGATTATGAGGACTATGAGTTTGTGCATCATCTCCGTGACTTTCAAATTTAAGGGCTGCGCTCCGAAATAGTCTGCTCGAGTTGCTCTAACCCAAGCTAGCATACGCAAAAGCCAGAGAGTGCGTGTGATACACGTACGCAACACAACAAATGATGGACGGGTAAAGTCCCAAACTGATCTAGATCACACGAGTTTTTAGAGAACATACCCAAAGAGCTCCAATATCAACGTAATCATCAACGTGACCGACATCAAAGTCCGGAAGAGATCAGTCACAATCTAACATAAATTAGCAGAGTGTCCGTGCGTTACTACGGGCTACAATGCATGTAAATAAATTGAACAAATAATTAGGGTCGTTTCCAAGTCCGACCCTCATTTCTTCCTCGTACGCCCGACCATGTTAGGACGTGAAACGGTTGCCTAGAGGGCTTCTCAAAATCCAACCGTTTGGACAGTCCATGGTACCCCAAATTCAGACCATATGTGTGAGAGAAATATAGTTGTTCATCATGTTATCTTCAGCACACTGCCCCAACACAAAAAAAATAACCATCCCACGATTGACCCTTCTCTTTTTTAGTGGACCCTGCTCTTCCTGCTCGGTATCCCGCCGTAGCAGGACATTGCTTGCTAGAACCTTCTCCTTTAAAACCAAACGATGCCCATATCATCTTCACCATGACACCCTATCTCCTTCACGCCATATTTCCCCGCGGACCGCCAACCACCACGCTCTCTGCCCCGTCGATCCAACACCGCCTGTTAGGTGTATATGCACCCATCTCTTAGAAATGCATGTTAAACGCATTTTTAAATGTTATAAATAATTCCAAACAAGATTTCTCGCCTACATCTCTGCAAAAATATGTGCGCAACACAAACTTTTGTAAAAATACATCATTTTATTTTGCCATTACAAAAAAAGCCAAATTTCAATGGTTGAAAATAGTGTTCCATGAGACATTTTTTGCACACGAAAAATAATTCCTTCGAATCTTTTTTTTGAACCGAGGCAAAAGACTTGCCATTTTCATTGATTAAGAAGAAGAGAATTGCCCGATTAATTAATGAAAAACCAGGCTAAAACCGATACAATCCAACCCACATAATATGGATACCACCGGCCAACCTGGCCACCAACATGGGATCACAAAGCTACAACAGCTGCACAGAAACCATTCAGCACATGCCAACAGAAGGCCACACGCGCGAACAACCGACAGCTCCGACTCTGACGACGATCATCACGAGGGAAATATGCAGTACTTGCGCTGACCGTGCCCTCCGTAACCGACCACCGAGCGCCTGTCATCGTCACCGCATGGACACACTCCACCACAGCTCGGCGCACACATAGAATATGAAAATGTACATGTGCAACAATTTTACATTTTTAAAAAACTTAAAAATGTGTCTTTCGAAGTGGGTGCAGATGTACTTGGGTTCATCCATGTATTTTCCCGTCCACAGCTAGCAGCATACAACTCATTTTGACCGTTCCCAAGAAAAAATAGACCAGCTACCAGCCACACATAAAATCGGGCCACCAACGATGTTGTAAGGACCAGGCCACGCAAAGTCTCCCACAAACACGTCCACAGTTGCATCTAATCAAGCTAAAAAAAGGAAGACACCATCCAACATATATCATGAGCACATCACATACTCCCTCCATCCCAAAATAAGTGTCTCAAGCTTATTACAAATTTGTATTAAAGTTAGTACAAACTTAAGACACTTATTTTGGGACGGAGGGAATATAACACAAGTATGCATACAGTCAAGGCATCCAAGAAATGTGTTGCATTTTGAGACCAACATAATTCATCTGTGTACTAATCAATAGTTAAAAATTAGCTAGAAATTATTTAGTCTAGCAGATAACTGGAAGTCCAGTCTACCAGGAAGCTAATCACAAAAACATGATAAAAATCGAAACCATAGTCTTTCTATTCCTGGCAATTGATCATCCTATACAGGAAGATATAGTTCATATACCATTATTAAATAATCTAGGCATATAGGTACACAAGAGCCACAAGACTGATCCGAGTTTCAGCTTAACATCAACCAATTGCTTACAGTCCAGAATAGAGTCGCAAAATTGCATCGAGAACAGGATCTGACACTTGCATTGTTGTGTTTTCCCACTGTATATCTGACACACACACTACATGCACTCTGCAAATATGTATCCAACCGGCTCTGCTCTACGGTTACTGGAGTTTGCAGACTTCTTGGCCATGTTAGGTAAAGAAGCTCCATAAGTGTCATTTCATAGCAAGATTGCAGCCACTCCTGCCCCTCCTATATGTAGTACTTGAAAACTTCACATGAAGGCTGTATCAAAGTGAATCTTGTGAAGAGAGTCAATTCAGCTCTAGTGTTCAATGTCACAATGTCAGAAAGCAAGCAATAAGAATTCAGTTATATGATCAAGCCCTCAACCGGAACCCGCGACATGCCCCGACGCTCGGTCCCCATCCCGCACTATTGTGGACGCCTCCAACACCGGTGACATCCCCGAGGTGCCCCCAAGCCAACGCGTGAACTGGATCCAGCGACCAGGCGCGTCCATCGGTTGGGATCTTGGCCAGCGCCAGCGGCTCCCTTCAACACCGCCGCCCTCTGGAAATTTCTCACTCAAGAGAAATGGGAACTTCTCACTCAAGAGAAATTATCTTTTGAAACTAAATATTATAGACTAAATTACTAACAGGATCAATGTTCTGACCATGAGATAGTTACAGTGCCCTCCATAGAAAAAAAGAACTTGAATTGGAGATCGATATAAGTGATAGCTCTTTCACCGTCGTTGAAGAAAAATATAACTGTTGCACCATGCTAGGCACTCAGATAAACCCCAAACATATTGTATATTTATTTGGAAGAAACTTCAACAATATAAGAAAATCTAGGGATCAAAATGGTAAACTGTTTTATGATCTTGCACAAGAAATCAGTAAAACTTGCAAAGCGCAATTGCAGATCATGTCCTACTATTCTCAAAATTCAGAGATGTCATAAACTGAAGCCACTTCTGTTTAGGCTAAAACGGAGTGTCGTGATGTTTGTTTTGGGCGAATTTCTTTTGGCAAACTTAGTGATGCTCTAAAAAACCATAAACCAAAGCAAATGCATGTTGTCTGTTCACTTTTCCTTTTATGTAGGATCTGCTGAACTGATGAGTTGAATAATTGTATTTGGAATATGATATCATATATAGTAACTCATTGCCTGCTACCAATACAAGAAACCTCAGATGAAGCATATGACAAGGTTTATCAAACAAGCAAGTAGGATTAACCTCCAGTAAATTACATCAAGATGGAAGCTTTCTATTTAGTAATCCCTCCGTCCGAAAATAAGTGACTCAAGTTTGTACTAACTTTGTACTAAAGTTAGTACAAAGTTGAGTCACTTATATTGGGACGGAGGGAGTAGACAGGTAGTTGATGGGATGTTACCTGCAGGACCTTGGTCTTTTATCCTCCGAGCTGAGTTGTGCCACCATGAAGGACAGTCCTTCCAGTTCCACACGCTTGGACGGCCAGTGCCATCCAACAGCAGGTGGCGTAGTGGAGGCATGGGTGATCTGCACACGCACACACATCTGCTAGGTCAAGCGCCAAGGGAGGTGGTGCTGACCGACAAAGAACTCGCCAGAGACGCTTAAATCTGCAGTTCACCAAAAGATTTCTACCTAATATCCTGCTCCCAAATACATAGAAACTGTTTTTTTTNTGCTACCAATACAAGAAACCTCACATGAAGCATATGACAAGGTTTATCAAACAAGCAAGTAGGATTAACCTCCAGTAAATTACATCAAGATGGAAGCTTTCTATTTAGTAATCCCTCCGTCCGAAAATAAGTGACTCAAGTTTGTACTAACTTTGTACTAAAGTTAGTACAAAGTTGAGTCACTTATATTGGGACGGAGGGAGTAGACAGGTAGTTGATGGGATGTTACCTGCAGGACCTTGGTCTTTTATCCTCCGAGCTGAGTTGTGCCACCATGAAGGACAGTCCTTCCAGTTCCACACGCTTGGACGGCCAGTGCCATCCAACAGCAGGTGGCGTAGTGGAGGCATGGGTGATCTGCACACGCACACACATCTGCTAGGTCAAGCGCCAAGGGAGGTGGTGCTGACCGACAAAGAACTCGCCAGAGACGCTTAAATCTGCAGTTCACCAAAAGATTTCTACCTAATATCCTGCTCCCAAATACATAGAAACTGTTTTTTTTAAATAAGAGTTATATTAGCACAGGCACCAAGAGGAATGATATTGTATCATCTTCAGGGCATACCTCATGGAAAGCAATTTCATCATACAGGAACAGACGCATTGGACAACATCACTTTGATATGGAATAATGAAGAACAAACATGAGGCAGTTAACAATTTAACATGAACTTGTGGAAGTTTGGCAAGCAAGACTTGAAGTGTACATGATAAAATGAAAACTCGGTAAAGATTTATCTATGAGCAGCAATACATATACTTTACACCATTGATGTTCACAACCATGAGATCAGTAAAAATATCAAAGTCCATGAATGCAAAATAGGTCCACTTTGGTGCATCATCTAAGCAATTCATGGTGATAGACGTCTCACAATTGCCCAAACCACAATATAATCTTGAACACCCATGGTCCACAGTATAGTTTTCTAAAAGAAGGTATGCTCCANCTTGAAGTGTACATGATAAAATGAAAACTCGGTAAAGATTTATCTATGAGCAGCAATACATATACTTTACACCATTGATGTTCACAACCATGAGATCAGTAAAAATATCAAAGTCCATGAATGCAAAATAGGTCCACTTTGGTGCATCATCTAAGCAATTCATGGTGATAGACGTCTCACAATTGCCCAAACCACAATATAATCTTGAACACCCATGGTCCACAGTATAGTTTTCTAAAAGAAGGTATGCTCCATCGTCATTCTTCAAACGTGAGTAATTGCTTAAGAATTTGAAGAAAATAGAAAGTTTGTGCTGGATCACCAAACTGTAAGCCAACTGATAGCGGCGCAGGTAATCCCTATACTCTAGCTCACATTCACGTCACAGACCAAACCACTAAAATCAACCCATTATTGCAATAATCAAGGGCAAAGTCAATTGGGATTTTTACCAGTGCAGCCTGAGTCTCTCAGTATTGCAAATCCTTGTAAAAAAATGGGTCAGCCAGCCTTGCGCTCAGAAAAATTACACAAAATCATGATGTTACCAGGGTGTCAGATCAGAAAGTATTAGTCCATAAGAGATACACATTCGAAGTGCTCAAAAATAAGAACGGAACTCTTAATTGCTTGAGACAAGCTGAAAAGGGTAAGCTTGTGTCTTTTTACCAATAAAGTTTTCATCTCCTGGATGTGGCGTGAAAATATTATTATTTTTGTTTCAGTCACCTTATAAAAAAACATACAATTTCTTAGTGCTCCTAGAGAATCATAGGACATAGTCAATGGATTAATTAGCCTACAGAGTACAGACTGACCTTGGGACTCTCCTTGACAAGGAGCTTGCAAGAAGACACAGTTGAAACTGGTGCACCCCGTAACAATAATGTTTTTGCAGCTTGCAGTTGCTGCCATGACATTCATCCTACTCCATGAAAGAGAAAATTGGCAACGATGTTTAGGTTTGCCATCGCTGCATTCATGCTTATCTTTCATAGAAAGAACACAGCAAAACAATTCCAAATATCTGAATATCTGCTATTGTGTGCATGAAATTATTAGCCATCTAATTGTGACCAGGGAAATATATAATCAGTACATGGTGAGTTCAGCTTCTAGCGATGCAATAGATACATGTTCAGTATGATTAGATAATACAGAAGATTGACCAAAGACGGATCAAGGGCTGTGTCACGGCGGGGCATACCTATATATCCTCCCCTCTGGTTCCTTCACTATGACAAAACATCTGTTTTAGGAGCTATTGAATTCCAAGAAATTTTGGTGGTCATACTTTCTGTCAGGAAAATGTTAAAGGTCAAATACTCTTGTTAGGATCGGATTCACAAATAAATATACATGTTTGTGCGAGAGGTGCTTCTTCTGGATCATAGAAGATGGTCCAGTCATCTGGCCAAAGATACCACCGTTCTGGCCAAAGAGCACAACTACAGATAAATGGTTACAGATAGACGATGGGTCAGCTGCAATTTGCATCAATTATATATCATATGACATATGAAGATGACAACCCTATGATCTAGAACAAGGATAGCTACCAAAATCGAACAGAGGCGATGTAGGGGGATTTCTATTACCAAACAGAGAAAAATACAGAGCTGAGTAGCCCTTAATTAATGAGTTAGCCCACATCACCAAAAAAGGNTTCTATTACCAAACAGAGAAAAATACAGAGCTGAGTAGCCCTTAATTAATGAGTTAGCCCACATCACCAAAAAAGGGTAAACTGTTAAAGTGAGCTCACTTGTTTACCTAGGTTGGAATTCCAAGACCTCGGCGAGCTTGTTCTCGTAGGCGTCCTTCCATTGCACACGCCGCTATTAACCCATGTAGCCCTTCTGCGTCGTGCCGCCGCGTGGGTGGGGTATGATCCTTGCTGTATCCAAAGAAAAATTGTTAATGTATGATCTATGGAATCAAGTAGTGAGCTACCTGAAGTATCGATCACCTGTATATAAACCATGACATAATTTTGTCCCACCAATAAATTCCTAGCTGGTATAATGTCTGTAAGTTGTCTCTCAGCTTTGTCAATCAACAACTACTTTTGATTATCCTATCAATGGCTTAGTTTGACAAACATAAACAATAACCATAATTTAGTTGAAACATATGCATGACAGTTATCAGAAAGATAAGCTATGAGTGTATAAATTCCTGTAGTATCTCTCAATATACAAGCAGCAGTACAGAGCTCTGCTTATGAGGTTACAAACATCTTTGTATTCACCAAAAGATGATCATGATATTTTTATAGCAGCTCGANGTTGTCTCTCAGCTTTGTCAATCAACAACTACTTTTGATTATCCTATCAATGGCTTAGTTTGACAAACATAAACAATAACCATAATTTAGTTGAAACATATGCATGACAGTTATCAGAAAGATAAGCTATGAGTGTATAAATTCCTGTAGTATCTCTCAATATACAAGCAGCAGTACAGAGCTCTGCTTATGAGGTTACAAACATCTTTGTATTCACCAAAAGATGATCATGATATTTTTATAGCAGCTCGAAGTGCTGCCCGGCGGAGCTCAACCGGCGCGCCTCCCCCAGCAGCAGCGCCTACACTATTCTTGATGCAGAAAAGTATGATGACAGTGGAGAGGCAACATGGAGCCAGCAATTTGATGAGCATTTCAAGGTCGCACCCCACCTTTTCATGTCTCTGCTACGCTTTCTTATTCCCACGTCCACGTGGAGAATGTGGTTACCAGGTAGAGGTCTCCTACAAAAGAAAACTGAGTCAAAATGCATGCTACTACTAATACTGTTTTCAGTACAGAAAGAACAAGCCTAATCTTGAGAAAATGAGTTGTGCTGAACAAGCCTAATCCGTGTACAAAGGAGCCAAAAAAACATGTGAACATTACCATCACCCGTACAAGTAATTAATATAAAAATTTATCATGGAAATATTCCTAAACCTTTTCTAGGAATTTTGATGAGAGCTACCAGTTGAAACTAATATGTGTTTCTTCATGTGCCTTTGCTTTGAAACATCTAGTTAGCTAAGTTCAATAGTATGAGCATCAGCTTAAAAAAATAGTATGAGAATCAATTATACTTCTAGCCCTTTCGAACATCGTCATACCAAAGTAGAAATAATTCTCTTGTACAATCCATTTAATCTAATATTTTTCTTGAGTCTGCAAGATAAAGAATAATGATATTGGGTCATAGCCTCATAGGCATCATCTATACGTCTGCCAAATATTAACAACGAATGTGTTTAACCAAGGTTATCGCTCTGACCTTCTTTTCTAGCGACTTCTCCCAATTGAAGTTATTGCCCCCTTTGATTTCCCAATAGAAATTCTTTGAATCCTGCACTCGTAACACAAGTAGTTATGCGAATGCACACACAACACTTTGAAATGTGAAGGGATTAAACCCAGTTCAAAAATAATAATAACCGAATAGCATAAGGATGGATGGATGTTGTGCAACAATAGTCAGTCATTA
>LR880968.1:697701417-697717700 GCA_904067115.1 Aegilops sharonensis | reverse complement strand
ACTATGGCTGCGCGCATTTTACCTTATCCTACGCTCCCACCACATCAACCAAGCCGACCAGTACACGCTAATTAGGCCGGCGCGCTAACCAGGTCGAAGGGCGCGGGCGACGGTGGAAATGGTTGATCGTAACGCTTACAACCAAAACTGCTAGGGGCGCTTTGCCAACCTCCTCCTAGAAAACAATAATAGTAACAGGTTACCATCTCCATTACTATCTAAGCGTTGCCGGTAAAAAACGTAGGTCCATTACTATCTACACTTAATCTATTACTGGCAATGTTTAGGAAAGAAATCATGATGTCTTAGAGCCGGTAAAAAACATAGGTCCATTATCGTCTATATTTACTATATTACTGGCAATGAGTACTGACGCAAGATCATCGCGTAGCGGAGCAACACATAGTAATATAAATAAATGTGTTACTTTATTTTGCACATGCCGTTACCCTCCAAACCCGCCTTCTCAATGACCCGCGCACCCGCCCATGATTAGGAGCGGCAGCCGGCATAGCGGAGCGACATATGATAACAGAAATAAAGTGTGTTACTTTATTTTGCACATACCTTTACTCTCAAAATCTATCCTTTTCAGAGACCCGCGCACCTGCGTGTGATTAGGAGCAGCGGCCGGCACGTAGATTAACTAAAAATGCACGCACGCTCATAATAGCGCAGCCGTGTATATATATATATTCTCTAGTATTGCTAGCCGATCTGCATGTATCAGCTAGTACGTCCAGCTTGCCCATGCAGAGGCGGGAGCTACTATGTCCAATAAATTATCTAGCACCCATCTTGAGCGGGCGCCCTACCGTAATTAGCCTGTCTCTAATCAGGAATAGATGCAAACACGTACTTTGCTAGAGAGAGTGAAGTCATCGCCCAGTCGTCGGCCGCCATTCACTTGAATGCACCAATAAGAGAGGGCGCTGCGCACCATCAATACGCCCAGCCCCCTGCACCGAAATAACCACACCCATGATGAATTGATTGCTCCAATTAACACGGCCTGCTCAGCCTCTCCGAATCGATGTCACTGGGGTCGTCCTCAGTAACCTCTCGCAGCATGCTCAGCCTCTCCGAATCGATGTCGGAAACAACAGAATCCGGGTAATTAGCAGTCCCCGACGATACTCCTGAGCACAAAGATCCGTTGCTTTCCCCCATAATCGTATACATGCTATGGAAGACATGGGGGATCGATTAGAGCTCGTCTAATACTATCATGTTGAGAAAACAAGAGGATTCATATGGATCCTGACAGGCTAACCTGGATTTCTCTGTTTCTGCTCAAGCCATGCCCTCTTCCCCCATTGCGCCTCCACCAGCTCGAGGCTTCAAGAAGATGTACAGTGCTACAGATCGAGGGACGATTCGCCCGCTTGCTAAATGATGGTGCACCCAACGTCAGGGCATTTATGACCACACCACCGAACGGCCGTCCCAGCGTGTCGAGTCGCTAACGGACAAGGCTGTATTTGTACACAAATAAATGCGTGTTGGCCCACATGCGAGAGCGTATAGCGGGCGTATCCCCGTTGTGAAAAAGGAAAACACTGTGTTGTATTTGCGCGTGGGCAGGAGATGCTATATTAGCTGCTGATCACGACGCACTGCAGACGCACGAGATAACAACCTCGCGTGGCCGCATGTCCTCAAAATTCACGTCGGAAAAAAATACACAAATGTATGCTCTCAAAACAGGATTGAGTGAATTGAAGGGAGTATATGTTGTACAGTATGTTAACCACACCCACCTGCTTACCTTGTCAGTGACGACACAGCACTCACTACCTTCATTTTTGACTTCTCGCAGAGGAAAAACACATGTTCACAATGTCAATTTACACACACATGATATATCTATCAATTAAAAGCTAAAGTAAGGTTTGCAGGATAGATACACCAAACATGCGGGGGAAATGGTCAAAAATCAACTCCCAACCTCACCTACCCAGAGCACCACCAGCGAATCCTGCGTTTTTTCTCTCCGCTCAACAAACGCCCCGAAGACATGGCGGCCGCAGAAGCCTCCACGCAAGCGCACGTCTACGCACACAGCACACCCACTCTTCAAAGTTCAGACCACCATGAGATCAGACACTGCCTGCGGGCCGCAGTCCCGGACTCACCTAACGCCGTCACTACTCGTGGTTTTTTTTTTTTTTTTTGAGGGACACTACTCGTGGTTCTTTTGCACGTGCTCTGTTCGACAAAGTCAAACAATGTTTTACATCCGCGTTGCTCTTCATTATTTAATCGAATCGTTTCTTAAACATTGATAAAAACGTAGACATACACACTCGCATCATCATACACGTGCACTCACACACTATCCATAGAAGTAGTCATCATAGGCGCCCCGTAATTCAGAAGAACGTCTTCTCCCACTAAACATATATCATCGGAAATTTTAAAATAAATCCAGGATAAATACGAGCATCAGGATTTGAATCCTGTTAGGCTGGGGATATCACTGTCCTTCTAAACATCCAACCACGTTCGCGCCCGGATCAAAGTTGCGGGGTATCGAGATTAATGAAGCCATCACAGGCGTCTCACTAACGACGTTGTTGTTTCTTACTGAAAAATATTTTGTACTCCCTCCGTCCACAAATATAATATGTTTTAACTTTTTTTCTAATATGAATGTATATATAAAAATTTAGTGTGTTTGTTCAATCATTTCGGTCCGTACATAGTCTACGCTGAAATATCTAAAACATTTTATATTTACGTGTGAAGGGAGTATTAATGGAACACCATAACATTGAACTAGGGCTTGATTCCTAGTGTGTTGAAAGTATCATTGCACTTCAACCATTTAATCACTTTGATTAGCGGTTGGACTGTTTGTACATATCACGGTAGCTATTTTTCATATTATTTTTAGGAAATGTCGAACATATGTGTGTTATATAGTTCCACTTCCACGCAAAAAAATATATTTATGGCTACACCAATTATATGCACTACTCCCTCCGGCCTAAATTAGACTTATTATCACAGATTTAATATAACTTTGTACTAAGTCGCGGAAGGCAGAGGCGAAGTAAACCCGGGCATGGGCAGCCCGGCCCGACGACCCGGCCCAAAAAACCCGGGCCGGGCCGGGCGGGGCTTGACATTCGGGCCGGGCTCGGGCTTTGTTTTAGAGCCCGAAAGATAGTTCGGACCGGGTTTGGGCTTTAATTTTTCCGTATTTCGGGCCGGGCTTTCGGGCTTCGGGCCGGGCTTGCACGTGCGCGTACTAAAAAAACAACATTCGGCCCGGGCTCGGGCTTGAAAATATGGAGTATTTCGGGCTTCAGACCGGGCTCGGGCTTGAGAAATGAAGGTCGGGCTTTTACAAGCCCGGCCCGAAACCCGGCCCGGCCCGACGTTTGCCCGGGTTTAGGCGAAAGTGAGTAGGAGTGACCTCGACCAAGAAAGGACGGAAGAGCCTCTCCTCTCCTCTCCTCTCACCAAACTCACTCCGTCTCCTTCCCTACCTACCCACCGCCGTCAACTCTAACGGCGGCCGGGCACTCGAACTCTACCGCGCCCGTCCTTATTTAAGCGCACGGTGGCACGGTCATCTCCCCAGGGACAAAACAGAACAACCAACCCCACCCCGCCCGTTCCAGAGCGCGGTCACACAACAGAGCGGCAGCAGTTTCCGGGCCGTTCCCGCCCCGGCCGGCGCCATGGACTTCGTCTTCGTGGAGAAGCTCCTCGTGGGGCTCCTCGCGGCCGTGGTGGGCGCCATCGTGGTGTCCAAGATCCGGGGCCGCAAGCTGAGGCTGCCGCCGGGCCCCTTCCCGGTGCCCATCTTCGGCAACTGGCTGCAGGTCGGCGACGACCTGAACCACCGCAACCTGGCGGCGATGGCGCGCAAGTTCGGCGAGGTCTTCCTCCTCCGCATGGGCCAGCGCAACCTGGTGGTGGTCTCGTCCCCGCCGCTGGCCCGCGAGGTGCTGCACACGCAGGGCGTGGAGTTCGGGTCCCGCACCCGCAACGTGGTGTTCGACATCTTCACCGGCGAGGGCCAGGACATGGTGTTCACCGTGTACGGCGACCACTGGCGCAAGATGCGGCGCATCATGACCGTGCCCTTCTTCACCAACAAGGTGGTGCAGCAGTACCGCCCCGGCTGGGAGGCCGAGGCGGCCTTCGTGGTGGACAACGTCCGCGCCGACCCCAGGGCCGCCACCGACGGCGTCGTGCTCCGCCGCCACCTGCAGCTCATGATGTACAACAACATGTACCGCATCATGTTCGACCGGCGGTTCGAGAGCATGGACGACCCGCTGTTCCTCCGCCTCCGGGCGCTCAACGGCGAGCGCAGCCGGCTCGCGCAGAGCTTCGAGTACAACTACGGCGACTTCATCCCCATCCTCCGCCCCTTCCTCCGCGGCTACCTCCGGCTCTGCAAGGAAGTCAAGGAGACCCGCCTCAAGCTCTTCAAGGATTACTTCCTGGACGAGAGGAAGTAAGCTCTTTACTAGTCTTAATTAATTGAGACATCTTTCTTGACCCCTGTCTTCCTAACTGTCCATGATTAGCTGGGCCATTTGGCTGAAAGCGAAAGGCCAACCATGAGAAATCATAGGGATGGCATGATAGATTGCTGACATGGTGAGGCGCCTTGTGCGTGCCTGTTTGTGTGTGTGCAGGAAGCTGGTGAGCACCAAGTCTGTGGAGAACAACGGTGGGCTCAAGTGCGCCATTGATCACATCCTGGAGGCTGAGCAGAAGGGAGAGATCAACGAGGACAACGTCCTCTACATCATCGAGAACATCAACGTCGCTGGTACGCTTAGTTTCTCTTCAAATTTTCTTTGTTTCTGGCAGAGATTGCGTTGCATTGGCATTTACGTTTGTGAGATAGCAACACTGCACCATCGCGTCACATCTGGGGTTGGAGTATAGTGCGGGGCTGGAAGGTTGGTGAAGTGTTTGGTCCAGAAGCACCAGGACTATAGGAGCATTTGTCAGTTGTCACTGTGCACTGGTCAAAAATACTCACCTAACCTCAATTCGGTGTTCCAAACTACACCAGCCTTTTTTTCCTCCCGAAACTTATTACACCAACCTAATAGCACCAGCACCAAACCCTGTACTGTACCAGTCGCTTCTTCAGCACTCAGCAGTAGTGCCACCAATTATCTGAACGGCTTTGCTATTTCACATTTATCTGAAAACCCAGAGTGGTCTTCAATTGGCCCACGTGGATTTGGCCCCATCCATTGCAGGGGGCCGTCCTCGTGTAGGACGGTCAGACGGCAACGCACCACCATGTCCGTGAAACCATTTCTGTCCATGCCGACTGTGGCACAGTGCCATCCCATCTGCTCTCATTGAGTAGGCGGTAGCGACCGATCAGTACTGCGACCTGATTGCCAGTAGAAATGATGATTGTTGAAATGTTCAGGTGACGGCGTTTCCCATTCCTCTAATCCGTTTGCTCGTGAACTATGCAGCGATCGAGACGACGCTGTGGTCGATCGAGTGGGGGCTGGCGGAGCTGGTGAACCACCCGGAGATCCAGCAGAAGCTGCGGGACGAGATGGACGCGGTGCTGGGCGCGGGGCACCAGATCACGGAGCCGGACACGCACAGGCTGCCCTACCTGCAGGCGGTGATCAAGGAGACGCTGCGGCTGCGCATGGCCATCCCGCTGCTGGTGCCCCACATGAACCTCCACGACGCCAAGCTCGCCGGCTACAACATCCCCGCCGAGAGCAAGATCCTCGTCAACGCCTGGTTCCTCGCCAACAACCCCGAGCAGTGGAAGCGGCCCGACGAGTTCCGCCCCGAGAGGTTCCTCGAGGAGGAGAAGCACGTGGAGGCCAACGGCAACGACTTCAGGTACCTGCCCTTCGGCGTCGGCCGCCGGAGCTGCCCCGGCATCATCCTCGCGCTCCCCATCCTCGGCATCACCATCGGCCGCCTCGTCCAGAACTTCGTGCTCTCGCCGCCGCCCGGCCAGGACAAGCTCGACACCACCGAGAAGGGCGGCCAGTTCAGCCTCCACATCCTCAAGCACTCCACCATCGTGGCCAAGCCCAGGGTCTTCTAGAGCAGTGACGTACGTGCTCTGGAGTTTGGACTTCCAGCATTTTGGTTTGGTGTTGGTGTTGTACTTTCATAATTGTTCGCTCGTCTAAGTATACTTGATTATAGTATATCTGTCACAGAGTAGACACACGTTTGGTTAATGTTATCCGCAAGAAACCGCAAGAAACAGAGGAGCTGAAGAAATGTCGAACGGGGAGGAAAAGACTGGACGACTTCCATCAGATGTACTCCTGATGCTGCGATAAATTAAATTCTTGAAATATTGATGATTTTTCACAAACGAAATAATCCTCAGTTTGTTTCTTGTAAATTTCTGGATTCATTTGTAACGATCACTTCTGTGGAAAACTTGTCTACTCTAACACAACCCTATGGGAAGCGACGCCGTCCTCTTCATTTTCGTTTTCCTCGGAAAATTCCATGGTACTGACTATTTCTGCATTGCAAATTGCTTTCGGTTCAAGCAAAGCTATTGCAGGCATAGGTTGCATTGGTTGTGATGCTTCAGTTTCCACTAACTCACCTTTTTGCTTCTGCTTGTTCCCCAATTGGTTGTTGCACCAACCTTTTGGTGCTTAACCAAACCAATTTGGTCCAGGATCGATAGGATATAAAGTCTGTCTATATAGAGTAGGCGTCATGAAAAGTAAAGTGCCAAATCTACCACTCGGTTTTCTAAAATCTTGTTGTCTAAAATAGATAAATTATGATGTCAATTTTTTTAAAGAATCACGTTTCTTTTCGTATGGTCTGAAAACATTGCATTTTGTATAGGAGTTGTTGTACGGAAAGAAAGAAGGTAGATTACCTATATGAAAATTATAACTATTCACTTAAACCCCCAAACATTTTAAAACGACAATGCTTAACCCCTTAGGCTCTGCTTGGATTGGGTGCAAATTTTGTGTGCATCCATGTTTTAGCAGTAGTTTTCCTGAGAACATACAAATTGTAACTCCATTCAATCACTCTGGTATTTGAAATCCTCTAATTATTCAAATCCAATTATTCATCTTCTTTATGAGAATGATCTCATACGTCTACTTATAGTAAAAAGTGACAATTGTTGATGGTGGAGCGAGGGCGTGTATCGACATGTGACTATTTATAGTATTGAAATGCTTGTGTGGTTATATGATGCATATGCTCCAACAAAATCACCTACAAAATTTAAATAAACTACTAAAACTTGTCTCCAAAAAAGGCAGAGTTCCACAGTAAACTTGCCTCACCGCCGTATAATAGTATAAAAATTGTTAAGCACGTGTAGCATAAATTGCTGGTGTATCGTCACGATCATCAAGATAAAAAACAGTTGAAGAAGATATTTGTGAACTTCTCATTATCCCTTTTTTATAAATATTGTTTAGCATTGTCCTACTGGATTATATATGTTCTATATTATCGACTTTAGATGCCAGATCCTTACAAAAATGGTTGAATGGCACCTCTGTTTTTTCCTCAAACATTTGTTATAGGTAGTTTCATGAATGAAATCGATAATCCAATCTATTAGGTGCACCAACAAATTAAGACATGGGAAGTTCATAACCACTCGACTCAATATTCCACCATTACTAGACAAGGTGCTCATGGTACCCATAATTGTTATACGTGAATAGGAGATGTTCGAGACAAATGAAAAAAGAGAACCACCTCTTCATAGTGTAGTAAAATAGTTATGGACAATTTTATGCACTAAGTTTCAAATCCTGATGTTCATAGATAAAAAGCATACATCTGACTTTATATTAATAAAGCCACCAGAAACCAAACATAAGGTTCATACAACCCACATAAACAACCAACTAGGCAAGTTAACCTAGTCAGTACAGACTGCCACAACCGCCAACAGGAGTTCATGGCACAATGACCAACTACCATATGAGACAACAAAAATAAGAATAAGCAGAACACCGCGACTGTTATGACCGGTTTGGTCTATACCAGAAAGAGGCCCACCGGGCATTAGTATTAGGGGCTTGGCCCACAAGTTATCTTAGGCAAGTTACCTTAGGCTAAAGTTATAAATACTAGTTGTAAGACACCGTTTGAGATCAAGCAATAAAGATATTATAATCTTCTGTTGCCCGGCTCCCGAAGGAGCCGGAACCCTAGCCGCCGCACCTAACCCTAGCCGCCACGGCGCCTGCCCGCCGGCGCGCCCGCTCCAGCCCTCGTCCCCCTCCTCCTTGCCCATACAATCTACGCCGGAGGCCTGGTAGGAACCCTAGTCCTACCAATTTGGTATCCAGAGACACCAGGCCGATCATGTCGCTTCCTCCATCACCGCCGCCGCTGCCATCCACCTCCGCTCCACCACTGCTGCCGCTGGCCACCTCCTCGTCGATGACGGCGATCACGTCCGGGACCATCACCACCACCGCGCCAGCGTCGATCACCACCACGGCGGATCCGCCCCCGCTCCTCACACCCGAGGAGGTGTCGGGCACCCTGCGGGAGCTCGTCCAAGCCGTCCGGGGCATCAACCTCTACCTCGCCGGGAACCAGCCCCCGCCGCCGAGCGCCGCCACCACCGCCTATGAGCCGCCGCCGCTACAGTGGCCCACCCCGGCCTTCCAGGCGCCCTACGGAGGGGCGCCTCCGCCGCCGCTCCTGCTGCCGCACTACCCGGCCGCGGGAACGCCTTGGCCAGCGTGGCCGACCGCCACCGCATCGCTGGGGGGGGCGCCTCAGCAGTTCCTCCCGGCGCCACCGCCGTCCCCCACGACGCAGGCGACGATGCAGCAGCACCACCAGGCGTCGCCGCCATCGACAGCACCACCACCCGCGTCCCGGCCTACTGGCCGGCCCCTGCACCAGGTGCAATTTCCGCCCTCGCCATCGCCGATTCCCGCGTGGGCGGCCGGCTTGTCTCCGGACCCGGTGTATACTACGGCGCCGGAACACCCGATGCCCTCCCTCCGCTTTGATCGTCCCTCCAGCTCGGCGAACTACGCCCCAGAGATCACCGACCCGGCACACGCGCTACCGTTGACTGCAGCCCCCGGGCACGGTGGTCCGACACCCCCTCGCTTCGCCAAACTGGACTTCGCCACTTACGACGGCACGAAGGACCCCCTCAACCGGCTCAACCAGTGCGAGCAGTTCTTTCGAGGGCAGCGGATGCTCGCTTCGGATCGTACCTGGCTCGCGTCCTATCATCTTCGAGGCGCGGCGCAGACCTGGTACTACGCCCTCGAGCAGGACGAGGGAGGCATGCCACCATGGGAGCGCTTCCGGGAGCTCTGTCTCCTCCTCTTCGGGCCTCCTATCTGCGGGAGCCGACTGGCGGCCCTCGGCCGCTTACCTTTCACATCCACGGTGCAGGACTACGCCGACCGTTTCCAGGCCCTGGCGTGCCACGCGCCGGGCGTCTCCCCGACTCAGCGCGCCGAGTTATTTGTGGGCCGGTCTGCCGGACCATATTCGCGTGGACGTCGAGCTCTGAGATCCCCCCGACCTTCAGACGGCCATGTATTACGCCCGGGCCTTCGAGCAGCGGGCCCAGGCACTGCAGCAACCGCTCGGACGGGGCGGCCGCCAGCCCAGTCGCCCAACACCGACTCCACCAGCCTCGGGCCGGCCTCCTCCAGCCGCGACGGCCGCACCCCCGGCCACCACACGGCCCTTCCGTCGGTTGTCACCAGCCGAGCAGCAGGAGCGTCGCCGTCAGGGTCTCTGCTTCAACTGCGATGAGCCCTACACGCGGACTCATGTCTACCCCCGCCTCTTTTACTTGGAGACGGTCGACTACACCGAGGCGGATGACTCGCCCGACGCACCACCACCACCTGCGGCGACCGAGGACACGGCCGCGGATCCCGCGGCGACGGCGTGCGCCGTCTCCCTTCACCCCCTTGCCGGCATCCGGGGCGAGCGGACCATGCTGCTGCCCGTGACGATCCATGGCGAGCGACTGGTGGCCCTGCTGGATACTGGCTCCACCCACAACTTTCTGCCCGCGGCGACCATACGTCGGCTAGCACAGCCGACCACGGGTGGGGAGCGCCTGCGGATCACGGTGGCAAACGGCGATCGCCTCTGGTGTCATGGGCTCGCCCGCGACGTTCCCATCTCCATCGGTGGCGAGCACTTCTCCATTACCTGTGCAGGGATCGACCTCAGCTGCTTCGACTTCATCATCGGGGTGGATTTTCTCCGGACCCTCAGGCCCATCCTGTGGGACTTCGACGCGCTCACGATGACGTTCTGGCGGCTGGGCCGCCGCATCCGGTGGGACGGCCTTGGGGGCGCCGCGCCACACCTCCAGCTGGTCGCCGCGTCCCAGGAGGCCGAGCATCCCCTGATGGATCCCCTTCTGCAGCAGCACAACGACCTCTTCGACGAGCCACGGGGTCTTCCGCCCGCCCGGGTGTACGACCATCATATTCACCTCGTACCAGGCTCCACCCCCGTGGCGGTTCGTCCCTACCGCTACCCTCAGCTGCAGAAGGATGAGTTGGAGCGACAGTGTGCACTTATGCTCGCGGCAGGCATCATCCGGATCTCCACGTCGCCCTTCTCCGCGCCGGTGCTTCTCGTCCGCAAGTCAGACGGCACGTGGCGTTTCTGCATCGACTACCGCGCCCTGAACGCGCTCACGCTCAAGGACAAGTTCCCTATACCGGTGGTCGACGAGCTCTTGGATGAGCTCCATGGGGTGCGCTTCTTCACCAAGCTCGATCTTCGGTTGGGCTATCATCAGGTGCGCATGCATCCAGACGACATCGCCAAGACGGCGTTTCGCACCCACCATGGCCACTTCGAGTTCTTGGTGATGCCCTTCGGTCTCGCCAACGCCCCAGCAACTTTCCAGGCCCTGATGAACGACGTCCTTCGACCCTACTTATGGCGGTTTGTGCTTGTTTTCTTTGATGACATTCTTATCTATAGCGCCACCTGGGCCGAGCACGTCCAGCACGTCGCCATCGTCTTCAACGAGCTTCGGGCGCACCACCTCCACCTTAAGCGCTCGAAGTGCTCGTTCGGGACACTTACCGTCGCTACCTGGGCCATGTCATCTCGGCCGACGGGGTGGCTATGGACGCCGACAAGGTGGCGGCCGTCTCTGCATGGCCGACGCCTCACTCGTCGCGGGCTCTTCGCGGGTTCCTTGGCCTCGCCGGCTACTACCGGAAATTTATCCGGTAGTTCGGGATCATCGCGGTGCCCCTCACGCGGTTGCTTCGCCGCGACGCCTTCGCCTGGGACGACGAGGCGATGACGGCATTCGAGGCCCTCAAGGGGGCCCTCACGACGGGCCCCGTCCTCCAGATGCCTGACTTCGACCGCCCGTTCGTGGTGGACTATGACGCCTCGGGCGCCGGTTTCGGCGCAGTGCTTCATCAGGGCGATGGGCCCCTCGCTTTCTTCAGCCGGCCTTTCGCTCCGCGCCATCTTAAGCTGGCGGCATACGAGCGGGAGCTCATTGGCCTTATACAGGCCGTTCGTCATTGGCGGCCGTACTTGTGGGGACGGTCCTTCCACATTCGCACAGACCACTACAGCCTGAAGTTCTTGCTGGACCAATGGCTGTCGACCGTGCCGCAGCACCAGTGGATCAGCAAGCTCTTCGGCTTCGACTTCTCCGTCGAGTATCGGCCGGGCCGCCTTAACATCGTGGCCGACGCGCTGTCCCGTCGCGACTCCGACCTCGCTCCCTCCACCGACGAGTCCGCCGGGGCGGCCCTGTGCATCCGCTCCGGACCGACGTTCGGTCTCTTCGCCGACATTCGCCGCGCCACTGCGACGGCCGACGATGCCGTCCTTCTTCAGCAGCAGCTCACGGCCGATGACCTGTAGGAGCCTTGGCGCTTCTCTGACGGACTGCTTCTCCATGGGCGACGGATCTTTGTTCCTGCGCATGATGATCTCCGTCACCAGGTGTTACAGCTCGCCCACTCGGCGGGTCATGAGGGTGTGCAGAAGACACTCCATCGTCTTCGCGCCGACTTCTACATCCCTGGCGATTGCGCCCTAGTCCGCAACTGGGTTCGGTCTTGTCAGACATGCCAGCGCAACAAGACGGAGACCCTGAGGCCGGCTGGGTTACTTCAGCCCTTGGAGGTGTCGTCTCAGGTTTGGGTGGATATATCCATGGACTTCTTCGAGGGCCTTCCCAAGGTGGGCGGCAAGTCGGTTATTCTCACGGTGGTTGACCGCTTCTCCAAATACGCTCACTTCATCGCACTCAGCCATCCGTACACGGCGGCGTCAGTGGCCCGTGCCTTCTTCGATGGCATCGTCCGTCTCCACGGGTTCCCTGCTTCGATCGTCAGTGATCGGGACCCAGCGTTCACGGGCCATGTCTGGCGCGACCTCTTCAGGATGGCGGGTGTCCAGCTCCGCCTGAGTACGGCATTCCATCCTCAGACGGATGGTCAGTACGAGGTGGTTAATAAGGTCATTGCCATGTATTTGCGTTGTGTGATAGGTGATCGGCCTCGTGCTTGGGTGGATTGGTTCTCTTGGGCGGAGTACTGCTACAACACCTCTTATCACTCCGCCCTGCGCACGACGCCATTTGAGGTGGTCTATGGTCGACCACCCCCGCATATACTTCCGGTGGACCCGGAGACGGCTCGGACGGAGGTTGCGGGTGACCTTATCCGCACTCGTGACGAGATGCTTGCTGAGGTTCGTCAGCGTCTCCTTCAGGCACAGCAGCTGGCCAAGCACTACTACGACGATCATCATCGCGAGGCAGAGTTTGCGGTGGGTGATTGGGTGTGGCTGCGTCTTCTCCACCGCTCTACGCAGTCACTCGACCCGCGCGCGAAGCGCAAGCTCGGCCCTCGCTACGCCGGGCCCTTCCCTATCTTGGAGCACATTGGGAAGGTGGCTATCGTCTTCAGCTTCCAGCCCGTGCTCGCATCCACGACGTCTTCCATGTTGGGCTGCTCAAGCCTTTCCGTGGCGAGCCACCGGCGGCTCCTCCGGCGCTTCCTCCAATCGCCGATGGTCGCATTCTTCCCGAGCCGGCAAAGGTGTTGCAGGCGCAGCTCCGTCGTGGCGTCTGGTTCGTCCTCGTTCAGTGGGCGGGCCTTCCGGAGGAGGAGGCTACTTGGGAGCAGCGTGACGAATTCCGCCAACACTATCCAGACTTTCAGCTCAAGGACGAGCTATTTGCGCAGGCGGGGAGAGATGTTATGACCGGTTTGGTCTATACCAGAAAGAGGCCCACCGGGCATTAGTATTAGGGGCTTAGCCCACAAGTTATCTTAGGCAAGTTATCTTAGGCTAAAGTTATAAATACTAGTTGTAAGACACCGTTTGAGATCAAGCAATAAAGATATTATAATCTTCTGTTGCCCGGCTCCCGAAGGAGCCGGAACCCTAGCCGCCGCACCTAACCCTAGCCGCGAAGGCGCCTGCCCGCCGGCGCGCCCGCTCCAGCCCTCGTCGCCCTCCTCCTTGCCCATACAATCTACGCCGGAGGCCTGGTAGGAACCCTAGTCCTACCAGCGACCCTCCTTGGTATGTTGAGCTTGATCTCCACTCGAGATAGAGTTTGTCATAGCCCTTATATGACAGACCAGCAGCTCCGCGACATCCTTATCGCCCTCTTAGTCAATGATTTCCACTGCTGCAAAAGAAATGACATTTTGGAAATACAGTCAACCGACTTTACTGGAAAGTAGTGCTCAGTGATAAACCTGTTCATGATAGTCCACAGGACCGAACACATGGCCCAAAAAACAAATCAAAACAAACTTTTATGTTGTCAAAGGCGTAAGATCATTGAATGATGAAGGGGCCCAAGACACACCCAGCCACGATCAGGTGCAACTCCAAAACAAGCTAGCCAGAGGGCAACGAGAAATAATATGACCAGAATCTTCAAGAGCCCCACACAACGCACAAAACTCAGAGCCTGGCCCATTACGTTTCCGGATTTGGTCAGCAGCCAACAATCTGCCACACATGGTCTGCCACGTAAAGACTATAATTTTAAGAGGAATTCTAGCCTTCAGATCCGTATGTATTTTGCAAATCTCTATGTCTCCCACCTGGACTTGATACCGGATGGAGTTGAAGCGTCTCTTGATGTGCTTGGTTCTCTTGTGAAATCTGAATTCCTTTGCCAAAGCAATTGCACCAGTATTGTCACAAAAGATTTTCATTGGACCCGATGCACTAGGTATGACACCTAGATCGGATATGAGCTCCTTCATTGAGACTCCTTCATTTGCTGCTTCCGAACTGGTGATAAAGATGTAGATCCTGCTACGACGCTTTGTTTAGAACTGCACCAACTGACAGCTCCATCGTTCAATAAAAACACGTATCTGGTTTGTGATTTAGAATTGTCCGGATCAGTGTCAAAGCTTGCACCGACGTACCATTTACGACGAGCTCTTTGTCATCTTCATAAACGAGAAACATATCCTTAGTCCTTTTCAGGTATTTCAGGATGTTCTTGATCGCTATCCAGTGATCCACTCCTGGATTACTTTGGTACCTCCCTGCTAAACTAATAGCAAGGCACACATCGGGTCTGGTACACAGCATTGCATACATGATAGAGCCTATGGCTGAAGCATAGGGAACATCTTTCATTTTTTCTCTATCTTCTGCAGTGGTCGGGCATTGAGTCTTACTCAACTTCACACATTGTAACACGGGCAAGAACCCATTCTTTGCTTGATCCATTTTGAACTTCTTCAAAACTTTGTCAAGGTATGTGCGTTGTGAAAGTCCAATTAAGCGTCTCGATCTATCTCTATAGATCTTGATGCCCAATATATAAGCAGCTTCACCGAGGTCCTTCATTGAAAAACTCTTATTCAAATATCCTTTTATGCTATCCAGAAATTCTATATCATTTCCAATCAACAATATGTCATCCACATATAATATCAGAAATGCTACAGAGCTCCCACTCACTTTCTTGTAAATACAAGCTTCTCCAAAAGTCTGTATAAAACCATATGCTTTGATCGCACTACCAAAACGTTTATTCCAACTCCGAGAGGCTTGCACCAGTCCGTAAATGGATCGCTGGAGCTTGCACACTTTGTTAGCTCCCTTTGGATCGACAAAACCTTCCGGTTGCATCATATACAACTCTTCTTCCAGAAATCCATTCAGGAATGCAGTTTTGACATCCATTTGCCAAATTTCATAATCATAAAATGCGGCAATTGCTAACATGATTCTGACAGACTTAAGCATCGCTACGGGTGAGAAGGTCTCATCGTAGTCAATCCCTTGAACTTGTCGAAAACCTTTTGCAACAAGTCGAGCTTTATAGACAGTAACATTACCGTCAGCGTCAGTCTTCTTCTTGAAGATCCATTTATTCTTGATGACTTGCCGATCATCGGGCAAGTCAACCAAAGTCCATACTTTGTTCCCATACATGGATCCCATCTCAGATTTCATGGCCTCAAGCCATTTTGCGGAATCTGGGCTCACCATCGCTTCTTCATAGCTCGTAGGTTCATCATGGTCTAGTAACATAACCTCCAAAACAGGATTACCGTACCACTCTGGTGCGGATCTTACTCTGGTTGACCTACGAGGTTCAGTAACAACTTGATCTGAAGTTTCATGATCATCATCATTAACTTCCTCACTAATTGGTGTAGACGTCACAGGAACCGGTTTCTGTGGTGAACTATTTTCCAATAAGGGAGCAGGTACTGTTACCTCATCAACTTCTACTTTCCTCCCACTCACTTCTTTCGAGAGAAATTCCTTCTCTAGAAAGGATCCATTCTTGGTAACGAATGTCTTGCCTTCGGATCTGTGATAGAAGGTGTACCCAACAGTTTCCTTTGGGTATCCTATGAAGATACATTTCTCCGATTTGGGTTTCACATAAGCATCGCAGCCCCAAACTTTAAGAAACGACAACTTTGATTTCTTGCCAAACCACAGTTCATAAGGCGTCGTCTCAACGGATTTTGATGGTGCCCTATTTAACGTGAATGCGGCTGTCTCTAAATCATGACCCCAAAACGATAGCGGTAAATCAGTAAGAGACATCATAGATCGCACCATATCTAGTAAAGTACGATTACGACGTTCGGACACACCATTACGCTATGGTGTTCCTGGTGGCGTGAGTTGTGAAACTATTCCACATTGTTTCAAATATAGACCAAACTCGTAACTCAAATATTCTCCTCCACGATCAGATCGCAGAAACTTTATTTTCTTGTTACGATGATTTTCAACTTCACTCTGAAATTCTTTGAACTTTTCAAATGTTT
>LR880968.1:697678088-697701048 GCA_904067115.1 Aegilops sharonensis | reverse complement strand
GTCTCTAAATCATGACCCCAAAACGATAGCGGTAAATCAGTAAGAGACATCATAGATCGCACCATATCTAGTAAAGTACGATTACGACGTTCGGACACACCATTACGCTATGGTGTTCCTGGTGGCGTGAGTTGTGAAACTATTCCACATTGTTTCAAATATAGACCAAACTCGTAACTCAAATATTCTCCTCCACGATCAGATCGCAGAAACTTTATTTTCTTGTTACGATGATTTTCAACTTCACTCTGAAATTCTTTGAACTTTTCAAATGTTTTAGACTTATGTTTCATTAAATAGATATACCCATATCTGCTTAAATCATCTGTGAAGATGAGAAAATAATGATACCCGCCGCGAGCCTCAACATTCATTGGACCACATACATCAGTATGTATGATCTCCAACAAATCAGTTGCTCGCTCCATAGTTCCGGAGAACGGCGTTTTAGTCATCTTGCCCATGAGGCATGGTTCGCAAGTACCAAGTGATTCATAATCAAGTGATTCCAAAAGTCCATCAGTATGGAGTTTCTTCATGTGCTTTACACCAATATGACCCAAACGGCAGTGCCACAAATAAGTTGCACTATCATTATCAACTCTGCATCTTTTGGCTTCAACATTATGAATATGTGTATCACTACTATCGAGATTCATAAAAAAATAGACCACTCTTCAAGGGTGCATGACCATAAAAAAATATTACTCATATAAATAGAACAACCATTATTCTCAGATTTAAATGAATAACCATATCGCATCAAACAAGATCAAAATATAATGTCAATGCTTAACGCTGGCACCAAATAACAATTATTTAGGTCTAAAACTAATCCCGAAGGTAGATGTAGAGGTAGCGTGCCAACGGCGATCACATCGACTTTGGAACCATTTCCCACGCGCATCGTCACCTCGTCCTTAGCCAGTGTTCGCTTAATCCGTATTCCCTGTTTTGAGTTGCAAATATTAGCAACAGAACCAGTATCAAATACCCAGGTGCTACAGCGAGCTTTGGTAAGGTACACATCAATAACATGTATATCACATATACCTTTGTTCACTTTGCCATCCTTCTTATCCGCCAAATACTTGGGGCAGTTCCGCTTCCAGTGACCAGTCTGCTTGCAGTAGAAGCACTCAGTCTCAAGCTTATGTCCAGATTTGGGTTTCTTCTCTTGAGCAGCAACTTGTTTGCTGTTCTTCTTGAAGTTCCCCTTCTTCTTCCCTTTGCCCTTTTTTTGAAACTTATGGTCTTATTGACCATCAACACTTGATGCTCCTTCTTGATTTCTACCTCCGCATCATTTAGCATTGCGAAGAGCTCGGGAATCGTCTTATCCATCCCTTGCATGTTATAGTTCATCATGAAGCTCTTGTAGCTTGGTGGCAGTGATTGAAGAATTCTGTCAATGACGCTATCATCCGGAAGATTAACTCCCAGTTGAATCAAGTGATTGTGATACCCAGACATTCTGAGTATATGCTCACTGACAGAACTATTCTCTTCCATCTTGCAGCTATAGAACTTATTGGAGACTTCATATCTCTCAATCCGGGCATTTGATTGAAATATTAACTTCAACTCCTGGAACATCTCATATGCTCCATGACGTTCAAAACGTCGTTGAAGTCCCGGTTCTAAGCCGTAAAGCATGGTACACTGAACTATCGAGTAGTCATCAGCTTTGCTCTGCCAGACGTTCATAAAATCTGTTGTTGCTCCTGTAGCAGGTTTGGCACCTAGCGGTGCTTTCAGGACGTAATTCTTCTGCGCAACAATGAGGATAATCCTCAAGTTACGGACCCAGTCCGTGTAATTACTACCATCATCTTTCAACTTTGCTTTCTCAAGGAACACATTAAAATTCAACGGAACAACAGCACGAGCCATCTATCTACAACAATCATAAACATGCAAAATACTATCAGGTACTAAGTTCATGATAAATTTAAGTTCAATTAATCATATTACTTAAGAACTTCCACTTAGATAGACATCCCTCTAATCATCTAAGTGATCACGTGATCCAAATCAACTAAACCATAACCGATCATCACGTGAAATGGAGTAGTTTTCAATGGTGAACATCATTATGTTGATCATATCTACTATATGATTCACGCTCGACTTTTCAGTCTCAGTGTTCCAAGGCCATATCTGCATATGCTAGGCTCGTCAAGTTTAACCTGAGTATTCTGCGTGTGCAAAAACTGGCTTGCACCCGTTGTAGATGGACGTAGAGCTTATCACACCCGATCATCACGTGGTGTCTGGGCACGACGAACTTTGGCAACGGTGCATACTCAGGGAGAACACTTTTATCTTGAAATTTAGTGAGAGATCATCTTATAATGCTACCGTCAATCAAAGCAAAATAAGATGCATAAAAGATAAACATCACGTGCAATCAATATAAGTGATATGATATGGCCATCATCATCTTGTGCTTGTGATCTCCATCTCCGAAGCACCGTCATGATCATCATCGTCACCGGCGCGACACCTTGATCTCCATCGTAGCATCGTTGTCGTCTCGCCAATTATTGCTTCTACGACTATCGCTACCGCTTAGTGATAAAGTAAAGAATTACAGGGCGATTGCATTGCATACAATAAAGCGACAACCATATGGCTCCTGCCAGTTGCCGATAACTCGGTTACAAAACATGATCATCTCATACAATAAATATAGCATCATGCCTTGACCATATCACATCACAACATGCCCTGCAAAAACAAGTTAGACGCCCTCTACTTTGTTGTTGCAAGTTTTACGTGGCTGCTATGGGCTGAGCAAGAACCATTCTTACCTACGCATCAAAACCACAACGATAGTTCGTCAAGTTAGTGTTGTTTTAACCTTCTCAAGGACCGGGCGTAGCCACACTCGGTTCAACTAAAGTTGGAGAAACTGACACCCGCCAGCCACCTGTGTGCAAAGCACGTCGGTAGAACCAGTCTCGCGCAAGCGTACGCGTAATGTCGGTCCGGGCCGCTTCATCCAACAATACCGCCGAACCAAAGTATGACATGCTGGTAGGCAGCATGACTTGTATCGCCCACAACTCACTTGTGTTCTACTTGTGCATATAACATCTACGCATAAAAGCAGGCTCGGATGCCACTGTTGGGGAACGTAGTAATTTTAAAAAATTTCTTACGCACACGCAAGATCATGGCGATGCATAGCAACGAGAGGGGAGAGTGTGTCCACGTACCCTCGTAGATCGAAAGCGGAAGCGTTAGCACAACGCGGTTGATGTAGTTGTACGTCTTCACGATTCGACCGATCAAGTACCGAACGCACGGCACCTCCGAGTTCAGCACACGTTCAACTCGATGACGTCCCTCGAACTCCGATCTAGCCGAGCTTTGAGGGAGAGTTCCTTCAGCACGACGGTGTGGTGACGATGATGATGTTCTACCGACGCAGGGCTTTGCCTAAGCACCGCTACGATATTATCAAGGTGGATTATGGTGGAGGGAGGCACCGCACACGGCTAAGAGATCCAAGGGATCAATTGTTGTATCTCCAAGGGTGCCTCCCTCCCCGTATATAAAAGGAGTGGAGGAGGGGGAGGGGGCCGGCCACCCTTTGCGCGCCCCATGAGGAGTCCTACTCCCACCGGGAGTAGGACTCCCCCCTTCCATGTGGGAGTAGGAGAGGAGAGGGAAGGAGAGAGGGGGGAAAGGAAAGGGGGGGGGGGGGGGCCCCCCCCCCCCTCTCTAGGGGTTTATAGAAAGGAGCCTGGGGGGCGGCGGCTGGGGGGGGGGGGGGCCCCCCCCCCCCTCTCTAGGGGTTTATAGAAAGGAGCCTGGGGGGCGGCGGCTGGGGGGGGGGGGGGCCCCCCCCCCCCTCTCTAGGGGTTTATAGAAAGGAGCCTGGGGGGCGGCGGCTGGGGGGGGGGGGGGCCCCCCCCCCCCTCTCTAGGGGTTTATAGAAAGGAGCCTGGGGGGCGGCGGCTGGGGGGGGGGGGGGCCCCCCCCCCCCTCTCTAGGGGTTTATAGAAAGGAGCCTGGGGGGCGGCGGCTGGGGGGGGGGGGGGCCCCCCCCCCCCTCTCTAGGGGTTTATAGAAAGGAGCCTGGGGGGCGGCGGCTGGGGGGGGGGGGGGCCCCCCCCCCCCTCTCTAGGGGTTTATAGAAAGGAGCCTGGGGGGCGGCGGCTGGGGGGGGGGGGGGCGCCGCCCCCCCTCCTTGTCCAATTCGGACTGGGGGGAGGGGGCGCGCGGCTGCCCCTTGGCCGCCCCTCCTCTTCTCCACTAGGGCCCAAAAGGCCCATTAGTCTCCCCGGGGGGTTCCGGTAACCCCCCGGTACTCCGGTATATGCCCGATACTCTCCGAAACCATTCTGGTGTCCGAACATGGTCGTCCAATATATCAATCTTTATGTCTCGACCATTTAGAGACTCCTCGTCATGTCCGTGATCACATCTGGGACTCCGAACTACCTTCGGTACATCAAAACACATAAACTCATAACATAACCGTCATCGAACTTTAAGCGTGCGGACCCTACGGGTTCGAGAACTATGTAGACATGACCGAGACACGTCTCCGGTCAATAACCAATAGCGGAACCTGGATGCTCATATTGGCTCCCACATATTCTACGAAGATCTTTATCGGTCAAACCGCATAACAGCATACGTTGTTCCCTTTGTCATCGGTATGTTACTTGCCCGAGATTCGATCGTCGGTATCTCAATACCTAGTTCAATCTCGTTACCGGCAAGTCTCTTTACTCGTTCCGTAATACATCATCCCGCAACTAACTCATTAGTTACAATGCTTGCAAGGCTTATAGTGATGCATTACCGAGTGGGCCCAGAGATACCTCTCCGACAATGGGAGTGACAAATCCCAATCTCAAAATACGTCAACCCAACAAATACCTTCGGAGACACATGTAGAGCATCTTTATAATCACCCAGTTACGTTGTGACGTTTGATAGCACACAAAGTGTTCCTTCGGTAAATGGGAGTTGCATAATCTCATAGTCATAGGAACATGTATAAGTCATGAAGAAAGCAATAGTAACATACTAAACGATCAAGTGCTAAGCTAACGGAATGTGTCATGTCAATCACATCATTCTCCTAATGATGTGATCTCGTTAATCAAATGGCAACTCTTTGTCTATGGCTAGGAAACATAACCATCTTTGATCAACGAGCTAGTCAAGTAGAGGCATACTAGTGACACTCTGTTTGTTTATGTATTCACACATGTATCATGTTTCCTGTTAATACAATTCTAGCATGAATAATAAACATTTATCATGATATAAGGAAATAAATAATAACTTTATTATTGCCTCTAGGGCATATTTCCTTCAATGATGACATATAGATTAGACACAGATAAATCTTACAATTCACCTACATCTCCCACGCCGAGGGGAATTACCCACACATCGAAAGTGAATAACCAATCATCATAGAGAATAATTTTGTGGAAACCATATCAATAATACCGTGAAGATCTACAATAGGATGATTGATTCAACAAGTCGCAATCTCCGGATGAGTGTGAATAGAGTTATACACCCTGATCTTACAACTTGAAATTCCTCTTACATTGGTGATGATATCAAATGAATATGGTGGTGGGAAAACTAAATGAGAAGGATCTCCGGTGGTTCTTCTTCTCCGGATCTCTTATCCCTCTGTTCTGGATGGAGTGACGGCGGCTAGGTTTCTCTGATGCGTCCCCCTGCCTTCACAAAAGTTGTTCCCATAGATGAGGGGAAGCACTTGGCGCCTGGCACGACCTCTCATACGAGCGCTTGCGCTCATATGGTTGGCTGGTGCATGGAAGTTGCTCCTTTTGGCTTGATTTTGAGTAATCCTCCTTGGTTTCCTTTCATAAATGATTTTTCCTACCAAACAATGGAAAAACAAGTTTTCTTCTCCCTCGAAGGATTAGCGTTAAAATGACCTAGATAGCAAAAACCCGATGAAAACCATGTCAAAACCTCTTATAAAATGTCACAAATTCTCGAGCCATCATGAACATCGAAGACCTACCTATCCACCCAATCTCGTCAATGGATTCGGTTGAACACGTACCATCATGACCGACGAAGAAGCTAAAGGAACCAATATTGAACACCCGCCACCATCACCATCGGAAGGGCCGAAGTGACGGACAAATGGAGACGTACCTAATGCACCATGACAGAGGAAACTACAACTTCCATTAATAGATCGGGGCCTCCTTGCACACCTTCCATCGGCGAAGCCGACGGAGGAGGAGGCCGTCGATTTATTAACGCAAGAGTGTGAAGCCGAGAAGGGGTTGCGTCAGGTATATATGATTGGACATACCATGACTACATGCTACTTATTTTAATCGTAGATGTAACTCGGTTTGGTCATCAGACGCAGTTGGAAAAGTAGAACTTGGACTCAATTTTTCTTTTTTGCAAATAAACTATGGAACATGTTATTTAAAAAAAGCTATTTTAAATAAAATATGCAATACAAAATTATATTTCATAAAGTTCCATATACTTCTAGTGATGGTAAAATTTTCATAATGATGTTGGAACTTAAGATTCACATAAAAAAGAACTTAAACTTAAGAAAAGCTTGACTGGCCCAATCCTGAAATGGCTTACACTAATCACGCAGCTGGTAAGTATTACCTCCGCAACATTTTATAAGACGTTTTTTAGAGTCCATCACAGTGTAAAAAAATATACAAATTACGCAATTTTTTTTAAATGTTGGTAGTTGATCTACCAAATTCATTGATCAGGAGAAAGAGGGTTGGTCTAGTTTATGAGGAAAACCAGACCAAAAACCATACAAACGGCGCCTTTCGGCAAACAACACACACATCCCCACGAGCCACGGGTCTCTCTGACCGGATCCATCTCCAGGACGATGCCCCCAAGAGAGAACGCGACGCCGAATGGCGCCGCCATCGTCCGATCTAAAACTAGATCAAGGGTTTCCCCCGGAGACATGGAAAAGAAATATACTAATCGCATCGTGTAAGCATGAGCTGTCATCCTGCCTGTCCACCAATCACAGTTGGAGATTCTGACAGGCAAGGGGGGATATGCAAAACACCGCACCCATCTTCGCCCCCTTGCAGGTAGGTCCCCACGTGCCGGTTCCCCCCTCCCCGTCTACCTCCCTGGAAGCGGCCTCCACCCCCTCGTCCTCCCCGGATCTACCCCGACGCCTCCTCCTCCTCCCGCACAGCCACCCACCGCCGGGGGAGGCGACCGAGGGAGCCCAGTCGTCACCCGGAGAATCGAGGGGGAACGCGCCGAGGGAGCAGAGCAAAATGTTCAAGTTCCTCAAGGACGTGGTCGCGGGATCCGGATCGGGCCTCAAGGACTTCCCCTACACCATCGGCGAGCCCCACGCCTCCGCCTGGGGCTCCTGGACGCACCACCGCGGCGCCTCCAAGGTACTTCACGCTCGCGTCCTCCCCGCCTCCTGCCTCCCCACCGTGGGCAGGCCGATTGGATCCCCGTAGGGCACGCGAGCTTCTCGATGTCGTGCTGAACTGGTGATCCGGGAGCTGGAGCTAATTGCGTGCGCTTTTCTACGGGGATTTAGCTTGGGCTTTCGGTGCTTCGAGGCCTCGTGCGCGCTGGACCTTGTATGAGCGTGTGCCCTGTAGCAGTCTCAGGTCAGGGTACAGTTTTCTAGTTCGTGTTAGGCTGGTGCTAGCTTTGGCAACGTTGAAGGAAGTCAAATGGCTGAGTTCAGTGCCCTTAGGAAGTAGAATTCGTGGATCCAGTGCTTAGTTGATACTTGATAATCTCGGTTAGTGGATGGTTGAACTTGAAATGGATTGCATAATTTGTGGAGGCCCCCCATTGTGATCCAATGTATTGAAATGTGAAACGTTTGTGCATAATGTTACCGCTGATCACCCAGGTTATTTTCACCGTAATTCTGTTTCCAACATAACCGTTCCCTTGTCTTCTCCAGGATGATGGATCGCCTGTGTCTATTTTCTCACTGTCAGGGAGCAACCCTCAGGACAGGCACATGGTTGCTGGCCGTAATGGTGTTAAGAGATTACGAACAGTAAGTTTCTCATTTTTATCTATAAGATTATTGATAACTAGGAGTGCTATTACTACGACATATTAGAGCAAAGTGAGTGATGGTAAACAATTAGTCTTTAAAACATTACGACCAACACAAAAGTTGGGAAACAACTGTAGACAGCATATATTTAATAATGGTGCTATACCTCAGCTTTGCAAACATGATTTTCTAATATACTTCGAGGCAAACAACTGTAGACATCATATATTTTATAATGGTGCTATATCTCAGTATTGATAACATGATGTTCTAATATACTTCAGTCAATGTTTATCATTTTTGTATTGGCACCTGCTAAGTGCTAAGTCAGTTGAGTGTTGTTTGTAATGCAGGTACGCCATCCAAATATATTATCCTTTCTTCACAGTACAGAAGCAGAAGTTCCTGATGGACCTGCTATAAAACACACAATATATATAGTCACAGAGCCTGTTACACCACTTTCTGAAAAGATCAAAGAGCTGAACCTGGGAGGTACACAGAGGTACAATGCGCTTCTCTTGTCTTCTCGTGTTTAACAAAACTTGGCATGCATGTGCGTACTTGTCTACCGTAAGGCTAGCTGAGCGATATGATTTGTTTTAACTAGATTATATTTGATCCACACTAACTGAACAGTGATTCCATAACGCTGAGGATCTGTAATAACATTCCTGTGTGAAAATATCTAATAACCAGGTTGGAATCTGCTGGTAGGCAAACCAGTGGCGTTGTGTCTGAGAAGTCTAGAGATAAAGAGTTCTTTTCAGTGTTCACCGTGGTGCTACCTTGTAACCAGTGCTCGCCTCTGACTGTTCACACACCCAGTAGTTATCACACGACCTAACCAACTCGATCATGCGGCCTGATCGGTAATTGCACTGATAGGGGCACAAAATCATTGTATATGAATGGGTATACTTCATAGTAGACTGTAGACAGCAGTTTACATGGTACTGCACAAATTCTAGTCAAGAGTCATTGATATGTTGGCTTACTGTGCCATTGCTACCCATTTCTTGAGATCAAAATTTTGCAGTTGGCTGGCTATCTTCTTTTGTCCTCAAGATTTTATATTTTTATTCCATTTTTATTTTCATTTTTGTTCAGTATAAACTTTATTCTCATCAGTAAGTTGTTCCAGAGATGAGTATTTTGCTTGGGGTCTTCACCAGATATCAAAAGCTGTGAGCTTTCTCAACAATGATTGCAAGCTCGTAAGTTCCTGCCTTAATATGAAACCTTATCTTCTATTTCTTTTCCACGCAAGCTGTTTATAAAAAAAAATCCTTTATTTGTTGCTCTCATATCCGCTTGTAGATTTGATTACTGCTAATGTTGCTGGATTGCTGCTTGCTCATTATATCGTTCTATATTGTTCCAGACACTGAAGCAAATTTTATATGTATATTGTGCCAATCGATTTGTTGCATCATGCTTGAAGCCCAAGCCATTTTCAGAACTTCTTTGTTTATTTGGTTCTATGGCTTTTGACAGAGCTTTTTCTAGTTATTACATGGCTGCCACTTGAGCATACAGACTTTTTTCACCGGAACAAATTATTTTCTGTGAGATCCTTAATTTCTTCATCTTTTTCGTAGTTAAAAAAGGCATGCCTAGGCTCTAGGCAATAGCAAAGAAAAGCGCAAGGCTGTGGCAAACCGAACAATTAACGCCTAGCTCTTAAAAAAAACTTTCATCCTTATTAAAAGATTAATGTGGGACATATAACTTTAGCATTAGATCATGCGTTCAACCTAACACCAAAATCTGTTGCAAGCCTTACACTCCAAACCCTTGATGCAGATGAGGCCAAGTATTATTCCGCTGTCAAACGGCTTATACTGTGTTACTTCATTGAGCATTTGATTTCTGCTTTAAGTTACTCCTTTACTATGCACTGCCTTTTTGAGAGGTTCTCACGGATCATAAAATACCATGTTTCTCTTGCTTCACTGCAATTTATATTTATGTCTGTGAACTGTGTCAAGCCAACCTTGTTAGTTGACATTACTTGTTAACCGATAATTAGAGGACTATATAATGCACATGTAGTAGATATACTTGTTGAACGTACAGATATGTCTTGGTGACGGTAAAATCATGTTGGAGGATGTTTTATGGGGTCATATTTGACCTGATATTGTGATGATTCATAACTTTATTGTTGAAAATAACAAGTACTGTCAGTATTTCAATCTTAAATGAGCTGATTGCTGTCCCTTTATCAATTTCAGGTTCATGGAAATGTGTGCTTGGCTAGTGTAGTTGTTACTCAAACTCTGGACTGGAAGCTTCATGCTTTTGATGTTCTCTCAGAATTTGATGCCAATAACGAAATCGCTAGTAGCCCTATGTTGGTAATGCCTCTCAATCGATACCTTTATTTATGCTAGACAGATGTAGCACTACATACAGTTCTCTTTCAGCTATGTTTTGGTGACTGTTCAAACCAGCTTTTATGTCAAGCTCGGAAATTCAGAAATATATATTATTTTCCATGATTACATCATATAGATGTTTGAATCTATGTCAAGATCTTCTCATTTTATGTTCATCTGCAGCAATTTGAATGGTTAGTTGGAGCACAGTACAAGCCACTGGAGCTGACAAAGTCAGATTGGGCTTCAATTAGAAAATCACCTCCGTGGGCAATTGATTCATGGGGATTGGGTGAGCTGACCTAACTCACTGCATTGTAATAGGGTTCCCTTTCCTCAATTGCATTCTTATGTGGCGATTCTGTTTATTCTTCCTGTTTAAAAATGGGGAAAACTTCTTTTTCAAACGGTTCTCACCACTACCAGTTGCGCACTCGCTCTTCTTTACTTAACCTATCGAAGTTGTTCAGTTATTTCGCAATGGGTATTTTCTCTGTGCGTGAATGCATGGAAGTCTTTCATGGTAATTTTACCCATTTTGAATTCTAGACCAAGTCAACGGTGAGATTGACTAATGAAAAACTTGTCAAGTCTAAACTAAGAAAATCAGATGATATCCACTCTTCTGTATGGTGATACTTCTGTTTGGTGCACCATCCCTCTTCTTTCTTCAATGTTGCTCCTTATGCACAACGAAATAATGAGAACATATGACACAACATACGTCACTCATTGCAGGGTGTTTAATTCATGAGCTCTTTTCTGGTGGAAAGTTGAGCAGGACAGAGGACCTTCGCAACATTGCTTCAATCCCAAAGGTTAGCTTGCATGACTGTGTGCTGGGGTTTGGTTTGTTCTTGAGCTATCTTGTGAACACATCAGATTCTCCATTGTCTGTACCGTAGAACATCATTGACATGGTTTCTCTGACTTCTAATGTTATTGATTTCGTTTTTGTTTTGTTGCAGTCTCTGCTTCCAGATTACCAGAAGCTCTTAAGTTCTACACCTTCTCGTAGAATGAATCCTTCAAAACTTATTGACAACAGCGGCAAGTTCAATAGTTTTTCATTGTCATTCAAGCACTATTTTTTTCATTTTCTCTGTCTTTTATTAACACCCATCTTCTTCAGCCTTTGTTCTTAATGCTGTAATTAACAATTTGGCTTTTAATTTCAGAGTTTTTCCAGAACAAGTTGGTAGAGACCATCCAGTTCATGGAAGTTCTTAATTTAAAGGACAGTGTTGAGAAAGATAGCTTTTTCCGGAAACTCCCAAATATAGCAGAACAACTTCCCCGTGAGATAGTTCTGAAAAAGGTACCGTGAAACTCCCAGTTAGAACCCATGAGGCCTGAGTTTGGACTTTGTTAATTTTCTGTGCAACTAACTGGAGTTCCTTGTTTATGTTTATATCTTGTCTACTTTGTGAATAGTTGCTCCCTGTATTGGCATCTGCTCTTGAATTTGGTTCTGCTGCTGCTCCAGCCTTGACTGTTCTGTTAAAGATGGGTTCCTGGCTTCCAGCTGATCAGTTTAGTGCTAAGGTTTGTCATCATTTATTTTGCTTTTGCTCAATATATATTTTGGTTCTTGACCATCCAGTAAAGATGGTTTGTGGGCTTGTCACTCATGTTGAGAATACTGGCCCTTTTCAGGTTTTGCCAACTATTGTGAAGCTTTTTGCCTCGAATGACCGAGCTATCCGAGTTAGTCTTTTGCAGCACATAGATCAGTTTGGAGAGTCATTGGCATCTCAAACAGTTGATGAACAAGTATGCACTCTATTTTTATATGGTCGTATGTTTGTTTCTGAGTGTTCACATTTGACAGGATAATTCTGGATTTGCAGGTTTTTCCTCATGTTGCCACTGGGTTCTCTGATACTTCTTCTTTGCTCCGTGAACTGACACTGAAGTCGATGCTTGTATTGGCACCAAAAGTGAGTTGCACGTACTTCCACGTTGGGCCTAAGTTTTATTTGACTAGGTCTACTATTTTAGGCTTCGTTCATTTGAAGATTTTGGAACTATAACCATTCTTGCTTCGGAATTTTGAATTTTGTGTTCCCTTTAGTCATAATTATGGTTTTAAAGAACAATCCAGGGACTTCAGTTTGTTTCATGGTCCTCCTCTATTACATGAGAGTTTTTTTTTTGTCTTTTGTGCTAATTGGCTGATCTGTTACTGTAGTTATCTCAGCGTACAATCTCAGGATCTCTCTTGAAGTATCTCTCTAAGCTTCAGGTGATGTTTCATTCTAGTTTAAATTGGTTTCAACCCAGTGATGCGTTGTTGGATATGAGAAGGGTTGTACAGTTGAGTAAAAGCATTGTTGTTTGTCTTCAGGTGGATGAAGAACCTGCAATCCGGACAAACACTACAATTCTTCTTGGGAATATTTCAACTTACATGAATGATGGGGTTTGTTCCAAAGATGCTCTACCTTTTTCGTTGCTCTTATTGCTAGTTTTCCTTTGAAGTGTTGCTTAGATATGCTGCACTAGTGATGCTGCGGAATTCTAGATGTGCCAATTGGCATATCTGGGGAGATCTTGACCACAATTGTTTTTAAGGCTTGAATCCTAGATATTCTCCATCAATAAGGTTCTATTTTTTGTTGAAAACTAGCTGGTTGCTGGCGGCAAACACATACAATAATGAATGAAGACCGGAAGAAAATAGTACTAGTTGGCCACGATTTGTCACAAAATGGAAAGATAGCAATGTCTAGGGGCAAGCTTAAAATCTTTTCTTGTTTGATTGTGCAATGCAAGTGCAACTTCTGCTTTTCCTTCTGTGTCCTGGATATGGACTTCATTTGATTTTTTTACAGTTCAACCTTATTTATAATCTTTGTTAATGCGGCTCTGTTATTTTTACAGACTAGGAAGCGAGTATTGATCAATGCATTCACAGTCCGTGCATTACGTGATACCTTCCCGCCTGCTCGAGCAGCTGGTACATTAACCTGAGCAGATGTGTTGTTGTACAATTGATAGAGCATTCTTCCACTGATTATTGTGACAAAGTACGAATCATTATTTTACCTTGCCAGGAATCATGGCACTGAGTGTCACTAGTTCATACTACGAAATGACAGAGATTGCAACCCGTATACTGCCTAACATTGTTGTCCTTACATTTGACCCAGACAGGTAAGTTGGAACCTTTAGCTCTAGCTCTCTCTAGTATGTCATTGCTGAAATAGAAGACTGTGCTGGCCTAATCACTACTGCCTCCAGTTGTTACATATGTTGTTTTTAGACATGTTTGCAAAATACCATGTTGTGGTTAGTGGTGTTTATTATGAGGCTGTCCCTAATCACTCCCTTTAGCTGGAATTGCACTCTTACGGACTAGCAATTTGTGGTTAATTAGTAGTTTTTGTTACAATACTGTCCCTATTTAACTCCCTTTTGTTTGAACTGCACTCACAATAAAGTGATGGTTTTCCCTTTTTAGGATTGCGTTTAGGGACTTTAAGCCATTTAGCATCAAAATTAAAAAGCGGTTTTCCCTTTTTAGGATTGCGTTTAGGGACTTTAAGCCATTTAGCATCAAAATTAAAAAGCGATATAGGCATTTATCCCATCCATCGACTGAGGAGAACAGCTGTAAACCCGCCTAATTTTATTATTGATGCAAATTTGAGCTCCCAAATTCCATCTGAGTGGATGTTCTGTCCTATTTTATTCACTCTCTCACTGCAGCCTTTCTTCTTACCCAGACCTCCATAGCCATGTGTATCAATATGTTAGTATTCACACATGTCTCCTTTAAAAGCAAGCCTTGGTTATAACTAGCTATCCTCCCGTGACACGAGTGAATCTTGTGATCTCACAATTAAAAGACATCATTTGAGCACTAGATGCATCATTAGTTTTAAAGAACTGGCATATTCCACTTTTGACAAAAGTTGATATATACCTGAATACAAAGTTTTAACAACCAAAGTGGTCAATGCCAAGATGGCAAAATGTGACGTGCATCACGTTAAGGCCTTTTTCATTTGTTCTTACTGTACTTTTTTGACTTGGTCTTTCAGCTAATCCATTCTTATTTTATTTATAGTGATGTGAGGACCAAGGCTTTCCAGGCTACTGACCAATTCTTGCAAATAGCAAAACAACATCATGAAAAGGTAGCATATCTAGTTTATATGCCTACTATAAATCGACTGTTTTATTACACTGGCTGTGGATTGTGGCACAATATGCTGGCTGTTAACTTAGTGTTGCAACATGTCCTTTTGTTTTCTTTATTCCAAATCTAATATGTACATGTGATATTTTATTTTATTTTGAAACCCACTTTTTAAAATTTCAAAATAGAAAGAACACATATGCTTAGGTGTACAAAATCCATGTCCTATGCATGTTTATTATCATTAACTCTTTCTTACATTTATTATTTCCTTGATCTGCCCGGATGTTGGCTGGTGAAGGTACCAGATCTAGTATACTAGCCTAATTGTTCCAAAAATACATTCATGTATACTCCCTCCGTCCCAAAATAAGTGTCTTAACCTTAGTACAACATATGTACCTCTACCCTTTTGTTTTATCAGTGTTGCTCTTCTTATATTGTGATTATTTGCTTACTTTGTTGTGTTTTATAGCTTAACACAGGAGACAACAGGGCAGCCGAAGGTACTGGTGTTCAGTTAAAGCCTGGAAATGCTAGTTTACTTGGGTAAGTTGTCATATGTCCCAATCATCATATGCAAGCTTGCTTATGTCTTTTAAGGTCCTACATGTACTGCAAAGTAGAGTTTTCCTAACTAACCTCATTTTAAAACAGTATCTCTACTTGAATGCTTAGAATTGTGTCTAGTATGTGTTTAGAACTTAAAACAGTCTTAGACTACAAGATTTCTTATCTATTTGAAAACTTAAATTTTGGACATATTAATATCAAACTGAACTTTCATAAACAAAGGAAACATGCTAAAAAAATTGATTGTGGGAACCATGCTGTAAAGGCCCTTGGTGAATGTAGTTATTTAGTACTCTCTCTGTTCACTATTATAAGATGTTTTGGATATTTCAGTATGGACTAGATACATACTGAAATGAGTGAATAAACACACTAAAATGCGTCTATATACATCCGATTCAGAAAAAAAGTTACTCCCTCTGATCCGAATTAAATGACGCAGCCTCTATACAATGTCCATTTTACATTGTATAGAGGATGCGTCAATTAATTCGGATCAGAGGGATGCGTCAACTAATAGTGAACAGAGGGAGTACATATCAACTCATGTAGCAGATGCTGCTGAATATGTCTGATGCTAGCATGCTTGCTAGGAAACACCCATTTCTTAAGGCAGCCGTGTCAATTTTGTGCTGCATTGTGCTCTGGGATCTAATAACGTCCATTAACCTTTGAAAACTATGACACTGATATTTTTTTTGCTTGAAACTAACTAGTTAGTGTATACAAGAGCAAAAACTTAGCTACTTCCCTTTTTTACTTGGCCAAATGAAGCCTGAATGATGTATGCATCTACAGTTGTACTGGAGCTATCTTTATGCCTTTTCAGTTTATCTTTAGAATTTTCTGGTTTTGTATGCAGTTGACTTATTACTTACTAGAAAGCGTACATATACAGGTGGGCCATGAGTTCTATTACTCAGAAGGGAAAACCTTCCGACCATGGTCCAGTATCTACTGCAAATGCCAGTAACTCTCAAGTTTCAGCACCCCCAAGTACCACATCAGGTATTATTCATTTTCTAAATTTCTTAAATCCTTGGGAGTTTTGATCTCAGTTTTCATCTCTTCCATAAGCCTGGAGGGCTTATAAAGGTGTCAAGGTGTAATTTTGTGGAACGAGGATTAACAGAAGTTATAGATGTGTTACATTGCATGTGAGTCCTTATGTTGGGTATTATATTGTCACAGATACTCACTCTGCCCCAGCAGCATATGCACCAGCAGCCACTTCCAACTCTTATGATCAAACTGCACCAGCATCAGCAAGCTCATCTATGGATGGATGGGGTGAGCTCGAGAACGGTAACCAGGAAGAGAATGGTAGTGATAACGAAGGATGGGATGATGTAGATCCATTTGAAGAAAAGTCACCGCCATCTCTTCTTTCTAACATACAAGCTGCCCAGAAACGTCCGGTGGTGCAACCAAAGCAACCAAGTAAGTTTTACCTTTCTGTCGTGGTGCATTTGTATCTCAAGGAAGGACATATGCATCTCTGTTAAAACACTTATTGGCTAATTTATTTTCTCAATTCAAAAATTTCAACCACAGTTCCAAGTTCATCAAGATCAAATCAGCCAGCGGCACCAAAAGCAGAGGAGGATGCTCTATGGGGCCCTACGGCTGTTCCAGCACCCAAAATCGCACCGAAGTCTGCAGGCATCAAACCCTCGGTATCGCACAATGATGATGATGATCTCTGGGGTTCAATAGCTGCACCTCAGCCGAAATCATCTGGGAAGGCTTTGAAACCAGCAGCAGCAAATAATGATGACCTATGGGGTGCCATTGCAGCACCCCCGCCGGCAACCAAAGCTAGGCCTCTGGCGTCATCCGGTAGGGGCCGAGGAGCAAAGCCAGCACAACCAAAACTTGGTGCTCAAAGAATAGGAAGGACCTCCTCAACTGGCATGTAGAGTGCCATGATACAGTTGTTGTACAAGGATGCAACCTTTTTCTCCTTTTCTTTTGTCCTTGATGTGTCTAGGAGATCCTCTTTGTAAACTAGCCCAATCATTTATACGACATGAACATTGCTTGAACTCTGCCCGTTGTATAATATCACAATTGTGTAATATGGTAGTAGCTCAGGAAATTTATGTACATCACAGGTACAGTGCTTGAACTGTGCCATCAATATATGATTTTGCCTTTGTTTTCATGGGCTTAGATTTGTTTGGACGAACCAGACAAGGTTTCTACAGATCTTCTGGATTCATCTAAGAATCGTTCTAAAATTTTGGTGTTGCATGTTGTATGCATGTCGATAGCCTGTGACCAGGATTGTGCAATTTTTATGATGATATGTACCGTCAGGAGCTACCACTGTTGGTTTCTATGATGAACTGGGGATTAACATGCAGCTCTAGCTGCCATGTTGGAAAACCGCCCGAAACCATCATCAGCCTGTTGCAAGCAACCACAGATCTCAGCTTACAACACGGCACAAAATTGTTCAACGTATTAAGAAGTATACTCCGCAACAATTTGTGGGTTAGGAAATTGTTTACAGTAGCCGTCAGTAAGCGCAGCACCCAGTATGAAGCCAGGGGGTGCTGTTGCAACAAAGCATAGATCACACTGAGCTCAACCAACAACGGACAGTATATATCGCAACCTGACGCCGCTGCATTCCTGGTGTGCCTGATCTTGCTATCCTGGCAACGAATAAGTGCACTAGAATGGCAAAAATAGTTGATAGCAGCAGGAATGCAATGACAAGAATACAAAATTGCCTTCAAAATCGACCAACACCAGTGGAATCTAATAAACTCTAAAATTTACGCGCACCCATGAACATACGGCTCAGCATCACGGTCAAAATTTTCCTTTGCCCTTCCATCAGCCCTTTCCTGATGCAAAAGATGGCGGTTCATTCTTTATATTTGACTGAACAGTAAACAACCGACCTGAACCATGCCAACGATGCAGAACATGCTGACCATCGCTGGTGCACTCTGAACCACATTTGGTAAAAAATCTGGCATTGTCACACCATTGTCTCAAACAGGGCCGGGTAATTCCTCCGTAGAAGGTCCAAGGGCGTGGGTGGAGCATTGCATTTCCACAAGCAATTACATGAGCAATGCCAATTGATCAGGGGTAGAATGCAAGCCTCGAGAAAGTTCGCAGTTTGTTCTACTGGCTGTCCAGCACCAGGATAACCATCCATGAATCGGGTCCGCACCTCGGATTCTGCAAAACAAATGGGAGCCTGATCTTCAGGGAGTTGAGCATTTCGATCTGAGACTACTGGTCAACCTAACAGCGAGTCCATTATGCCCGCTGTTGATCCAGCCCTCCACTTTTCTCATAGCTGGAGTGGAAGGATGGTAGTAGCATAGTCACCAAGCCTGTTCCAGTGAGCACTGAAGATCTGGAGTGAATTCTTCCTTCTCCTAACAGCGAGCACCAAATTCTTCACCAATAATCTTTGCAGGAGCATGCTCCACCTTCGAAGCGATGGAAGCGGCTCGCGTCCCTGACGAGAAATGCCCGGTTGGCAATTGCAGAGACTACCTTTAGGAAAGAGTGGCAGTCCCCGCATACCCTTAGGTTCTTGATCACCACAATCTCACTGTCATCAGTGTTCAGCATACCAAAAGCCACAGCGAGCTTCTCGCTGTGAAAGCCGATCAACGGCGCAGCCATCTTCTCGGAGTGTCCCTTGTCCACTCTGCCTTGCCCCATTTCCGCAGTGCCATCTGTTTTCTCCTTCACCATTTGTTCAAGCCTAATCACGAGCTCGTAAATCCTATTTGCCTGTGGATGTGAGTGGTCATCAGCCATGAATAGATGTACTCTCCCCTTGTGTTCGACATAGCTGCACCCAGGCTCCTTCTTGAGCCCGCGCTCCCTCATCATCGCCCGCACCCTCACTACACCATCTGGTTGTTCCGTGTCTGTGTATATGTTCGCCATGAGCACATAGTAGCCCACATTGCTCGGTTCGAGCTTGATGACATGCTCGAAAGCCTCCTCCCCTATCTCCACATTCTTATGTATCTTGCATGCCCCAAGAAGGGCACCCCACACGGCACCGTCGGCTGGCATGGGCATTGAAGAAATGAGTTCTTGCGCCTCCTTGAGACGGCCGGCCCGTCCAAGGAGGTCCACCATGCAGGTGTAGTGCTCCAGTGTAGGTCGCAACTGGTATGTACTCTCCATTGCTGAGAAGTACTTGCGCCCCTCCTCGTACATTCCAGAGTGGCTGCACGCCGACAAGAGGCCGACCATTGCGACATTATCTGGCCGGATGCCTTCTGACACCATCGCCTGGAAGAGATTTACAGCAACATCTCCATGCCCGTGCATGCCGTACCCAGTGATCAGCGCCGTCCAAGACACAATGCTCTTCCTGGGCATTTCGTTGAACAGCTGCTGTGCCTGGGGCAAACTGCCACAGCGTGCATGGAAGTTGATGAGAGAGTTGCAAAGCTGCACGTTGGCGCGGAAGCCTGGGAGTCTCTCCTGCATGTAGCGTTCGACACCCAGGCCTACACTGCGGGCTCCAAGGTGGGCACACGAGGAGAGCACGCCCACGAGCGTCACGGCGTCCGGCTCCACGCCGCCGCCATCGTGGCCACACATGCGGCTGTAGAGATCAAGGGCGTCCACCGCGAGGCCATTCTGCGCGTGGGCTGAGAGCACGGCGTTCCACGAGACGATGTCACGGGAGGTCATTGGCTGCTCGTCAAACACCTGCCGGGCAAGGCCAGCGCCCCGGCGTGCGTACACTGATATGAGGCAGTTGGCCACGTTTGTCTCGGCGGCGAGCCCTGCTTTCCCCGCGAGGGCATGGAGCTGTGGCACGACGCTCTGAGGAGCGGCGGGGAGCAGCGTCATGAGTGTGACGGCGTCGAAGGGGGCGCCGGCCGCCCGCATGCGGCGGAAGAGGGCGAAGCAGGCGGCCGGGAGCGCGTGCATCGCGCATCCGGAGATGAGGGAGTTGAAGGCGGTGCGGAGCGTGGTGGGAGGCGTGGACGCGAGGGGCATTTCGTCGAGGAGTTGGTGGGCGCGCGGGAGGAGGCCGAGGCGGGAGTAGGAGGAGAGCAGCGAGGAGAGGAGGTAGGCGTCGGAGGAAGGGAGCAGGCCGCGCTTGCAACCGAGTGCCTGTATCTGGGCGACGCCGGAGACCAGGGATAGCGCCGTGCAGGAGATGACCGCGGCTGGTAGCGCAAGGACGTGCGGCGGCGAAGAGGGGTCGCCGTCGCGGAGCAGGGCCAGGACCTCCCGGTGCCGGCCGAGGCGCGACAAGGTGCGCACGCGGGCGCTCCATGGCTCCGTGCCGTTAGCGTTGCCTGCTAAGGCGGCGGCGGTGGAGGTCGCCGCGGAGGTGGAAGGCTCCGTGGTCATCTTTAGCCAGCACAAGCCGGGAGTTTTTTTTTGAGTAAATTTTGAGGGGACGAGATTATCCCGGCCTAGTTGCGAAACGGTGCCTCCCTCCCAGGGCCTAGGTCGCTGGTTAGCTGTTGGCGGCCCAACAAGGCCCAGGTCGCCTAAACACGTGCTTCCTTTATGTTTTGGCTCTCGTCGGCTCTAGAACAGCGCATTTTCTCCAACCTCAGCAACTCCTCGCGCCGCCGCCGCCGCCTCCTCCACGCCGGCCTCCCAAGGTATCCCCCCGCCCCCCTCCCGTCCTCCCCATCCCGCCGCCGCTGTCGCCTCCCGATCCCATCCGCCCAGCCCCTCCTCCCATCCCGCCCAGCCCCGCGGCCTAAGTATGTGTGTTACAATCTATAACAACTCTGGTTATGCAGGTTGCGACGATGGCGCTGCTAACCAATGTTTCTGTGGATCAAATGGAACAGCTCAGGCCTCGTTTGGTTGCAAGGTTTCCCGGGGGGATCCCCGCTGTTTCCCCGGGTCGAAGAACCACGGGCCGAGTTGGCCCAGGGAAATCGAGCTGGTCATTTGGACCGCATCCTTCGAGGGATAAGCCTGCCCGACCCACGTCTTTACCACGGGGAGGAAAGCCACGACTCGAGAGGTCGGGGAGGAAAGCCACGCCGCGAGCCTCGAGCGAGAGACGACCGAACGATGCGCCGTCGGCCAAGATCCGGTGCCCCACCTCCTCCGCCCCCGAGCTACTCCGCCGGCGACAGAAGTGCTCAGGATCCAAGATCCGCCCCTCCAGCGACGGCAACGGACCGCGGCCATCACCGTTCTCCCTCCCCGGATCTTTCCTCCGCCTCGAAGCTCCGGTACACTCCGGCGACGGCGACGGTTCCGTGGACGTATTCTATGTCATCTGATCAAGGGTTGGCCCCCTCCTCCTCCCCCCATGTATTTTTCTTCAGTTCGTACCTTCACCGTCCATGATTTGCACCACCAGTTTCATATGAATTTGTATTTTCTTGTGTGGTTCATGAACCACCAGTTCCATACGAGTTGTATTTTCATGTGTGCTAGCTACGATTTGTTTCTATGTACCATGCTTATGTTGCCCATACAAATTGTGAAATGTAGTCTGAAGCTTGATGCATATAGTTTCTCATGTATTTCATAAAATTTGCACTTGTATGCACCAGACCTGTGGGTCAGTTGGTTCAGTTTCATAGTTGTGTATCCGTCCATAGTATTTTTATTGTTGACATCATATTTCATATGTTATGAGGTACACAACACTGATTACTGATTAGATTTAGATACAAGCAGATCAATATGGTTGTATGAATCAAGCTCTTGTGAGTAGGTGACATTTGTGAGCAACTATTCTGCACATTTTTTAGATAGAAATAGTAACTCGAGCATGTCACACCTTGCCGAGGAACGAGGTAGTTCGCCGGATTTGGGGCGGAGTCACTGATGAAATCTCGATCTGAAATGGAGAATTGACGAGGGAGAGAAGGTAGGAGACGACAGCCGGAGAAAGAGGATAACAGAGACAGAATGGATTCAATTTAAACGTGATGCCTTGCTACAGACTCCACCTCGAGCTTATAACTGCGCTCGGTCGACTCACACACGGCCCACGGCCCACCAACTCCACTACACCAGGCCCCTGCCCATTACATTCAAACCTCGCGCCTTATACCTTTCCCTTCCGTGCCTGTACCGATCGGTTAGCTTGTTTCACACCAAGCGATAGCAGCTGCATACTGACAGAGCACTGCTTCCCTGTTGCAGGCTTTCAACTCACTATATCATGTTGATCTTGTTGTCTTTATCGATCATTGAGAAGAAAGCAAGAAAGGTATGCTAAAGCTTAAATTTATTGGTTGGTATGAATTGAACAGCTAGTCAAGAAGAGATGTGTTTGTGATGTTTATGTGCTGAGTTGTGCTACCGTTTACATGATGAATCTTTTGCTGCTGATTCTTATTGGTTGAAATTGTATATGGATTGTCAATGCTTTTAATCCCAGTGCTTTTTATTGGTTTTTCAGTGTGCGGTTTCTATCTCATATTGATAGTTGATAGAAGGGACCTTGTTACATTTGTAGGGAGCTTGTAGGTTAGAATATCAGCATATGTATTGGCACATTTGTCGTCTTCTGTAGTCCTTTGGGTTCTTATGCACTCTGTAGTCTGTACTACCAGCATTTAATAGGATGTACTTGCAATTCATTGATGTTGCTTTACACAAGTTTCATTGATGGAGCTAGAACTTGTCATCCTGTATGTAGAACAGGGAACACTGTAGTACAGTTCTAGATGCATGGTTTGTAAGGCTGCTCTATCTAGCTACATGTATCTTGCTTATGAAGTATTAAAATACCAGTAGTGTGTTTGGTTTGCCTGGCTGGTCAACGATCATTGATATCTAGTGGGTGCTAATTTGTGAGTCTGACTGATAAAT
>LR880968.1:697665489-697677185 GCA_904067115.1 Aegilops sharonensis | reverse complement strand
TGTACTACCAGCATTTAATAGGATGTACTTGCAATTCATTGATGTTGCTTTACACAAGTTTCATTGATGGAGCTAGAACTTGTCATCCTGTATGTAGAACAGGGAACACTGTAGTACAGTTCTAGATGCATGGTTTGTAAGGCTGCTCTATCTAGCTACATGTATCTTGCTTATGAAGTATTAAAATACCAGTAGTGTGTTTGGTTTGCCTGGCTGGTCAACGATCATTGATATCTAGTGGGTGCTAATTTGTGAGTCTGACTGATAAATATTTTATCGTGTGTCAAATGCAGGTGCTCTGACATTAGAACCGTTTTGCTTTGTCCGAAGACGTCATGTTCAGTTGTTGGGTTCCTTTCGGTTCATTGGTTTTGGCACTCGAGGACTACATAGATTTTCTGAAGAAGCAATCTGCAAATTAGTTGAAGAGATAAAGGAATCAAAGCAAGAGGACTTGTACTCGATTGGAAATTGTGTTTCTGCGCTAGAGATAATTGAAGAGCTATCTGTTTCAGCAAAAGCAAAGGCGCTGCGGCTTTTCAAATGCCCAATGAATAGAGAGATATTCATCAATACCAAGAACCCAAGCCTTAGGCTTTTCTGGTTGAAGGAGGAGATTACTGCAATGGAGAGAACATAAGGTATTCATTCTATGCTAGCTAGACATCCAATGGTTTCTACTAGGCTTTCTTTGCTATGTACTCCCTCCGTTCCCAAATAATTGTCTTTCTAGCCATCTCAAATGGACTACAATATACGGATGTATGTAGACATGTTTTAGAGTGTAGATTCACTCATTTTGCTCCGTATGTAGTCACTTGTTGAAATCTCTAGAAAGACAATTATTTAGGAACGGAGGGAGTATATACTAGCAATTGTCTCTAGTTAACTCCCGTGAAAAATATTTTCCCATCGGCCTCTACTAGATAGTTACACTTGAACGTTCAGTGGATACTTAATTGGGTCTTCAAGCTAGTGGATCTATCCAAGGAAGCTTCCGAGCTCTGTACCGGAACTTGGCAGCACATGTCACCTTTGTGTAAATTCAGTCCAGTTTGTTCTGGATTCTGTTCATCCTTCTGTTGAGAATGTTAAACGGAGAGCAAAGCACATGTGAGATGCCTGAGTATTGAGGAGAAAAGGCATGTGTTTCTGCTTTGACGGGAGAGGCATGTAGACACTCCAGACTTGGTTATATTCTCTGTGCAATCTCGGCAAGAAGCACCATGCACAACTACAACTTGAAACAAATAGTTTGAAATAGAAAGCTTCTAGTCATATCAAATTTTGGTTGATAATATTTCATCTTAATCCGTTTGTACTAAAAAATAGTCTATTGAAACTGTGAACTGGNATTTGTGAGTCTGACTGATAAATATTTTATCGTGTGTCAAATGCAGGTGCTCTGACATTAGAACCGTTTTGCTTTGTCCGAAGACGTCATGTTCAGTTGCTGGGTTCCTTTCGGTTCATTGGTTTTGGCACTCGAGGACTACATAGATTTTCTGAAGAAGCAATCTGCAAATTAGTTGAAGAGATAAAGGAATCAAAGCAAGAGGACTTGTACTCGATTGGAAATTGTGTTTCTGCGCTAGAGATAATTGAAGAGCTATCTGTTTCAGCAAAAGCAAAGGCGCTGCGGCTTTTCAAATGCCCAATGAATAGAGAGATATTCATCAATACCAAGAACCCAAGCCTTAGGCTTTTCTGGTTGAAGGAGGAGATTACTGCAATGGAGAGAACATAAGGTATTCATTCTATGCTAGCTAGACATCCAATGGTTTCTACTAGGCTTTCTTTGCTATGTATATACTAGCAATTGTCTCTAGTTAACTCCCGTGAAAAATATTTTCCCATCGGCCTCTACTAGATAGTTACACTTGAACGTTCAGTGGATACTTAATTGGGTCTTCAAGCTAGTGGATCTATCCAAGGAAGCTTCCGAGCTCTGTACCGGAACTTGGCAGCACATGTCACCTTTGTGTAAATTCAGTCCAGTTTGTTCTGGATTCTGTTCATCCTTCTGTTGAGAATGTTAAACGGAGAGCAAAGCACATGTGAGATGCCTGAGTATTGAGGAGAAAAGGCATGTGTTTCTGCTTTGACGGGAGAGGCATGTAGACACTCCAGACTTGGTTATATTCTCTGTGCAATCTCGGCAAGAAGCACCATGCACAACTACAACTTGAAACAAATAGTTTGAAATAGAAAGCTTCTAGTCATATCAAATTTTGGTTGATAATATTTCATCTTAATCCGTTTGTACTAAAAAATAGTCTATTGAAACTGTGAACTGGTGCTAACTTAATTTTTTTTGTGTAGTTCAGTCAACATCAAGATGCAGTACCTGATGTCGACGAGGATGCGGAGTGGAGAAACGACTTGAGTAGGGCTAGTGATCGCCGCCTTGCAGTTCTTCTAATTCGTTATCTCTTGCCGTGGACTTGGCAAGTGATAATTCATTTTTTTGTTATCGTGAACAAATTTGAATGATGATGGCACATGAAAACGGTTTCGACCAACGCTTGCTCTGAATGAGATGTGGACCGACCGGTATCTGAACCCTTGTGAATTGATGGCTATTGGTCGTAATAATCCTATCTAGTTTACATAAATCCTGAGATTTTATATGTGTTTGTTTTTTTAGAATTATTCATGGAATTCTTATCTATGGTCCATTGTATCTGTAGAATTTTGTATGAAGGCTGTGAAATTTTGTGGAAATCTATTGTTATATGTGTAGCAAAGTCCGTTATGATATGTGTTAATTGAGGTATTTCCTTCCCTCCCCCTTCTTGGCATTTGGACACCTGGGCAGTGGGGAGATCTCCCACGTGGTGGGAGGGATATCATGAGCACAGGAAAATCCCCCCTAGGGGTTGATTGCCCTGGTTTTTTCCTACCCAACAACCAAACAAGGCCTCAATGAGGGTTTTGCCCCTGGATTGGACGTCCTTCAGCAAGCTCTGCATACCGTATGTCCGACTCTTCCACTCTATATTCTTACTTTTTGTCCACTCTATGCTTAATTTGTTTCTGGTTTCAGATCAACAAGCTCGTTGAAGCGGCACAAGAGTGGCCGACGTTCGTTGCTAAGGCCCGATACACCATGGAGGAGCACCAGAGCCTGACGTTACAGCTCCAACAGCTGACGGAGAAGCTTGAAAGAGAAGCCCAGTCCAGAGCTGACTTGGAGAAGGAGCTTGACAAGGAGAGGAAGGCCAAGGCTCTTGTGGAGGAGGAGCTTGACAAGGAGAGGAAGGCCAAGGCTCTTGTGGAGGAGGAGCTTGACAAGGAGAGGAAGGCCAAGGCTCTTGTGGAGGAGGAGCTTGACAAGGAGAGGAAGGCCAAGGCCACGTACAAGCAGCAGATAGCAAAGAACCAAACTGAAGCGAAGAAAAGGAAGAGCTATATGGCCACTATTTGAAGCAGACAGCAGCCGCATCCAGCAACAATTAAAAGCAGCAGGTTAAAACAATTATTTTGACTTGTACGTGTTTTTTTTCTGTAGTGCTTAATTCTTATAGGATGTAGTTTAGCTTCACACATTTGCTACTATTGCAAGTATCCACATGGGCGTGCTTAGGCTTTTGGCAAAATCTACTTTCTGATGAACTGTGAAGTGCTGAATACTTGTCAAGCATGTTGTTTTATTTTAGTGAGAAGCAACTGACATGCATTGCTATCTTTGGACTGCATGTATATGACTTCTTTCCTGAAGATGTTCCATTGGCTGTGCGTAATTGTTATAGGATGTAGTTTAGCTGAGTAAAAATGTACAGAGAGATGTACAGCCATAGTCCGATTCTTGGTGAGTAAAAAAATATGTCCAGTCCTACAATCACATACTGTGTTATCACCATGTCACTTGTTATTTGTGACCTCTAGTACAGAGAGTTTTATGTGCTGTATTTTTTTGAATGATCACAAATTATCCCAGTTAAGACAAGTTATATAATTCAGAATAACAACAAATTTGCCCTTTTTTTTGAATGATCACAAATTATCCCAGTTAAGACAAGTTATATATTTTAGAATAACAAGAAGTTATATAATTCAGAATAACTGCGCTCAAACTCCATTGGGGCCGATCCTGCTTCTCTACCACGGGATTCGGTTGGTGTGTAGAAGAATTGGCCTTGAGGAGCTTTTAGCAACTGCAGACAAGTTAACATCTGCCCTTTTGAAACTTGTAACACGTGGTTCTGCGGCATTGTTCGTTGGCCACTTGAGTGGCCACTTGACTCGAGCGAGCGGCCAAGCTGAGAGTAGAAACTGCATCTTGGCAGGAAACTTCTTCCTGTATCAACCATGAAGTGATAAAAGAAGCAAACAGTCACAAGTAATGGTAGCTTAATATATTCTGGACCACATGTTCTGTTTACTTAACAAAGATTCTCTGCTCAAGAGGGGGTGGAAAGGGCCCAAAGAATGTGTATTGTGTGGTAAAGATGAATCTGTAGACCATTTGTTATTTTTTCATGCTCTGCTGCCTCTCTTCTGTGGAGTTTAATGAAATGTGCCTTAATCTTTGATCTGTGCCCAGTTCAGGTGTGAACTGTTTTGGCAGGTGGATTAAAACTTTTGCTAAAAATGATCAGAAACTTGCTATTATTGGCGTGGGTGCTTTGATGTGGACTGTTTGGAAATGTCGGAATGCTGTTATATTTGATGGCAAAAAACGTAATGATCCTATGAATCTTGTTCAGTCTATGACATACTGGATTACTTCTTGGTCTATTTTACAGACAAAGGACCAAGCAAGAAGAATGCTGGAGCTGGGGTCAAGACTTCTCGAACAGGTCGCAAGTGAGGTTTACAGGGCATCACAAGGATGGAGGATCAATGTTGCGAGGATTCAAGCCTGAGGCTGCTTTGGTGGTGTGGATTTGTCTCCACAGGCGTTGATCTCCTTGTAATAGGTCTAGTCTGCTTGTTGATGCCTGTTTTGCTTAGGTGACACTCCTGTTGTGCGCCTCCCTCCTGGTTGCTTTTGTTTAGAGGGCTTAACTCCTGCGTTGGATGCTGGATCTTATTACTTTGGTCTTCTTTAGTTAGCTGTTTGCTGCGTTTTTTGTTTGTGTATGTAGTTCTCATGACTTGCAGGTTGCTGCTTGTGGTTTCCCTTAATGGAATTCGGAGGTGGAAACCCTTCTTTGATAAAAAAAAAACTTACTAGCACCTAAGAATTTATCAGATCTGAATATACAAAGATTGCACCCTATACCCCTACTGGCCAAGAAGGTGCTGTTATATATAAATTAAAATAATGATCCCAGCTTTATTTTTCTAGCAACTTGAACACTTTGCCATACATACATATTGAGCTCTGCAAGGTTGGTAGTCAAGGAACAAAAGTATGGCAACCTAATAAGGAGTAATAAAGTTCAATTGACCTTTATTTTTCTAGCAACTTGAACACTTTGTATTTTTGCATAGGCACAATCATATATCAAACTAACAATGTATACATAAGTCACATGGACACAGCAGTAATCACAATTGAAACATCTGCAAACATGTGCAAAAGTGTTACCCATTTACATGTACAGTTGATTCACCATTGCTGCCATGGGAGGACCTTGGGGAAGAAGCAAGGGAGTTTAGGGTTGATGCCGTCGGAGAGGGGTACTCGGGGGTTCAGCTGGGGTCCGTTGATGTCACGACCGGCGTTTGGTTGTAATTGTGAGCAACTTCCTTTTCTCGTTTTTCTGGAGTTGGGCTGACCGGGCTTCGCGTTTTTACACTACGAGCGGGCTGAGCTTCTCGAATCCAACTTCTACTACCAAAAACGTTCGGTACAGCTTCACATCTGAAATCTGAGAAGTTAGAAGCGGGAGGAGATCAGAACAGGCCCTTAGTTAGTTGCATCTTCCTTGCATAATGTGTGCTTATGGTCTATCTTTTTGGTGATCACCCATCTAGTTTTTGATGAACTGTGAAGTGTTGGTGTAATGCTATTGTGGCATGTGGCTGATACTGTAGTTTCATTTTGCAGGAGGCAAGGCCAGCTGAGGGCCAAGCTCCTTGCCCTGGTGGCGTCGGCGGGGGTCCAGCTGGCGTCGGCGGTGGCCCTGGTGCTTGGCATTTGAGCTACATAGCCTTAGATTGCTTAGTTATCTACTTAAGACTCAAAATTGTAGAGGATCTACCTATTTTCCAGTATCAGATTTGAACATGGCTGTCCTAATATATGTTGACTCGCTGTTGCTAGTTTTTATGTGCTCATGCTCATCCTCAGGTGTCGAGTTTTTTTAAGGCTGTTAATATTTGTGGTTGAAGGGCCTAGAACAGTATATCCATGCTGATGTTTGCAGGATACAATCATCTGGTTGGAACGCACGGTAGGGTTGTCTAACAGAATTGCTATTGACTGAGTTTGCTCCGCATCCAACCGTGCTACCCTATTTAGAGGAGCGGACAAAAGCAGCGGAGGTGATGCGTCCACCGGTGGGAACGAGAAGGCGCCCTCCCATGGAGCAGGAGGCGAGGCGCGTGAGCAGGCCAAGCGCTCGCCCGCTTCCTCCTCAAGACAGGCAAATTATAAATTATTCAAGGCCAGGCTCTGGATGTGCTGCTCCATGACCTCCCGGTGCCGGACGAGGCGCGCCAAGGTGCGCACCCGGGCGCTCCATGGCTCCGTGCAATTAGCGTCACCTGCTAAGGCGGGGGCGGTGGAAGTCGCCGCGGAGGTGGAAGGCTCGGTGGTCATTTTAGCCAGCACAAGCCGGGTTTTTTTTAAAAAAAAAATTTGAGGCCTTGCTTTGGTAGACCCCCAACAAAACGTAGAAGGGCAGAATGGTCATACAGAAAAAACGTATGCCCACCTCGTATTGTACAGTTGTGCCGGGCGTACGTATACCGCACGCATGCCAAATAAAAAACTGCCAGTTGCACGATCTACTCGCCTGCCCCATCTGGTTGCCCGCCCGGCGATCACGGTAGTTCCAAGTGGCAGATCGCCGCCACCGCGGATCGCCGCCGTTCGAACCCCGTCCGCCGTCGCCGTCGCCATCCCAACGTTGTCCGTCACCGCATCTCATCATCGTCGTCCGACGCCGCGGACGTGAAGGGCTCGACGTCCGCCGCCGCCTCCGCACCACTGTCGTGCACGTCGCCGCGTGAAGACCGTCATCGAACGCAGGCGACGTCTACACCGCGGGCCAAGGTTTGTCATCTAAACCTAGCGGGCATTGGGCGGTCATGATGGATAGAAGTGAGGGCTAGTTCGTGCATGTACTGATTTAGGGTTTAGGGTTCATCAAAACCTCCCGCTGTAGCGTCTCTACGGACTACCGCATGATTTAGAGAACTAGCGTTGCTTTGGGCATGATGCAGTGTACTAAACCTAACACACGATGTTTTGCAGTTGTGTGAATTAGCGTGTTGACATGGATGAAGAAACAACATTCACGAGGGATGAGAATGATACTGATAAGGTGACTAAGACTGATAACGATAATTTTAACAAAGATGATGACAACAGCGACAACGATTCCGTCTCGTCATATGGTATCTTACCTCCGAAGGATTTTGATAATAATAAACATGGCGCAAATAGTGAAAACGTAAGTGGCGTATATTTTGATTTTATTTTTGAATTTGCAAAGTATGGTATGGCTAACTATTTATCTATGTATACAAATTTGCAGGAAGATGTGGATGTTGACAATGTGCAAAATAGTTGGCAAGAATCATTCGCAGATAACTTGAGCCAGGTTAGTTGATAGATGTTGTACATCGATCAATAGTATGAATTAAATGATAGTAATTGACATATATATTTTCAAATGAATTTTGTAGGAGGAGTCAGATGGTCCTAGCGGTGATCATGATGAGGGAGAGATCGACATTGAGGAGCCTCGAAGGCAATAGCAGATGCTGGAGACACATTGGAAGGTCATGGCTATGACCTTTCGGTCGCAAGGGGATGCATATATATTCTACAACAATCACGCCAAAGAGCACAGGTTTAGCATCAGGAAACATAAGGTGAAACGAGGTGCTTCAGGAATGATACGGTACCGGCGGTTTCTTTGCTCCAGGGCAGGGAGAAGGCAGAGCAAGTTCATAACCATGGAGGCCACAAGCGCAGGCTTAGACCGGAGACTCGTTGCGACTGCGTTGCACATATGGTGGTGAAGCTGGACAGAGAACGTGGAGTTTGGTTCGTCGCATCATTCGTGGATGATCACAACCACGTGATGGCTCGGCCCGACGAGGTTTGTTTTTTGTGGTCACACAGACGGATTGGAGATGGCAAGAGGGCCTAGATATTGGCAATGGAAGCGGTCGGGATAAGAAAGCATATAATAATGGACAACTTCATCAACAGATACAGTTCGTACGATAAGTGCGGGCTTATCAGGAGGGACATTTACAATCTTTGTTGCAGAGAAAAAATGAAGCTCATTGCAAAGGGTGATGCTGAGACGGCAGTTGGCATTATGAGGAGCGGGAAGGAGAAGGACCCTGAGTGTTTTTTGAGTATGTGCTTGACAAGGAAGGGTGACTGAAGAGTATGTTTTGGTGTGATGCACAGTCACGGAGGGACTATCGGGATTACGGAGATGTGGTCGTGTTTGATAGCACGTATAAGATGAACAAATATGGTATGCCGTTCGTCCCCTTTGTCGGAGTTAACAACCACCGTTGCACCATAGTGTTTGGTTGTGCCATCATTGTTGACGAGACGGAAGGGACATACGTGTGGCTGTTGCAGACATTTATGAAGGCAAACTGTCAGATGAAGCCAAAGTCAATAATCACAGACGGTGACGCTGCAATGATCCAGGCTATTCGGATTGTCCTTTCAGATGTGTTCCATCGTCTTTACTCCTGGCATATCGAGAAAAATATGCAGAGGCACCTGCATTACAAGTCACTGGATGAGTTCAGATCGCTCTTGTACTATGCCACCTCTCAAGCGAACTTTGAGCAGAGATGGACCGCTTTCTATGATAAGTGGAAGACGGATAGAACTGAAGAGTGGCTTGACAGGATGTACAGGAAGAGGAGACTTTGGGCAGCTTCATATCTTTTCGATGGTTTTTTTTCTTGGTATGCGAAGTAACCAGAGGAGTGAAAGCCTCAAATCCTGCCTTCACCTTCACCTTCACCTGGACTACGATATGACAATAGTTGATTTGGTAGTGCATTATGAGAAGCGTATAGTTTGCCTACGTGAGAATGAGGCGTACGATGACTGTGAGGCACACCAGAAAGAACCACCGTCGGTTATTGAATATAAGGCCCTTGAGGAGCATGCCGCCAAAGTATTCACACCTGCTAATTTCTACATCCCGCAAGATGATTTGCATAAGATGGGTCAGCTGGAGATATTTGAGACGCTCATGAGAATTGAGTGTCAGACATTCATGGTGACATGGAAGGATAACCACAAGTTTAGGTACAATGTTGTTTATGAACCAGGTAACTCAGAAGAAACTATTACATGCACTTGTCTTAGGATGGTTCGGAAAGGGCTGCCATGCAAACACATTCTCTTTGTTCTCCATCATCTGAACTTAACTGAAATACCAAAGTGCTGTGTCCTTCATCGGTTGTCCAAACATGCGAGAGATGGGTTGCCTGTGCAGCGAAAGAGTGATATGTTTGGATGGGGTTGGTCAGAGCCATTGGAGAGAGAACGGTATAGTGCAATAACCATTAAAACCGCAGAAGCTGCTCATGTTGCAGCAAACGGTCCCTTCTTGTTCGACGAGGTGATGAAGTGTCTCGACAACATAATAGCGCAGAAAAAGATTTTAGAGGAGGAACTTATACGAAGTAGAAGGTATGCTATGCTTAAGAAGGAGGCAAGTCAGGCGCAACAAGTTGGGCATGGTATTGGTGATCCTCAGGAAGTTTCGACGAAGGGTGCACCTAAGAAGGGGCGGTCAAAGGGGGGCCCTGACGTTACAAAGAATGGTAGGCCAAAATATTTTACATAGAAGAAAAGTGGTCCTTTATGCAGTCTGTGTAGTCTCCTAGGTCATAACAAGGCTATATGTAGTTTGAACGAGAAGTGAGTTGCTACCTTCTTATTTTTGTTATGTCGCCAATTTGATTTCACCGACTATATTTTATCCCCATTTTTTTATATTTTGTTTAGGAATCGGGCGTAGAGAAGCAGGTTGGTTTGTTGGAAGAATAAAAGTGGTCGCACGAGTCATGTCTGAATAACCTATGCTGTTTTTTATTCGTACGTGTGTTCCAGAAAACTTGATAAGTGATTTGTTTATGTTTTCTCAAAATATTTATGTAATAAATTTGTATTTTGTACTGTCCTATGTGAAATAGTCTGTAGTTTGAAAGTTCTATTTATTTTGTTTGGTGATGATCACTATACCCGGGCTGACCCGTGCGGTGATTTTGTTTGCTGTTGTTTCATGATGATGACATTGTATATGTTATACTACCTGGGATGACTGACGCGGCGATTTTGTTTGCTGTTGTCTCATGGTGTACTCTCTCTGTTCGAAAATAAGTCTATAGTATTACTAAAGTTGAGACCTCTCGAGCACAAGGATTACCAGTGCTTTGATTTAGACTCGCGCCGTGTTATTGTCTCATGCCATATTTTTTATGAGACGTCCTTCCATACACGCCGCCACAAACCCGCACATTCACAGAAGATCTGTAACGCCCAAGATGCGACCCTATCCTAAAGGAACTCGAAGGTCTCACCAAGGATAGAAGCGCATCTTGAAGACGCTTTTGCAAGGTGGATATCATTACATCAACATTACATAATAGATCGGGATACATCCAAGACATACAATGTCACATGAATACAACAATATATCATACATAAGATCAACATCCGACTACAGATGAAACACTAACAGAAGCTCAAACGACATCCACCCTGCTAGCCCAGGCTGCCGACCAGGAACATATCCCCTGATCGAAGAAGAAGAAGAAGAAGAACTCCAAAACAAGTAAACATCGCTCTCGGGTCATGATCATCGCATAACCTGAACCTGCAACTGTTGGTGTAGTAATCTGTGAGCCACGAGGACTCAGCAATCCCATTACCATGGGTATCAAGACTAGCAAAGCTTAATGGGTAAGAAAGGGGTAAAGTGGTGAGGTTGCAGCAGCGACTAAGCAAAGTATGGTGGCTAACTTACGAGTACAAGAGCGAGATGAGAGGCTGAGCAAACGGTCGCCAACTAGTAATGATCAAGAAGTGATCATGAACTCCTACTTACGTCAAACCTAACCCAAAAACCGTGTTCTCCTCTTGAACAACCCCGAAAAGAGACAATCACGGTTACGCACACGATTGGTGTATTTTAGAAGAGTTTACTTCAAGTTTACTACAATCGGATATCAACAAATTCCCATCTGCCACATAACCACGGGCACGACTTTCGAAAGTTCAAACCCTGCAGGGGTGTCCCAACTTAGCCCATGATAAGCCCTCACGATCAACAAAGGATATTCCTTCTCCCGGGAAGACCCGATCAGTCTCGGAATCCTGGTTACAAGACATTTCGACAATGGTAAAACAAGACCAGCAAAGTCGCCCGATGTGCCGACAAATCCCGATAGGAGTCGCACGTACCTCGTTCTCAGGGCACACCGGATAAGTCAAGCTACGAGTAAAACTAGGCCTCGAGTTTCCCCGTGGTGGCCCCGCAGGCTGCTCGGTTCGGACCAACACTTGGAGGAGCACTGGCCCGGGGGGG
>LR880968.1:697638484-697648635 GCA_904067115.1 Aegilops sharonensis | reverse complement strand
CCCCCACTTTCTCTTTTGTTTTATTTTGTTCTTTTCTTATTTTCTTTCTTTTCTGTTTTAATTTGTTTAAACTACTTAGACCCTTTACAAAAATGTGTGCACTCCACCATAATTAGCTTTGTAATTTTTTACAACCCCCGAACATTTTAGTTTTAGTTTTTGAAAACTTTTATCATTTGCTTTTGTTTAGAATTTGATTTAGACCGGGTTCGAATCAACGTGAGTTTAGTCACAGTAACCGAGGTGATTACTGTTGCTTAATCATCCGGGTGTTACATGTGATATCCCAACATAAACATAATCCAACATGGAGCAATCTTCATCTTCACCTGCAACAAGCAACGCTATAAGAGGGGGCTGAGCAAAAGCAGTAACATAGCCAAACAACGGTTTGCTAGGAAGGGTGACAAAGGTTAGAGGTCCATGGCAATTAGGGAGGCTTGATAAGCAAGTGGTAGGTAACGCAGCAAAGCGATAGAACGAAGCAACTAGCATGGCAATGATAGTAGTGAGATCCAAGGTGATGGTCATCTTGCCTGAAATCCCGCAAGGAAGAAGAACGAGTCCATGAAGAAGATGAAGCCATGAAGACGAACCAAGCGTAGTCGAACGAATCCTCACAATCGCAACGAAACGGGAACTATCGAGAAGAATCACACAACATGGTAAACACACCACACATGAACAAGGCATGATGCTCAACCAAGTATGATGCATGACAAGGCTACATGAAGCTACTCATGGCAAGAGATGATGCATACAAGAGCAACACCTCAAAGCAAGTTTAAATGAGGCCGGAAACAACATATAATAATTCTGGTAAGTCCTCATATGTAAATTTCGAAATTGGTCCAGATCTGAATAAACCTTATGTTCAAGTTGTTAAACAGCAAGTTAAGATGCACCAAGATGATCTATACGAAATTCTAGTCAAGTTACATATAAAATTCATTTAATTCGGAGCTACGGCCTAGAAGATATGAGCAAAACAAGTTAAACATGACATTGATGCAAAATGCATACAAACATCAAGCAACCACCTCAAAACAAGGATGCAACATGATAATATGAAGCTACATGCAATTCTAAGCAAGTTTCATATAGAGCACACTCAAAACGGAGCAACGGTTCAACACATACACACCATACAAGTTTAAAGGGCATGCTGTCCAAAACAGCAACTAGGCATATTGCAAGCAAAACAATATGCTACGGCACCACAACATGAAAAAAAGGCATGGACATGATCTACAGGTAAAGTATTATAAAACATGAACACTGAGCTATCTCTAGAAACTACTAGAACATTCTCAAAAGGACATGGCAAGATTGCAAATAATAACAGTTTCACAGACTTAGCAGAATTCACAGGACATGGCAGAAATAACATCAGGTTGCAATGTTTAGAGCTATCAAACAACATGCTACAGGAACTTATCATGGCAACCAAAGGAATGGCATGAATATACTAATTGCATAGAACTAAATTCCCTTACTGACCATGAGCCAAAAAGGCACATAAGATATGATGGCACCCATGTAAACATAGCAAGTTTCATAAACAGATTCAGACTTGGTGAAAAACAGAGCATGGCATAAACAGAATTATGAAGGCGTCTTTGCGAGCTCGATTCACTCATCACAAGGCATTGCAAGACAAGATAATCATACCTACATCAAGATGACATGTTCATGAAGCTAACCATGGTAAGAGAAAGTTCATAGAATTCATGGATCACTAACAACAACCATGGCAAAATTGAATAACATGTAAACAATTTGTCAGGAACATTTTATAGCAAAAGTAGAGCAAGATTAAGACATGCTAGAGCACTCCATAAATGCAACCAGGGGCACGGATGGATAGAGCATAACATGTTTAGCAAAACACCCTTAGTGAACATCTCCAGATTATGCATAGAACTCATGGTATCAACAGGTTTGCATAGCATCACAATACATCAGTTTCAGACTTAACAGAAATGACTAAGTCACAGAAATCAGCAACATCATGGAGGCTACTTTGCAAGCTTAAATCAATCAATACATGTCATATCATGAAGATTGGATTGCACCAAAGGAAAGATGGCATGTTGTATCTCGTAACACATATAGACTTCATGTTCAAAAGGAAATCACACAAAAAGATATAAAAATGACAAATGAGCAAGTTCTGTTAAACTACAGCAGACAACATTATATAGTACTCTTGCAACGCTGATTTGGGCATCAAGATGAACTCAAATGAATAGGACCCAATGGAATGAAATGAAGAGCATCTCATGATGGACATTTTGGTATATCATGCACAGAAAGATACAAGGTACACAAGATGCATGCATGATGTGGAAAATCTGGGGACTTGGGAATTTCAACCTCGCAGAAAACGGGACGGAGCCATGCGGGATGGAGGGATCCGGGACGGAGGGGCCGCGTTTGGATGGCCGGGCGGGTGGATCTCGTCCCATCCGCCGGATCCGGCGACGAGGTGGCCGGCGACGTCGGCCGGAGGGCGGGGCGGCGCCGGAGGAGGTCGGGGAAGGCCGGAGGGAGTCGGGGGCCAGCCGGATCCGGGCGGCGGCTCGCCGGATCCACGGCGAGGCGGCGGCGCACGACGCGGGAGGCGGCCGGAGCGGGAGGCGGTGGCTGGCGGCGGCGGAGCCCGGCGAGGCCGACGGGCGGCGGAGCGGGGCGCCGGCGCTCCGGCAACGGGGAAGGCGGGCGGCGGCGGTCGCGGGCGCGACGGCGGATGCGCGTCCGGGCTCGGGGGCCCGTCCCGGGCCTGGCGGGCCGGTGGCGTGGGGACGGCGGACGCGCCATGTGGCGGCCTCTGGTTGGCTGCGGGCGCGGCGGCGGATGCGTCCAGCGCCGTCCGGACGTGTCCGACGCGGAGAGAGGAGCGGGGCTAGGGTTTTGACTGCGGGATTTCGGGGAAGAGCACATATTTATAGGTAGAGGGAGCTAGGAGACTCCAAATGGAGTGCGGTTTTCGCCTACACGATCGTGATCGAACGACCGAGAGCATGGAGATGACTTAGATGGGTTATTGGGCTGCCTTAGAGGGGTGTTGGGCTGCACACAACAGAGGCCTTCGGGGTACACGGTTAACCGTTGGGGCATCAAACGACCTCCAAATGGCACGAAACTTGACAGGCGGTCTACCGGTGGTATACCATGGCCGCTTGGCAAACCTCGGTCCATTCCAAGAAAGTTTAACACCCGCTCACAACGAGAGACAAAAGGGGGACGCCGGAGGACATAGGAGTGTCGGATTGCAAAATGGACAACGGGGAAAATGCTCGGATGCTTGAGACGAACACATATGCAAAATGAGATGCACATGATGACATGATAAAATGCAACACGCAAGCAAATGACATGGCAATGACGACGAATAACTGGCAGACACCTGGCGCATCGAATCCGGGGCGTTACAAGATCCCACCCACCGAATCGCACCTACCCTCCCAGTTGGTCAACCAGCCACTCCGGAAACCTCGTACGTGCACCAGCCGATCCACCCAATCGCCTCATCCCGATCCCTCCGTGTCTGCCATTTCCACTGCGACCGGATCAGCCTCGCTCCCCGCGCCCAGCGCCTCTGCCCCGCCTAACGCTAGCCCCACCGCATCCTCCTCGATCTCCCCGCCCCCATGCACGCCTCCACCACGTATCTCGCAACGTGTTGTGCCCATTCAGCCCCCACACATTGCACATAAATTTTTTTGCCCGACCGCGCTACTGGACCGAGAGAAGGCGTTTTTCCGACCCAAATCAAGATGGGTCGCGACTCGGGACGGCAAACATGCACGCAAACGGACCAGCAACTGGGTCCAACGGGGCTGGGAGCATTCAAACGAGTTCAACGGCTAATGCACGCCTGGCTATTTAAGCCGCTCCTCACTCGCCCCCGCTTTCAAGGTGGGACTAAACGCTGAGTGCTGCCCCGCGCAGGCGAGGGGAGGGGGCGTGGGCCGGGGGAGGGGGTGAGTGGCGGCCTGACTCTATTGGGCCGAACTAGGCCGACCACTGACAGCGCAGAATACAGCCTCGTGAGCCCTACGACGGCCGCGTGCAGTGCGGGGCACGATGCAGCGCAATCTTTAGTCCCACCTCGGAAGTCGGGGGCGCGAGGAGCGACTTAAATAGCTGCCTCCACCCCCTCTCTCAAACTCCTCTGTTATTACTCCCCACTGCCCCGTTGGACCCCGTTTCTGGGCCCATTAGTGGACTCAATTGTTGGAGAGATGCCCTAGAGGCAATTATGTATGATGATATTTCCTATGTGTTTATGAATAAAGATAGTCCTTGGACATTATCAATGATGTGTATCAGCAAGTACGTGACTTGTTTGTGGGACTATGCATTGTATGATGACTGTCCTAAAAGGTCCCTAGTCGAAAGGGCTGTGTGGACGCGCAGCCAACTAGACTAGCATATGACACGGTCGATGGCTTGGTCTCACTAGCCATGGAGCATTGGATGCTAACCGGATAATATGGACTTGGAAGGATCTGGTCGGATTTGACGTAGTCGGATCCGAGTCGGACAGACCCAACTATGAGACGCAGCGATATGTCATCTGTGAGTCTCTAGCACAACATACGTTCTATATATATCCTAAGACCTGATCTGGCACATGTACTCGGGATGGTGATAGACCTGCTTTGGGCCGACCAAACGCTACTCCGTGACTGGGTAGTTACAAAGGTAGGTTTCGGGCCTATCCAGACCCATGCTGTGAGACATGGTCGAGCAAGATGGGATTTGCCCCTCCGATCAGGAGAGATATACTCTGGGCCCCTCGTGTGATCCGACCAAGATAAGCATGGCCATGCGATTAGGATTATGAGATAATACGGTTTGCGGTCGGCATCACTGGAACGAGAAAGAGGTCGGGCTAGCACAAGGATGACAGACTCGCCTTGAGCACGACAACATATATCGTGTGGCAAAGGGAACAGAAGTATGATGTACAGGTTTGCCAACCGGCTTCATTGTCTACTTGGTGGTCGGCATGCCTTGCTAGAGGCCGCTACCAGCCGAGCAGGTCGGAGGTGATCCAACCTGCGACCAAGCAGACTTGAACCTAAGGGGCCGCACACTTAACACTACAAAAAAATACACTTCTGTGATGATACGTGTTTGTCACAGTAGGTCGCGTTTTCTGTCATGCATGTACATCCATGACGATTTTATGACAGAATCTAGATAGTCATACCTGTGCTGTCGTAGAAGTGTTCCATGACATTACCAAAGTTATCATCATGGAAGTGTCCACTTCCATGACGATAAATCGCGCGTCACAGAAGTGCTTTCGTCAAGGGTGACCGACACGTGGCATCCACCGTAACGGAACGCCGTTAAGCTATCGGGTCGGGTTTTGGATCCGATAACCCGTTAACAGCCCCGACCAATGGGGATTTTCCACGTGTAAAATCATCATTGGCTGGAGGAAACACGTGTCCGCTCATCATTGGGACAGATGTCATCCACTCACTAGACAGAAGGCGCCTATGATACGTCGACACGTGGCACGACCCAACAGTGGCCCATTCCTGTGAAAAGGCCGGCCCGTTTGACTTGGTCAAAAGCTGGCGGGCCGACCCATGGAAAGCCTGTTAACGGCCTGTTAGCATATAGTCCATTACAGCCCGCTAACCCAAGGCCCGTTACGCCCTATGCGAATTAGGCCCAGTAGCGTCATCTGGGCCATCCAATATGATTCCAGCCCGTTTTCACTTCTGGCCCATGTATGGCCCATGACGTCTTTCGGCCCATATGAGGCCCTTTGTAACTCTTGGCCCATTAGCGGCCCGTGCTGAAACTGGCCTGTAATGAACAGTATATTACTTTACACCCATTAACGGCCCGTGGTGAAACTGGCACGTAATGAACAGTGTAACACTTTATACCCATTAACGAGCCGTTATTCCATTGGGCCGTTTCCAGCCCAAGTTAACTTTCGGCCTTCTGAGGGCCCATTTATTCTTGGGCTCATTTGCAGCATTCAGTTACATACGGCCCGTTACTGTCATTTTCTGCTTGTGGGCCAAATTCAGCCCGTAGTTACAGTCGGCCCGTTTGTGGTCCGTTAGTCTGTTGGGCCATTTTCATAGCATCACCAGATACAGCCTATTAACGGCCTGTTATGGTCAGCCCATAAAACGTACGATTTCCATTATAGGCCCGTCTACGGCCCATTAAAGGGCCGTACAAGATCCATAAATGAGTCGGCGGCCCATGGACCCTACGTGACGTAGAAGGCCCATGGATCCTACGAGACATAGAAGGCCCATGGATCCTACGAGACGTAGAAGGCCCATGGATCCTGCGAGACGTAGAAGGCCCATGGATCCTACGAGACGTAGAAGGCCCATGGATCCTACGAGACGTAGAAGGCCCATGGATCCGACGGCCCGTGAAGGGCCATGGTCGGGCGAGTTGGCCCCCGTTTGAACGATATAGCATATTCAAAGAATTATCCTACTCAATACTATCACCTCTAAAAAGCATACACTATACAACAAAGAGATCAAGGCATAGAAAGGTAGAATAATCCTACACTATACAATAAAGAAACTATAGCCGATTATACCCACTGGGCATTATGGTTCGGCACAGGTGATAATAAAGCATACAAAAATAACAAATTACATACACTGGGCAAATACAACTCATACATCATGGACGCGCATCAACTTAACTCCATTTGAACTATAATCTCTTCAGAAAATAGGATTGGCCGGATTCAGATAGCACAAATTCCAGTCTGCAAAATCTCCAATTCCTTCATGGTTACCTCGGTGTCTTGTTTCATTTTTTTTGACTCCTGCATCTAATACCTGCATGTCCAGTCTCAACTTGTTGATTATACGTTGACAATCATGTACACGTTGTCTTGCCACCTCTAGTTGATGCTCGAGAACATCAGCACATTCCAATTCCAATCCATAATCATTCGGTAACGACCATGCCGCACTGCTCGCAGATTTTTGTGTTGATGTCACTTCATCCTGAAATGTTTCTGTAAGTACACATGACTAGGGCAAAAATATAGTTACAACAGTGAAGCGAACAAGACACTATTTTGTACTACATGGCAAAACAGGACTAACAATAATGTTACACGTCACTTTCACAAAACAAATGTTACAAGTCATGAAGCATAAGCAGGTGATATTTGAAAAATTATAAAAAAGATAGTCTGTGCAGCCTGCATACAGAAATCCCTCTTAGCTCACCAGAGGAGCATGATGTTGGGGCCCAATCGAAAACACAGACAAGTTACAAATTTAGACAGCACGTTGCGTATAAGTAAGCAACCAGTTGGCCATTCTGTACCTCAATTAAAGTCTTAGGGAGCATAATGAACAGCAGAGGGTTTCATACAAACATACTACAGCAGGCAAAACTATGCAATCATTAGTGTAGTATAAACTAGATTGTGAGCCTCATGCAATAATAGTTGGTTAATAGACTTCAAAGCTTCAGGCACACTTCGGCAGAGTAATTAAATGGTAAGGCCTTTAATTATGTGAACTAATAGTGATACAAGTACTGAACATCAGGCATGATTATTTGGGCATCTCATTAAGTCAGGACAAATAAAGCAATTGAAAAGAGAAAATTAACTATGCCTGAAACAAAAAAAGGAATTGAACTATTGAGTTGCATACAGTGACTTACCTTAGCAGGTTGAAGAGGCTCAGTGCAGCTCGTACTTCTCTTGCAAGGCTCCTTCATAACATCTTGTACTTGGAAATCCTCAATCTTATGTTCATTGCACCCCCTCTGCAAGGTGACACAAACTTGTTACTCGTCTCCTTGGAAGATAAATATGCATACTTTCCAGTCTATGAACACAAAAGGATGAGATTATAACAAAACAACACCACATAATGAAACATGCCGCATCTCTTGCACTTGCACACAATGAAATGAGCATTTACTATGTCTGCACTATGTAAAAACTAGGCATACCTTCGAACTGGATCTCCAGGTACTCTTGGAGAGCCTACTGTAGTGTACAGCCAAACCTTTATGTCATCTATGAGTTAGACAAGGCCCCACTACAGTAGCCCTTAGTGTTTAAATCGTTGACAAGCTCTGTTAGAGTGTTAGGTCAAGAACAACAAGTAATCAAAGCAAACAGTCCTAGTATGGCTGGCTGATGCAAACAAGCAATTGAACAGATGTGTGAGCAAATCTTACATATCAAGAAAAGAAGCAAAGAAGGAGGCTTAAAGACCATCACTTGACTGACCAGATTTAAGGGGCATTTAAACATCATGTGCAACGTATGAACTAACATAAACATCGCGTATTCCAGATTTTACAATGGAATGCACATGTATTAGGTTATGCCATGTATGATGATGCCTAAATGTACAGATAGCAGGCATGAGTGATTCATCATTGCACGCACAATTGAATTGCAGGTTAAGGGCCAGTTCGACTCCGCCTTTTCAGGGCATATTGTCAAAATAAGCCATAAAAGATGTAAAGAAGTCATTTTTGATTTATGGGCTTGGGCTTAACTAATTTCGCTTTGGAGGGGGGTGTTTCGGGTAGAACCTCACTAAAAATTGAAGGGAAGGGGAATAGTGAAATGACTCTGTTGTCTGCCTATATTACACTCAAAATGCAACTGCTGATGCCCGTGTCACACCTGACCCTCAAGTAAAAACAAACACGCAAGCATTCATTGCCCTGCCCGCTTGCATCTCCTCTCCCCTTTCCCTCTACCTCGATCCCCTACCTGCAGCACTAGGGTTCCTCCAGCGAGCCGTCGCCACTGGTCCCATCTGGCCTGGTCCTCGACGATGCTATGTCCAGCTAGGCTACATGGCCGGCGGGTAGGGGCAAATCTCCCTGGCTGCTCCTCCCTCTGGCGCCGCCCCTCATTCTCATGGTCTCCAGCAGCTGCTCCACTGTGGTTCGTCCAACACACTACTCGGGGCGCTGCACACCTACGGCTGATGCCACACCGTGGCAGAAGGCACCTTATTCCCCCTCCCCTCCTCCCAGGCCATGGCCTTGAGGTGCTGTTGAAGGATGAGCTCATCCAACAAGGAGAGGATCTCCTCTGATTTTTTGCCAAATTTTCATTCTGATCCACTATACGATGAATTGCTATGAGCTGCTTCTGCTGCTGCTGCTATATGATGCATTGCTATGAGCTGCTCCTGCTGCTGCTATATGATGAATTGCTATGAGCTGTTGCTGCTGTATGATGAGTTGCTATGAGCTGCTGCTGCTATATGATGAATTGCTATGAGCTGCTGCTGCTGCTATATGATGAGTTGCTACAAGCTGCTCCTGCTGCTGCTATATGATGAATTGCTATGAGCTGCTCCTGCTGGTGCTATATGATGAATTGCTATGAGCTGCTCCTGATGCTGCTATATGATGAATTGCTATGAGCTGCTGCTGGTATATGATGAATTGCAGACTGCTGCTGCTGTATGATGAGTTGCTATGAGCTGCTGCTGCTGCTATATGATGCTTTCAGGTGGTGCTGCTATATGATAATAACCAGCCACTTGGACCATCGAATTTCAATAAATAATTGTTCTTCATTTAAATGTGGGTCATGCGTTCTTCGTTTAAATTAGGCAATGGGATCTCTATGGAAAACATTGACCAAAGTAGATTGTGCCAAGTAGATGGTATCTTTGTATTTGCATTTTGTGCAAATAGTGATGGTCTGTTTTCCTATCATATTAATTACTGCACTGGGTTCAATTTGTGATGTTTGCAAGTCAAATTAATTTCCATATGGGCAGCAAAATGAAAAATATATAATGCAATCTAGACTTTCCACTGATCATACCAAAGATAAGCTGAAAACGCAATGAAAAGAACTGGTTGGCTTATTACATGGAGCTTATATTCACAGGTGCTTATTTTCTTAGGATAACTCGTAATAACTGTCCCTAAGAAACTTGGCTAATAGAACTGGCATACAAATAACATGTCACGATGATTGCAATGGAGGAGTGACGTACCATAGCACACTGTATAGGCTCACCGCCGCCTCTCCTTTTTTTGCGATGTTCCATGAAATTGCCACATACATCTTGTACTTTTTCATTGTGTAACCCTATCTGCAAGTTGACACGGCTAATTTCAGACATCTCTACATGATA
>LR880968.1:697618079-697638164 GCA_904067115.1 Aegilops sharonensis | reverse complement strand
GTGCTTATTTTCTTAGGATAACTCGTAATAACTGTCCCTAAGAAACTTGGCTAATAGAACTGGCATACAAATAACATGTCACGATGATTGCAATGGAGGAGTGACGTACCATAGCACACTGTATAGGCTCACCGCCGCCTCTCCTTTTTTTGCGATGTTCCATGAAATTGCCACATACATCTTGTACTTTTTCATTGTGTAACCCTATCTGCAAGTTGACACGGCTAATTTCAGACATCTCTACATGATACTACATTGCATATCCCTTGCGCACATTTAAACCACCAATTAACGATTGTGTGCGTACCATAAACTAGCCATGACTCTGTATGCTGGACTAGCAGGCACTCTAAGGGAGCCTAATGTAGTGCACTGGAATTCCTACATACCACCTTCGATTTTGTGTAATGTACTGCCCCTGTTCCTAAATATATGTCTTTGTAGAGATTCCAGTATGGACCACATACAGATGTATATAGATGCATTTTCGAGTGTAGATTCACTCATTTTGCTCCGTATGTGGCCTATAGTGGAATCTCTAGAAAGACTTATATTTAGGAACGTAGGTACGAGGTAGTATCATGTATGACATCTACATATCTAATTTAGCAGCCAGTAGTAGAAATCATTGTCTGCACAAAGGGATTACTGGTCAAAAATCCTAGCAAAGCACGCTGGCAGGCACAGAACAATACAAGAGAGAGAGACACGCTTACAAGATCATAGCAATGCCTCAGTCCAGGATCTTGGTTGGCCAAGCTGTTAGATCCAGAAGAAACATCGTCCTTGTAGTTTTTGCCAGCTGCATAACAGGTAACAACGACCGGCTAGTATATTTGAAGTACATAGGGCAGGTGATGCTGGACGGGTTTAAAGGTGACAAGTACCTAGGCTGTGGCGGGTGCTTGGCATCTCTCCAGACGGTGGGAATCAGGTTAGAAACGTCGAGGGTGATGACGCTGTGCTGGCTGTCGGAGTCCGGTAAGGAGATTAGAACCGTCGAGTAGGGTGTTTGTGGAGCGGCTCCGGTAGGGTGGACTACGGTGTGGGCGAAGCGGATCTGTGGTCGTGGACAAGGGCGTAGGTGAAGCTGCTCCGGTGGTTGGGTTAAGGATGGTGTCGACGACATGGATCTGCGGCCGTGGACGGGGCGTCAGAAGCTGCTCCGGTGCTTGGGTTAAGGATGGTGTCGATGATGCGGATCTGCGGCCGTGGACGGGGCATCAAAAGCTGCTCCAGTGGTCGGGTTAAGGGTGGTGTCGACGATGCGGATCTGCGGCCGTGGACGGGGTGTTAGAAGCTGCTCCGGTAGGTTGGATGAGGGTGCGAGGAAGCGGATCTGAGGCTGTGGACTTGTGAGTTGGCAAAGCGGCCCCGGTAGGGTTGAGAATGGTATAGGCGAAGCTACTCCGGTAGGGTTGACGATGGTGTCGGCGAAGCGGCTCCGGTAGGGTTGAGGAAGGTGTTGGCGAAGCGGCTCCGGTAGGGTTGAGGAAGGTGTCGGCGAAGAGGATCAGAGGCCGTCGACGGGGGCATCGGTGGGGCGGCTCCGGGGGGTGTGGACGAAGCGTCTCCGGTGGGGAGTATGAATGAGCCGCTGCAGATGCGCGGCGGTTGATGAGAGTACCGGAGAAGCAGATCCGGCGCCGTGGACAAGGACGACACTGAATGGGCTGTGGTACAGTGGTGGATGAGCAGTCTACTTGTTTCTAGGGGAGGTGGGAGGGGTAGATGCGGCCGCAGAAGCAGATCCGGTGAGGTGGACGCCGCTGGCAGTGAATGGGCTATGGTACGCCGGTGGATGAGCAGTCTAGGGTTTCGAGAGGGGAGGGGAGAAAGGGCGATGAAGTACGGACGGTGTGATGTAAGATTCTCTGGTGCTGTGGAGTTAGTCGTTTTTGCGGGAGGGTGAGAGGAAATGGGGGTGCCGTGTAGTGGGGGGAACCGGAAGTTACCAAAGCAGCCCCGACCTATCATGTAGATGAGGGCGGTATTGTAACTGTTGGTCTCCGTGCACCATGGACAAAAGGGGGATTTCACATGCTAAAGACTAAGGTGGCGGAAATTTTAGAAGGAGGCAGGAGATTTTGCCGCCCGCGGGATCGTTCGTATCCAGTTTCAACTAATTTTGGACCGCGCTAGCGGGAAGGTCATGCTAGACTGTGTACACGGGGCACGCGTCAGCAGTTAATAATTTGTGTGAAGTCCACCCCAGAAAAAAAGACAATGACTCGGGACGATGCGCCGATAACTTGGACGTTCACACGGGCGCGACCAGTCGTACGGGTGTAGTGGCGCGTTCACAAAAAAGGGATCGAACGCTCAGCCTATGTATTTCTCGTGTAAATAGATAATTTAGTGCCATTGGCTATTTACTTTAAACATAATGCATTGACGTGTTAGTGTAGAGGCGCACAAAAAGAAATGGATATTGTAGTTAGCTACTTAAAAGTGTTACCTCATATGATTACATAGCCTCCATTTCATAAATTGCGTACCCGTTGAATTCATATATGAATATTACATATATTACTTAAAAATAGAAACTTAAATCATCCAAGACTAATGAATTTGAATGCAAGAGTAACAATGGTGCATGTACATGATAGCTACATTGGTTGTTTGAAGAAACATCACTGTAACTTTGGCATGCACAACTGAAAAGGTTTATTTAAATAGAAAAAAAAGTGATATGTGAGTGTCCAATCTTTATAGCGTTGAATCGATATTGTACCTTTGGCCACGATACGAAGTAGATATTGACTTATGTTCAAGCGATGCACGCCCACGATCGCTAGATAGTGATACGTGAATGAATTGTGCAATCTCTCTCACACACATACATATCTCATTTCCCTGTGGGCATCAGAATCACACACGCGCACTTCCTGTATTTCTCTCCCTCCGTCAGGGTTAAATTCGTCTTTTTACCCCGTCCTACAAGTCTCTCACACAGAAACACACACGCTCTCTATGTCTAACACACCCACCCCTTTAATTCCGCCCACCCACAGCCACTAATGTCTCAAAGTATAATAATGTCTCTCACACATATGCTATCTACCTATCCCTTAATATAGCTAGATATGTGTCACACAAACTCCTTCTCCCTACTAGCAAGATGCCCATGCGTTGCACGGAACATCAAGATGCATTTGTATGAGAAGTTTATCTTGTGGGAGAAAAGGATGAACGAGGGAATGCCTTATTTGCAAACACGGAGAGGGGTGTGGGTATCTTTTTGCAAAATTGCCATATTTTCCTTCCTGTCCGTCGGATATAAATCGGATGGCCTATATTGCAGGATGGCAGGAGCACCATCATCACCAACTCTGATTTTTTATAAGAGTAGAGATATGTGTGTCACTGCCCCCCCCCACACACCCACACTTCCCAACACCGAAGGAGTAGGGTGACACCTCGATCTTGATACTAATCTATCGACTGGCTTCTCTCTCAAACATACACACACACACTACCCGGCACCGAAGGAGTAGGGTGACACCTCGATCTTGATACTAATCTATCGACTGGATTCTCTCTCAAACATACACACACACTACTCGACACCAAAGGAGTAGGGTGGCACATCGATCTTGATAATAATCTATCTACTCCTCTTTCAAACACACACACACACACACACTCGCTAGTTGTGCCTCTGTGCCTACCGCGCACACTCTCGATGCGTCTTTCTCTCCCCCCCCCCAACAATGACAGCAGAAGGGTGACAACTCGATCTGATCATAATCTGTCAATTGGTTTCTCTCTCAAACATTGTGTCTCGGTGCCTTGCTTGGTAGCCCCCTCGATATGTAGACTTCTCGCGCGCGCACAGCTGTAGTGACGATGATGCTGAACTCAGTGTGCCTTGTTTTTACCAGCCTCATGTGATAGTTTTCACCCTGTTTTCTGTTAATTAACAAGGCAACCTTTTCTTTGTTACTACTAGTGAATCTGAAATCATTCGGGGCAGACATAAAATATATCACTTCAACCCAATTATCACAGCAACTATTTTAAAAGAAATTAGCTAGCTGTCCGCGCGTTGCACGGAACATCAAGATGCATTTGTATGAGTAGTTTATCTTGTGAGAGAAAAGGCTGAACGAGGGAAGGCCTTATTTGCGAACGTGGAGAGACGTGTGGGTATATTTTTGTAAAATTGCCATAGTTTCTTTCCTATCCGTTAGATATAAATCCGACGGCCTATATTGCAGGATGGCACGCACACCATCATCACCAACTCTGTTTTCTACTCCCTCCGTCCGAAAATACTTGTCATCAAAATGGATAAAAAGAGATGTATCTAAAACTAAAATACGTCTAGATACATTTCCTTTTATCCATTTTGATGACAAGTATTTCCGGACGGAGAGAGTATTTGTCTTTTTAGAGATTTCAACAAGTGACTATGACCGGACCTTACCAACATACTCAAAAAAGTAGTCCATAATTTTGATGTTACCCTCTTTTCTTGGCGGTGCAGTGCCATCTGGATACCTCATAAATAAATCAAGGACAAATCTGACCCCTTCCTGAAAAGACATACGTAGCAAAATGAGTGAATCTACACTCTAAAATATGTCTACATACACATCCGTATGTGGTAGTCCATTTAAAATCTGAAAAAGACAAATATTTAGGAACGAATGGAGTATATATAAGAGTAGACATGGATATATATCTCCAGCATGGTCTACAACAAAAATGTGCTGGGCTGGTTAGCGCCGGATGCTCGCAGCGCGATGACATGAGTTCGAATTCTGTCTTTTAACTTTAGATTTTTATATTATATATTACTCTACTTATTTAATATATACTTCTTTCGCTACTATACTGACAGTGGAACCCACAGAGTACTTAGAATATTAAGGATGGACTTGTTTCTTTTTAACTTTCTGTACGAAGCTGTAGCCACCCTGCAAGTCACGTGTACACTGTACATGAAATTTACTTTTTATAGAGGGACAATCATACAGGCAATTAACTCAAATGGATTGGATGTCACCCTATTATTTCCAGCATAAAGAGCATCTCCAATGGCAGCCGGCAAATTTCCTCCCGCTTCCTTCCGCGGAGGACGACATCAAACGCCAGCGGCATACATTTTTACAACTCTAACCAACCAGATGAAATTCGTGCAAACACAGACTGATTTCATATAAGCATGAAGGATTTCATATAAAAAAAGCCAGATCTTCATATAAACATGATGGATTTCATTACATTTACATGAACTAAGAGGTGCCAATCCGACTCTCTTGTATAATTAATACTCCCTCCGTCCGGAAATACTTGTCGCAGAAATGGATATATCTAGACTTATTTTAGTTTTAAATGGCCGCCCGCGGATCCCTTTGTCTTCCTCATGTCCGTCAGACACTTGCGGGGTCGACGAAGGTCCTCGGAAGAGACGAAGCAGCAAAGAAACCACCTGAATCCGCGGTCGTCGCCTCGGCGGTGGCCTTCATGGGTCCCAAGTGGCGGCGGCCTCCCATGTTCTACTTCTCCTCGAGGATGGCGGCGGACACGGAGAAGCTGGCCACCGACTCGTCGCTCTCCACGCACCCGGCTTCTGTCTCTGCCTGCATTGGCGCTGCCGCAGGCACGGGAGGCGCGCCCACAGACACGGGAGGCGCGGCCACCGCAGACACTGGTGGCGTGGTACGACGCGGCAGCGACGGCACCCGTACCGGCGTGCTCGCCGCCGTGCCGGTGTGGAGCAACTCGCCACTCCTCATCGAGCTAAACTGGAGCGGCGAGTTGCTGAACCACGCGCCTGCTTGGGGCGGCAACTGGCTCCGTCGGGCCAAGCGAGGTTGGTGAAGCACCGAGCAGCCTCGCCCGTATCCGGAGGGCTCGGCGGGCCACCCAGCCGGGTAATATGTCGGAGAACGGCTCATTGGAAGCCATCGGAAGAGTGGAGAAAATGGTGAAGGAGGAGATGGGGGAGCGGCAGAGGGGTGCGGTTCTTGCCCGCTGTTTGTCTGGCCTCGTGTAAATAGAGGGCGGATGGTAGGAGCTTGGCCGGCGTCTGGCTTGTTTAAACTGAGGGCGGACAGAAGGAGCTCGGCCGGTGTTGCGTTTAATTCTGGCCCGCTCATGAACAGACGTGTGGCCGGAGTAGGATTCTTGGTTTGCATGCGGGTTTAATGGAGGGGTTTAATGGAGGCGCGGGGCGTGCAGCGGGCGGCGCAGTACTATTCGATTTGACAACATTAATGAGCCGTCAAATCACAAGGGCCCTCGCCTCTCGTGAAACCGACCGAGCTAGATTGCCCCGCCCTCTAGCCTTTTAAAAAATGTATATACTCCACTTTTGTACAATAGTAGTATCGATGGATTGTGCCATGGAGCAAAACTTGAAATTAAAAAAAGGTGGTACATATAGAGAGCGCTCGTGAACTATGTGTCATACATGGCAATAAATAAAGTACTACATGATACTAATATATGATACATGGCGCAAGAGTACTTAGTATTATTAATACAATTTTGCTAGAACTCATCTAGATGAGATATAATTTGGTCTCATTCATCTTTTATAGCCATTGGATGTGATGCTATAAGATGCGTGTGTGCTGACGTGGGTTGTATTTGTTCTTGTGCAACGAACTGACCACTGCATGTCATGTTTGGTAGTCTCAAGTCATTAAAAGCATACAAGCCCCACATCTCTTCTTGGTTGATTCCTCTATTTATTTCAAAAAATAAGAAACAATGTGAGAGTTAATGCACCACGCCTATGTGTTTACTATTTGGTTTTCGTAAGATGACTTAATACTCACCTAGACGGAGGGAGTATTCGATTTGACAGCGGGCGACGCAGTTCCCGATAAGGCTTTAATGCAGACGAGGGAGGGAGTAGCGGTTCCCTATATGTTGAACGGCCAATGCATCCTCCTTCAATTAATGCATGAGGGAAGTAATGGGAGGAGGTCCGGGAAAAGAGGTTGCACGATGTGAATGCAATGCAGTTTGCCCTCATTGCCCTCATATAAAGGCGCCCCTCCATTCAAATGCATCTACCACATCGTACGCACCTAAGCATTTTCCTAAGCACCTACACTAAGCGCAAAAGAGCTCGCTCCAGACCCATGGCGGCGATGCGCGTGAGCGGTCAGCGGCTGCGCCAGATGGTCCATGACGCTGACCTGCGGCATGGCACCGAGGATCGTCTCCATACGGTGTTGGAGACCGGCTGGTGGATGGCCGTTGTCGACGCCACTCTCAGTTGGACCAGATGATCGTTGCCACCAGCAACAAGTTCACCGTCCTCAAGAAGCCCGTGGACAAGATCGCCGTACTCCTCCAGCCCACGCGCCCGGGCTCCTCATTGCCTGCCACCCTAATCGGCCTCCATGGCCGGAACCTGTTTCAAGCCCTGGTGGCCCTGCGACTGCCCGCCGACGCCACGAAGAATGTCCACCTAGAGGTCGCGCTCGCCGCGAGGCGCCTCGCCCTGCAAGAATTCGTCGACCTATACATCCACGTGTACGAGCAAATCATGTACATAGGTATCTACAAGGCCAGTGAGGACGCTACGACGTTGGCCTTCCTCAACCGGCTGGAAGCCTTGGATGCCTTTGCTGAGAAGAACCTCGACCTCGCCACAAAAGAGGCCGCTCCTTAGCCGCCGGTCGGTGGCCCGACGCACTAAGTTGAGGAGGAGGAGGTCGTACGTTCGTGGATCCATCTTTCTTCTTGCTTTCTGTAACCACCACTGCGATCGCATCATCATGGCCTTAATTCTTATTGTGCTGTTGCATTCTCGTTCTAGTCAATACCGACATGTGCGATCCCTTTGCTTAATTACATGCATCACTGTAACTAGTACTCCATCCGTCAATTTATAAGTTGTGCTTACCTTTTCCATCAACTTCGTGCAACGCGCGGGCATCTTGCTAGAAACACTAGAATATGTCTATATAATCCGTATGTGATAGTCCATTTGAAATCTCAAAAAAGAAAAATATTTAGGTACGGAGGGAGTAATATATTAGGAGTATATCAAAACAATAGTGATTTCTTTCAAGTTTGTGAACAAATACTACTATTCTACTACTTTGGATCCGTCGCAACGCACTGGCACATTGCTAGTAAAAGGAAAAGGCCTGCTGCGTTCGCGTCGCACCCCCACACGCCCGGGAGTCGGTAGTACAACACGGCCCGTCCGGCACGACACATAGCTTAGGGAAGGCGTGTTGCCTAGCATTTTCACTTTCATGTGGGACCGCCGTTGAGCAAACCGACACCCCGCCCGCCGCCGGGTTGGAAAAGAGGAACAAGGGGAAGATCTAGCTGTAGCACAGAAGCCAAGAAATTTTGTGTCAGACGGGGCTCGTTGATAGAGTAGGAGCATTCCGTACTAGTACTACTCCTACTAGTACCAAGTTTGTACTCCTAATACTATATTACTGGTACTACCACTATACAACTAGTAGATACGTGCACGGCACAACATCGTAGGAACAAAAAACAGGAAGATCTTGTTTTGGGTGATTTATCTTTTTTAATCAACGTAGTATGAATAATATGATGTGGGGGGCACCCATGAGGCTTATGTGGCTTGGTTGCATGGTTACGGAAGGTTAGAGAAAAATAAATAGATAATGTGTTTAGAGTGCACTCCACTAAATAGATATACTTTGGATCCATTGCAACGGACCGGCACATCTATATCTATACCCCCTATATAGTGTGTGAAAAACTTTGAAAGTTGGTCGTTGGATGATGCCAATCCGACGATACAAAGATGGCAAATCCGAGCACTACTGGCCGTTGGATATCATCCACCAGATTCTGCCACATGTATAATCTAGAAGACTCCATGGTTGAACTTAATTCATGACTAACTTTGCCACAACTAAGCTTAGGCAAAGTTATTAGTTCTTCAAAATGATAGCCACAAGTTGGCAAGCCTAAGGGAATCTTGCCACATTTTTTGTGTGTATGTCATGTGGGCCTTAGTGTGGCTTGCCTAAGGTGTGGCTTGAACCAAACACTTACCTAAGTTAATCAAACTTTCCTAACCTTACATGGCACCAGATTTTGCCACATGTTAGAATCCAGAAAACTCCACATGTAGAAGCATAATGCACAAACCACCAGAATCTCATGCGTGCAATGCACGTGTACCTTACTAGTACTAGTTGGTAGTAGTAAGAAACAAATTCCAGTTTTGGCACGAGCTCGTACTGCGGGAGCACCACAAGGCCTGCCGCAGGAGTTACATTTCCCTCTCGGGGCCCACGGGACCGAACTTCATTGGCTTAGTGCCCGGCCTATGAGTCAATGACATGCGGACCTTAAATGCGGCTGGCCCACATGTCATTCTCATGGTGGTGGCGTGGTTCACGACTCACTCGTTCGAGATGAACCGGCTGGTGGTGGCGTGGCCGTGGCGAGGGTGCCACAGCTGGGCGTCGGGGCGTTACGAGGCGTAGATGGCCACACCGGCGGGTACTACCTGTAGTACATAAGTACTCGAGCTGACGATTGATGCCCGGGACAAAATGTGTCACAGTCGCTGGATGAAAATTCGATGGTGCGGGAGTGCAGATCGGAGCACAGCAGCGGAGCAGGCAAACCGCGTCCAATCGGGTGTGTCTGTGGTAGAAAGTTGATGGTCGCCGCTGTTCAGCTGGCCCGCATGTCTGCACACAAAGGCAGAGGAGCGGTGGGGCCGAGAGGGATGAGGGACATGAACAATCCTACCATTCTATCACTGACATGTGGGACCCATAAGCGTTGGTCCCACCTGTCAGCGAAGGAAAGGCAGGGCAAGCCAATGATAGCCACGTCAGAGGATCCATGTCCACGTTAGGGGACGTCGTGCCGTGGGTTGGAGCGGTGTCGTGGGAATAGCGTGTGGGTGTGGCAGTGGTAGAAACAAGAAACGTGATGGTCACCGTGGTTCAATTTCCATGGACAAGCTGTCGTGTCTGCTGACACATGTATATCAAAACTAGAGTGTTTATATTTCAAGCACATGAACAAGTATTATTCTACTAGTTTGGATCCATTGCAACACACGGGCCAGCACATTGGTAGTAGTAGTGTCCATCTCTATCTCTAGAGGCCTTCCCTCGTTCATCCTTTTCTCTCACAAGATAAACTACTCATACAAATGCATCTTGATGTTCCGTGGAACTCACGAGAATATTTCCTTGGGGGTCTCTCCAGCGCGGCGTGGCCGTAGTTGCAAGTTGACGCCCCTTGAGATGCCGACGTTGAGGGGCACTCGGATTTCCTCCGATGAGCAGGTAAGATGAGTCTGATCACGTAGTAAATGCATTCTAAAGACTACTTTCGTGTCCATTTCCTAATTCTCCCCCTGCCCACTGTTTCACAGGCTAGGCTCGGTGCGAGTGGAGATTGGCTTGCATATGTACGGGAGGGTACCAACATCAATTTGCACAACATTTACAACAGTGACACCGTTCCCTTAGAACCTTTGTCCAACATTGGGGTCAGCCATGCAACGGGCCACCGCATGAATTGGTACGATGGAACCACGGTGAGATTGAATAAGATAGCACGAACCTTGCACATGGCGGTCAAAGGCGGACCATGCTGTCTGCGGCCGATTTGTTGCCGTACGAGTAGGAAGACGCTGTGCTCCTTTCTAACCGCATCTTCGCGGTGACAAACCAGGGGACTTATTTTGTATGGAACACATCCTACGATATACTCCCTCTCTCCCAGTTTATTAGTTTTGAATCTTTTCGTTTTATAAGTTTCAAATTCAAATTTAGAGCTCCCCATCACATGTTGAGATTACAATGTCCATTAAATCATTGCGTGCATGTATAGTAAAGAAACAAATCTCGAGTTTGGCACGAGTTCGTGCTACGGGAGCACCACAAGCCCTGGCGCAGGAGTTACATTTCCCTCGCAGGGCCGTCGGGACTGAGCTTCAGCGCCTTACTACACCTACCTTTGAGTCAATAACATGTGGACCCGATAGGTGACTGGTCCACATGTAATTCTCTCGAAGGCAGAGGGGCAGTGGGGCCAAGAGGGGTGAGCCGCAGGTCGGGGGACGTGTGGTTTCATGGGTTCGAGCAGCGTCGTGGGAATCGCGGGTGGCTGTGGTAGAAACGTGATGCTCGCCGCATTTTAGGTGGCCCACATGTCATGCACACAAAGGCAAAGGGGCGGTGCGGCCGAGAGGGGTGAGGCACACGTCGGGGGGCGTGGTGCCGTGGGTTGGAGAGGCGTCGTGGGAATCGCAAGATGAAACATGATGGTCGCCGTAGTTGAACTTGCATGGACAAGCTGTCATGTCTACGGACACATGCACTGCATACCGATCACTGGAAGGAGTAGCAGAGAAAGCTATATATGCGGATAAATAGTTCCTTATAGTCAAGCGGACCCATGCTACTACTCTGTTCCAAAGACATCTAAACCATCGAAATAGTCCATCTATATCAATATACACCGAGAGGGAATAATTTTTTTACAAGAGAGGAAATAGTTCATCCATCCATAATGCCCTCCTGCTGGTGCAGCGTTTTCTTCTTCTTCTTCTTCTTCTTGTTCTCATTCTCTGTGGGAGACGGCTTCGCAACAAGCTCTTTGGACCTTGCAGCTATCTTGAAACTCACATGGGCATCGAGGGCAACATATTTTATCCGCTCGTACGTCAAGGGATAATTCTCCCAGCCAGACGACCTTAATGCCACCGTCTCGTCACCCTTCTGAAGATTTGTACCGAGCACAAAATTTGCTACATCGAATAGGGATGGTGTCTGTTTAGCACAATCTTCTACAGGAATTTTGATTCTGGTTTGTAGGTCAGTGATGCTTTTCAAATCAAGGTTGTACAGCTCCAGCTTCTGTTTGTCCCCTTCGATGGCTGCCCCACAGAAGTATACGTCCTCCCGAGACAAGAAATCGTGAAGCTCACCTGGTATGGAGGGCGAGTGTATGATGTGGTACACCAAAACATCATCTTCGAGGCACAGCTGAAGGACGGCGGCGCGCTGGATCTTCCCAGGGGCACGCTCCGTGTACTCTGCATCGAGACCGATGACCCTCGTCTCTACCTTTTTGAGGGAGTTGGATACATTGTTGATCCACTGTCGAACAACCCTTGGGTGGACGGTGACGGTGGCAACTATGCACATCGAGCCTTCGACGAGGACATGTTGGATGCTAAAAACCTGCATCTCGATCTCTTTCGCCATTTGGAACCGCTGGAACGGAGGGCTATGGTTTGGAGAATTAGGATTAGATGGCTAGCCTAACTGAAGTAGTAGATGATTATTTAAAGAGGTTAAAACAATGTGAACACAGTGGGGTTTGGATGCAAATGAAGACGAAGGGGAGGTGAAGAAGCCGAGGCGAATCGGTTCCCGATGGAGAAGTAAATGGGAGAAGTGGCGTGCAGGCAGTTGATTAGACGGCTAGGTAGACTAAACGAAAAGGCTATGCGGGTAGACTGAGGAGTCGTACCTGTTCGTGTATGTGCCCATCCTTCCTGATAGGTGGGACCTATGCAAACAGATAAAAAAAATGTGTCCTAGCTTTTTTTTTGAGCGCATGAGTGGGAGACACAACATTCTCTGGTTAAGGAATACTTCCTCTGTTTAGGTGAGTACAAGTCACCTTATGAAAATTAGGTTTTCCCAAAACCTTTAGGCGTGGAGCATTAACTTCCTGCTCGAACCCCTCCCAGCCTCGTTAGCCAGCGTTCTCTTCCTCTGCTGCCGCGTTCTACCTTTCCATTTTTCCTCTTCTCAAGTGTGGAACGATCTGCATGCCGTCCTTGATGCACCAGAACGACCACTGCATGCATCACGGCAGGGCGTTGATTGGGCATGCACGAGAATTTGGTTCTGCTCGCAATATGGATGATACCTGAACGATGAAGTGAACATGCATGCTAGCACGGGAGACCTATTTCCGCTATACAATACTGGAGTACTCATGTTCCTACTACTAGTAGTAGTAGTACAACTGTGGTACACTTGATGGTCAAAATACTATTCATCCGGTCCTCACAGTGAAGTGACAACACCCTGCGCCTGACACTAGTCCAGGCGAGGCGGCGTGTTCGGGTTACCAAAGTCAGCCTCACCCTGTGAATTGTCAGTCTGTCACCACCGCTGTACAGCACATTGGCACCTCGCCTCGTCTCCCTCTCCGCTCCCATAGCACCACTCCATCTCCATCTCCATCTCCGTCTCCGTCTCCATCTCCATCTCACTGTGCCCCTGTGTACCGTCGCCTCACTCGCCTCCCCTAGTACCACTATTCCCTCGGTAGCCGCTCCAGCACCGACATCCTTCTCCCCCGTAAATCAAGCCCCCTTCCAAACTCCACCATGGCCGAACGCGAACCGCGCAACATCCATATGAGTCGCGATTGGAGCAATCTCCCCAGTGACATCCTCGACCTCCGTTGTTCGTGTATGGATATGTTGAACGCCCTGCGGCTGGTTGCATGCTCGAGGGACATGCACACGGCCATCGTCAAAGCGAGGCCTAAGCTTTTCAAGACACCCTGCTTGCTGCTATCTGGTCTTGCGAGATTGGCTCACCATGATACAGAGGCGTGCATGATGCCCCTCGACTTCAATCCGATCTCCATTAGCCGAAACTTCTTTGCAGGTATGTAGTGTGTCGCCATGCATCATTTCCCTCGACATCGATCCGATCACCATCGCCCGGAACTTCTTGGCAGGTATGTACTAGGTCGGCATGAACTCCCACTGGATGACTGCCTTCAGAGAAGACGGTAAAAAGTTGGTGCTCGTGAACTTCCAGACCTCCCATGAGATTATCCTTCCTCCGTTGGATTATATAGAGTATTACCATCGCGGTCCAAGTCATCTAGATTACTATGTCAGTTGGACGGACCTTGTTTTGCAGAAGATTGTAATCTGCCAAGTGCCCACAGGACATGCGAATTACGCAGACTTCAAGCTAATTGCCTTGTTCGACCGCGGACTCGCCTATCTTTACGCCGGTGCCTTCTTTAGCTGGAGACAACTTGGCTCGCAGTGGATCATCGTCAAAGCTGATACACACTTCTGCGATGCTATTGAACACAATGGCATCATCTACACGATCGACAAAGCAGATGGCACCACGTATTGCTGGGACGGCGCGTGTAAGTTGTTGCCATCTCATGTTAATGATGACGCCATGACACCGTTTGAACTTTTTTGTGATGATTGGCATATCCCTGTTTGAGCAGAATTTGAGTAGAACTATGGCAATATATTAGAGACACCGTAAATCAGCTATATTTGGAATGAGTTAATTCATGCGATTGTGACCATGTCATTACAGCCAATTTGTACCCTGAATAATCAAACGGTTAGGAATATATGGATATTATCCTTATTTTACTATACTACTACTAAATATGAGTGTGTATCAATGGCCATGTTAGTTTCCTCATTTTCATGATGTAGAAACATGCACCACACTGTTGGTTTCATCTAACCATACATTAGGGAAGTAAATGTGCATATGGAGAACTCTATATTTGGAAGTAGTGAAATCCTGCAATGCTTACCATGTGTACATACCTATATTCGCCCTTCAGCAATCAATGGCTAGAATAATATCCTCACAAAATTTTTGCCCACAGAACACAAGTATATAACAATGCATGGTCTGTTAGTTACCTTGAAGAATTTGTTTGTGAGGACAGAACATGATTACATAACATGCATGACATGGTAGTTTCCTGTGAAGAATCGATTGCGAGATAACATGAGTATAACCATGCATGGCACTTCTATATTTTCGAACCCAGTATACATTTCCCTGTATTTTCCTCCCAGTTCCAACAGGGACATATCAATGTTGTTTCTTGCATTATCCTACTCATACTCTGAACAATGCTGATCTTACATTAACGATGCATGTCCTTTTTGATATGATGGAGTGTCCCTACAGTTACTACCCTTTGTAATCACACCACCTTTGCCAAAAACAGGGAAGCACAACTGGTTCCTCGCTCGATCAGATGACGACAAAAGACTGATGATCATTCGGACACATGATACGGAAAAGTTATATTGCAAAAACCCCACTGTATACAAGCAGCGTGTAATACGTGAGTATCCGGACAGTGGCTGTTACGTCTATGAGTAGGATACCAGCTTGTTGGGGCCTTTAGGATTTTTTAGTTGGAGGCGGGTAAACAGCCTTGGTTCACACTCTCTGTTTCTCGGACTCAATTATCCGATTAACCAGGAGATCACCGTTGGCAAGGACCTTGATGGGAGAGAGGCTCTGTTTGCTATGGAAAACTGTGTCTACACGATGAGCCCTAGGAGTTCGGGAGCAAACTCCCCTGATTATCAATGATACAGCCTGCAGCCAAAAGAAGGCGAGAATGACAAAGGCATCCGGATTAACTTTGATCCTTGGATGTCTCAATTACGACAGGCAGTGATGTGGTTCAGGCCTTCAGGTTGATAGGTAATTGGGTTGTTGCATCGAAAGGGTGGATTACTGGTGTCTCCGGATCACCGATCGCTGAAGCGGGGCTGCAAATTATGATGGTGTTGGATCATCTCTTTGAATGACTTTGTTGTCTTTGCTGCTGGTTCTGGATGGGTAGTTCTTTATTTTGTTATGCATATTCCTGGTCATTTGGTCATCCTCATCTATGTCACTCTTTCTGTGTAATACTTGCTTCTGTTTAGAATGTCATTCTCATCTGGATCACAAGAGTCTGAGCGCTGCAGATGGGTGCGTTTTGGTGGTGTAGCAAGACTTCTTATGAACTATCATGTCTTGCTGTTTATGTCAGTAGTAGTCACTAGTCAGTGTTTGAATGTTGTATATATCGTTGTTTCAAACTGTTTATTGTCTCGAACTACTGGTGGGCTAAATGAGGGCATCACCATTCTCCAGTGTTCAGAGTATATCTCCTTTTTTCAAGTTATATAATTTGAGCTCACTGTCTTTTCGATGATGTACACTTGTTTGGGCCAGTGAGGTGTCGTTGAATATGGGCCGAGTAGTAATGCAATGCCAAACAGGTCAATTATGACTCTCAGGCCGGGCTCTCAAAAGATCCTGAAAAAATAGGCCGGGCTCTCCAAAAAAGAAAGAATAAGGACTCTTAGGCCGACATGTGGGTGCCACCGGTGTTTTCGTGCACTTGCGCTCCGAGAGCATATTGGCGCGTGCTCGAAATTCATGCTACCTTTTCATCCCCAGTCTCCCGCCCCTCCCCCACCTCTGGAATCTCGATTCCTACTCCAGTTCCCCAAACCCCCCTCCTGTACTCCCTGTACTCAAGCGCACCATCATGTCGCCGGTCAACACCGATCTCCGAGCCGGAGATCCTGAGGTCCGCCCTGCCTTTGGTCGCTGCGTGCTGTCGCTCAACAGTGGCATGGCGGTGCTTGACGACTAGTTTGCTGGCAAAGTGCTGATGGTAACCATCAACGGTGACCGGCCTCCCGTCTCGCCGGACGACCTTGTCAAAGCTCTTGGCATTGCGCATGGCATCCAAATAAGTGACTTGCTCGTCGAAGTCTGTCCGCCACCGGCTGATTTCTTCGTCAGGTTCCGGACAACTTTCGACTGCAGTCGTGTGTTCGAATCTTCCCGACGTTTGTTCTGTGATGGCGCGCTGGTGAGCTTTAATTGGTGGCACCCAGGATGGGGCTCGGTGCCCTCTGAGCTTGAGTTTTTAACAAAGCTTACCTTCCACGGCATGCCTCGATGTGCTTGGAACAACGAGTCCATGAACAAGCTTATCAACGACCTTGAAGGTGAGCTCGTAAGTATGTTTGTTCCTCCAGACAGCTGGGCTCTGACGGTTATGGCATGGATGAAGAAGCCGTCCACCACAGCGAAGGTGATTGGTGTTGAGATACCAGTGCAGGAACCGGGGTTGTACTATTCGTCACCACCAAGGCCACCGCGGACCATGTTAGGGATGTACCTGTATGGAGTGTTCGTGCATGTCGAAGAAGTGGTCAATCCATCAATCGAAGTCCTGCCGCCGCCGCTGGTGCCAGGGTCCTTCGATGACGTCCATTACAGGAGTCAACGTCAGATTTTCCCTGTGTTGTTCGGAATGATGGATGGCATAGGGCCTACTCCATCGCGCGGCGGAGGCCACTTCTTCTTTGGGAGAAGAGGCAGGGCTGGCTGCCTGAATGTGCTCTAATTTGAGGTAACAATCGAATCTTGTCAGATAGTACTAGTTAAATCCGAGCTATGGGTCTGAAGCACTGATATGCCAGTACATTTGATTGTGACCTGTTCTAATTTTGTACTTGAACTTTTTTTAGAAAGGGTTGTACGTCAACTTAATGTGCTAGCAGAACTTATTGTGTTGTCTGTCTGTTTTCTTTGCACACCATTCAAGATATTTCCCCGTCATTTATAAAGACGATGAACCGTTATGTACGACTTCGTTGGTTTCAACATAGCCCTTCCCGTAGTGATCCACTGCTTCCATCCTGATTGTGCCGCCTGCGTGAAATTTTTGTATGCAAGTTCAGTGTGCTATGATGTTCTATATGATTGTGTCAACTATATAAGTTTTTACTGAGCATCATCAATGCATATGGCTGAAAGATGTATTTACGAGCATCGACCGATGGGTCTCTCTCTCTCTCTATCTCTCTCTCTCTCTCACACACACACACACACGCACACACACACGCACATGCACAAGTGGGACCCGTTGAATTATTTATTTGCTCGTGACAGCTTTTAATTAGGTTCCACTGTAATCTAACTTTTTTCTTAAGTTATTAATTGAGCTCAGTGACTTCAAAAAGTTGTACAGAAGCCTTGTTTGGGCCTTTCCGGCGTCGCTGAATGTGGGCTGAGTAACCATGTTAGGTTGTACTGTACTACACATGCCTTTTTTTTCAACATCAGCAATGCAACTGGGCCGACAGTTGTACACAATATCCGGGTCAACTTGTTATCCGCCCCGCTGGGCTGCAAAGTTTCCTAGGAGGTATGCATTAGGCTTAACAAGAAAATGGACTTTAAGAAATAATAAATGGGATGTAATTATAATAACTGGGCAATTACTATGCACCAAACTCGTAATTAGTTTGAAAAATATATTATTTTTGGAATTTGGAAATTTTAATTTCATTACTTTTTGCGCGCACAATATTTCGTTGGATTTTAACGTAATACAACTTTATTTTGAAATTATATTTAACCTGACTAGAAATTTCGGATAAAAATATTTCGGATCCCATCAAAATGTGGGAATTTTTTTTGAATTCTGTTTTGAGCGGTTGTTTGAAATTATTAATCGTTGTCCTAGCTAGAAGTTGGGTTGTACTTTTAACAAACTGTAAATGGGCTGTAGTAAATTCCGTTAGAATTAAAAAATGGGCTGTACATTCTTACAAATCGCCATGGGCTATATGTTCTCTGCCAAATCCGAGCTGTGGGCCTACTAAGTTGACGCGTACCAAGGGCTTTGTCAACTTAGTCAATATAAACGATTCTAGCTGCAGTGATCGTACGATGTCCATCCAACGGCCGTAGTGCTTCTTCAACCTCTGGTCTTCTTGCTCCAGCCGCCCAAAGCAGCGCCGGTCGTGTCGCGTGCTCCTGCCTCCCGTGGCCGGCTGTGATGCCGCGGAGGCCTCACCGCCCTGTACTACTCCCACCGATGGCCAGGCCATCCCTCTACTCACCCACACCCCCTGTTATTCTGCGACGACGATAGCCTCACACCGCAGCCGAACCAATGAACCCTCATACTCCTCTCCGCGCGGGCTTCCACTGCTGCGTCTTCCCCGGCTCCGCGTCATCCCCTTCCTAGGCCTCGCCGTCGTCCAGACTACCCCCTGGTGCTCTCGGCGCGGCGTGGTCAACGTGGTCAATGACCGACTTCCATCGAAAGAGTAATGTACGTGGAGAGGCTGACAGCTGGGTCCAGGCGGTCACAAGGAAGTGCCTCCTTATTACGCGCAAAATAATTATTCCTCCACCTGACAGCAGGGTCCCACTGGACGGGCCACCTTATTTCGTGAAAAAAACGTTTCCCCCCTGACTGCTGGGACCCATCGGACGGGCCAGCGTATTTCGTGAATAAAACGTTCCCCCCGCTGTCAACTCAGACCCACCGGAAGTGCCTCCTTATTACGCACAAAAAAATGAATACTCCCCCTGCTAGCTGGGACCCACCATGGTGGGAGGCTGACTTGTGAGCCTACTAAGTTGACTGGGACGGGGGCCTTTGTCAACTTTAGTCAATATGAACGATTCTAGCTCCAATGACCGTACGATGTCCATCCAACGGTCGTAGTGCTTCTTCAACCTCTGGTCTTCTTGCTCCAGCCGCCCAAAGCAGCGCCGGTCGTGCCGCATGCTCCTGCCTCCCGTGGCCGGCTATGCTGCGCGGAGGCCTCACCGCCCCCTACTATTCCCACCGCTGGCCAGGCCCTGCGGCGACGGCAGCCTCACACCGCAGCCGAACCAGTGAACCCTCATACTCCTCTCCGCGCGGGCTTCCACTGCCGCGTCTTACCCGGCTCCCCATCGTCCCCTTCCTAGGCCTCGCCGTCGTCCACCGCCCTGGTGCTCTCGGCGCGGCGTGGTCAACATGGTCAAGGAACGACTTCTATCGGACGTGGACTTTACGTGGAGAGGCTGACAACTGGGTCCACGGCTGTAGCAAGGAAGTGCCTCCTTATTACGCGGAAAATAATGGTTCCTCCACCTGACAGCTGGGACCCACCAGACGGGCCACTGTATTTCGTGAAAAAACGTTTCCTCCTGACTGCTGGGATCCACCAGCTACATCTTCGCACGCAAGGAAGTGCGTCCGGGCAAAAAAACAAAACGATTCGCCCCCCTGACTGCTGGGACCCACCAGCTACACCTTCGCATGCAGGGAAGTGCGTCCAGGCAAAAAAAAAAACGATTCATCCCCCTGACTGCTGGGACCCACCAGCTGCATCTTCGCAAGCAAGGAAGTGCGTCCGGGCAAAAAAAACGAATCGCCCCCCTGACTGCTGGGACCCACCAGCTACATCTTCGCACGCAAGGAAGTGCCTGACAGTTGGGACACACCTGGTCGAAGCGTACGTAGCGTTGTCATTCTGTCGCGAACGTG